>JASKOS020000003.1:23807500-25007500 GCA_030770465.2 Perdita meconis
TATAATTAAACATAATTATATCATAAATAATATTACATACATATATTAGGTGTATGTAAAAGCTTTAGTCTTTCCTCAAACGTTTTTTAATAGGATTACTTTTGTTGACATCATATATAATTACTTTAATATAATTTTCTTTTTATTATATGAGTTATATAAAATTGGAAAAACTATTTCGAATTTATATTTATTATGCTTATATTGTGTATAAATACAAGAACACTAAACAAAGATTAAAGGTTTTGCACACACCTAATTGATCTAACAACCAAACTCTTGATTATCGCGGGATCCCACGGGATCCCGCGGGATTGAAGATGTTCCCGCATGAATCCCGCGGGATTGAAAACCTCGCGGGATTGCAATCCCTACGTACAACGAACGCTACTCCTGCTATTCCTTTTTTAATCGCCGCGCCGCCCGCATCGAGGGGATACGCGACCGAGACGAGCCATAAATTACGCTTTTTTTTTTTTCGATAATCGATGGTCACAGCAGCGCTGATCCTAATTTATGGCTTGCTACTGTCACTGTCATGTACCTTGTCGCTCCGCCTTAGTCCACTAATTCGTCACGTAGCGCTAGGTATACGCTGCTGGTCTCCAACTTTTCGCGAACAGACCGTAAACCATGTTCGTCAGCGGCTCACTTTATGAATCCAGAAATGCTTCCTATCTTTATTTAAAGCGACGCATGCTGCGTTAGATGCGCAGCTTGCATTCAAGCACATTTACATCGATTCTTTTGTTAGGAAGGGGAGATTTGGCCAAAGTCCTCGACGACTGTTACCGTTTTATTTCGCGCCTTGGAAATCGGGAACGTAACCAGCACGGCCTACTTGGAAGTAGCTGGACGAGAAGATAGAATTCCGTTGAAGTAAGAAGTTGAAACGTTTTAAGGGATGTTTGCTTACGTTAGATTTTATGAAATTTATTTCGACACAACAGACTCCACGGAACAGGTAAGGGACCATTTTTCCGCCTGAACGTCCTCACCATCGACTTCGGAAACCTCTACTCAACCTCCACGCACAATTTCGAGGTACCTTTTTTGTCTTAAAAAACGTCTTTAACATAACATCTACTGATTATCTACTGAATATGTCTTTCTAACTTTAATTACACTGCGCAACAAATTTTAACTTTTTTTTCGAACTTGTTACATTCAATAATCATTTCTTATAGATTTTTGTGCGCTGGAATACGAATCTGCAACCCGTTTACCGCCATCGCCCTCAGTTTTCGAGAGATTCGATTTTGAAAATAAATGCAATTTTTAAACTTTGGACAATTGTCGTGCAAAAACAGTAATAGTTATTCGGTTGCTTGTTGCAACAAATTATTCCATGAACTCTCCCAAATAAAATGATATACATTATATGTGTGGGACTAATGCACCTTGTGAACACATGGCATTGACACTAGGGATGGGATGAACTGCTACTTCCGAATCACTCGTGATGCGATCACGTTCGTTCCGAATCACGATGATTTTTCACAGTGATTCGTGATTTTTCGTGACCGATTCTGATTGGTGGAAAACATAACTGTTCTCGGCACCACCTGGCACGCATATACTACGTAACCTGTATATTTTGGATTAACGATATTAAAATAAAAATATGAGTAACATTGCATAAAGTAAAGGAATAATGAGGAACATAAAAAAAATGAATAAATTAATGACTTTAATTTAAAATTTCTTTAGACTTGGCTTTCTTTCTATTGATTTCTAGAAACACAAATAGCAAAGTAATTCATTTTCAATCATATCATTGTGAAGTAAAGCATATTGGTATTTGTAAAATTTTTTATATTTTATATAATTTTATACATAGAAAAAATTGTCTGCACTTTTATGTGTAAGTTACTATTTGAATAAATTGTACGATTTTTAAATCATTTTATTTGTAAATTTACGTTAAATACGTAACGTAATTAAAAATTTACATTTCATGCAAGGTATAAGTAGATTGTAAGTATTTCATAAGAAATAACTCAATCGCAAGATCAAGAATTGTGATCGCAGTGAGCAAATTCACTTAAGATACAAAAATCACGATCACGGTCGTGAAAAAAGTTAAATCACGACCGTGTTCGTGATCCTGTGATCACTGTGATAAATCACTGTTAGTGATTTTGCACGCCATCTCTAGGTCAATTTGACACCATGCATATTAAAAAAAAAAGGAGTTTTAAACTACACAAAATTTATTAGATTGTTTATAAATTATAGTTAATAACTGTTTATTAAACCGTTTATAAATAACAAATACAAAATTGGAGCAGGGTGAACAAGCGATTCTGTTACACGGAGCAGCAGTGCAGTGAACACGCGGACCAACCGCTCCGTAACCGCTTCGTATCCATGCATCGCATGGTGGATTCAAATTTGCTCCTAGACCCTCAGTTTTTGAAATAAATTGAAAATAATCTACCTAAATTGGTGCATTTCGGGTATCCTTGTCCCTTTGAGCGTTGTTTAAACATATTTAAATGTTGATTCATATCAATATTAATGCTGATAATCCAATAATAATTTATATTTTATTCGGGAGAGTACATGGAATAATTTGACGCAAAAAGCAATCGAATAACTATTACTGTTTTTGCACAACAATTGTCCAAAGTTTAAAAATTTCAATTTATTTTCCAAATCGAATTTCGCGAAAACTGAAGGCGATGGCGACAAACGGTTTGCAGATTCATATTCAGCGCACAAAAATCTATAAGAAATGATAAAGAATGTTAGAAGTCCAGATGGCTATTGCACAGTGTTATTAAACAGTTTAGCAACTTTCATAAATAACTGCGTAATTACAAAAAAAATCTACGACACTTAATTATGATTTAATATTCATACTAATATTCAGAATATTCTAGTTTTTAAAATATTTATTTGTGCACTTTACGTAAACATTTATGACTGGCTGTAATTTTGTGAATTTCGAAGATTAATAATTAAACGAGGAAATGCATCGTTGTTTCAGATAATAGCCGCTAACAAGGGTCACATTCCCGGTACCTTAATTTATCAAGCGAAACCCACCGATTTTGGTGGAAGAATCGAAGTTACTCCCCCTGATCTTGCTTTTACTCCAAACGAGCACAAATCCTTTAACTTGTCCTTCTCCTCGAATCGCACAGGCAATTTCGTCGAAAGAATAGACTTCATGGTCAAAGAAAGCCTCGAAGTACTCAGTCTACACATCAAGTGAGTTATTTAAATAGCAATCGAAATCGGTCATGCTTGAAATTCTGTGCTTTTCGATCTCGTAGAGGCTGCATCATATGTCCAACTTTGCATTTCGATAAGGAGCGTCTCGAGTTCGGCGTGGTCGGCTTAGGTTAGTTCGCTTGCAAATTTAAGAAATGCTTAATGGTCTGTATACACCTTAAATTGTATTATTTAAAGTTTTCGAGAAATTCGAAAAAATTGTGAAATATTCGTCACGATCACCACTACATTACAAAATCCCTCGTCGAATGAAATGTTTGAAATTTTTTTTTAATAACGGAGGGTTGAAGAATTGCGGAAAAAAATCGATGCTAATTTCTGTTCGTTTACTCGACTGCAGGATTTAGCAGTCGGAATGAAACGTACCTACACAATTTGTCGTTGGTGCCGGTAGCATTTAGCATAAACGTGCTCGACGACGGTGATGAAATTGCTTTGTCCTGCGAAGAATTCGCCGAAGCTCGCATCAAACCTAGTTTCCCTACTCATCCTCGGGAATTCCTCGTCACTCCCGAAGAAGGAGTGATCTCGGCACGAAGCTCCATGAAAGTTCAAGTAACTTATGATTTCACCTCCCAACGTATCGGTATTTGCTTTGAATTGCGAGGAGGACGTCTCGATCGCGCTAATCCAAGACAAAAGCTTCAACGCGCAACAGTTTAGGAAAGCGCTTGGGCCTTTGCAGATCATTTACACCGCTAATATCGTTCGCGTTGGACGCACGGTGATTTATGTCAGCTTGTGGGATACGGAGTCTGATCCGATAACCTTACCGATCGGATTCTGCGGTCAAGTGGCTTCGTTATCGATTCTACCGTCCAAAATTAACCTCGGATCCTGCTTCGTCGATTTCCCCTATTCAAGCTCCTTCCAAGTGGAAAACACGTCCGATCTCGATGGATACTATTACATACTGGCCCAACCGGTAGGTATAAGCTTAATTCGTTCGAAAAAAAAAAAAAAGGAACAGTCGATTCCCTTTAATTAACAGAGCCAAGTGTAACAATAGTTACTTTCGAAGCGATCGATCGTACTCGTTTCGTCAATTAATGCATTAAGGTAAGTGACCGCATTACCGACACGTTTCAAATTATTTGTTGTTTATAGCAACGAATAAAATATATGGATCTACGTAATTTATTCAAAGTCATGAGAAATATACATAAAATCATACAATATAAAAACAATTTTTATCTTGTTTTTTATTATAATAGCTAGATGGCAAAATCCGGTCAATAAAGAGGACATCCGGTCCTTTATATAATTTTCATCATAATTTTTGTGTAAACAGTCAAATAATATTTCAAAACCGATTTCATTAAGAAACTAGAGACGTTAATAAATACGGTCATTCATACTTTACTCAAATATTGTCATGTATTAGTAAAAAATTATTATTCTTAAATGATTACTTTCCTAACCGTTCCATAATGGGGTCACTTAGCTTAGTACAAAGAAAACAATAAAGCAGACCTATTATTTTATGATTCCTGCATAAAGGAGTGTATTCAAAAACCCTATAAATGTACCCGAAACGGATTTGCTTGAAATTTTGCACATTAAGGCCCGATACACACTATCGTTCCGCTCACGGTCCGGTCACAAAGAGAGAGAAACAAAAAAAAAGACCTTCTCTTTCTTTAATCACTATGACCGGACCGTGAGCGGACCAATAATAAGGTCTCTTTTACTACGTACTACCAAAACCGTAAGCATTATCGCCTTTCTCTACTTTCTATGACCTTCAATGACCTTATGCAATAGGTCGTTGAACTCATTTTAAGATCCTCTATCATGATATGGAAGCAAAAACATACCGATTCATTTAAAAAAATGAAGGTGACCTTCAAATGTCCGAAGTACCTCCACCTGCAAAAAAACTATTATCGCCACCAGATGGCCCCCTTCGTACTGTGCAATTTTATTTCGGCAAATATTTCTATGAAACTTATAGTTTCCGAGATATCTGAGGTGCTAATAGTTATTGCCCCACCCTATATAATAGGCGTTGACGTATTTGGCAAACCACGTACTTTGACCCCCTCCCCCATCCCCCCGGTGCATCTAGGCGAAAGTTAAAAAGTGAAATCGGTATCTCGCATACGACTCCATTAATGTGCAAAATTTCAAGCAAATCCGTTTCCGGGTTTTTGAATACACTCCTTTAGCTGATTTTTCGGTCCTATGAACAGTCTATAACGGACAAAACCTAATAATAATGTAACAAGCGTGTGCAACATTTATTAGATAATTTTCCATAGGTTTCATGCGACAAGTCCATGATTTGCTCATTCTCTCCGTATCAAGGCTTCATTAAGGCTCGTAAATCGAAAACGATCCATATAACTATCATTGCGAAAACTCTCGGCCAAAAAACAACCATGATCAGGTAAAATTTGCGCGCCAATTCGAAATTGCTTTGAATTTTCAGCGAATGCAAACAATTTACGCAAGTAATTCTATTCGCTTAATTCATCGATTCGCGTCAGTTTGTTAATTATGGGGGAAAAGGCGCCGAAGGAGATGTGCGTCATCTCATGCATTTGTCAAGGACCAGTAGTTTACGTGAAACCGACAGCTGTAAACTTTGGAGAAGTTCAAGTTCTCGAGGACAAATCGATGAACTTGTTGGTGATCAACAATTCACCAATAGCAGCTAGCTTTAAGGTGGTCTCGGTATGGTTTTCATCCATTCTTGTCTTTCGATTTTTACGTCTTTTTGAACGATCTTCATGACAGCGTTCGTTCGTTCCTCCCCAAGGAAAAGGGTAAACTACCGCTGACTATTAGTCCAGAATCCGGCGTAATCGAAAGGCACGAGTCGATTGCAGTCGCCCTAACACTGAACCTTCGCAATGTTGGAAAACACAAAGGCACTATTACAGTACAAGTCACTAATAGTTCAACAATTTCTATCAATCTGACGGCGGTTGGCACTGGATGCAGCGTCGTATTCGAGCCACAAATATTCCCAGTCTTCGATTGGGGTCTTCTATTCAGGTTTCGAACGATCGTAATCGTCTTTTGATGCCCTATCGCATACATATGCGACTACGATTGTAGTTATCCGTTTCCTTTGTTTTCCTCTTGCCGTTCCTGTGTAGCCAACAACGTATAAAACGCACTATAACGATGAGGAATTATAGCAGTTACCCTTATCAAATCATCTGGTCTGGCACGTCGGAGGTGGAGTTCCATCGAGGTCGAGTAATTCTACCTAAAAAGTACGCGAAAGAAACTTTTGATTCGTTGTTCGATCGAACCAATTTTTATACCGAAAATGTTTCTACCTGCTTCAGTTCAAAATTTGAAATCGATCCTCTGGTCGTAGTCGTTCCCGCCGAAGGAATGTGCACCGTGCAATGCAAATTACTTTCGCACAAGTAAGTGTTCCGCAAATTAATTAAAAACTTGGTAATTATTTACATTAGGGGCTTCCTCACCGATTTTGATGACCTTGAAATATGTTGTCAAGGTCATCATTCTGAACAACTTTTTCCTATACATGTTACCGCCGCTCGGCCTTCGTTTCCGAGATATTCGCAGAAAAAGTTTCAATATTTAAAAGACTGATCGGAATAGGTCAGAGTTAGATTTGAAAAACCGGCACACCGAGGGCAGGGCCTTCGGTGGGGTATCGGGGGGGGCGAGGCCCCCCCACTACCTGGAAAGCAAGAGTTCAACTTTGAAAATACTGTCTACGCTCGGTGGTCTGCCATGGAAAAGTGGGATGTTATATTTTTTGCACGCGAAGCGCTCTACGGAAAAACGACTGATTTAAATATATTGAAAGTATACCACGTTACTCGCTTCTTATTATTAATCTTATACAGGGTGCGCCAAAAGTATGGAAACGGTCAAATATTTCGAAAACGGAACATTTTTGAGAAAAATGTTTTAGAGCAATGTTTTAGGGTTTTAAAAATTCTATTGAATAGTCGTATCCGTTTGACCTTTAGAGGAACGGTCAAAGTCACGTCAAGGTCAACATGATTTTTTTAAATGGAGCATCCCTCTTTTTGATCATGCAGTGTTAAAGCTGACGATGAGACCTTTTCAAAACACCAGCTGATGACCTATTTCTCTTGAAAATTGCCTGAGTACTGAGCTTTAAATGTATCGAAACCGTCAGGCATATTGTTAGTATTATATCGTTTTATGTTAGAATTTATGTCGTTGGGTAGCAGTAAAATCGAATTTTGATGATATTTCTGGCCCATGTGCAGTAACATCTTTGAGATGCGATTTCGGCCGAGTTATGTGACAAACACTGGAATGATCATGAACACTTTTCTCAAAAATGTTCCGTTTTCGAAATATTTGACCGTTTCCATACTTTTGGCGCACCCTGTATAACAGGAAATATTTCGGCCATTATTTAAAAAAAATGCTGTTATTGTATTGTCAAAATTATGGCATCAACGAAATAAGAATTCTGCAATATATCCAACATAATGTTGTTTCCGTGTTCCATAATGGAGAATATTGGCCTTTATTTCTAGCTAAATACGCTCTGTATTTACTGTTAAATTCGTTCGCGTTCGACACGATCCATTTCATGTTTCAGTTTGTAAACATAAACAGACAAGACAGGGGATCTCAACTGATTGAAGTCGTTATAAGGTGTGACCGTGGCCGCCTTATCGGCGGCCACAATTTCAAATCTAACCCCGACCTATGCCGATCAGTCTTTTAAATATTGAAACTATTTTTGGCGAATATCTCGAAGCCGAGCGGCGGTAACATATACAGGAAAAAGTTGTTCAGACTGATGACCTAGACAACATATTTCAAGGTTATCAAAATCGGCGAGGAAGCCCTTAATGTAAATAATTACCAAAAACTTTTGATTCCATCGGTTGACAGCGTGCGATTTTTTCCCCAACAGAACCGACGATTGCATGGAACAAGTATGGTACCTGTTCGGTCAGGTCGAAAGAATCGGGAAACGTCACCTAATCGGCACCTCTACTTTCAAGATCTGCGTGACTATGCCTCGGGTTCTCTTCAGTAAAAAGGTGTTAAAGTTCCGCATCGACGTCTGTCCTGGCGGCGACAAAATACAACAAACAAGTTCGATCGCATTTTCCATGATTTCAACGGGATACGGTCAAATTTTAATTCCCCCCTCCCTCTTTCTCTCTTTTTTTAAAGACGAACTATCGATAACGAATGTGTCCAAGTTAAATTTGGACGCCCAAGTCTCGGTCTCGGCTCCGTTTTTCTTGCTATCCGACACAGGCATGCGCGTGCAAAGAGTGAAGGTCGTTTTAATCAACGAAGTCAGCACCATCATAAACGTTGCCTTCTACCTAGACAACGAAATCACCCATCTCTATTCGCTAAGCTACGTTAACGTGCTCCGGGTGGTGTACAACCAACATCCTCATCAGGTACCATCCTATCGAATCTCTGGAATCGACGCGACGCCTCGAGTTGCGAGAACATTTCCTCGATAATTAACGCGAGGCGAAGCCGTAAAACCATCGATCGACGCTGCTCGAGGAAATGTTCCCCAATCAAAATCGAACGCCGCTTCCGTAACGCGTTGCGCTTCCCGACAGGATAAAATTACGTGCAAAGGCTTCGTCAATTTCCCCAATCTGCTCTTTGACTGCACGAATTTTGTCATTAACTGCGAACTTGGCTCGACCGCTGAGAGGATATTGCAGCTGAGCAACAATGGACCCGTGCCGGTTTTGTATAAGTTCGCGTGGATGAACGATTCCATTCATATCGACCGCGAACCTCGCGAACACGTAAGTTCCACGCAAGAAACACAGTGGTGTTTCAAAATTTTATTATGCTAGGGTTTTAATAACCGAGCTAAACCGAAGCACCTTATCAAATGACTAGCTTTTGCCCGCGACTTCGCCCGCGTGGATTTCATTTTAAAAGTTGCCTAATTTCTAAGCTGTTGAATAAGAATGAACTGAGCTTTTATATTAATATCAATCGGGGATTCGAGGCTTTTACGGCTCGGTATTAATACCAGTTTGTTAAAACAAAAGCCAAAATTAGATTTAAAGAAAGAATATGGAAAGGAAACCTGACACTTAACTTCCAAATTATAAATGAAACATTTAAAAAAGATTAAATCAAAAAGCGAAATCAGAAATCAAGAATCAGGCACAAATCGTCAAACAGAATAGTAGCTCCATAAGTAAAAAGGCGTGGTAACATCGTCACTTATACATATGTATATTTCAATGTAAATGAAACCATATCGCTTTGTAAAATACTCTCAGCATCATCTAGGGACAATTTTATAAACTGTTTTACCCTATGATATTGTCGTTATTTTTGTCGTTTTTTCAATATTTTTAAATATATTATTTTATTCATCAATTATTTAATTAATTTTATTGATTTATTAATGTTTGATACTTACGTTTTTTTGGATTTTAATCTTATGATTTTTATATCTTGTATTTTAGTTGCTAATTTATATCGAAGTCAAACACAATCATATCTAATTGTTCTTGTAACCAATAAGTCAATGCAATACAAATCTGAAAGCGTATAACAAACATAACGACTTCAAGACTTAATTACTGAAATGATTTCAATTGAATTTGGCCTGAACCTAGAACACTCGGTTTTCCACTTTTTATTATTAATTGGCTCCTCCTGACAAAAAAAAAATGTTTTCTATGTCCTTCTCCGAATTTCAGGCTATCTTCTTGCCAAATTTCATTGCAATCAGTTCAACAGTTTAGTCGTGAAGAAGTAACAAATAGACAAACACACTTTCGGATTTATAATATTAGTAAGGAAGTAAGGATGATTCAAGGGTTAATCCAAGTTCTACTACAATCGCCTGCATTGAATAATTCAAATTCTAGATAAGATAAATGTCCCAATTTCTGCTCATGTCCCGATTTCTACTCACTTCGTATTTTTCTTATTATTATAAATGTTACGTTTGTACTATAGTTGTAAAAAAAACAATTATAAATTATTTGATCATTTATGCGAGTGATGCATAGTTTTGTTACAAAGAAAATACAATATGAGCCACGAAAAAAATTTTAGAACAAGGAACTTACTCGTTCTGATCGTTTTCTTACTGCTTGGGTTAAAGAACATTAACTTCATTGTAATTTGATAATCGGGTCGAATGTAGTGTGTGGTGTGTGCAGATCGTCTTTAGTACTAAAAACATTTTCTGTATTTTGCTCTGAATGTAGATTTTTTTGCCACTGTTAATTTTTTTAAGTATTCAAAAAAATCAAAAATTAGGAAGAAAATGTTGCAAAAGTAAGAATTAGAATTATACACAGGAGACGCAATAGTAAATGTATTAAATGCTGTTTCAATGGGAGTATCTATTAGAGCTTCTAGTAAGGAATACAATATTCCATTCTCTACACTCTACATTAAGATGTAAATGTAAAGGGATATACCGTATTGATTAAAAAAGTATGTAAAAGAAATAAAAGATGAAACAGCAGCAGTAAAAAGAAAGGAAAAAGATGAGGAGAAAATTAAATTTTAAGAAATGAAACAGGAAAAAACAACACTCACAAGAGAAGAATCACTAATTTTAAACCTAATAGAAATTAATTAATTACTGTTATTTGTACAAATATTTATCCTGAACTTACAAACAGCTTTATTTACTATTACTTTAGAAAACGTAACTATAAATCATGTAACTTGTTCTTATCTGAGAAAGCAGGTACAAATGGTGAGTAGAAATACATCGCCATTTTTCGTGAGCAGAGATAAGGTCATTTAAAGCACTACATACATTGAATTAGCCATTATTAATAATTAAACGTCTTATAACATATTTTTTAAATATTTTTAAATTATTTGATACATTATCGAGGTATTAATCAATTACTTTGTAAATTTTTATTACAAACAAATTTTTTTGTACGCTTAAATGAGTAGAAATTGGGTCCAATTATGCGGAAAGCTATTTACCCTCAATAATTTGAACTTGAATAAATTCAGTTTGAAATATCTTCACTTTTGCTTTTTGCTTTTCGATCATTAATTCACAACAGAAACTGATTTTCCTTGAAATATTGTGTATTTGTGCAGGAATGCAGATTGCACTCTCCTTGTGGTAAACAAGATATTTCTAAGATAAACAACAAGACGCAGGATGAAAGAGGAGACGAACCAACTCGCTCTACATCTCTACCCTCAAACTGTATATTTCTTATAATTATACTTACATATAATTATATATGATTATAATTATATCGAAGAATGTTCAATTAAACTCGCGAAAATATAAAAAAAGCTCGCGTTTTCGTTCTAGCTGCCACATCGAAAATCTATACGGAAACGCAGAAATCGGAAACTACAGATACAAAGGAAAATTCAGACAGTGAAGTGTCTACCGAAATAATGAGAAAAGTTTTAAAACAATTCGTTGGAAAATATTTTGAAGGCGATGCGGAGTCTCCGGCTTTGGAAACGTTGGACTCTGAACCGCAAAAGAAGGACTTCCTTAACGAAGTCAATAATAAATTTATAATTAGATTCTAATCAAAGTGTCAAGAGGCAGGATTTTAAAATTGGCTGTTTCAGGTATTGAAAATCGTTCCCATCGAAGGAACTATACTTCCTTACAGTGTGCAACACATTAATGTAGGATTTCACGGGTTCGAAAAGCTTCGAGTGCAAGCCACGGCAGTTTGTAAAATTTTTCGCGGTCCCATTGAAAAAATTGACATACTCGCGCGTGCAGACGTTATTGCATTCTCGATAGATCAGAATGTCATTGATTTTGGCGAACAGGTAATAAGCGATACCATCGTAAGCTCCTTTTCTGTTTAACACTTTAACTACTACATTTACTAAACAATATATGAAAATGAATGGTAAATAATTCTGCTTGAACTTGAATCGCTGCACATTTATTCAATTCATCTTGAAAGTTGAAGCGTTAAAGCAAATATGTTCACGATAAAATATATACACTTATTCGCTCTTGTAATATCGTAGCTTCTCTTGGAGTCTTGTCAGAAGAATATTATACTAAAGAATCACTGTGGCATAGAATTCCGGTATAAAGTAATCGACACGACGTCTCCCTTGGACCACATCGATCGTTTTCAAATAAATCCCCTGAAAGTAGAACCAGAGGAGGGTATCGTGGACGTTGAGTCATTGATTACATTGACGGTAGAACATCGGCCAACGATCCTTGGTCCCATCGATCGTCTATTCAACCTTAAGGTACACAAATCTCTTTCCGATTCTCGTCGAATTCAATTTTAAATTTAAAGGCTGAAAGAGGAATACTCTTTGTCTCATCTTGTTCCATAGGATTCTGATATTGAAAGAAGCATCGACTGAATGTTGAAAATTTTCTGACAGATAGAAATTACTTTTACAGGCATTGGTTAAGAGATGATGTAGCTGTAAAATGTATTCGATGATTTTCAGATTGGTAACTCGAAATTCGTGACGATTAAGGTGAAAGCGTTCTCAACTTATCCGCAAGTGTATCCATGTATTTCTCACGGAACGACACCACAGCAGGTCCATTCTGTCGAACTGGAATATTCTGCGATCCAGTCTCTAACTTCGCAGTTCATCGCTAACGTAAGAATCCTAGATTCAAAGTTTCCTCGATCATTCCATAAAGGCTTAAAACCGATTCACTTCGCAGAAGAAGAGTAATATCCAATCGAACTTTCTTGTTCAAACTTTGAAATGGCCATGTAGTTGCGTCGATATCCCAAACTAAATTTACCTAAATGCGTCTGAACCAAAAATAAAATCCTTTGCTTCATTCCAATTCCTGCTTTCACCATTGGATCTATCGCGCACTTGATGATTTAACTAAAGAAGGTGTACCACCAGTGATACACGTAGTCTAAATGGAAAGTTTATCGTCTACCATCGGTGGTTTACCCGATACGAAACGTGTTAATGAACGTATACAGGGTGTTCCCGTTAAGTTATGCCACCATTTTTTAGGCATTTCCGGTAGTGCAATTAAAAAATGTTTCAGACAAAAATTTATCAGTACTCGGTTGACTACATGTTCGCATATTCTGAAATCTCAAGAAATGCTTTTTACGTAAAAAAAATCAAGGTCCACATAATTTTCATAAAAATTTCAGGATCCTCTTCGCTAGCATCAGCATCTAATGCGGAGATTGATTGATCGAAGATTGATTTAACCTTATTTATTATGTAACAAATAATTTTTTATTGAAATTACGTTTGCACAAAATTTTCGAGTTCAAGGTCATTTCAAGGTTATAGTATGTCGTTGAATTCGTCTCAACGTCAGTAACAATCCTATGGTGTTAAAAACATATGGTGCTATTAAAAAAGTCAAGGTGACCTTGACTTTTTTACATAAAAAACATTTTTTGTAGTCGACCGAGTACTGATAAATTTTTGTCTAAAACATTTTTTAATTACGCTACCGGAAATGCCTAAAAAATGATGGCATAGCTTAACGGGAACACCCTGTATAGCTAAATTTTAAACTCAATACTGCTGCCCCGATAATGAATGCTCCGATAATCGATATTTGTACTAAGGTTGTAGCCTCTCTTAAATATAAATAATTTTAATGCATTCCATGTACCGTAGAAAATGGAAGCTATCCCGGGGATATGCGAGAATTTCTCAGACAAACTCTATCTGTTCCAAGACGAAATCGAAATTTTGACCGGTAAACCTAATCAGAGATTTATTAGCAAGATCTGTTCTCTGAATTCACGCCCGTTAATCCGTTCCGAAATTTTCAAGCGGAAGACTGGAGTATCATCTCTTACTACGAATTATTTCCCCGCAACATGGACATAGAAATGGCAATAGAAAGACATTTGTCGAAGCGATTCCTCGATTCGAATTCATACATCGTGATGCAACACAGTGCGACTAGACAAACAGAACCGATTCCTCGTCTCTTTTCCGTCGACTATACCATCGGTTCGTTTCCCTTCCCAAATTACTGCGTAAAATAACCGAAAACCTATTTGCGAAACAAACTTTTCCATAGAAAATAATGGAAAATCAACGGGCACATATATTTTTGTCGATGCGAATGAAAAAATCCTTTCCACAGATATGAAGTACGTTATCATCGATCAAACCACGGATTACTCTGCGGCACTCATTAACTATGGTCCGTGGAACATGGACATGCGAATGAAAAAATCTAAGAGGAAAAAGCTTCTCACCGCATCCGGCGTTTCTGTTCTACTCCATAAGCACACGAATTTAATGGTCGGTAATTGGGCCACTTTACGCGTAGTTTGGCACCCGACTCGAGATACGTTCGCCGAAAGAAGTACGACAGTCAAGCACATTATCTACGTCCAGGTGATCGACCTTTCCCTACTTTCGTTATCTATGCCAGCTGCTAATCGGCCTAATTTTACGCTACTAAAATTTAGGTAATACACGGATGCACGATCCCCATCACCATACAAGGAACGATCACTTATCCTTTCCTCACGGTCAGTCCTACGTCCTTGGATTTTAATCGAGTCGTCGTGGGAGAATGTTTAGTTTTATGCATTTTGATAAAAAATCAGTAATGTTTTTGCTTACATTTCTACGATACGTAACACGCGTAAACGATATGATCGCTGCTTGAAAAATAGTTTTTCAGTGTCTTTTAAGAGATTTTCGAGTCTGAATTCCTGAAAAGTGACGTCGCTTTGGAATATGTTTTTATTCCGACAGTACTAAGGGCAGTTTTCTCAAAGTTCATATATTTATGCAGGGGGCGAGTCACATAAAACAGAACACCTAAATATTTCTGTTAATGTTGAAAATAGGAGAAAATGTAACAAAGGTCAATTGTACTGTTCAAGGGGGCAAATGTGGTGATATTAAAAAATCTCCTAAATGTTTTTTTCAAGGTTTTCTGAAGGTCACCGATGTTTCTTTAAATGGAACTATATATTTTTGATGAGTTCAATGGCATAGGATATTATGACATTGAAATGACCTTGAACTACAAAACTTAAAATAAAGCAATACCAAGTTTAAAGAGTGCGATTCTTTTATTTGAATTAAATTAAATGTTCAAAATGATAACCTTCAGCAATGTAACTCGCGCAAAACACCTTTTATTTTACCCCACAGAGAATGATTCGATGATAATAACAGACCTCACCTTTATGTATTGATTAACAGTCAAGGAATCCAAATTTTACACGTTATATGTTTTCGTTAATCGAACACAGATTTCAGAGCTCAAGGTTATTTCAAGGTCATAATATCCTATGTCGTTGAACTCATCTTGGCATGAGCCATTATACAATGAAGTCAAAAATATATAGTTCCATTTAAAAAAACATCGGTGACCTTCAAAAAACCTTGAAAAAAACATCATTTAGGAGATTTTTTTAGTATCACCATATTTGACCCTTTGAACAGTACAATTTACCTCTATTACATTTTCTCCTATCATCAACATTAACAGAGATATTTAGGTGTGCCGTTTTACTTGACTCACCTAACAGAGAATGGCAAAATTTTTATCGAAATAAAATCGAATAAAAAATAATTTACATTTATCTGTTATTCAAAGGCTCGAGTAAAGCACTACGGATAAATCAATTTATTCGACGACGAAAGATAATTTTTTTATTCGAAGCGCCAATTAAGGTTTTCATCTTTATTCGACTTTTATTCGAATAAGGCATCGAATAAAAATCGAATAACTACGGAGAGTTGGGGCAGTTCAGCGATGGTTTTTGATGTTAGTTCGAACTGGTTCGAGTCTCGCCTCGAGAATCGTACATTGTTGTCCGTTGCCCGCCCCCCAAATTATACAGGGTGGTCCTCGCAATTTGCATTTTGCATACCTTGAATAACTTTTGAAGTATACATTACATGACAACATTTTTTATACAATAGTTGCATGATTTAAAGGAGCACATTATGCAGTGCGTATACCTTTTTGTAGGGGGCGGCGTATCGGTTATACAACGCATACTTTAGAAGTCAATTAAGGTGTGCAGAGTGCAAATTGCAAGGACTACCCTGCATAATCTGAGGCGGGCAACGGGCAACAATGTATGGTCCTCGAGGCGAGATCGGAACTAACATCAAAAACCATCGCCGAACTGGCCCAGCTCCCCGAAGTTATTCGATTTTTATTCGAATAAATGTCGAATAAAGATGAAAACCTTAGTTGGCGCTTCGAATAAAAAATTATCTTTCGCCATTAAATAAATTTTTGCTTCGAATAAAAAAATTATCTTTTGTCGTCGAATAAATTCGCTTTGAATAAAATGGTTTATCCGTGGTATGTCGAATAAAGGTTAATTCAGTTATTCGAGGGCTCGAACAATGGATAAAGATAAATTATCTTTTATTTGAACCGTTATTTAAATAATGTTTTATCTAGATAATGCGCAACTCTGATCTTGTATATGCAAAGTGTTTTCATCTACAAGGTGTTCTAAACAAAATGCAGGAACCGTTAAGGGGAGATTCCTGGGTTGATTTTAAATAACTTTTTCCTTGGCGAAACTGTTTTTTGCGACTTTGTTAACGAGTTATTGACGAAAAACACCGACCAATCAGAGAGCATGTATAGCGGACGAGCGGTCGTCCAGTGGCTGGCAGAAGCAATACGTAGCGTTCACGGCTGTTCTTTCGCTGTACGTGCCCTGTCATTGGTCGGTGATTTGCGTTATAATAACTCGTTAAAAAAGCATTCGAGGACATTTTTGCAAAGAAAAAAGTTGTTTAAAACCACTCCAGAAATCTCCCCTTAACGGCTCCCGCATTTTCTTTGGGACACCCTGTGTATATGAACAATAATTTGTAATATTATTTTTAACCATTTTCAAAGTTATAGACTAGAAAATCCCTTTAATTGAAACAGCATTTACTCCCTTTTAATCCCTTAATTCACTACAATTAGTTGAATTATTGATCCTTCAGAGGACTGGTTGACTGCGATTGGAAAGCAAAATTAACAATGATCGGCAAGAAACGGCAAGAGTGCTCATTTTACGTGCAACACGAGTCCTCGCGTTGCTTACCTGGTGAAGAACAAATCGTTCGTGTTTGTTTTAAGCCACGAACCACGGTACAACTACCTTTCCCTCCTGGCATATTTCTTCATAATGAAACAGTGACCTCGCTGCTTTCAGTGCTACGCGGAAGCGAAATTGGAGATGTTAGTGCAGATGAGCTTGGAAACACCAGTCGTCTCGTTGATGGCTCACGGAATCGAGCCGGAGATCAATATAATCGAACCAATGATACAATTCCCGTCGGTAGCGCCTTTTACCGAGATCCAGGAGGCAACTTTCACGGTTGAAAACGCGAGCGTTTATCCCGTCGAGTTTTTCTGGCATCATCTAGACAAGTAGGTGAACTATCGCGAGATCTCAAAATTAGAGATACAGAACAGAAACTGAATATTTACTTAAAGAAGATACGATGTCTCTCAAGTGCTTTCCAGACCGAGAGCCAAGTGGTGGATGCGTTACTACACCACTACCAAGTCAAAGAAATACTGTTGCCTCCTAGAAAGCCGGGCGAACCTCTACCCTCGAATTTCTTCCAATTTTACGACGATCTCGTGAACGATCTCGCTCGTTCAATGGGCAGTTTTGACGAGGATCGCTCAGGGGTTAACGAGATTCAACCCGAAACCGAATCAAGTATGCGTCAGACTCTATTCTTTAAGCTGGCTGCACACTTTGGAACGTGTCTCGTGAGGTTGTCTTTCGGACTCACTGACGGCTCGTTACGATTGCGAATCGTTCTTGTTCCGAAAAACGTCAATGAATAGAGGAAATTCCATACGACTGGAAGAGTTAAGATTAACCCAACTCCTACGGACATTTACGAGTTCTTAGTATGGAAAGGTTAACTCTATTCAGACTTAATCCTTGACGATGCTGACGAGGACGACGATGGGGTTAACAAGGAGTTGAAGAAGGATTAATGGGATTAAGGGTGAAAGAGGTTAAACAACAAATTCCATCGGGCTGAACGATCAGAACAAAAGGCAAGAGAAACGAAGATCGTAAGGTCTCATGAGACATATCTCAAAGTGTGTAGTCCCCTTTGATGCACCCAACTCGTCTGTATCGACAGCTGCTTATAGGATAACTCTCTCGCTTAAAGGTTATTCGAAAAAGCTAGATAGCGCGCAAGATTCTCCTCAGAGGATCAAAGATCCGGTTCAAGAACTTTTCGAGAGCATTGAACGGAAATCCACTACCCTCGAAAATCTACCAGATCCTATGACACCGGAAAAGAAAGTCTGCATCATCTTTCACGGAGCCCCCTTTACCAGTACGTTTATTTCTATATTCCTGCTCTTTTCTTCCTTAATTTCCATTTCTCTGCGTACGTTTATTACGACTGTAGTATGCGGTTCAATTAAACGAGACTTTTCGATCATTCAGAGTATCAAGAAACAGCATGCAGAAGCGCCAAGGCGTTGGGCGTTCCTGTACTTTCAATCGACAAAGCGATCACGGAAGCGATAGCTTTCGGTGTTGGCTCGGGTTCCGTGCAATTACGACAAATCGTCGACGATGTTTATCGTGACTACATGGATATTTATCAGATGTACATGTGTGATTCTTAATTTCACGTTATTAACCCCTTGCCGTACGATTCTTTCTTAGAGTGTAGGTGTAGGCATACGAGTGTAAGCCTGATTAAAGAACAGAATCAATTGAGGCGTTGGATCGAAAAAGCGCACATAAACAAAAATGTCACGTCACTAAAATCGATTTCAGAGTTTCCACTATGATAATGTTTAACGAAAAATACGGTAATTACATTGAATTATCATTTATAAATCTAATTGCATTACTTTTCGTTGAAGGTGTACAGTACTATTGGGCGAGTAAAATCAGTGGTTTATTTTGTATTGAACTCCTCAGTATAGTGAACTAAATATTCATTATGCCGCTACTTTTTACAACTCATTATGGACACATTTAGGAATAATTAAAAACAAACAAATCGTTAAAATGTTTGAAACTATTAAAGTTAAAGATGACCCTTAATAACAGGCCGCTGTTATCAGGTGAACTAATCATACGAAATGCCATAGTACAGCCGTAGTTTCAGGTGAACTGATCATAGGAAAGCAAAAAAGTTTAGGGTGAATCATTTCTGTACCAAAATCTACAATGTGGAACTTTGATGACGAATTTAAACAAAAATTGAGAGAGTTGCACACGAATCAATCTTTTATTCATATTTTTACGGAAAAAATCGTCTTTAATGATTTTAAAAAAATTTCACAATCATCCAATGTTGATGCGGAAGTTCCACATTGTAGAGGAAGGAATCCTACACTTCCAGTTAAAATTTCAAGTGAAAATCTTCATTCATTCAAAAGTTATGACGTATGCGGTGTTAAAAACTGTTGTTTCGAGATAAACAGCTTCAAAGTTTGAAGTAGCTTTTTCTCCTATATGGCTTGTCTAATTTTCTCACATACTTTACGCGATTCCCAGTACAAAAATAAAATAATTTCTATCTAAAGTACATTTAATACATTCAATACAGTCATAAAAAAAGGAGCCTGCACCTATAGAAATCAGGTATACAGGATGTAACAAAAATGTTGCAGTTCCTTGAAAGAGGTGATTCCTGAGGTGATTTTAAACAACTTTTTCCTTAGCGAAAATGTTAGGTGAGGCCTTGTTAACGCGTTATTAATGAAAAACACCGAGCAATAAAAGCACGAATACACTGGATGAATTTCAGCGCGGGCTCCACCTGTATTGGCCCGCCATGGTCTGCGCCATCATTAATCTGCTGTACTTGCTCCCCGATTGGTCCGTGTTTTTTGTTAATAACTCGTTAACAAAGCCCCACCTAGCATTTTCGCTAAGGAAAAAGTTTAAAATCACCTCAAGAATTACCCCTTTCAAGGAACTGCAACATTTTTGTTACACCCTGTATTTATGTTAGTACCGAATGGCGAGGTCGTTACTCGACTGTGCACTCAGTTACATTCAGTGCTATAATTTCCGTAATTTTCGAATTTTCACTTGAAACCTTTTCTCAAGTGTCCATAAAGGACTAGATTTTCACAATTAGCAATAAAAAGAAAATCGATTTTTGAAGTTCCAATAGTTCTGTACCCCCTTAAGGAATACTGCAATGAAAACATTGAAAACGATTTTCTCGACATAGTATTTTAATTAAGCTATGTGCCATTTTTCCATCCAATGCCTCAATTATTAATTGCTTTATTTCAGAAAAAAATACTTGAAATATGATGATAACTACTGAAAGCTACTTCAATTTTCCTTTATTAGGTCGAGTTATAAATAAGTTCCACTTTCTAAAACGAGATTCATTCCCCAATAGGACGTATAATTATTGATTATAATTTTAAATGTTCAGAGATTGAAATAATTTTGTAATGACGGACAATACTCCATTGATACGATACATGTTAATCTCAAAATAACAATTATGTATATTTTACCTGCGTGGAACTTATTTACGATCCATCCCAATACCATGATCGTGTTTATTTCCATATTTGTATTACTATTTTCATCATGTTATTTCATTAAACGATGTTCTTCAGTACTACTTTATTCGCTAAGAAATTTCCAACTTCCAATTAATATTGGAACCGTCTTCACGAAAACTGTCTAATCTCTTTCGAATCGTAAATGCGATATGCGAAATAACACTACTCATGGAATGACTTAATATAAGACAAGGGGTTAAATAAACTTTACCGAACAACTGCTGCTCCAATTAATTACGCGATACTAATGACTTTTACAACGAAGGAATCGTGAAGCGGCATCTCAAACGCCGAAGGAGACAGGGAGATCGACCGCGCGCAAGAAATCCCCCAAAGCAGGAAATTCCTCGAGGAAAAAGAAGAAGGTCGAAGCAGAGGTATCCACAGAATCCAAACAGACTTCATGGAACCCGCGAACGGAGGCAATCCTTCGACTCACCGATTCGTCGGATCCTGTCAAAGAATTCGATAAACTTCCCGCTGCCGACAAACTGGAGACGCTGGATCCTTTGAGCCAGCTCGAGTACAAGGTTCAAGCTATTTTACTGCTGGAGAAGATACTTGGTCCACACGAAACGTTTTCGAACGTATCGCGAAAGGAGAAAGTCAGCGCGAAGCATATCGATAAAAGCGGGAGAAGAAATGATTTTTTCTTCCCAGGAATGAACTCCGAGTTGCTTACCGAAGCTCTTCAGGAACGGTATGATACCGACAGTTTTTCTTAACGCGAGTGTCATAAGTTTTCTCTCTATCGCTTTTCGCTGTTTGATCTTCTTGATTTTAAATTCTTCTTGATTCTTCTATAATTTGATTTCACTCACGGAGAGACCTTCTTTATGAGTAACAGTTTCTTTTTCACGATTACTATTTTGTGCAGACTAAGTGCCAGCGATTTCAAGCCAGGATTCGTCGTTCAAAGTTTAAACAGCAATTTTCTACGCAACAGCGTCGTCGATACGTTGATTCTTCTGTTGGGGATCGTTGGCCACGCAGAATATTTTCTGCTGATTACTTTCCTCAATTCGATTGCCAATTACAACCGCAAAGTTGATCAACTTCGAGCAGAATATGGTAAGATGTAACGAGCAGTAATTTGTGCACCAAAGAAAATCAACTGTAATACAGTGAAATTCGTGTAATTGACGAAAGTCAATTACACGTCAATTACACGAAGCTTCCTGTATTATCAAATGGCCAGCGAATAACGCTGGAAGCCTCTACGCCACGAATATCTTGTGCCCAGAAGACTGCGATCGATATCGAAAGGTTTGGTATTTGCAACAGAGAGTAGAAACGATCCTAGCGCGAGGATTCAGGCCATCGAGCAGATGTCGTCGTCGGAATACGATTTGCTCGACGAGCAGGATAAAACGACGTATCTGAAAAGCGTTCTGCCGGGCAAACGGACGAAGGCATTGGAGAGGAAGTCTCGATTCACCGAGCGAACAATGAAGCACCGGAGGAGCAAGGTCTCGCTACGGAAACCGCGTTGACTCGTCAGCGTTCATTAGCACCCGGCGACGGGAGCGTAATTGTTTCGATTTTACAGGAGATCCGCGGCCGTTTCTCGAGGGCGAAGTCAGTCAAAGGAAAAGGAAGCGTGAAATCGTCGAGGCGCACACAGAGCAACAAGAAATCGACAAGCTCGGGGCCGCCCTCTAGCAAACGAGAGACCGGCAAAAGGGCTAGGAGCAAAGGAAGCTCGAGAAGCGGTAGGCTTCGTCGGGAAAACTGCCGATACGATTCGAACGGAACGAGCTTACGACCTATAATTTACGCTCGTCGTTTAATTACAGTCTATTAAACGCGCAATTACGAGCGTTCGCGGTTTGTTTCAGGACGGGACGCGTCTCGCTCGGCCGAAACCAAACAAGTCGCAGAGGCTATGGATTGCTATTATTCGGATCTCTTGGCCATTCAGAACGTAACCCGCTATTGGGACCCAGCAAAGAAAACTATGGTATATCATTTTCCTCTGTTGTATTCTACAGTTTAGTGAGCTTCCAAATTTTAATTCGTTATCGTTATCTCAGGATGTACCTGCGGTCGCGAGGAGCAAAGTGCCGAAAAGCGCTAAGTCGAAGGACGCAGGAGCTTTGGATTATGTGCCAGAGGTAAAACGCTTCAATTCTTGCTGTGCGTGCAAATTCTAATTAACGAACGTAATTGCACATAGTCGAAGTTTTAATAGCACATTATAAGATTCGACTAACAAGTAACACTACGGAACTGTCACTCTCCGATTTTTATGAAACTTTGCACACTTGTAGAACTATGACAAATAATCGACACGTCTTTTTTATATCTGCAATCGTACACTTCAAAGAGCGGAAACGACCCTTAAAATGTTGGGGTTGGGGGTAGCTATCACGTTTCAGCTAGAATCTGATTGAGGTATATGAGATACCGTTAGAAAGCTTATGGTATCTACTTTTCAATGAGTTCTTAATAGTACTCTAAAAAATTAATATACAATAAGAAACTTCAACTAATTCTAGCTGAAACGTGATGATAGCCACCCCCAACATTTTAAGCGATGTTTCTACCCTCTGAAGTGCACGATTGCAAATATAAAACAATACGTGTCGATTATTTTTCATAGTTATTAACCGGATTATTATTAACGTTAATGAGTACTGCGAAGTTTTAAATCTGTTTGGCTGTCACAGCTTGTTCAAGCGGAATATTAACCACACTGAGAAAAATAATGGAGGAAAAATTACTACATTGCGTAGTAAAGAAACAGGATATAGTGAAATGCATTCCTTTCTACCACATTAAAAGGAAAAATTAGTACATGTTTTTCAAAATTTAATAGATCAGTGTAGTAAAATTTACGGAAGGCTGTGATACACAGCGACATCTACGCTTCGGAAAGAAGTGGCGTCTCGTGACATAACCTCAATTTGCTTTGATTTTAGCATTGTCTTTTCAATGCCTTTCAATGAATATCGCATAAACGTCCAAAAAATGGTATAGTTAATATTGGAAAAACTTATTTTCTGACATAGGTACTTGTTACGGGCCGTTAGCAGTTACTGAGCATAGGCTAGTTTCATAGGGCTTCCGCTAGAGTGTTGATCTCTCGTAATGATCGTCTTTCTCGCTAGTGCTTGATCCTAGCCCTGTTCATATATAACACGAGTTCCGAAATAATTTTCCACATCCCAAGCGCGGATTCGTCAGCATAAGTCAACTGAGATAATGAAGCAAGTCTTCGTTGATCCAATGATTCAAAACGAAAATCGCCGTGGCCCCCTTCTCTTCTTCCATCCCAAAGTGTTCCTCCTCCAGTCGTCAACACTTTGTATAACCAATAATAATTCTCTTAACTATCCTATACCTCGCATTTCCCGTCGCCAAGCATTATTACCCCCTCAGTATTTCCATAAAGAAAAACTCTTTTTAGTTTGAGCGAAAGTTCCAAGTTTGCTACATTCGTGTAGTAAAAATCAACATACAAGGTTGTAGTTTTTACGAAGTCTTCGGAACCAAATATTACTACACTGGTGTAATAAAAACGTAACCACTTTCACCAATCTTGTCGTTTTAGTAGAAAATGTAGTAAAATTTCTCTCTTTTTTTTTTCTCAGTGCAGCTTTTAATGTCAAAAATATTAATATCTTGATATTTAAGTATATTGTATCCTTTTAGTCTGTATTGTATTAGCTTGTATCTTGTATTTCATATATATTTGCTATATTGGTATTGCACACTAAGAGGTCTGAATACCCGTTTAATAAATAATAATAATAATAATAATAATAGTTCTACAAGTGTGCAAACTTTCATCAAAATCGAAGAGTGACAGTTCCGTAGTGTTACTTGTAATTGGGAGATCTTTATTTAATAAAAGAATTGATGAATGAAAAGATGAAGAATACTGAGAAAGACTTTGAAACAGGTGGCCGTGAATAAATTCCACGTGTGGTACGTAAAGGCGAGTGATCCTTGGCAGGATGTCATGTACGATGTGATAGTTACTCAAATGAGTGAAAATCAATTAGCAAAATCAGCTCTTCGTAAGTTGCAATTTTACGCAAATAGCGGCGAAGAAAAGAAAGTTGAAAATTATAATATCTGGATATAAAGTGTGCCAAATGTTTCTCAAACAACCAAGAAGGTTTAAACCTTCTTTTGTTCACCGCAATATACACATAACAAATCAAATTTACTAAATACCTGAATAAATTTCATCTCCGCGCTTCCTTTACAGCAATAAAAATTACGCCCAAGCCAGATCTACAAGCTCAACTTTACTCCGTACTTTCCTCGAGGAACATAGAAAAGCGAGACCTAAAAACGATGTTGAGTAGGTTTCATATGCTTTACGATCATCAGAAATAAAATCGATGGAAAATAGAATTTGCTAAAAGTTTATCAAATTAATGATTCTGCAGATATTTATCAACTACTTGCGTTAAATTTGATACCAAAAACGGTATCAGCTCTATCGATTAACGAATCAATACGCACCGACGGAACGAATACGCTAGAGAATCGCGCAGAGGAGCGAAAAACCAGCAGAAGACGAAGAAGACGGTCGTCGACAAAGAGGGAGGAGCAAATTTCAACGAGCAACGTGGAGGATCAATTGTGGATCGCCTCGATGAGAGACGCAAAGGATGGTGTCTCCGTTTCAGAGACAATTCAGGAAGAAACTCCGAAACCGCGCTGGGTGCTTCCACCCAAACAATCTCAAACTTTTAAGATACGCTTTCAACCGGAACAAACAGGCCTTCACGAAGAATCTTACGTGTTAACTATTGTTGGCGGAAATAACGCCACTTACGAAGTGAATGTCAGTGGCGTTGTCGATATACCAACGCTGGATACGAATCCATCAACGATCTTCACCAAAGTAACTCTATTCTTTCAATGTATTCCTTCGAAACATTAATTTTGGAATATTATGTCGGTGCAAAAATTATTTTGATCATTACGTCAAAAGCGATATTTTATATTTTAGATCGCAAACGACCAGCTAAATGATGCAAATGTTCCTACTTACTTCTTGGACAGTGGAATCTACAATTTTGGACCAATCTTAGTTCTCGGAAACAACAAAAAGTCTGCTTCCCTTACACGACAAGTATAAAACACGTATCGATAAAATTAACTAATCGCATCAATGTTTTCCTGTTCGCAAGCAGGCAACACCGTCGCGAAGCTCAATTCTCTTTCTGCAATATTTCCAAAGTGAACGCAGAAGTATTCTTCTTCCTAGAGGAAAGCGAATCTGGTTGTTTCACCATCCACACCGAAAAGCTCATCGTGGCTGTACGTTATCAGTAACAGTAAAAATGCTCTCTCATCTTTATCTTTTTACGAGAGAATTTCGGTAGTCCGAAAGTTTCGCAAATTCGAAGGAAACTTGCACAAAAGTGTGTCAGGCAGTTTGTTTGTTTCCATTCTCTACTCAAAAATGGTTAAAAGTCAACGCGCGATGCTCTATTTTTCTGTACATTTTAAATATAATAATTTTTTATGGTAAATATAATAATTTTCAACTCTTTTAATGACAAAAATTTTTCTCTTCTTCTAAATTAAAAAAAAAGAGTGCAAAATTACATGAAACGGATGTTTAGAAAGCAACTTCTCAATTTAATCTATTAATATTATTCACAGAAATTAAAGCTTCGTATAAAAATCAAAAGGGTACGCACTAACAAGCTTTAAGAGTCATCATTACTGCGAAGTATCAAAAGTAAAAAGTACTCGATACTAATGCAGAAGTTTTCTGCGATCCCGTAAAATTAAAAAAAAAAATTAAAAATAGAGCAGAATTTTCGGGTCACCGAAGTTCTCTCGTTAGTTCTTTGAACTCGAACTATCTTCAAGCGAGATCCTTTAACGATAAACCAAATTTATCGACAGCCTGGAGAATGCGAACTTTTGCTTTTATCAGCTGTTGCTACGAAACTTGGCATCATATCGAACAAATTGTATTTATGCATCAAGAATAATCCATACGTCCAAACGATCCAGGTAATCTTCAAGAATACACAATACGAGAGTTTTCCTTCTCTAAACCCAACATATTCGTTGGCCTCTTTCTTTCCACTATATAAAAGCGTCTTTGAAATATAAAAAAAAAGAGCTTTATTCTTCAAAATGAACTCAGATTACGATGGAATTCTTTTTTCATGGTATTATAACATTTCAAATATCACCTATTCCTTTTTATTAAAATTTAGTGTTCAATTTCAAGAATTCCAGCTTGTTCGAGAATCTCGAAATTCCCGGGAATCTCGATATTTTCGATTTGTGGGATACTTTCGGGAACCCGACCCGATCCCGAGAAAAATTCTCGACCCGACCCAACATTTTCGGGTTTTCGCACACCTCTAATGTTCTATTGTTCCAACGTTTTAGTTGCAAGCCGAAGGCTCAAAGCTGAGCATGCGATTAGACACAAAAGCACTATTGTTCGGTCGCACGCTTCTTTACCGAACGGAATCTCAGTTTTTAACGATTCTCAACGATACCGCGATACCAATTTCCTGGCGCATGCGAGTCGAAGATCCTCCCGAGCCTGCGATAACTATCCTGGCAGATAAAGGAACGATCGAACCTCGAGGACAGCAGAAAATCGAATTTCAGCATCACGGACATAAAGTAACGCAATGAGTTGCTTTTACATGATGATAGTAGCAAAGTTATAATATAACAGAGAAAGCGCGGCATAATAAATATCTGAATTTCTTTTTTCTTGAAAGAGCAGCTACAATTTGATACAACGCCTCTACTTCTCTATTGTTCATTTAATATATTAGTTTATATAAAAAATATTACAATAAATAGTAGAACTTTAATCAAGAACGAATCATTTTCACCCATTTTTTCGTGACGACATTTTTGCAGGTTGGCGTAATCGATCAAAAATTGATTGTCTTCGAAGCATTTGTGAATGAAGAAGACGAAGAGCCGATTTTTACGGACGGTGTCTTCGTATCGGGCGAAACTTACGACGTTGCTGTTCGTATCGATCGTGCTAACCCTATCGATCTCGGATGCATAAAAGTCAACGCGCCTGCCAGTGCTTCGTTCACGATAAGAAACCTAGGAGATTACGAAGTGAAATACGTGTAAGTAATAGGTCATCCCATTAGTAATAGCTATTAGGATTATTTTATTAGGTCATCCCGTAAGTAATGTCTCTGAAGGATTATTTCATATCTAAACAAATACTGTGTTTATCGTTACGTTCGATCACTAATTTGCAGATTATCTTTCATTCACTTTCTCGTTTAAACATCACTCGTGAGATGGCCTAATATTTGCAAACAAATTGATTATTTAGAGTAACGTTAATCATCAACACGTTGGTCAGGAAAATATTCGAATTCGAAAGATATTCGCTTCCCCTAAAATTCGTTTATCTTTCAAGCTTAATTTTAATGCACAGAATGACTCTACCAACACCTTCCTCTTTAATTTGATCAAACTACCTTCCTTGTTTCGAAAATGATCGGACAAAGTTGAAAATAATTTGTGTAGGATCACGCCAGAGGAAAGTGAGAAATTGGTAAGATTAAAGGTACCGGGAAACTTGAAGCAACTTCTGGAGATTCAACCGACAACTGGCTCCGTTCGTCCTAACAGCAACAGGATAGTACAAGTTCGTGTTCAGCGAAGGAAACTATAAATTTCTCTGTCGCACGTACACGTAAAACTTCCGCGCCGCCGCCTTTCAATATATACTACGGGTCGTTGTAGGTGACATTCGTGCCGAGAGCCGAGCTGACCCTTCAAGAAACGGCGATACTGAAATGTCACTTGGTCGACGCTAATAAAGAGAAAACTATAGTTGCAGAAATTCCGCTCACAGTCTCCCTCGCCGCCTACTTTACGCGGTACGATATCTCGTTCGACGATCAATCCTTTTAACTCTATCAATGATTACGAACCACGTAGTATACAGGGTGTAAACTATACATATACGTTTAAATGTTTTTAGAAGTGATTGGGCAGCTCAAATGGAACACAAACCGTTCTATGACATAGTGTTCGATCTGTCTCTATTTTGCAGTAATAATGCTTTAAAGCTAGCGGCATGGTTTTGAGATGGATACTAACTCCGACATATCGACGAGGCAACAAACATGGAACCACGCAGCCATTTAGGCACAGACTTCTATACAGGGTGTCCCAAACAAAGTGTAGGAACCGGAAAGGGGTGATTCCTGAGGTAATTCTAAACAACTTTTTCCTTAGCAAAAATGTTCGTTATGGCTTTGTTAACGAGTTATTAACGAAAAACACAGACCAATCACAGCGCACGCATAGCGAAAGATCAGCCGTGAACGCTACGTGTAGCTTGGGCTATAGTCGAAGCCATCTTAACAGGCGGCTCAGGGTCACCAAACCCCTCGCGCGCCTTTCTGGAGAGTACCCCCACCGCGGCAGCTCCCCGTGCGCGCGGACGCACTTGCTGCGTGTGTTGAATATCCGTGAGGGGACTCTCCTTCCTCCTTTCCCGACGTCGCGTCGCGCCACGCCGCGAGGAAAGAGAGCGGTAGATAAGGAAAAAGAAGGACGCAACGTGAAGGAGCGTGGCTGAGTGGAGCGACATAGGAAGGAGCGAGAAAGGTAATGGGGAAGGGGAGTTCGCTCGGATATTCCCACACGCGGCAAGTGCGTCCGCGCGCACGGTGAGCTGCCGCGGTGGGGGCACTCTCGAGGAAGGCGCGCGGGGGTTTGGTGACCCTGAGCCCCCTGTTGAGATGGCCCCGACTATAGCCAGTGAACGGCCGTTCGTCCGCTATACGCGCTGTCTGATTGCTCGGTGTTTTTCGTTAATAACTCGTTAACAAAGCCATAACGAACATTTTTGCTAAGGAAAAAGTTGTTTAGAATCACCTCAGGAATCACCCCTTTCCGGCTCCTACACTTTGTTTGGGACACCCTGTATATTACACTAGACTGCTAACGTACTATGGCTTGCCGTAGGAAAAAGTGATGCGAGCAAATGCAAGTGGTGGGGGGTGTCCGCCATTTGATATAACTGGGCAAAACGTGGACAAAACGAATGGTACCAACGAATCACTGTGTCCGCCATTTGCAGTGTAGACAAAATCTCATCCCCACTACTCGCATCACCTTTCTCTCGGCTGTTAGCAGTCTAGTGTAATACAGGGTGTAACAAAAATGTTGCACGTCCTTGATAGGGGTGATTCCTGAGGTGATTTTAAACAACTTTTTCCTTAGCGAAAATATTAGGTGAGGCTTTGTTAACGAGTTATCAACGAAAAACATTAGCCTATCAGAGAGCCAGAACAGTGTATGAATTTCGGCGCGAGCTACAGCTAAGCATAGCATTGGTCCGCCATCCCCCGCGCCAAGGTTCGTCTACTGTTCTCGCTTTCTGATTGGTCGGTGTTTTTCGTTAATAACTCGTTGACAAAGCCTTACCTAACATTTTCGCTAAGGAAAAAGTTGTTTAATGTCACCTCAGGAATCATCCCTTTCAAGGACGTGCAACATTTTTGTTACACCCTGTATATACATAGAAGTCTGTGCATTTAGGCTCCCCTTCCTCTGTGTGCGTAGCCGATGCTCACTCCTACAAACATCCCCAATTACAATAACAGTTAAACTATAAGAGATACAACAAAATGCATTAAAACTCTTTTACTCTATTGTTGCTTGTCAATGTGCTTGTAAAGTTTCAGAATCTTCCGACTATTAGTTTAGCGTATAGGGTAATAAACTTTAAGGTGTTATTACTGCAAAACTAGATCGGACACTATGTCATAGGACATTTTGTGCTTCATTTGAGCTTCCCAACCACTTCTGAAAATATTTAAACGTATAGAATTTATATCCTGTATATCTTACGGGCGAAGTCCGCAGGGTGTACAGAGTCGGCATTGCCCGGGCAATGTCAGCATTGCACATCGCTGTCAGACAAAGTCCACAGAAATGATTTACTAGCGAACATTGCCTACTTTAATGTGAGCAAAGTTGACATTGCCCATCACTGGATGAACAGTGTCAGCAACTGTTACTTCTTTCTTTCGCAGATTTAATGTTCAGCCTTATCCTGTGATGGACTTCGGAACGTTAGCCATATGTACAGAGAAGACCATGCACCTTAACATAGAAAACATTGGAAAGTTTTCGTTTCAGTACAGTATTTACGTCCAAAACAGATATCCCTCTGTCGCTTACATGGCCAGCGGTAATACAGAGAAGAAGCCACATTCGAAAGGGAAATCCAGCGGATCGAAGAAAAACAAAAAGCCACGCAAACACGAAATGACAGACAGGTAAAGGACGAATCAGTCTGTTTCCATGAAGCTTGAAACAACGAAGAATTTGTCGATGGGTGAACTGATTCTGGACCTTTACTCCCTGAAAACAGAGACCGTTCCGAGGCGGAAATATTGACGGTGGGACCGATGACGATAACCAAGACCGAGGGTCACGTGGACGTGGGTCAAACGGACAGCGTTGGTATCACCTGTTATCCTCAATTCGTCGGATCGCAACAAGAGCAGATCACCATTTACCTACAGAACGACTTTTCCGATCGCGAAAACCAGAAAGTAGTCACATTGTGTGTGAATTCGTCCATGCCGAGCCTCGACTTACACAATGTCGATTCGATATTCCAAGAGAGTTGGCTGACCGATCGAATCGAACACTTCAACTGTCCTAAAGAGGTTTTTGTAATTTGATTCGTCAACGGAGATGCCGATGGAAATAGGTGATCGCAACGTGCGAAATATCGATGCGCAGATTGGACCACACACGGTGTTCGCGCGTGAACAAAACTGTCTCTACTTCCGGTACGTGAACGTGTCGAGCACTTATGCAACGCGCTTCAAGTTGTGCAATCCAGGTTCGGTGGCTACGAACGTAGAGGTGGTTTTGACACCGGAACCTTCGATGTCGGAGGCTGATAGTATGAATACCTTTTTTGTGAAGCCACGCAGCGAATGTATTCCTCCTATAAGCAGCAGAACTTTTACTGTATCTTTTGCGCCGTTTACTATACAGGTAATGTACGCAATTTTCCATTTGTTTGTTACAGTTCGTGAATGTGCTTAACGCAGTAGCTTTAATTTTATCAAGCGAACGCATTTCTAGTAGCGAATGAAAGAAATAAGAAATAACAGGGAATTTAGAAAGGGGATTAACATCATTATAGAATAGAATACAGTGGAAAACAGAGCTGAGAAAATGAGGAACTTAACTAAGGACTGAAATAAGGAGTTGCGAAGATGTATACAGGGTGGGGCACTAACTATTAGCACCTCAGATATCTCGGAAACTATAAGTTTCACATAAATATTTGCTAAAATAAAATTGCACAGTACGAAGGGTCCGGTGGCGATAATAGTTTTTTTGCAGGTGGAGGTACTTCGGACATTTGAAGGTCACCTCCATTTTTTTAAATGGATCGGTATGTTTTTGCTTCGGTATCATGATAGAGGATCTTAAAACGAGTTCAACGACCTATTACATAAGGTCATTAAAGGTTATAGAAAATAGAGAAAGGCGATCCAGAACTTACACTTAGTACACTTAAATAGCGCACCGCGCCAGACACACGTCAGTTTCAGTGTGTCTTTCGATCCTCTGAAGAAGCCAGCTGCAATGCTAGCGAACCGTTGGGAAAACATTTCCTCATGGACACGGCTTACACCCGAAAGCTTCAACAGTGAAAACTGTATGACGCCGGGCCGTGAAAGCCTCAAATCTCTGATTAGAGAATGGCGATTCATTTACTACCAAAACCATAAGTATTATCGCCTTTCTCTACTTTCTATGACCTTCAATGACCTTATGTAAAAGGTCGTTGAACTCGTTTTAAGATCCTTTATCATGATGCGGAAGCAAAAACATACCGATCCATTTAAAAAAATGGAGGTGACCTTCAAATGTCCGAAGTACCTCCACCTGCAAAAAAACTATTATCACCACCGAATGGCCCCCTTCGTCAATTTTATTTCAGCAAATATTTCTGTGAAACTTATAGTTTCCGAGATATCTGAGGTGCTAATAGTTATTGCCCCACCCTGTATACACAACAGAATCTGAATTACAAGTAAAGCTTAAACTGATTAGTGAAATAGAAAAAATAGAGTTTAATTTACTTTCTTATTATTCTTGATGGGAGAATAACTAGGATAGGAGAAGGAAAATTACGACTTGTTTACTAACGAAGAAAGAAATAAGGCATTAAAGAAGCAACTGTATTGTACTACTTGAGCTTTCAGCACAATAAAACGTAGTGTTTCGGATAATGTAAGAATTATAAAGAACAATAACGACAATAAGTCAATCTGTGCAACATTTTAATTTAGTACCTAATGTTTCATAGTATTACATTCATATAAAAAGTAATGTAAACATTGGAATTTCATTAATAAATCACTGTTCAAAGACGGCTTAAGCCTATCTATAAAATCTAACTAATTAAACGACAAATTCTACGAGCGAACAATGTAACAATTTGAGGGCGCACAGATCATCCAAAATTAAACATATTTCACATAAAAATTCACTGATTACGATTTTCAGACATTCGAAGCAAACCTAGACGTAGTGATGGTTATGCCAGAACATTTAGAGGTGGACAAGTTGTCCTTTAAACTGATAGGAGAATCCTGCGTACCGGAAGTAGCGATCACACAGCCGGCCCACGGAAAGCGGGAACCAGCCATTCTCAACTTCCGCCGCACACTAATCGACGAAACAAGCTACGAACAGTTCACTCTGCGAAACGTTGGTTTCGTTAAGGCGAAAGTAATCGTTGAAATCAGCGAAGATCGACACTCCGTGTTCACTTTCTCAGCCACCACCGACTCTCGACGATTTTTACAAATTTTGGACAACATCTGTGACGAAGGTGATTTTATGCAACGTTTCTTTCAGCACCTGTTTGCCTCAAAATTCCAAAACATGAAAAAGTCACGTCGCGTTTTTAGTAAAGTACAATCAATGCACCGTGATTGCTCTAATGCCTGACGACGTGGCTCACTTCAACGTCGTGTTTACTCCCATCGAAGTCAATATTTACACCGGGAAAATTCGTCTATTTGTCGTTGACAATCCTTACGAAAATCTTGTAATAAATATGGAGGCTGAATCGTACACGGAAGACATCATACTAGACGGTCTGGAATTAGAGGACGGCAAACGCAAATCTATCACCGAAAGTCGAGACTCCATTCTCAAAGATCGAAGAGTCTTATCCAAGCAGAATTCCCTGACGTCGAGTACGCGACCACAAAATTTCTGCGAGTTTATGCTGCATTACTTTAGTATTTTCAATATAGAGGAAATGTGTACAAAACGATCTCTCGAGATGAAATGATCCCTTGTTGTCCTGTAGTTATTAGTGACGCTATATTTTCATACCAATCTGTAAAGGGGCAATCCCATGACCTGTGGTATGGCATGCCAGGGTCGTGATACGCCTCAAAAATGTCGACGCAGGTGGTCCGCCAGGCCGTCGTTGGTTCGGTGTGCGATATGCCATGCCGCCTGGACTTGGCTTGTCGGTTGCCAGGCCTGTGCAGGCCGCCGGCGTCGACTTCCCGTGCCTCAGTTTGTTACCGAGAATAATTCCTCACACAGATATTTTCAACTAATTAAGCTCATCATTTACTTGCTGCGAGTCGGTGGTAGCAACAATTTATGAGCAGAAAAGTAGCACTTATAACACTTAATAATACTATGCCATACAATTTCTGTAATACATAAATTAGAAGTCTGTAATCATTATATTTAATTATTCAATATTGTAGTTATTGCAGCCAGCATATAATAGTGTTTTTTTTTTTCATCTTTGGCCCACAGCGATCCAAATGTTGCTCATCACTGCCTTAGAGAGATGATTTTAGACACATTTCCCCTAATTAACTGTTTCAACAGTGCTTTTTACTTCTAACGATAAGTCTCACTTTTATCGATTAGTTTCCTATTCTTGTAGATTTCTGTAACCTAACTGTGCTCTAGAAATGTAAGGAAAATTCTTATCAATGATATCTCTAGTTTGATTCTTCGCGTTACGCTAACAGTTTGCTACGTAAAGTCACAACAATGTATCGATAGTGAAGCTAGTACTCGCAAGGTTCTCAAGTGGGATGAGCTAATAGGATCGATCTTTTCATTTCGTTTGGACCTTTAGCTTCGACGAGATCAGCGTACACGACGTCTTTGACCTACAGCCTGGACTATGGGCTCTGTTTCGTTGGCAAAATGTACAAAAAAACCTTCAAGATATCCAATAAATCGACAACCCAATGGTACCGTTTCCAATGGAGCGTTCATCCGAACATCGTGTTTATGCCATCGATCGGACACATCAAGTATCTAACGAGCAAGGAAATCATTGCTACCTTCTTGGCATCGGAAGCTACCAATTACGTAAACGTATGTCCAGGTCTGACCATAACGAAATAACCACTGACGCGATCTCGCCACTCGCACTAACGTCGAGTCGTTGTGAAAGCAAACAGGATATTGAACTTCCATCAATAAAACACAATTCTCGTACAACATACCTACTATTTTATTTATTTAATAAAATACTCGCCATTGTATACAACCTGTTGCATTCTGTCAACATTTTTAAATATACTCTTTCGATAAAAACGGACCATTTTGAAACATAAAGCGAGACTTTGGTTAACCAGCGAATAAAAACTGGCTCATCCTCTTGTTTGAGAATATTTTTACTTTTTTTTTTTTTTGTAACACTAAAAGTCATTCGTTAAATGCATTAATTTAGCGACAACCAAATTTCTTCTTCTTTTCCGATTTCGGACGAATTTACTCAAAGTTTGCTCCATACTCCGACAGACGCACATTGAGTCCGCCATGTACCAGATTGAGATATTGGATCCGAAGATAGAGAAAATAGGTTGGGACGATCGACAAACAGAGGTGCGATGGCAAAGGTTGATGATAGACCGCTTCATGGAACAGCCGGAGGAGGCTGAACTGGTATCGAAGAAAATGGTTGGACCGAGCAACGAGCCAGATTTCCATACGATTCCCGGAACAGCCAAAACCATTCGAGTGTTGCTCAATGCTACGGTAGCATTCTCCGAGTACTCCGTCGCTCTTCAGGATATTCACTTCAAGGACACCCTCATGTTCCAGGTTCTCCGTCGCCTCCTATTATAATCGCGATAACAATTGGGGAAACGATCAATGCTCATTCATTCTATGAAAGTGAATGACTGCGTGTTGTGGTTCCTGCAGTTCTTATAGATTCTAAATACACCATTGGGTCGAGTATTTGGAACCCAGCTCCCAGATAGCACCATACGTCCCAAGGACGTCTGTTTCATGTCCAGTTTATGTCGGAATGACCTATGTCCATTTTGGACAGTCCGTTTTAAAAGTGCTCTAGCGGTCGCTAGAAGATCTTCCATCTAATATTTTTAACATTATGGGCGGAGCTTTGTTAACAAGTTATTAACGAAAAACACCAACCAATCAGAGAGCGAGAACAGTAGACGAACCTCGGCGCGGGCGGTAACAGACCAATGCTACACATATGTAGTTGTAGCTCGCGCCTAAATTCGTACACTGTACTCGCTTTCTGATTGGTCGGTGTTTTTTGTTAATAATTCGTTAACAAAGCGTCACCTAACATTTTCGTTAAGGAAAAAGTTGTTTAAAATCGCCTCAGGAATCACCCCTCCTTTCAAGGACGTGCAACATTTTTGTTACACCCTGTATTCCGGTAACATAACCTGCAAGGTTTAGTATTGCAGGGAAATATTCCTGCAATATTCCTTGCTGTATATTATATATTCTGTATTTTATTTCGTAATATTCAAGAATGCGAATTTAGCGTGGATCGTAAGACCTAGTTTGCTGTACAATCGTCCTGTATAAAGAAACCTATTAATTTAGTAATTTTAAACGTTCAAAAAATGTACAGAGAATATTACTTTTGAATCTTCGGAATATGTCTTGAGAATGTCGACACAGTACATCCTGAGGACGTTCTACTTTGTTACTGGGACATTACTACGACGTTTAAAGTCCTTAATGAGAACGTATAGAGGGCATATGGACTTTTACAGGACGTCCTTCAAATGTACGGAACGTCTGGAACGGATATTCTGTAGACGTACATAAAACGTGTTTGTGCTATCTGGGAAAGAAAGGGATTTAATGTTTAGACAAGAGTGCGTCTTCTATAACTCTTCGTTTCGTAGGGCGATCGTAAACTTTGCACTCGAATGACGATCTCGGTCGACCAAGTGGAAATTCTGAATGTAAAGGGTTAAAATACTGAACCAATCTTTAAAAGGACCATATACTTATTTGACCATTCGATTTTTGTTCTTCTTTTGTAATTTCTTTATAACATGTTACCGAGTTTTCGAAAAGAAACTGGGTTTGACAACACTTACTGGAGCCAGTTTAGTCTTGTTATTTTTGGCAAAAAGCGCTGTTATCATACGCTTCTCGTCGCAGACCCGAGAGTACAATTTCACCCTGTCGAATCCGGGAGCAGTAAACACCTTGTACACTTGGAAGATCACAATGGACGAACAGTATCCGAAGAGACAAATGGAAAACAACGCGGTTCCGAAGTTGAGGAACTCGGATGAAGTTCTTCATTCCGGGTCTAATTCCAGGTCAATCAAAGGAGTAGATTTCTCTTCTAGCAGCGGACCACGTCGCAAGAACGTGCATGGGGATGAGAAGAGCGAGACTGACAGCGTTAATGTATTCCCGCGACGATGTACTTCCTCTCGTTCCGGTAACGAGCGTTTCTCAATTCGTGACCATTTTCGACTCGACTTTAATTTCGCAACGAATCAGAACCGAACAGAGTCGGAGCATTCGATAAGACGATTCTGCTTAAAGCCTACGCGAAAAGTTTTCGAGTCTGCTTAAGGTGAACATTTGCGAGAACAGATACGTTCGAGCTGCGACCAACGTCGAGCGCGAAAGCGTCGGATCTCTTCAGCAGCACCGCCGGTTTGTCGCAACGGACCACCGACAGTTGGTTGGAGGGTGACGATTTACCATTTTCCATTTACCCCGAAGGCGGAACGATTTTGCCTCAACAGTCCGTAGAGTGTACGCTGAAATTTTCCCCGATGGACGTGTTTTATTACAAGGCATACCTCACGTGTAGGTGCGTCCAAACTAACCGGGAGAATAGTAGGGCAAATGTGTCTAAACTGATCCCTCTACAGTTTAATTCATGTAAAACAGGTCTAGGGAAACTCTTCCCCGATGTCGCTGTGCTACTCCTTCCATTAGTGTGGTGATTCCCCCTCCATAGGCTACAATTTCCCTCACCATTCTCGCTGCTCCGCACATAGAGATACCTCTACAATGCTCTCATTGTGAGTGTCACACAGCGGCAGAATCAAGTAGATGTAGTGGGGAGAGTTCGGTAGGAGTAGAATATAGAGACCATGTGGCCCGCGGGCCACAGATTCCCTAGGTCTGATGTAGAAAATACAAATGCAGATTGTTTACATATGAAAAGATAGCGTCACTAATAACTACAGGACAACAAGGGATCATTTCATCTCGAGGGATCGTTTTGTACACATTTCCCCTAAATTCGATACAAGTCGAAAATGTAAACATTCCGTAAGAATGGAGGCAAAAGTGTTTGTTGTACAGTATAGAGAATCTGAATCCGGAGTTGCCGGATTTGACGATTTCCGTCACGGCCAGAAGTTTATTGCCTTATTGCCATTTCGACGTGCAAGAAAGCGACTACGTCAGCAGCGGCAGGCGAGATCAAAAACTACCCGGACCAGTCGGACATGAAACGAACGACGATCCCGCTTTGTGGCTGAACGTCAGGGTTGTCGAATTCAGTGTGATTGGTATAGGTGAAACTCACGTTAAGTAAGTTTGCAATAGATCCTTCTTTTCATAAGGTTATCGATAACGCAGATGCAACGGTTTTACTTGTTTGAAATAATTTTAGAAAGTTCCACCTCATCAATCCTACGATGGAGGACTATTCGTTCTCCTGGAAGGATCAAACGTGTCGTGTTGCGGAGGACATACCGAATTTCCACTGCTTCGTGCCCGAAGGGATCGCGGAAAGCGGGAAACGAATCGAACTAACTTTCACGTTTTTGGCAGAGGACGTTGGCATCTTCGAGTCCTTCTGGCTCTTCTCCATCGAAAGATACAAACTGAAGAGTCTTTTTCTGCTGGTGGGAATCGTAAGAGAACCCTTGGTGCGCTGCCTCGCGGTCCACGTGAATCTGAAGCCAACGACCCTAGGTTCAGTTTCAGCAAAGCATTCTCACTTTCAGTGCACCCGTTCAATATGAATATACAAATCTTTCTTTGCTCTCTTTTCCCCTTTCACCCATTTATATCAACGCTATGTTTTATTTAATTCTCTTTTTGCCAAGTTTTCTGCACGACGGTCGATCAAATTTCATTTATTTTTACATTCCGTTGCAACGAAGAATAATTCGCAAGAGAGCATCGTAGAATTTTTGCGAAATACAAGAAAATTCTTGGACAAAAGTAGTAGTATATGATGCAAATATTTTTTTTCACAGAGAAGGAAAAAATGAAGTCCCAGTCTAATAGGGGACCGGTTTAATCTTCATTTGAATTTCTACGTTTGCTCGTTTCAGGACTCGACGTTCGAGAGTCGATACAGCTGTTAAACGACGAGGATTTTAACGTACCCTTCAAAATATTGAAGGAATCCTTGTATTCCGAGGGTAAATTTCAGAAGCTCACCGTTAACCCGATGACTGGAACCCTGCTATCGAAGTGTCAACAGCTTTTGTGGTGACTATTCTTCTTAATTCGTGAATTTCGCCCAACAACGATCTAATAAAAATTCATAGGCTCTTAAATTTTCCATAAATGCGATTCTCCGATTCATTATTTTCGGTCGTCGCGTTTTACGGCGAGCGGCGTAAATTTTTAGCGCAAAACGCTGAACGTAATGGCTGGGTTGAAGTTTTTAATTCGACCACAGGGTCGAGTATCATCCAACTCGGGTCGGTGAATTCCACTTTTCCATTCGGTGCGCCGTGAAACTGATGAAAAGTCCTCTCACCATTTTCGCGACTGCCATCGTTTATGAGGTCGCATCTTCGGTTTCTTATTGCGACGCGGCGGGCGGAATTGTGGAAGCGAACAATAACGAGGAAAACGTCGTCGACCTGGGCAAAGTGAGCCACGGACAAATTTTCTAGGAACATTAAAGCAAAACATTACGAAACCTGCTTCTAATCGATTAAATTCTACGCAGGTGATGCTCCATGCGCCAATCACCGTTAAGTTCGCCTGTAAAAATATCGGCAAAATCACGTTTTATTATTCTTGGGATCTTGGCATCACGCCAGAAGTCGCCTGCGGGAATATGTACAAAATTGCGATGACTCCGAAACAGGGACACGTAATTAGCGAGTCGCAATCAACCTGTTGGCTGACGTTCACCGCGTTCCGAAAAACGGTGGTCAAAGGTCATCGTTTCACTTTGAAGGTATCCGTATACTATACTTCTTCGCTTCGCGCTGTCTTTATCGTGGAACTCTAATTAAAGAAGATTCCGGCATTCGTCTTTAGATCTCCTACGGACCGACGTATCGATTTTTAATCAAAGCTTATTCTGCGAAGCCCACTGTCCAGTTTAGCTTCGACCGATACGATTTTGGACCTTGTTACATTCAAGACGATAGCGCGGTTTATTATTTAACTCAGCTTTACTTAACGAACAAGGATACCGTGCCATTCATGTAAGATATTCTTTGAAACTTCAAAAATCTATTTTAGATGAAGAGAGAAGTGTACAGAAAAAATAAATAAGTAACAAAAACCATCTCTCAAAAGAACTGAACTTTTCCCAGGTAACGCCTTAATGATAAAAAAATGGTAAAAAAAGTAATTAATTGGGAAAACTCAGTTAAAACAAAATAACTAAGTTCAATTAAAAATAAGTTATATTAATAATTCATTTTATAAAAAAGTAGAGAATGGTGCTTGCAATCTGATTTCTTCACATGTTTCCCTCTTAAAAAGTTTGATTATTATCAGCAGTTGCACCGTTTTCTACAAATATTCCTCAATTCTTTCATAGAATCGAATGCAAATTCGAGGAACGACCACACCTGTCCGTCAACCTGAATCCCCTTTCGGAAGCCTTAGCTGCCGGTTCAACCTTTGCTATACCGATTACTTTCCGGCCATTAAAGGAAATGAAATACCGCGATTACCTTACGTTTACCATTAATTCGGGCAGCGAGAAAAAAATATTTATCAGCGGCGAGGGAATCGTGTACAAGGCAAGTAATTTCTTAGCAGAACTAAAAATTTCCCTAGCCCAAAGCTATCTCCAGCCTCTTTCAGATACACCTGGTGAATGTCCGCGATAAATCTATCGATCTCGGCAGCGTCTCGGCTTTCAACACCGTCAGCAGAAAGATCCCAGTAGTGAACGACGGCTTGGCGCCAGTCGAACTCGAGTTTGGTCTGCTTAGAAATTTCAAGGATGACCCGATTTATCACGGACAAAATGTTTGCGCGACCCAAATGATTGGACAAGAGGAATATTACGAAGAGCTGGATCGAGCCTCCGTCCTGGAAACCAAACGTTCCTGGACCCAGGACACTGCGCTCGGCACCAAGGAGCCCAATCTCACGGAGGTTCTGGAAATCGAACCGTCTTCCAAAGTCCGTTTGCGATCTGGCAAAACGATCAATGTGGTCGTCAAGTTCAAGCCCACAGCCAGAATGAACTACTTCACGGGCAAAGTAGCTTTTCGAACAACCTCCATGATTCAACCACTGTGCGCAGTGCGTGGAAAATGCGTTGGCCCCGAATTCCGATTAAACAAATATCAGCTTCCCTTTGGTACGCTCGTCGAAGGCTCGTTCGAAAAATCTAGACTATTGCTAATCAACAATGGAGACGTGGGAGCAAGGTTGGTTAACGTTTCTGTTGCTTAGTAACGTTTGCGTTTGTATTGCCCAGTGCCCAGCAAAGGTTTTGAATCAATGATAAGCTACTTGTGGCTTTTCAAGTTCCTTTGTACTAGAGGGTTTCTTCATAATAAATAAACAATGGTAGCTACGCTACAATCCTGTCGAGTAGGATTACAATCTTAGACCATATATACCTATAGACACGACCTGAGTCATCTAGATTGATGTAAAGATAAAATCATCTACAGGCGTTCATGTGGACATGTATCATGTGGGGAAAGCTTAGACCATATAAGAAACAGACATGGCCCGTATATAAAGATCTACGAGTAAAAGCGTGACATCACTGATGCGCAAATTTTCCCCGTTATCTTTGCCTCAACCCAGTTATCTGAAGCCGTGTCTATTTGTTGTGTATGGTCTAAGGGGGAAAGAATATCTACTTCCAAAAAGTATCTATACAGTCTAATGGCGTCTAATCGTCTGATTGGTCTGATGCTTAGATCATATATACCTATAGACACGGCCTGAGTCATCTAGATTGACAAAGATAAGATCATCTACATGACGTTTATGTGGGCTTGCATCATTGGGGCAAAGAATATCTACTTTCAAAAAATATCTATACAGTCTAATGGCGTCTAATCATCTGATTGGTCAGATGCACTATTCGCTATCTTCAATTATCTTTTCTGACGTCACTATGGGCAAACTAGCTCGTTATCTTTGCATCAGGCTCTCCCATGGGCTCCTATACCTCAGGCCGTGTCTATAGGTATATACATATGGTCTAAGGTCTGATGCACTATTCGCCATCTTGAATTATCTTTTCTGACGTCACTGTGGGCAAACTTGCTCGTTATCTTTGCATCAGGCTCTCCCATGGGCTCCTATACCTCAGGCCGTATCTATAGGTATATATGGTCTAAGATTACAATACAGTGATTCATTTTCGGGGTAGGTTCAAGTGGAACCCATCGAAATTATCAGCGGATTTTAAAGTCGATCCTACTTCTGGTTATTGCTCTCCCGGTATGAATATCGTCTTCGTTGTCAAATTCCAACCCTCTCAGAAAGGTTCCGTCGAGGGCGAGGTGAGTGGAGCAAGGAAATTCTATGCCTCGTTCTTCTGTCATCACGAAAGTATCGCAAATAGAGATGTACCGACTAGTCGGTTAGACCGACTATTCGGCCACTTTTGTAGTCTGCGACTAATCGGCAAATATTCGGCAAAAAAAGGCCGATAATCGGTTTTCGATTTCTGGTATTAATAATATCTGTATTAATGCGATTAATCGGCCGATTAGTCGGCTTCTTAGAGGCCGATTAATCGGCTAATCGGCTAGTCGGCCAAAACCCTAGTCGGTGCATCTCTAATCGCAAAGCATCTTATCACGTTTTACTAAATAATCATAATAATAGTTAATATGATTTTTCTCACTTCCTACTGATATGAATTTTTCTACACTGAAGGACCCTGCACAGTTCATATGGGATTTTGGATACGGGTGAAATTGGCTGATTTACACTTATATTGTAGATTATGATGTCCTCTACAAGAAATGTATAGGAACTTAGGGTCCCTGACAAAGGGTTAGTAATATACGGCCATCCAAAGTACTATACGTACAGGGTGTACCACATAGTCTAGAGACGGTCAAATATTTAGAAAACGGAACATTTTTGAGAAAACTGTTTTTGAGCAATGTTTTAACATGTGTTAACATAATTTGCTTGATTGTATCCCCAGTAGGGATGGGACGAACTGTTACTTTTAAATCACTCGTGATTTTATCACGTTCGTTCCGAATCACGATGATTTTTCACAGTGATTTTGCACACCATCTCTAGTCCCCAGTAACCCTTTATTAGCGACCCTATATCAGTTCCTATACATTTATTGTAGAGAACATCATAATGTATAATATAAGTGAAAATCAGCCAATTTCACCGGTATCCAAAATCCCATACAAACTGTGCGGGATCCTTTAAATCTGCGATCAGATCTCTTCCATCACCCACAGCTTTTGTGCTATAACGTTTTGTATCAGTTAATAATGCTTAAATAAAACTTATTTCATCAGTAACAGTATAAATAAAAATCCTTTGAAATAAAAAACTTCTCTTTCACGATTTATTTCAGTTCGTAATAGAAATCGAAAACTACGGTTCTTTAACGGCGAAAGTTACTGGAGGATGCGCTAAACTACCCGAACCAACTGAAACCGTCTTTTTCGTGTCTCCCGTTCGTCAAAAACAGACGCAATCCGTGCTTGTTACGAACAACACGAATTCCCCATGGAAAGTGAAGCCTAGGGTGGTTGGCGATTATTTCTCCGTTCAGGAAGTTTTATCCATTCCTGCCAATGAATTCGCTTCTTGTTTCGTCACTTACGCGCCTGTCACCACCAACACGGAAGATTCTTTGCACGTGGTACGAAATTCCTTAGTAAATTCATCAATACTTCTTCGATACGAGGAATTTCCTTTTTCTTTTGCTTTTGATTTTTCTAGGGTATGCTCTTATTGAAAATGCCAGGCGAAGGTTCTTCCTTGACGTACGCTCTTCGAGGGAGAAGTTTGCCTCCGCATGTTGCCGAGAAAATTCAACGCCAGTTTCCGGCGAAAACGAAATACACCGAATTGTTGCCTGTTCACAACTGGCTGGATAGACAACAGCGATTCCAATGCAAGATTGTAGCCAACACGAACGACGAAGAGCAACTAAAGGTTTCATTTTTGTTTTGCATTATGTACGCTTCTGTTTCAATCTACTCTCACGAGATCGCGGTTTTCATATTCTTGTGTCTTTTTTGCAACAGGAAGTTTTGTTTAATTTCGCCGGCAATAGTAAAATCGACGTTCCAGCGAACAGCCAACGAGATTACCGTGCAGTCTTTTATTCATACAAGCCGTCCAAGTTCAACTTTGAAGTAACTTACTTGATTCTATTGTACAGGGTGTGTTTTATCTATGAACGCTTAAATATCTGGAGAAATATTGATGATACAAAAAAAAAGTTAAGACAAAACTGGTAGGGTTCGAAGGGGCACACATGATGCCTATATCAAATTGACCCTGTGATGACCTTGAATAGCTGTATGAAGGTCACGGGTACATTTTTTAATAGAACGCTATATTTTTTATTTTATATTCATATAGTTGAGATTAAAACGTTTACAAAACACTTCTACACATGCATTTTGCGCTAACCAATCTGGAGATATTAAATGAGGAATCTTATGTGCCGCCGGCATTGGCGTTACCCCATGTACACCGCGGGGAGGTTGCTCCGTCAAACTTTGTACATCATGGTGGCTCTAAAAATGGTACTTAAAACTTATACTAAAAATGGTAGTTTATTTACATCACAAATTTATACCTTTCATTAAAAGAAATACTATTTTTAGAGCCACCATGATGTACAAAGTCCTCCCCGCTGTACATGGGGTAACGCCAATGCCGGCGGCACATAAAATCCTCATTTAATATCTCCAGATTGGTTAGCGCAAAATGCATGCGTAGAAGTATTTTGTAAACGTTTTAATGTCGACTATATGAATATAAAATAAAAAATATAGCGTTCGATTAAATAATGTACCTGTGACCTTCATACAGCTATTCAAGGTCATCACAGAGTCAATTTGATATAGGCATCATATGTGCCCCTTCTGACCCTACCAGTTTTGTCATAACTATTTTTTTGTATCATCAATATTTCTCCAGATATTTAAGCGTTCATAGATAAAACACACACCCTGTACGAAACAAAATCGCGTCCTTTCGGTTCTTTTTTTGTTGCATATTTGAAAATAAATTTACAATCCATACATTCAGATAACGTTCACCAGCGAAGACGACCACAATCAGCTCTACGAAATCGAATATGACGTCACAGAACCCGAAGTAATCGAGTCGATCAAACTAGTAACAGCGGTGCGATCTGAAGTGGTTCATACTTTAAAACTAGAAAATCCTTTGGATCGTCAGTCGATAAGCTTTAGAGCAGAGTGTGACCACCCCTTCGTGAAGATCAATGAGTTACCAAAAACTGTCTTCCCAATGTCGCACGTAAGTTCAAAATTCGATGAAAAATTTTCTTTTTTTTTTTCTACCTGCACGAACAATCGATTTACTTTTAATTTATTATAAACCGTAGGAGTACATTCACTTGCAATATCGACCAACTGTACCATCCGAAGAGGTCGTAGTGGGGCTCGATATTATGTGCCAGGAACTCGGACGTTTCCCGTATGAACTGCGATTAAAAGCTACACCCGCGCTTCCGGAAAAAACGACTCACGTGAGCGCAGCGTTCGGAGGATTGAGCACGTTTGAGCTTACTGTAAAAAATTATACAAACGAAGCAGTCCAATTTGCGATCAATGTATGTCATAGACAAATGTATTAAGGATGTTATCAAGGAATTCTAAACGAGTTTTTCTCTTGTTAAACTGCAGGTAGATAACGATAGTTTCACGACTTCGAACAGCGTACAAGTTTCAGGGCTGAGCTGCGAAAAGATCAACGTCGTTTATGAACCACACAGTCTTGAAAATGTTGTAGCTATGTTAACTGCTTCATCGAGTATCGGTGGAGACTTCGAGTAAGGGAATTTACACAACAACATTCGGTTGAAAATTCATATTAAATTAGTCCAATGCAAAATTTGTCTCGATCCAACTTGGTGAGAGCAAGGAAGAGAAACGAGGGTTCAGATTAGAAAATAGAAGACTTGTAAACCTCAGAACCTAATTAAAACCTAAAGGGCAGACAATTTTGCACAAATGTTTGCATATGAAAATGAGATCAGCGAAGAAAGCAATTAAGAGCACTTAATATTGAAACGTTAAAAAATCTTTTGAAATTTTTACGTAGAAACGGAAAGATTGCAGCAAACTCTTGCTTCTTCTCATTCCTCTGTCACCGATGAAATTTACATGTAGTGGCGATAGCGATTGTCTTAGAATTAGATCGAGTCGAGAACCTTGTTCTTAACTCGAAACGATAACCTTACTGGCTTATCTCGTAGGTTTCCGTTGATTGCAACGTGCACCTTACCAAGACCAATGGGACCTTACATAATTCTATCACAATTTCCGACGGCGATACCGTTCAAAAACGTCTTCAAAGAAACTAAAACGTTTAAGTTTTTCCTCGATGGTCCCGAAAATTTTGCAACTGAAACGACATCAGCGACGCTAACACCCAAACAAGTATTGTAGAATATTCCTTGTGCAATCATTATTCCTCTTTTTTCTTTTTGCTTTAAATTATCGATTTCAATGTACTATGAAAAAATAGACGGAAAAGTCTATTTAATTTAAGGTAATTATTTGACACGTTCTCAATTTTGATGATTTTGAAAAATGTAGAAGTCAACATTTTGAACAACTTTTTCGGTCAACATGTCGATGTGCTACGCCCTCACCGATTTTGATGACCTTCAAATATGGTACAAAAGACAACATTTTGAACCACTTTTTCCTATGCCTATACTAGGCGGTCGGCTTTAGTTTTCGAGTTATACACAAAAAAAAAGTTTTGGCAATTATTCGGAATAGAAACGAGTTCACCGATTTTGATGACCTTGAGATATGTTGTCCAGGTCATCATTCTGAATAACTTTTCCCTATACACGTTACCGCCGCTTGGCTTTAATTTCCGAGAAATTCACAAAAAGAATTAAATATTTAAAAAGTGATCGGGAATAGGTTTGGGTTAGATTACTTAGCGGGAGAGCATAAGGAATCAATTGGTGTCACGTTCGTGAAGATCCGATGAAAATTGCGTTCGTTCTGCACCGAGAACCTAGCATGGCTAGTTCTGTCCTTGCCTTCGGCGGTCTCTTAAGCCGGGGTCCCATTAGAGAAAAGCGCGGCGCGCGCGGCCCTGGTAATCACCTGAAAAAGTCGATTTTTAAGAGCAGACTCTACTTGACAGAGTACTTTAGGTACTTCAGGACGAGTCCGCTCGTGAGAATCGACTTTTTCAGCTGGTTTTCAGGACAGTGCGCGCCGCGCTTTTCTCTAGTGGGACCCCGGCTTTAGGCTGAGGTCCCACGGAGCGTGCTATCACGAGCCGCGCCGCGCGCGTCACAGCGATGGCGGCGAAAAAGCAGCTCGGCGCGAGTCACGGCATGATCCGTGCTACACAACGCGCTTCCCGCTCCACGGATCGCGGTTGGAACGGTTCTCGCGTTTGTGTAGTATGGATCATGCCGTAACTCGCGCCCATAGACATAGTAACTATAGACTGCGCGTCAGCATGCAGCCGTGGTCCGATGTGGAAGAGAGTTGGATGCTTGGGGAGGTACTTGGGAAGAATGAGACAGATAGAAAATAACAAGAAAATAGAAAGAGATAGAAAGTCCTCCCCAATCGTCCTAACTCTTTCTAAAGTTGAACCGTCCACTTTCCCCGTAATGCGCAGTCTATTCTTATATGTCTATGCTCGCGCCGAGCTGCTTTTTCGCCGCCATCGCTGTGGCGCGGCGCGGCTCGTGTTAGCACGCTCCGTGGGATCTCAGCCTTATGATCTCGAGCGTCGAGCTCATAAAAACCAGTCAAACGTGAAATCGGAGATGAGAGATTCGATTCCTACTCTGGTTAAGGCTAGCAGTCGTCGGGTCCGGAACGCTAGCCTTAATCGGAGACTACTGTATATGTCTTCCCATACAAATTGCTTGCCGTTTCATAGCGTATCATACAGATTTAAATATTAGTTTCAAGTACCTACACTACATCAGGTATAAATTTGCCAATTGTTTTGAGGGAGGGGCTGTCGACCCCAATCCCCCTCCCTGTTAAGGAATCTAGATCCAGACCTATCTTGGAAATTAAAGCAAAGTGGCGGTAACATGTATAGGGAAAAGTTGTTCAGAATGATGACCTTGACAACATATTTCAAGGTCATCAAAATCGATGAGGTCGCCCCTATTCCGAATAATTATCAAAACTTTTTTTGTGTATAATTCGAAAACTAAAACCGACCGCCTAGTATATGCGTAGGAAGAAATTGTTAAGAATGTTGTCATTTATAACATATTTGAAGGTAATCAAAATCTGTGAGGGCGTAGCACATCGACAGGTTCACCACTTTTTCTTATACACCTAACCGCCGGACTCTCTTAGTTTTCGAGATATTCACAAAAACCGCCGCTACTACTACATTGTAAGTAACTTTTTTTAATCACTTTGTTTTATCATTCTGAACCATTTTTTTTTATCATGTCACTGGTGGTCGGCCTTAGTTTTCGAGTTATACACAAAAAAAAAGTTTTGACCTTGACATGTTATCAAGGTCATCATTCTGACCAACTTTTCCGTGTATATGTTACCGCCTTTTACCGGCTTTTTAATATCTTGGAAACTAAAGCCGAGCGGCAGTAACATATATATAAGGAAAAGTTGTTCAGAAATTCGAGTTTCATACCATATTTGAGTTTCATAAAAATCGGTGGGGTGTACCCTAATTTGCATATTTACCTGGCGGTTGATCGCGAATATCTCAAAAAATGACAATCCGGCGGTTACATATATTGGAAAAAGTTGTTCAAAATGTTGATTTCAACAACATATTTAAAAATCATCAGAATCGAGAACGCGTCCGCTTTCTAAACAATTACCTACTTTTCTCTTTACCCGTCGTTACAAATTTCACTGAACCTGTTCATCTAAAATGATCATATTCTCTCCAAGGCTATCGAAATTAAGGTAAACCTTCTGTGTGACTATGAATTTGAAGATGCTAGCGAAGAAAAGTATCCGGTCACTGGAAAATTGCTAGTATATTGCTCTGATCATGAGCTGTCTCATATCAATTGGGTGTATTACTTGAGAGGAATTTTTTCTTCTGACCTTGATGAGTAATTAACTTACTGAAATATTGTAATATAATATTATAATATTAATAAATATTTTAATACTACGACGAGGAAGTAAAATGTTTCTAAAGTAAAAAATTATGTTTAATCGGGCCCCAAAAATCCTGAAAAGTCCTAACTTGAACTAACAAATACACAGAAAAAACGTTACTACTCACGAGTATGATCTTTACTCTTGATGGCTGTGCTTGATGAATCAGCAAATTAAATGCAACTAGTTACCCGTGATACTTATTTGGACTTTTGCGTCCTAACGGTTAAGTGGCAAAAACAAAAACATACTTTACTTGCCTTCGCATGCGCGAGATGAAGGCAGCACGACCAATTGGAAAAAAGAATGTCAGCTGGCCTTGAAAATCAGATAAAAAATATTGAAAGTATATATATGTTTTTAAAATTTTATCAAATTCAATTATAATGAGAAACAAGTTTAACGTAAAAGTTTGAACTTTTATTAACATTTCAAACATTCAAACTTTCAAATATCTACAATTTAAACATGCAAATGAAACTCGAAAACTTGCCTTTATCGACTTTAAACATCGATATACATATTAAGTTTCTCTGTGAATAAAAAGACGAAAAAAAACGAAAATAATATCCATTGTTTAAATTTTGAAAAAGAATTCAATCAAACACATCTTTCATAGAAGGCAATAAAATACAAACAAATTCCAATGTTTCGTTCAACTTTTATAACCATCAATTTAAATGGCGCAATTGAGGGAAGGAAGTATACAGGGTGGGGCAATAACTATTAGCACCTCAGATATCTCGGAAACTATAAATTTCACAGAAATATTTGCTGAAATAAAATTGCACAGTACGAAGGGGCCCATCCGGTGGCGATAATAGTTTTTTTCCAGATGGAGGTACTTCGGACATTTGAAGGTCATCTCCATTTTTTTAAATGGATCGGTATGGTTTTGCTTCCGTATCATGATAGAGGATCTTAAAACGAGTTCAACGACCTAGTACATGAGGCCATTGAAGGTCACAGAAAGTAGAGAAAGGCGATAATACTTACGGTTTTGGTAGTAAATGAATCGCCTTTCTCTACTTTCTATGACCTTCAATAACATTATGTAATAGGTCGTTGAACTCGTTTTAAGATCCTCTATCATGATACGGAAGCGAAAACATACCGATTCATTTAAAAAAATGGAGGTGACCTTCAAATGTCCGAAGTACCTCCACCTACAAAAAAACTATTATCGCCACCGGATGGCCCCCTTCGTACTGTGCAATTTTATTTCAGCAAATATTTCTGTGAAACTTATAGTTTCCGAAATATCTGAGGTACTAATAGTTATTGCCCCACCCTGTATAATAAACTGATTAAAATACAAAGAAATTCATTCTATTTCGTCTTTAAACAATTGTAGCATTGTGTGTTATGTTCACAACTAACAACAATATTGTTTAAATAATAAGAAACACTTACATCTACTGTTTTGCAATACATTCATCTTCCACAAGTTCCTCGGAAATATTCAATTGAACAGACCGTTGAAGTGTCATGGCGTCGAATCTTGGCGCGCAATGACTCTCGTTTGAACTGCAACCAGAAATCTGTAACGGAAAAGTAAATTCAATTCAACGCAACTGTATATTCCAATTGAATTGCATTAAAACTATTTCTTAATGAAGTCGCAAGTACATGATTATTTAACACAAAATAATATAGATGTGTATGTATATAGTAAAGAACAGAAAACAATCTTATAGAACCTGATTTACTTTTTTCTCAGTATCCCATAAGCTACTAGAGAAATATGCATGCATGTTATTTAAAAGTATGTAGTAAGAAAATGTGAAAAAAAAAAATTAATAATTACTTGTCCAGAATGTCCAGAGAGTCATTCACTAACGGAATTATTTATTATTCACTTTATATTTTGAGTATCAACTTTGTTACTGCATACATATAATGATTCTTATTTGATTTCAACGCTTATTGTAATAAATAGATACTAGTGCGCAAATAAAATTGATGCCATTTGAATAGCACATAGAATGAATGACGGCATAATGCATACCTGTGCATACCAACTCTATGCACATTTATCTAGAAAAAAGCGAATGTCGTAAGATGCTAAAATTTTCCACGTCAACGGATTTTCCGCATTTATCCTAATACAGAGTCGAATACTTAAGCTGTGTGTACATGTATTCAACCCATTCAACCTACCAGCTGTTTTCGTTGTATTTCCCCAATTTATTGGTCTATCAAAACACGATTAACTTTGTGTGCGGCGTTGTTTTCGTTAATGGATCAAAATAGCCGCACGGTTTTGTTATGTTAAGAATTAATCAAGACTGTGCAAAACGGAACTCGTTCGACAAAACAACGCGTCGTACGACAGTGATCTCGGCAAAAGCCACAAAAGCACAGTCGTGATGAACGTCTAACCTCGCTTTCTCGGTCGCCTCGAACAATCATGTAAACCCTTAAAAGCGGTCCAATGTGTCATTTAAACGAAAGATTCTGCCTGGATGGTGCATCCACGTTCGACGTTCGTTCGTGCCAAGTGTCAGAACATTTCACGGCTTCTTTCGATGGAAGTTTCTTTCTCTCGATGAAGTTTCGCGCAAAGACGAGTACGCGTGCCGTTTACTCGTAGTATCGGTGTCTGGAATCGAATCAATTTTCGAGCGATCAACACGATGACCGAGAAGTCTAGGAAGATAGTAACAAGGTTTCATTCCACTCACGGGGAAAATATTGTGCTCCTCGAGGACAGCACGGTAGCCTGTCGCGCCGCCAGCTTCGCCAATTCCTTGGCCTTCAGTGAGAAACCACTGCAACCGGGTGAAATTTTCCTGGTAGAAATCGAAAAGACAGAAAGAGGATGGAGCGGACACATGCGACTCGGATTGACCCTGATCGATCCAGCTTCGGTGAACAACAGCTTGCCGCAGTACGCGATGCCCAATTTGGTGAAGCTAGGCCACACGTGGATATTTGCAATAACCAAGAGTCATACTATATGGGATAGCTTTGAAGGTATTGCAAGTACTGGCTATGGTGAGAACTTGTATATACAATTTATTTGCGTTCATATTACAAGATTAACCCTAATACGTTGATATATGTTGCAAGGCGAAGGAATACCATCCAGAGAAAAGAAGCTCATTACGGACGGAGTTAACGTACAAACGTCTCGAGGAATTATCCCGTATAATGCTCTCAAACCGAACACGATAGATTCCTCCCAATATATTTTACCTACAGATGCTGGCAGTCGAATCGGTATTATGTATGTACCACAAGCTGGCTCTGACAAGGCAGAGATGCATTTTATAATAAACGGCGAAGACCAAGGTGTCTGTGGAAAGGATATACCTTACAAGGCAGGACCTTTGCGTGCCGTAGTAGATGTGTATGGCACTACCAAACAAGTCAGGATCGTTCAGTTGTATGGAGGTATGTTTTTCCTTGTTTTCTGCTGCAACGTTTTCGATGGCATTTTGCTTTATTTTTAATTCGTATCTAAATGTTTTAGCAGTATCTACCTTGCAAAGTGCGTGTCGCGATGCTATACTACAGTATACCAAAAGAAACGCAGTGGATTCGCTTCCCCTTCCACGGGCTCTAAAAAACTATTTACTATATCAATCGCAGTGAAAGTTACATTGTTGCATTTTATCTTTTGACTACGTATTTCACCTTGGTTGAGTAGCAGTTTCGATACATGTTTAATTCCTCTACAAATCACAATGAACTTGTAATCAAAATTTAGCTTTTGTTTACTCTTCGCAAAGAAAGATAATTTATATGACGAAATTACTCTCGTCTCTTTAACATGTTCTTTCTTTCCTTTTTTACATAATTTATTGTATATACGTATAAGATACGCTTCATTTACATAATTGTAAATTTTTTATCATTTGCGTGGATGCTACATTTTGACGTGTACATAATGTAAGAAATTAGACAACCCATAAGTTTTAATGATTCAAAGAATATACATTGTAATAACATTTAGTCTTACTATACTTTTACAGTTACGAATCATTAAACTCGCTGTTGTCGCAAATTTATCGCGTATCGCAAACGTAACATTCTTATACTCAAAATCGACTTTATTTAAGGGAAACATTGTTAACAAACGCAAGAATCAAATTAACACGAATTAAGGCCAACATTTTTTCCAAAATAAATGTATTTATTAAAAAAAAAATTTTTTCGAGGAGTTATTGTAATTTTATTAGTCATTTTACAGTCACCAATTATTATTGTTCAATGATTCACTCGTTACAAATCAACTGTTGCGTATATAGGAATTGGAAGAGGTGCTTGTCGGCAGAAGAAGACCTAACATCATTGCGTAGACAAATAAAATGCTGAAAAAAGCAAACCATCCGATCAAGATTGAAGTATACTTCCAGGTATAATCTTTCGGAGCAATAGTCACGAGATTGGTGTTATCGTCTGCGTTTAGTTCCATTTTAGCTGATACATTTGGATCCAAGATACTTATTGAAAGTATTTGTCCTATTCTGCTGTTCAGAATCGAAACTGAGATCGTCGATATCCACGCTGGTGCGGCGACTTTCGTTTGCTGCATTTGCCGCAGAACGCTGGTTAAAATAAGCGAGAACGTGGCCAAGATCAAAGAGTTTTCGTATAATATTACTAAAAAAAAACAAAAAACATTTGAAAAATGAAACTGCTCTGTTCGAACCTAATGTATCAATTGAAAGTTCCGAGAAATTAAGACAGACTTACATAATTTTGGAGGGTGAAATCCATTGAAAGGAACTTTCCAATTCAGATCGTGCAAGCAAAGCAAATGAAGAACGAAATTCAAGTTCGCGATTATCATGCGTTCGTTGGAGCTTGGCTCGAGCCAAAGTACTGTGAGTGTCATCGTCATTAACGCTGTGCGCAAACAAATGCAAAACAAGTACATACAGTTATTAAATATCATCCAATCAATAGAAACATTTCATTATCCTTATGCAACGATTGGTAATGGCATATATTTTAGTTGTTACGAACCAACGGCGAACGTGATGTAACTGATGTACATGGTGGAATGTCTTTTCAAAATGATGTGATAGAAAAACGAATCAGAACTATAATTCTGATCAAATTTAAACTTTGTTTCCTGATTAGTAATCGAAATGCTGACAATCTGCCATTGCGTGTTATTGCTGTCTACTTGTTTCTGTGCCTAAGGGTTAAAATGTATTTAAATTACGACGGATGGACGTTATTTTTCTTCGAAGGTTTCCATCCGTGAAATTACAATACGCACTTCAGTCTCCCAGAAGTCCACGGCAAAATAAATCTCGTCTGCAGTATAAGACCAAGAGGATAACTGTATGGAACACTTCATCACGTCGTAAGGCCACCACGTGTGATCCGAATCGCAAATCGTCGTGTACACTGCCATGGGTACACATATCAGATTTCCTTCGTGATACAATTTGCACGGCACCGTTGGTATGCTCATCTCAACGTATTGATTCGTCCTGGGTGCATTTCACATTACCGTTGCAACATCGATTAATTGAAAATTAATCTTAATATTCAACTAATCGTAGTCCAACTAAAATCAATTGACCTCTCATAATGTATACTTCATTTTTACAAATGGTCGTCTCCTTAATTGAATATTTTTAGCGAGGTGAATTGATTCGATGCTAATAACTAATCGAAACGCGAGTAAATAGCAAAAAGCATGAATCGATCGAACTGTAATTTTAATTCCATCCTTAATAGTTGAACTAGACGGATTAACTTAATTGCAATTACTGCGATTACAGGCTACAGATCCACAATTCATTTTGGTACTTACGCGCTGTGCAACGTGATATCCGGTATCCAAATGTCGGTAGACTCTACAGTAATCTTATCGATCTGCCCGAATCGCGTTGGATCCCACGCGAGACGAGAATCTATCCATACCTATTGCTCGTAAAAATCAAATATTTTAATACGCAAATCTGGAAGAGTCTAGGGGTTAAAAGTGCCCTTGATACGATTTTACTCGGGAATGAGTCTTTCGATAGGGTATCAAAAGAAAACGTACTGCATCAATTTTCAACCCCCTATCTCGGTCGGGAGGGTAGTCATGGGGTAAATTCAAAATATCGGTCTTTGCCTCCTTTTCCTTACTTAGCGGAATGCGAAATTCTGAAAAAATTCTAAAACACGGCATACGTGGTGTCACATGTTACAGAATTTTTTCAGATTTTTCAAATGCATATCCTAAGTATGAAAATTCAAAAACTAAAAAAAATGCTGAGAAATGGAGATTTTTTAGTGAAGTTTTCGAGCGAGTACTTTTTCATTTTTACAGTAGCAACATATTGGTACAACTATTCACAATTTTTTACAGATTTTTTGATCAAGTGCGTTGTAGTTAAAAAAATCTTAAACCGATTTTTTTGGCGTTTTTCGGACAAAAACAGTATAAATACGTTTGATTTTTACATTATCTTCACACAGTAAGTGTATTATGTGATTTTTAATGTTTCTACATTGCGTAGAATAATGTACAAGTACTATAATTTAATGCACGTTCCCGAGTAAAATCGGCTCAATGGCACTTTTACCCCCTTTGTTGTCAATTCGTTATAAAAGTTTCACTCACCATTCTCGTCATAGTATACAAGTCCAACGAGTTTGTAATTTCATCCTGATAAATGCAAAATCGATAATGAAAATGAAAACTTTTTCGATTTTAAAAAATAAGGATTCTCGAAGAAAAATCTAAAAAATTATTCGAAAGATGGACGATGGTCCTAAAAAGCAGCCTCCATTCCACTGACTAAACGTAACTAGGGTACTGGTCCTTATTAGTGAGCCTGAACCTATTAGTGTGCCCTTACATTTAAATAAGTTATAAAAAAGTAATCCCTTTAGAAATGACAGAAATACATTTCTTTTCATTAAGTTTAATACTTTGACTTTATTTAAAAAAATGTTTTTCTTTTATTTCTTAGAGATATTCTTTTTTACAATTTATTTAAGTGTAGAGGCACACTAATAGGTACAAGCTCATTAATTGAGACCATTACCCCATAAATATTAATTGTTTTTTTTTTTAAGTAAAATAATTTTTGGAGACATTATTTATAGGACGATCGAAAACATATGTCAGAAAAATGTCAAGTAAACCACTTACCACAGTAAAATCCTTTATATCTAGCCAAAAATCAATAACAGTTGCATTCGTGTGATTCTCAATTTGCCTGATCCCCTGATCGTAAGTGCAAAACAGGTATTGTTTGAGTTGCATCATAGGAGTTGTGCTCGTCATGTCTTTGCAAGCCCATGGCTTTCCTCCGAGCAAATCCTGAGGGAAAATGCCGAGAAATACGAGCGAAACCAACAGAAATCGTTCCATTGTCGATCGTAAGCACAAATCGATCCGGCTTGCAGGCAGTGACTGTAGTTTGAAAATTCCATGAGAATAGTTATACGCCCAGTGAAACATTAAACCGCGAATGTCCCACGAAAGCCGCCCCCTTCCGAGCACGCGTCTTTTTATCAGCTTCGGAGTTTTATATGACGCGGCTGGAACATTTATTTCTATCTTCAAACTCAATCAAAGCACCTTCACTTTCTGTGGAACTTTTGCTGTGAACTATGAGCTCGCTGTTGCTAGAGTTTTGGCTTGGAACCAAATGCTGAGTAGGTTTTCAGAAACTTTGCACACAGTCCATACGATACTATCAGTCGTGAGATTGCAAATCACAGCCCGAAAAGAAGGAAAAGGAAAATAGACTTTTAGTATTGTAGCTAAGATCTTGCAATGTACCACGTTGGATTCTTTAATCGTTTGTGACTGAGACGACGCGACGCCATGTTTTAAAACCTTAAATGATAAACGCGATGCGTATTTATTATAGATTCCAAATATACTTTACATACTTTACATATACTTTACAACCATGCATAACTAATTTTAATAATTAGAAACGATCTTATTAGTCGTAACGTTGGACGATTGCGAATAGCATTCGAAAGTAATTGAAAACGGGAAAGCAACATCGTTTGATTGAAAGTTTCAGGGTGACAATAAGTATGGTAGAGACACGACATTTAAAAAAAAAAAAAGGAGAACATACAGTGTGTCCGCCGAAATCCTGGGCAATCGATTATTTCCTAATCTATTAAAGATACGAAAAAAATCTTTACATGAAATGGAATGGTAAAAGGGGGCAGATTTATTGGGTGTAACAATTTTTATTTATCATTATTGTTTACAGAGATATGAAGGCCAAGTTCGGTTTTGTAAATGGGATTATATATTTTTTGTCTAATCAATTGATAGTGCGTTTCAAGACGAATTCAACAGTCAACAACAATTAATGTGTATACCTTTTTTTAAATGGTTTTTGAGATATTGAACTTAAAAGTTTACTTATTTTCGGTGGAAGAAAACCTGCTAGAGTAGGAAGAGCCGTAGGTGGCCTCGGCCGCTGCTTGAAGTGCCACGTATTAAGTACTGTTCCTTGAAAGGGTCACAAACAGATACAAAGTATCTGCGGTAGGAGCGGTATAGTCTAAAAACTAGCTACGAAAATTCCAATCGTCATTTCATTAGTCAAATTTCTTACTTTAAACGATACAGGCAATGTTACCATACACAAAACCGGCAGTCTGGCTGGTCGGAACTCTTGCGTTTAGCGGTGGTGTGCGCCCAAATGTGTCCAATTTCATGGGGTAAAAACGTCATTTAATTAGGGCTGAAAATTTGTTTATTTATACTACATGATGCTACGAAACACAAAATACTATTGCCAAACTATTTGATCCTTGCTAAAGTACTACCAGACTGAGTTAAAAGTGCATATGAAGTGCATAAAAGTGTTTTCAATGGGTTTTATCTTTAGAAAGGCATTTTAGAAAAAAATGTTCTAGACGAAAGTTGTAGGAGTAAGAGGGTGACATCCGAAAGTATCTCTGACTTTGACCTCGGTGTCAAATTTAGAGGTCATTCAAGGTCAACTTATTATTTTTTTTTTTTTTTTACCGAAACCACAAATGTTTTAATTCATTGATCGATGCAGTTCGCCATTCCCTGTAAAAAATTGTTAACCTACTTATGACCAACAACCGTTAGTTTAGGAGATATTTTAACTTTTACTGTAAGTTTCCACGGGTTATCTCTTAAAACCTGAGTTAAAGTGTTTGTCTTGTAGTAAAAGTTAAAATATTTCCCAAATTAACGGTTTTTCACCATAAGTAGGTTAACAGTTTTTTTTACAGGGAATAGGATTTACAAGCATCAAATAGTCTGGCAATAGTATTTTGTGTTTCGTAGCATCATGTAGTACAAATAAACGAATTTTCAGCCCTAATGGAATGACGTTTTTACCCTTTGAAATTGGACACCTTTGGGCGCACGCCCCCGCTAAACGCAAGAGTTCCGACCAGCCAGACTGCCGGTTTTGTGTATGATAACATTGCCTGTATCGTTTAAAGTAAGAAATTTGGCTAATGAAATGACGTTGGAATTTTCGTAGCCAGCTCTCCGTCTAGTAGGCCCGCAGGCTCAAAACTCAGGATTACCTGCGGTGCTTCCCATTCCAGCAGGTTTTCTTCTACTGAAAATCAGTAAACTTTTACGCGTAATATCTCAAAAACTATTTGAAAAAAGTGTATACATTAACGGTTGCTGAATTCGTCTTGAAACACACTATCAGTTGATCAGACAAAAAATATATAATCCCATTTAAAAAACCGAACTTGGCCTTCATATCTCTGTAAACAATAATGATAAAAAAAAAATTGTTACAGCCAATAAATCTGCTTCCTTTTACCATTCCATTTCATGCAAAGATTTTTTTCGTATCTTTAATAGATTAGGAAATAATCGATTGCCCAGGATTTCGGCGGACACACTGTATACTTCGATTATAATCGCACGGACAAAGTGTAGTAAAAAAATCAATACACGTGATTTTTTATTGAGAATGAAAATCTATCATACAATGAGTTACTAATCAAATCTGATCGCACGCGTTCTTCACGGAAAACGAACTGCAATCGAGAAAATGATTATGTAAATGAACAATACGACGAAGAAGGACAACCACTCGACGATGGCGGCGAAATGTCTCCAGGACGAGTCCTTGGATCTGGACGAGGCTTTGGGAAGGTCAGAATTGTCCTCCGTCTCGGCGGCGAGTATTCTGTCGGAGTCTTCGTCGGTTAAGATCAGGAATCGTCCTGCCTTGTTGCTGAGAACAAACGACGTGGTCGAAGAGATCCAGTATGGTACTTGGACGTTCATTTCCTGTATCTTGCGGAGCACTGCGGTTAGAATCAGTACGAACACAGCCAATGCCAACGAGTCTCGGTAATAGAGCACTGAAAGAGCAATCGTTATAACGTTCAACTATGCATCTCACGCCATCCGTAACTCGATTTGTATCCCGGTTAAACTGTACTTACGTATCTTGGGCGTATTTGTACCGTTGTGCGGCAACTGCCAATGCAAATCGAATATGCAAAGTATGTGGCAAATGAAATTTACGCTGGCTACGGCGAGTCGCTCGGTTGATCTTGAGTCCAACCATAGCACCGTCAGTGTGAGCAGCATGACAGCTGAAAACGAGAATGCAAGGAGAGGAGGAAGGAAGAGGAAGACTAATTATTATACAATGTATTATATTGAAAACATTGAGCGGATTAATCGAGATTTAATCTCAATTCGAAAACAATATTGCTTCTTCTTCTTTTTCTCCTTTTATAATAACAGCGACGCGACGAACGAAAAGGCTGAGACGGAGTCAGAGAGCACACGACAAACCATAAATTACGATTTTTCTTCTAACATGCGACCCCGGTGCAAAGCTGACTATAATTGATGACTTTTCATAAAGTAACAAGATTCCTCAAGCGTCTCGTTCAATCGCAGTTTGTTTCACCTCGCGTAAAGAAACAGTAAAGACAGAAACGACTTTGTACCTCGATCTAAGACCCGATGCACACAAAAAATCGCTGCGATCATTGCGATTCCATATCAATGACGTTGCCCGATTTATTTGTATTTGTGAAAAACATAGCAGTATGCAGAATCGCAGCGGCTTTTTGTCGCTCGTCTGCATCCGCTCTAAAGTGACGGTTCGGGAGAGTCACCTTAGCTCGCGACAGATCTTTACGCAATCAAGAATATCCGTACCGATAGCAGGAGTGATGTACGTGATGTGCATTATGCCGGGATGTCGGGTTATCCCGAATTCGTAAACGATCATAGGGTAGGTGTCGTTCGGACAGCATTTGTATTTCTTCAGGACTTTGTACGCGTTCAGCACTTTGAAATCCCACGCGGTATTATTCGTGTATCCTGACATTTGGAACTGAGAAGCAACGTTGGCGTTAGTAATAGTTAGGAAGAGAGAAGCACGAGAACCATCGTCCCGCGATATTAATTACCCCTTTTTGATCGAGATGGAAATCCACTTCCTCCCCAGCGTGCGCCCACGAGCCAAAGTTGATTCGACAGAGGTGGTCGTCGTATGGCCACGCGGAATAATCCGTGGCGCATTTAGAGACATGTTTCAACGACGGTACACAACTGACCGATCCTGAACTGAAAACTAAGCAGGTTGTCGCAGGTATACTGTTCTGATCGACCGCCATGTCGCCCCTGTTTCAAAAAACCTGAATACGTGACTTGTTCGGAAATAGCGCGGCTGATCAAAATTATTGCGATCACTTCGATATTTTCGCTTGTTTGAACTTTCGATAAACATATTTCGTAAACAAACGAACTTCGCCGTGATAAGTGAGCAGCGGTGACAATATGCATTTCATTGCACAAGCAAAATCAAAATATACTCGAAAAAGTGTTTATATGTATATGTATACATTATTATCGATAGTCGTAGTATCGCCAATAACCACGGTGTACTATAGAGGTGTTCCGACAAAGCACATCTGTCTGGTTCATTTTTTGTGATCAATAGATGGAAGATCCTCTAGTTGCCGCTAGGGGCGTCGTAGTAAGAATTCCGCGTATTAGTTCAGAAAAAATAGACATCCAACAAGGAAATAATTTGTAACACGCTAAATTTTTGTATCCACATTGGTATTGAGGTTCTAAATAATATATGAGAGTTCCTCATCGATCATGTGTCTGCTAGATCAATTACGCGGGGTCAAAGGTCGCGAAAACCGTTTTTTTTTTGCAAATATCTCGGAAACAGTGTCCTTCCCGAAAAAAAATATTCAATACTTATTTATAGCTGAAATAATTTGCTACAAAAATAGCTTAAATAGTTTTTTTCGTAAGAGTAACCGTTCACGAGATATAGCACTTCAAAGCACCACGAGCGTCATGCTATAGGAACTATATGCACTCTCCTCCACACCACTTTAGAGATTGAGTGTTGAGTACCAGATGCGTTTTTTTTATGGCGTGATATCCTCAGCGGGCCTAATTCACAGTGTCTTAGCTTTATAACAACGAATAATTGTTGTCGTTATGGTAGAATTTATTATAATTAATAAAACTAAATTTAGTTAATAGAAATAAGTTCCTTTCATAACAACTGTAGAGTCTACATTTGAGTTTATTTTCTATATTTAGTACTATACAACATATATATAAGTTAATAGCATAATATTTTCTATTATCATTATACATACATGTATAACGATATACCTACCTGTGCGTTGTAGAAGAGTGCGCGGTGTTATCAACAACTCTTTATATCTCGTGAACGGTTACTCTTACGAATAAAACTATGTAAGACATTTTTCTAGCAAATTGTCTCAGCTATAAATAAGTATTGAATGTCTTTTTTCGAAAAGTTCTCCGTTTTCGAGATATTTGCAAAAAACCGGTTTTCGCAACCTTTGACCCCGCGTAATTGATCTAGCAGACACAGGATCGATGAGGAACTCTCACATATTATTTAGAATACCCCAATACCAATGTGGATACAAAAATTTTGCCTATTACAAATTATATTCAATCTTGACGATTTTTATGTCTATTTTTTCTGGACTATACGGTATGCATGTGTGCGAATGAAGTGCGACACGGATGTTTCTACGAAGATGCACTCTAGCGGTCGCTAGAAGATCTTCCATCTAATGATCACACATTTCTGAGGAAACTTGCAATACCTGCATAATACACCGTGCCAACAACATCAAGCATCTAACTTTAACCTGATCGTAATAATTCGATCACCCATTATAATAAACAACATTTCACATTTCGCCCAATAAATAGAATTCACGATTATAATTGAGCCACACACTGAGAAAAATAATGGAGGAAAAATTACTACATTGCGTAGTAAAGAAACAGGATATAGTGAAATGCGTTCCTTTCTACCACATTAAAAGGAAAAATTAGCACATGTGTTTCAAAATTTAATAGACCAGTGTAGTAAAATTTACGGAAGGCTGTGAAGACGCTTCGGAAAGAAGTGGCGTCTCGTGACATAACCTCAATTTGCTTGGATTTTAGCATTGTCTTTTCAATGCCTTTCAATGAATATCGCATAAACGTCCAAAAATGGTATAGTTAATATTGGAAAAACTTATTTTCTGACATAAGTATTTGTTACGGGCCGTTAGCAGTTACTGAACATAGGCCTAGTTTCATAGGGCTTTCGCTAGAGTGTTCTCGTAATAATCGTCTTTCTCGCTAGTGCTTAATTTTAGCCCCGTTCATATATAAAAAGAGTTCCGAAATAATCTTCCACAGCTCAAGCGCGGGTTCGTCAGCATAAGTCTACTGAGATAATGAAGCAAGTCTTCGTTGGTCCGATGGTCCAAAACGAAAATCGCCGTGGCCCCTTTCTCTTCTTCGATTCCAAAGTTTTCGTCCTCCAGTGTCAACACTTTGTATAACTAATAATAATTCTCTTATCTAGCCTATACCTCGCCTTCCCCATCGTCAAGCATACCCACCCCTCAGTACGTATTTCCATAAAGAAAAACTCTTTTTAGTTTCAGCGAAAGTTCCAACCCACTGAGCACCGATATCCTGAGGATATCCCAAAATGTCCCAGACCGACCAAGGCGATCCCAGGAATATCCCACTAGGATATCTTAGTATGTCCCAGTGGGATATCCGTAGGATATCGTAAATAACCTAGGAACATCCTAGGATATCGTAGGATATCATCAGGATATCCCTGAGATATCGCATATGGATGTCCTAAGATATGTATCTCATCAGGATATCCCTGAGATATCGCATACGGATGTCCTAAGATATCTCATCAGGATATTTCTTAGAACGTTGCAAAATGTCATAGGGCAGAGCTCGGCGAAAGAACAAGAAGAAAGTAGATGACGTAGCCTTCAAATACTTGCTGAAACGAACAAGTAATTTCGACCACTGCTGTAGTTTATGGATTATGTTAATTGGTATAAAATTCTCAAATTCTGTTCTACGTTTACGAATTTTTGTGAATCGATGTATAACCTAACCTCGAAGGTTAACTTAATAGCTAACCTGGATCCGTCACTGTATACTATCAAGTAGATGTATTTCTACTATGGTATCGGAACTTTCAGGTCAACTTATATGAGCAAATAATGTAACACGAAACAACGGAACAGTTTAGCCGAGCTGGTAAAGGTGCAGCTTTGTCAGTTTGTCGCAAGTTTTTCAAGGTTCATCTGTTCGAATTCCGGCCTGTGAGTTTTCGTTTTTCACCACCTTCTCCTACGATTTGAGATGTGTACAATTTACAACGATGATAAATATACGACACAGAGAGATAATAAACGCCACGAGAAAGATAAAGTAAATTTGGAACCAAGTTAAAATTATTTTTTTATATATCCGTAGAATGTCCGACTGGGATATCCGTAGGATATCCCAAAGGTGGATACTTCACATCCCCTGGATATCCCACGGATATCAGGAATATCCCTAGGATATCGGGATATCCCAAAATGACATCTCTGCAGTATCCGTGGGATATCTTGTGCTGTGTGGAAATTTTGCTACATTCGTGTAGTAAAAATTAGCATACGAGGTTGTAGTTTTTACCAAGTCTTCAGAACCAAATATTACTACACTGGTGTAATAAAAACCTAACCACTTTCACCAATCCTGTCGTTTTAGTAGAAAATGTAGTAAAATTTTTCTCATTTTTTCTCTCAGTGCAGCAGTTTTAAAACTATCGAGCAAACATTCGAAAATATTAGTAGGACGTCGTGAATTCTATCGAATGAAATGCAACTATAAATTTTCAAGTTCTACGATTGCTTACGAGTTGTAAACGGAAAGGTCTGGCAACCATAGATCGTCGCTCCTTACGTGAATGTAATTAATGCCATCGAACTCGGTGGGATTCCAGGTAAGATGCGCGTCGTTCCAAATCTGTAAAAAACAATACAGTCAAAAACGAAGTCATCCGTGCTCGACGAGATGAACAAATGAAACTGATACTTACCAGCGTCATCCAGCTGTGTAAAGTCATTTTGCTCTCCCACTCGTCCTAAAGAACAATCGTACGGAACGATAAACGAAGTGACAGGCTAATGAAATTTTCGAGAAGAAGTACTCAAAGGAACGCTTACGAATTCTAGAATTTTTGGTATCAGCTTTATGGTCACGTTGTTGACGTCCTTATGAGAAACGACTGGTCGAACCGTGCGATCGTACTCGCAGAAAAGGTGCCGTTTCAGCGACATCATTTTCGTGGGGTTGTTGATATTCTTGCATCCGACGAAATCCAGATTTAACTCCGCTACGGTAGTTTCAGTTTGATCGTAACTTTTGTCTGAACAATTGCTCGCGCGGGCTCTCGTACTACTTCAACGCGATAACGTTTTCGATTATTTATTACGGGAAATATTTATTAACGCGAGTCAGATTTTTAGGTAAAGTTTCGTACACAAGAACTTTGACATTATGATGACTGAACGTTGAGAGGTAACATGGTAACGAAAAGAACAAGACAGAGCGGTTGAAACCAAATAGCCGCAAGAGGGTTGATGTGGTGTTACTCCAGTTACCGCGATTACTAATATGTATTGCTTTTCAATTCGCGAAGGAAATCACGTGGATACTTACACATAATGTTACCGGTGCAATCCTGCCGTAGAAGGACAAAGAAACTAAGCACCGCGAGTATTCTCATTTTGACTCAAAGAAGTTAACAGGCACCGGACGACTGAACGTTTCTCCGTTCGCGGTTCAATGATTTTATCAGACGCCCCATGAAATTCGATGCAGCAGATATGCGAGACGCCCCCAGCGGTTCAATGCCTTTTGAATAATTTTAAAGAGATAATGCTTATAATAACCAATAATTCGTGGTATTAGGAGATTCCTTAGGCCTTAATCTATGCACGCATACGCGTACCTTCGCGATTCTCCTGCGAGCTGGTTTGCGCGAGGCGAACAGTCAAGTTTGCACATTTTCGACACCATGTATCATTCGTGACTCCTTTTATTGGATTAAAAAACAAGTCTTTGGGATTTCTACGGAGAAATAGCTCTCATTGTAATAACCCTACTACGCTTTTGACTCTGTACTCAGCCCTAGTGCGTCCACACCTTGAATACGCTTCTGTCATCTGGTCACCCAGCAAAATCTCACATAAGATCAGTATAGAAAGTATACAGCACAGATTTATAATATATTTGATGTGCAAACTTGGCCAGCTACTTGACAGAACCGTACACAATTATGAACCCAGTATGCGCTGGTAGTATTTAGCACTACGAGGGTTGAGGGACGCGGATCATTCTGGCTTTGCGACCGGCCAGCTCAGGTCAGTGGCGGATCCAGGGGGGGGGCGATCGCCACCCCAAGAGTAATAAAATATAAAAATATTACCTCACATTTTGAAAAACTTGTTACGTATTTAGATCAACTATGGCAGAAGTAAATATACATTACAATATAGAGGTAAATGAAGACAGTGTTATAGATCGATTCGCAAAAATTTGCAAACGTAGAACAGAATTTGTATTATGAAATAAAATTTTTGTAGTATCGTAATCTCATTATTGTAATACCTTTTATACCTGTTTTCCTTATGATATAAAAAGTCTTTAATCACAATTATACAGGGTGTAACAAAAATGTTGCAGTTCCTTGAAAAGGGTAATTCCTGAGGCGATTTTAAACAACTTTTTCCTTAGCGAAAATATTAGGTGGGGCTTTAATAACGAGTTATTAACGAAAAACACCGACCAATAGAAGCACGAATACAGCGGATGAATTTCAGCGCGGGCTCCAGCTGTAAGTAGTATTGGTCCGTCATGGTCCGCGTCATCATTAATTCACTGTACTCGCTTCCCGATTGGTCAGTGTTTTTCGTTAATAACTCGTTAACGAAGCCTCACCTAATATTTTCGCTAAGGAAAAAGTTGTTTAAAATCACCTCAGGAATCACCCCTTTCAAGGAACTGCAACATTTTTGTTACACCCTGTATAACACGTAATTATTCTAATTGCTTATCAAAGTTAAAAAAACGGTTAAAAAATGTACTTTTTTACTTTTATACATTTCGCCCCCCCCCCCCCCCCAGGAAAGGCTTCTGGATCCGCCACTGACTCAGGTAGGGTTCCGATACCATAGTGAAAATACATTTACTTGATAGTATGCGAAGTTTTATATTTTACTTTTGTCAGATAATAAGTGCAAAATGTTTTCCTGAAAATTGTATTTATTTCACATTTGTAAAACGACATGTAACTGATGGCTTTAATTGGTCCAATCCTCAACTATTGGATACAGTTGGCCCAACAAAATTACTACTAGGGCATATAACCATAAAAATATCTTATGATATAAGTATGTGCATTGTACATACATGTTTTAATTTAATATAAATGTTGAAAATTAGTTGGGACATGATTAATGTGTTTAGTTACAAATTCTCAACATAGGGCCTACGGTCAAGAGGTTATGAAAATTTGCCTACAAATATTTAACGTGAACCTACAGTTACTATCGTTGCACAGTGGGGTATTCGGTCCGAAAAACCGGAAAAAACTATTTAAAAGTTATTTGTAGGTTAAAGTTCATAATGTAATAGCTCATTGAATTCGTCTTAACATCAGCTACAACACTATTAAATCAAAAATACATTTAACTATTGAAAAAATCAAAGTGTCCTTGATTTTTAGTCGAAAAAATTTTTTTTCAAAATTTCATATGTATATTGAGATTTATACATGTCTTAATACTGTGTAACTTTTGTTGAAAACATAGTTTCGTTAGATTATTGGAAACCCTTGGAAAATCAACCAAGAATGGATGGTGGAATACTTGCACCGAAAAGCTGAAAAAATTATTTTTTTACGTAAATTACCTACATGGAAATGATGTAAATTATTATTTTTATGCAACATATGTGAATCACGAAACTTAATATGTTTCACAAAACATTTTTAAATTATTACCATCAATTTTCATCAGAACATGCGTCCAAAACCACTTCTTTTTAAAATCGTTATAACACTTAAATTCGGAAGAATTCGGAACCATTTCTTTTTGCACTGTTAACACAAACATTTACCAAATGTAATGAGATAAGACAGAGATAGAACATCGGGACTCGAGAACATCGAGATTAATGAAGTCTTATAAGCGTCAAGAAAATGACTAAATTATCGATTGTATTCAAATATTAATAACTATATAAATATATATGATAAAGCAAAAAAGATTGTTCACAAATGCAGGCATACTGTCGTGAAAAGCTTCCATAACGCGAAAATGTATAAAACTTTTATAAGTTATAAATTAAATAAAAGCAAATTTAATAGTAGGTAAAATGTGTGATAGTGAAATAACCAAACCTCATTTATTTTGCTGTAAAGAATTAAAGCAGACAAATCATGTGACAATTGCTCGATTCGTTTATTCGGTCTTACACAGTTTGCTGCCAATCAATAGCGAAGAAAGAGTACTCCTCTTCATAAAGGTGCGTCTACATATAGCGAACGCGCGCGAACGAACACGGACGAACAATCGCCAACGTACAAGTGTGGACGGTATTGCATAGTCGTGATCATTCGTCCGTGTTCGTTCGCGCGTGTTCGCTATATGTAGACGCACCTTTACAGACGCTGCTCCGTACATGATTAACGCGAGAAAAACATTAAAATTATTTTACACAAATATGATCCATATTACATGTTTAGTGCATAGTCTAGATAAGGTTGCGGAATAAGTGCGACTACATATTTTCCTTTGGTAAACCAATTAATATCGTCGGTTAAGAAAATTTTTTTAAAAGCACCACTTCGCATTGAAACTTACCGAAAAGAATTACTGAACACGCCTCTACCACCAGAACCAATTTTAACAAGATGGGGTACATGGCTTAAAGCGGCAACATTTTATGCGGAAAATTTTGATAAAATTAAGAGATATGGTCATTTTTTTTTCTTACAAAAATCATTAATCATTTATCACTTTTTTTTCACAGGTAGTTGAAACCTTTGATAAAAATGATAACGTTGCAACTACAACTGCTCAGAACATATTTCAACAGATACAAGTTGCTCAAAATTTAACATTTATCAAGGCACATCTACAATAAAGAAATTGGAAACTGTCGGTCTTCCCTTAACGAGTTCTTTAAAGATATTCACGGATTGTATTGAACAATTAAGAGATGTACCTGGTAGTTGCGGAGAAAAAATTGGACTGAAAATAGATGCATTAATAAAAAAAAAATGTTGGTTTGAGCGAAGTGCAGAAACTCGCAAGTATCAAGTAGCGTACCACAACAATATTTGCGCAAATATAAATATGCTCCCATTACATCCTGCGACGTAGAACGTTCTTTTTCAGCATACAAATTGATATTAACCGACAAACGGCAGTAGTTAAGTGTTGCAAACACAGAAAAATTATTAATAGTTTATTGTAATACAAATTATGGTGCTTCAACTTAAACAAATAATTACTTGACACATAATTGTTAAATATATATTGATTTACATAATGTTGAATTCGATAAATCTATATGAACATTACCTATTTTTAGTTGCCTATTTTTCGTGCATATTTGCATATTTTTCGTGCATATCTGCATATTTTTCGTGCATAAACATTCGCAGTCTATTTATAACGAATATAAAAATCGCTGATAAATGTACCATGTTTCAAAGTATAATTATGGATGACACGCGTATTATAAAATCACTTTACTTTCAACAAATATTCTAACTTTGCAAATGATCAAATAAAAAAAAATTGTTTACTACATTGTTCTTTAGACAGTCAACAATTACAAGTGCTAAAAGTTGTAAACTTAATTCAAACTTTTTGAAATCGACTTTTTTCCGGGCTTTCGGTGCAAATACCCCACTGTGCGTTGGTTAGCCAACAAGAAATTTACAACAATAATATTACGTTGGGCCGACTGTACATAGTAATCTAACGGTGGGCCACTGTTACTTACTTTGGTTGGCCCAACTAAAGTAAACCAACGATTAGACAACTGTTGGCTAAACAACGGTAGTTACTGTAGGCCCAACGTTGAATATTCGTAGACAAACTTACATGATCTTTTGGCCGTTGGCCCTACGTTAGGAATTTGTAGGCAAAAACACTAACCATATCCCAACCAACTCCCGACTGTTGACAATGGTTGGCCAAGCAAACATGCTACTAGGAATACTAGGCAAAACTTCTTGTTGACTACCTATTGTCATATATCGTTCTAATTAGGTAAATGCCGCCTAGTCGGCTTGTATTGTATTCATTTTTTTATACGCTAATTATCATCTTAATCATCTCTACGACTTTGCTAACAACTTCTGTGTACCTTGTACTATTGTTTACTAATGCACTCTGCCCGTACAAGGAGTTCCTCGACCCTCAACAGTACACACAATCCAAATGATTCGTGACGGTTACTAGAAAATCACCAGGCGGAAAAATGCCCATTCCCACTATTATATACAGGGTGTTTGGGATAGTATAGGCAAGTTTTGGAGGGGTGATAGATCACGTAAAAACAAACAAAAAGCTTCTATATGATTTGGGTCCAAAACTCAACCATTTTTTAAAAAAACTGTCATAAACATTTAAGCTATAAACCGCTATAATTCAAAATAGGAACGTTTTTCGTAAGCAATTTCTTCGCTAAAATAAAGATTACGATCTTGTTAATCCAATAAGTACAGTAACTGTGATATTGTTACCTCGTATCGCAAAAAAATAGTATTTTTCTAACCCCCTAAATTACCCTTTAAAATCGCGATAATTTAAGGGGTTAGAAAAATATTATTTTTTCGCGGTACAAAGTAACAATATCACAGTTACTGTACTTATTGGATTAACAAGATCGTAATCTTTATTTTAGCGAAGAAATTGCTCACGAAAAACGTTCCTATTTTGGAATTATAGCGATTTATAGCTTAAATGTTTATGACAGTTTTTTTAAAAAATGGTTGAGTTTTGGACCCAAGTCATATAGAAGTTTTTTGTTTGTTTTTACGTGATCTATCACCCCTCTAAAGCTTGTCTATACTATCCCAAACACCCTGTATAAAAAATATATAAAAAGTATATACATATGTACATATACTACATACATATCTACGTATGTACTATGTACATATATTTTTTTATATATTTTTTAATATACTAGTGGGAATGGGCATTCTTCCGCCTGGTGATTTTGTAGTAATCGTCACAAATCATTTGGACTGTGCGTACATTTAAAATGAAAATTCTATACCATCTAGGATAATTTCGCGCATTCTATTGCAATGAAAATCAGACAGAAATAAATGCACATAAGTAATTAGGCTGAGAATGTTTACGCACATTCACATTTCCAAATCCACTCGCCATAAATGCGTGAACATCAGCAGCCTACACGTGACAGATAACATTAACTGATAAGACTAGGCTTAAAGTGGCAATTATGGCAGTATGAAATACTTATACGTATTCTTCCAATATCACTAATTATTTCTTCATGATGTACAATTAGCGCCGTTGATTTTTGCCCCTAAGGAAAAATAGGATGAGTAAAAGTGCCCATTCTCACTAATTTATACATAAAAAAAAAATATATATATATTGTATTTTATATATATCAGTGGGAAATGATCATTTTTCCTCATCACATTTTTCGTTAGGAGCAAGAATCAACGGCACTGAGCGTATATAAACCTTTAAAAGAAAAAGAAGAAAAAAATGGATAATTTGGTGAGGCAGATCGTAATCTCTGCTTGCGTTCAAGCATCTGATTTCGATGGCCCTCGCATCGAACATGCACGGCGGGAATGCGCGCGACACACCGAGCCAGGTGATTCACACTGAACGTTTGCTCTGAATTATTCGTGGCGAGTGTGTATGTGGGCATGTATGTGCATGCAATTTCGACCACTGGCCCGCCGCGCGCCGCGTCGCCTTGCGTCGCGCCGCGCCGGCTGGAGCATGCGTACTGCCACGCTTCTGCTCCGAAGAAGCGCCGCGCGATAAGCGGGCACAGTAGTACGCCGCTCGCGCATTTTCTGCGACACGCCGCGTCGCGTCGCGTCACGTCCTCCTCGCCAATTCGGTTTGTACACGTTTTATCGCGCCGATCTAGTTCGGAACAGACCGCTCGGATGAGAGGAAGAACCTCGTTGCACCGCGAGAACGATGACATATATCGGAGCGCTCGACGTTGGGACCACCACCGTGCGGTTTTACATACTCGACGAGAATGCGGACACCGTCGCCTCCTCCGTTCAAAAGGTCTAATACAATTATTGTGATTCATCGAGCGGTTCTAGTAGCGTAACACGGTTCAGAGATCGACGGAATGTCATTGTTTATTGTTCTAAATGTCTCGACACAATGTTCAGGCTTGTTGACGCGATTATATTATATTTAGTGACCTGGATCCTTTGAATTTAGCGTACATGGATGATAAAAATCGATTTTCTTTTCGAGTATCTTTAAAACTTTGGGTTTTCAAAAGATTATAGCGATGTCTCATGGTTTTGAATCAGAGAAGATTCTGCACTTTTGTAAACACCACTTTCAAAGGCAGTGAAGATCAGATCGATTTAATTCAAATATGTTCAAGCTATACATAAGAATAAACTTTATTGTGCAAGTTTTGTACTTGAAATTCAAACTACTGCCATTTTGTAGTATAATTAAGCAGTAAAATTTAGGGATTGTCAAGTCCTTCAAAATTTCATTTATTTTTAAAAATCTATTCGGGTGCATCTTTTTGACTAAAAAATTTCGCATGTTCAATCCGAATGACGTCATCGCCTTTATCTAATAAATATTATGTGAATGAACTTTTTGTCAATGTACTCAAAAGATGCATCTTTTAATTTGGCCTCGTATTACGTCTCATTTTCACTTGTATTTTTTTTTTTAATTTCTCAACTCGTACTCTTTTTTCATGATATGTTTTTCATGATAGGTGTAATTTCTTAAAGAGTATAAATAAAAAGGGGATGAAACACGAGGGAAAAGGATGCCAGGGAGGATGTAAAAAAATCTAAAGTTCGTACGAAAGTGAAAAGTGATATCGCTTAAACGTTACACAGTAACTTGCAGTAAACACTCTGAATCATTCATACAAATTGTTTTTATCTTGTCAAACTTGAATAACACGATTCGAAAGTGTTACGGAATACAGTTGTTGCGCCAAGGTCAATGCAGGGTACTGAAATATTAACGACAGTTGAACTGAATCAACGAGTAACATAGTGATTTTAAATTCCGCTCATTCTCCATCATCCCTAATACATCTTACATGGGAAAGACCCTTTTAGTGTTTACAAAATCATTTTAATAGATTTCGAATCACAAACGACAACCTAAATACTTTGATAAAAATGATGTAAATAAATCAAAGCATAGAAAAATGAAAGATTATTCAAAATAATTAATAAGATTGTAGTGTTAACGAATTTAATAAATATTGAATATTGAGAAATGAAAAGTCTTTTCCAATCCTTCGCCAACTCCAAAACGACATAGTAACATATAGTAAACAATGACAATATATGAACAGTGGTACGATGCAAATGTAAAGAGTACACATAAAATTTATGTTTACATTTAATGTAAATTAAACATTTATTTACATTTAATGTAAATTAAGCGGAAAAAATATTGGAATATTTTCTGAACCTTTAGGTCCAACTGCTGTATCCGAAACCAGGCTACGTCGAGATAGATCCCGACGAATTGTGGAGAATCGTAGTGAAAGTTATCAAAGACACGTTAAAAGGTAAATCATGGTGACCAAGAAGTCACGGAAGCGTCGATTTCAAATTGTATTTAGCATTTCTCCCGCCCTCCGCAGATAGCGGAGTAAAACCGGAATCGATTGCTTGTCTCGGAATATCCACGCAACGAGGAAGCTTCACGACATGGAACACGAAAGACGGAAGACACTATCACAAGTCAGTAGTAAAATATATATTATTTACGCCTCGATCCTTCAAACGAGTAATTAGTCTTCGTATTTCAGTTTTATAACGTGGAAAGACCTGCGCGCCGATGCAATGGTGAAGGAATGGAACTCGTCCATGACGATGAAAGGACTGCGATTGGGATCGCAAATTTTGCATATGCTCACCAGGAAAAAGCGGTTTTTAGCCGCTAGTGTTTTTAAATTTATGAATACCCAGGTGCATATTTTTTCTTACAAGGAGACCCTCAGGTTTTGGGATTTTTTAAAAATTTGATATTTACCGTACGTAAAGATCTCTACTCAAACATCAATTTCCCAAAATAGTAAAATGCGCTTTTCAAAAGGATTCGAGAAAATCAAATTTGAATATTTCGAAGGTTCCTTACATAGGTTGATTAAAATTGAAATTGAAATCTTTTTCTCGTTTTAATTTGTAAATATACAATAACAATACACGAAAATAGAATTTTATTTGTTTAATAAGTTGTAAGTGGTATAAGTGTTTTATACCATTAACAATTTGTTAAAAAAATGAAATGCTACTTTTGTGTACTGTTTATACCAGAGTTGGGCAAAAATTTAATCAACGATTGGCGATTAAATTTCTACTTTAGTCGTTAATCGCAATTAACCATTAAATTCATACTTTAGTCGTCAAGAGCGATTAACGATTAAATATCTATTAACCGTTGATTGCGATTAGTGGTTAAATTTCTACTATAGTCGTTAATTGTGATTAACGATTAAATTCCTTTCAGTTGTAACCGTCAATTAGATAACTGATTAATGATTAACTGTTGTAATTTCAGAATGAAATGAATTGAAATGAAATATGGAATCAGAACTCCAGGAATACTGAAGAAAATCTAAACCGAGTTTAGTTGTTTTGTCAGTTGATCCACAATGTTTGTTTATGTCTTTATATATTTGAAGTTACTATAGACTTGGACAAAAATTTAATCAGCGATTAACAATTAAATTTCTCCTTTAGGTTCGATTAAGGATTAAATTTCTATTTTATTTAAATAACGATTAACAACTAATATTCTTTTTTAAATTAGTATTTTATGAGTTTGGTCTAAACTCTAAATGTTTCCGACTGTGTACGTTGTTTTTAACTTCTTTACATTGTAATTACACTGTTCGCCAAATTGAAGTAAATAATTTGACAAACTGTAATAGAAATAATTTTAAACGGAATATCTAATTAAATTCAAATTTTAATCATATTTAATTTGAAAACCAACGATTGATAACTGACAATTTCATCAATCGATTCAATCAATTGTCGATTTCTCGACGATTAATTTTCTTTAATCAATGATTGACGCTTATCTTCATCAATCGATTAAATTAATCGCCGATTTTTCAACAATTAATTTTTTAACTGTAAGTATTAATCAATCAATCAAGCTAAAAATTTTAGTCGACTAATGCCCAACTCTGGTTTATATGTATGTACATATGTATACAGGGTGTTTCCGTTAAGTTATGCCACCATTTTGTAGGCATTTCCGGTAGTGCAATTAAAAAATGTTTCAGACAAAAATTTATCAGTCCTCGGTCGACTACATGTTCGCATATTCTGAAATCTCAAAAAATGCTTTTTACGTAAAAAAATCAAGGTCACCTTGACTTTTTTAATAGTATCATATGTTTTTAACATCATAGGATTGTTACTGACGTTAAGACGAATTCAACATCGTATTATACTATAGGTGACCTTGACTTTTTTACGTAAAAAGAATTTTTTAAGATTTCAGAATATGCGAACATGTAGTCGACCGAGTACTGATAAATTTTTGTCTGCAACATTCTTTAATTGCACTACCGGAAATGCCTAAAAAATGGTGGCATAACTTAACGGAAACACCCTGTATATAAAAATTAAAAAGTGTTAAAATTTCAAGTTAGTAGAAATATCTTCACTTAAGAATTGTTATTTCATGTACGATTTCTTAAGCAACGTTCTAAAAAAGCTTTACTAATCAACGTATATAAGAAACACTGGAAACATTCAAATTTTATTTTCTCGAGTTCTTTTGAAAAGCGCATCTTACTACGTTGAGAAATTGATGCTCAAGTAGACATCTTTACGTACGGTAAGTATCAAAATTTTTAAAAATCTGAAGACTCCTTAGTCTTCTTATTATATTGCGAGAATTCGAGTGCGTTGTCGAGTGAATTGTTCTGCAGGGTACATTGCGTAATGCGACTATCTGAATTATTTGCGTAATTAGCGGATCGATCAATATTTTTTTTTTTTTTTTTTTTTTGTTGTTCAGCCTCAGAAAAACGTTATTTTCTGGAACTCTGATGTAGCCTCATAGTTATCCTATTAGTTTTAAAACTAAACTCGTTTGCGAGGTCGATTCATTCACCGACGAGACGACTCGTTTTAAATATTGTGCGCGTTGAGAAAAGCGAGGGAAGGATTGTGCAGCAGGAAGGAGAAGCGAGGGTGAAAATTGCTGAGAAAATATGCGATTCGGTCCACGTTCTGTCGTTCATGAGAAATTGATAAAGCACAATCTTCAGTCCCACTCCGTTTCGCGGGATCTATTCGGAGAAGTTTCTGCTATTCCACTTGCGTCGTGTCGTTTCTTGCGCTTCAAACAGAAAGGCCAAGCATGACTGCAAAAGAAGTAAAAGAAACTTTTTGACCGGATTCATTATTCGTGGACGAGGGTGGTTTGTCGGACAAAAAACCTTGTGTCGCTTCTGTCCAGTTTTGATTCCCCCTCGTTTATTACCTTCTTGCATCTCTTTTTACGTTTAACAAATAAAAGTCGTAATAATTTTGTACTACCCTCGGGCGTTTATCATAATTTTTTTTTTTGCATTGTACGTTTCGGTGATTGATTTTAACAGTTAAGTTCTCACGTCGGTGACCTTTGTTTTCTGCATTGTTTATTTTACAATGAACTGTAGATGACTCTGAGATTATTATGGGCCTTGCAACACGTGCCAGGTTTGCAGGAGGCAGCCAATAGTGGGAACGCGGTCTTCGGGGGTGTTGATTGCTGGCTTTTGTACAAATTGACTGGTACGGAAAACATATCTACACTTCTTTTCCTTTTATTTTATAAGAGGACTCAATCCGATAACCAATAGTATCCTCAGTACCAAAAAATATTCATAATGTTATTACTTATATGCACGCATGCCTCGTATCTTTTTTACAGGAAGACACATAACGGATGCTTCGAGTGCTTCAGCGACAGGCCTCTTCGATCCCTTCACGATGACTTGGTCCGACGTGATGATAAATCTACTGAAACTTCCATACACCATTTTTCCCGAAGTGGTAGACACGGCTGGAGACTTTGGCTCGACTCCAAAAGAGATATTCGGGTTCGAAATACCAATACTTTGTTCGGTAAGTTACTAAATGGTCAAAGATCAATTTGAACTTGACATTAATCGCGACATCGCTATCGCATGTTATCTGAAGTAGATGGCCGATCAATCGGCTTCGCTGTTTGGTTCAGGATGCGCTCAACCAGGAGATTTAAAGATCACCATGGGGACCGGAACCTTTCTAAATGTTAATACAGGAACGAGAGCACACGCTTCTATCACGGGTAATTTAGAAAATAAACCATTTTCAAATTGTGCGGAATAATTAAAAGTTGGTCATGTTTTAACAGGTCTGTATCCTTTAATTGGATGGCGCATTCGCGACGAATTAGTATACGCGGTAGAAGGAGCATCGAACGATACTGGAGTTCTGGTGGAATGGGCAAAGAGAATTGGTAATTATTTTATTAATTCAGCTTAATTAAATCGGTGCGATTAGATAAATGCGTGTCAGGGTCGGCGCTAGGATTCTTGACGCCCTTATGAAACAATTTATATACAGGGTTTAAACAATATACGTTTAAATATTTTCAAAGGTGGTTGGGGAGCTCAAATGGAACACAAAATGTCCTATGAAATTGTGTCCGATCTGTCTCTATTTTGCAGTAATAAGGCTTTAAAGCTAGCGGTATGGTTTTGAGATGGATACTAACTCCAGCACATCGACGAGGCAAACACATGGAACCAAGCAGCCGTTTAGGCTTCCCTTCCTCTGTGTGCGTAGCCGATGCTCACTCCTACAAACATCTCCAATTTTTAAAGCTTCATAACAGTTAAACTATAAGAGATACAACAAAATGCATTAAGACTCCTTCACTCTATTGTTGGTTGCCAATGTGCTTGTAAAGTTTCAGAATCTTGGGACTATTAGTTTAGTGTATACGGTAATAAACTTTAACGTAGTATTGCAAACAGTAATACTGCGAAACGAAGACAGATCGGACACTATGTCATAGGACATTTTGTGTTCCATTTGAGCTCCCCAACCACCCCTGAAAATATTTAAACGTATATTGTTTACACCCTGTATATAGCCCCCTAGAATTTAACTAGACTTATTATAACATCATGGGGAAAAGAAACATACAAACAAAACACAAGTCTTCTCAGAATAGCACTCAGTAAAAATTAAAAAACATCTTATCGCAGCCAAAGTGTTGTTGGTGCCCCTGGCATTAATTGGTGCATCGCATTACCTGCATAATGCGTTCTGCTGGCCCTGATGCGTATACTTTGTGACGTGCTCCGCCGTCCTCGAGTCGTGAATCGAGGCGGAGGACGACGTTCGCGATTGCTCGCGATACGAAGCAAATTGTGACGCGGAATCCGTCACGTCACAACTTTTAGGGAACTTCTCAGAAACTAATTCGATGCGTAACTCACTCTGCAAAATACGATTTTGTTTTTTAGTCACCCTACATTTCGTAGTTGTTTCCATAGACGTATAAGAATACACTGCGCATCACGGAGAGAGCGGACGGCCCAACTTTAGAGTTAGTAGACGAATATAGTGAGGCCACAGTATAAACTATACTTATACTGTGGTGAAGCGACGAGCGGCACAGACAAAAGAAAACGAAGGACACAAAGACATAGTATCCTTTACTATCCATTACCTCGCCGCTATCTTCGTCGCTCACTGTCTCACTATATTCGCAACCTTAGGACGCTTTGGGAGGTCTTGTTATCTTTTTTTAAATCGAAATGGAGGGGGTTGAGGAGTTCAGTACGGTGAGAACCAGCACTAATCAGCAGAGGCGAACATATGAAACACGTCTCACACTTCAGCTACACTAGAAAGAGGTAGCAAGTCCTCCCAAAGCATCAAACTCTTTCTAAAATTGGGACACAACTTCAGGCTGACGCGCAGTCTATAGTTACTATATATATGGTTGTTTCTAATTCACCGATAAGCTTCTCAAATTTTAAAGGTGCAGCTTGTTTCAGGTATCATTGATAGCGCTTCCGAAACAGCGAACCTTGCAAACGCTGTGAACGACTCGGACGGAGTGTATTTCGTTCCTGCATTCAGTGGATTGCAAGTACGTCCCCTAACTATCGCAAATACAGTTCAATTCCTTATTTCCTCACGAATAAAAAATAAAGGCGTAGGGACAAAGTAGCTCGTCATTAATCGACGACCGTATTGTTTGTACAGGCTCCTATAAACGATTATTCCGCAGCCACTGGTTTCATTGGGATCAAACCGACGACCGAGAAAAACCACATCGTTCGATCTTTGCTAGAAAGCATTGTATACAGGATACTGCTTCTTTACGAGACTCTTTGCGCAGAAACCAGCTTCACGTATCACAAAATACGGTTAGAGTAATTACTATAGAGTAAATACACTAAAAGTCGACCACCCTCTAGTAGTCGACCACTTTTATTATTTAGGTCAAAAAACTAAATATTTGAATAAAGCATTTATTAAATGATAATTTTATATTGTTACTTAAATGTCTATCTTCAAAATACGACAAAAAGTGATTTTTAAAAGTAAAGAAAACAAATGCTTTTAAAATGATTTCTAAACAAGGTTTGATTCTACATGTACAATTGCTGGTTTCAAACACGAGTCGCCTGAAACCGAGCTCTGAGAAAAAAAATAGCTAATGTAATTCAACTGTATACATTTTTCATTGAAAAATGAGGCTGTATTTATTTAAAAAGTATCAACATTTTTAGTTATGAGCTTGACAAATTTAACAAATGCGATAATTTAGATTACATGGTCGACTACTGAAGCGACTCGGACACTTTACTTTTAACGTTAATTACACCTTTTCCAAAACTTTTATATACAAACAAAAAATATTAGTGATACATTGAATAAATTTAAAGTATTATCATGTATATCATATATTTTTGAACATTGACTGTTTCGTTCTGTTAATACATATAATTCAAATTTAGCTTTAACTGGTCGACTACTAGTGCGTTCACCCTAGTCGGGGCCATCTCAACAGGCGGCTCAGGGTCACCAAACCCCTCGCGCGCCTTTCTCGAGAGTACCCCCACCGCAGCAGCTCACCGTGCGCGCGGACACACTTGCCGCGTGTATAGGAATATCCGTGAGCGAACTCTCCTTCCCCATTACCTTTCTCGCTCCTTCCTATGTCGCTCCACTCAGCCACGCTCCTTCACGTTGCGTCCTTCTTTTTCCTTATCTACCGCTCTCTTTCCTCGCGGCGTGACGCGACGCGACGTCGGGGAAGGAGGAAGAAGAGTCCCCTCACGGATATTCAACACACGCAGCAGTACTCTCCAGAAAGGCGCGCGAGGGGTTTCGTGACCCTGAGCCGCCTGTTGAGATGGCCCCGATTATAATTACCAAAGAACCTTCCCTTTTCTATTCGTTTTGAGACTCTCGCAGACCAACGCTGATATTGCGAATGTTTTCAGGTAGGATTATGTTGGAGCTGTACTAAACGATAAGAGCGACGAGATATCAGTATATCAGCATAGTAGGAAAACAAAAGAGAGAACATCTGTCTCTCTCTCTTTTATCTTCTTGTCCATATTTCCGCTCATATCATTTATCGCGCTCCAACATAAACCTATCCGTAAGCCGGGAATCCACCAGAAAGCTAAGCTAAGCTATGCTATGCTATGTTATGTTTAAACAATACATTTTCATTAACTTAGCTTAGCTCTTGGTGGAAACGGATCCATAAAAATGTATTGAAGCTAATTTTTTTAAACATAGCATAGCATAGCATAGCTGAGCTTAGCTTTCTGGTGGATTCCCGGCTTTAGGCCGCGTTCCCATTGAGTGTGATATCACAAGCCCGAGCCTGAGCCAAGCTTGGAAAATGACGGCGGAGAGTAGCTCGGGAAACTTCGGGATTGAGCTCGCGCCAAGCTTCGCGATACGATCCGTTCCACGAGACCTACCACGATCACGAAGTTTCCCGAGCTACTCTCCGCCGTCATTTTCCAGGCTTGGGCTCGTGCTTGGGATATCACACTCCATGGGAACGCGGCCTTATAGTCGCGACAACATTTTTCGCGTTGCAGTAGTGCGAACGAATTAAACCGGCTCGTCTGCGAATCTTTCACCGCGGAAGTTCGTTACCGCTATGAATCTTCCGACCTAACGGAGAAATCATGATTCTAACTATGACATTCATTATGAAACACTCCTCCCTATTATAATTCCCTAAGTATTATTTCCTTTTCTAGGGTAGACGGTGGCGTATCCACCAATGATTTTGTCCTACAATTGCTGGCCGATCTGACAGGCCTCGAAGTGGAGCGAGCAACAACCACAGAAATGTCCATTTTAGGCGTGACTTTCATCGCAGGTTTGCAACAAGGTACGTTAAATCGCGAATCTCGAAACCTAAAGAAATATCGTGCATTTATATGCATAATAAAAGAGTCGCTTTCCTCTTTTATTGTACTTTCCCCGTACCTGGTATACGCACGTAACAGTAGAGAAAGTCCCGAGTCCAAGCAACTTGCGTAATTGCGCTAACTATATAGTACGATTCCGTGCACTCTCGAGCCGATCGAATCAAACGACGATGAACTAAGGTGAATGTCCCAATTTCTGCTCACGTCTCAATTGCTAATCACTTCGTATTTTTCTTGTTATTATAAATGTTACGTTTGTACTATAATTGTAAAAAATAATTATAAGTTCTTTGATCATTCATGCGAGTGATGCACAGGTTTGTTAGAAAGAAAGTGCTACATAAGCAACGAAAAAAATTTTAGAACGAAGAACTTACTCGTTCTGACCGTATTCTTACTGCTTAGACTAAAGAATAGCAATTTCATTGTGACTCGATAATCGGACCGAATGTAGTGTGCAGAAATAAATCGTATTTAATATTAAAAACGTTTACTGTATTTTACTCTGGATTTTTACTGGATTTTTTGTGAGTTATTTGTCGTGAGCAGAAATACGGACATTTAGAGTACTACATTGAATTAGCCATTACTAATAATTAAACGTCATATAACATGTTTTAAAAATATTTTCAAATTAATTGATTCATTATAGAAGGTATTAATCAATTACTTTGCAAATTTTTACTGCAAACAAATTTTTTATATCCTTTTCATAACGAGTAAACGCTTAAATGAGCACAAATTGGGACATTCACCTTACCAATACTACGTTATATTTATGCCGGTCGTTGAATCTTCCTTCGATATTATGATCAATCTAAAGGACCATCCTGTTTTCAGGCATCTGGAAGAACAGGGAAGACATTCTGAAACTTCGAAGAACGGAAGCGATATTCACCCCGAACAAGGAAAACGGATCTCGATATCGCTCGACGATCGCTCAGTGGAAACGAGCTGTCGAACGACTTGGTCAATGGTACTAAATTCTGCCTGACATAATACTCACGCTGGTCTATCGTAATTCCACGCGTATTAGTACGCTTGCCGAGAAAAAACGACCTAGTTACAACGAGTGATAAGCGTATGGATAATAAACAACACTGTACAGCGAGAAAAAGTACAACAAATATGACTTTTGCTATAATAATGTTTAAAACTTTTATATCGTGTACCTTTTATAATTGCTGAAAATATAGTTGACTTGTTTCTCAAATATGGTTCAATTTGTTTGTCCCATCTTAAGCCAACGAATCTGTTGTTACTATATTTATAAAAAATGATAAATCGATTTAACGAAAGAGATAATTAGTTATGATTTAATAATTAATACCTAAGTACTATGAACGTATAAACTTTAAATTCCAAATTATTATGTTCTTTCGAAGCACAAAATGTTCTTTCATCCATAAAATGCTTTGGGCTGCGGTTACAGTGGATGCGTTTTCTGACAAACTGCGTTCTGACGAATATGTTTGAACTGTTTCATTGTTTAGTGAAGAATAGTTACCGTAGCCTTAATCACATTACCGACGATTTAATAAAATGACAGCTATAAGGAGAAAATTGGTTGATTACTAGGTAAAATGATCTTGAAAGCGCCTGTCGAAGGTCGATTATTATTTACTACCCACACCTTGAAAAAGTCAAAGCAAGGTCGAAGAAATGTTGAAATATTCAAATTCAGCTATTCACGCTAACAAGTTTTATTAGGATGTCAACTCTTTGATTCTACTAACCGGCATTTGAACTGTTAGAACAAGAATTGCGCATAAGAAAATTAGACGTTTGACACCAGTAATAAAGTACCTCGTGCGCATACTTCGAATTTCCATGAAACTTCTGTCGATTTATCGCATCGATTTTCATGGTAATACGCGGTTTTAAAGTCCACAATCCAAAGTTTCAATCCTCCGACGCAATAAATTGGTAAGAATTTAAACCGATAAAGCGACGAGTGGCACAGAATGGAAAAAAGAATATTTCAGGTCCTATTCCACCGTTAAATCTTTTCAAATATGTCCGTTTATAAATTTTCATTTAATGTCTGTCGAGGTTCACAATTACACACGATAACGTTAATTCCGTGCATTATAATATAATTGAACAAGTAACGTGGTACGTTAAGGAGAATCTAAATTCCAGGTTGCACTAAAAAAGACTAAATGCGAAAGAAGACAATGGAGCGTCGCTATATGTATGCAAATAAATGCGGTCTCGATCCGTCCGACACACTGCATAAGTTACAATGAACTTGCTTCCTTCTCCCGCCTATTATTTCCGTCCAGGTCGCTTCTAAAATCAACTTAATCGGCGCCCGATACGATCGACGATCGTGCGATTCAGATCGGGGCAGCGCTATCTCCGACTCTCGCGTCGTTAGTTGCGCGTCGTTCACGACCTCCGACTGAAAAATCACGGCCTTTCGCTTGAAAATCCGTCGAGTCACGTGCTTTTTGACGATCGAGATCAAAATGGTAAGTACCGATACGATCTTGATAGCGGGGAAATTGATCCTTTACCAAAGTGATTCGCGTTTCATCGCGCATGCCGCCAAGTTGTAAAAAGCATTTCAGATTCTTCTTTATTTGGATTAAAGAAAAAGAGAATTAACACAGATGAGCAGTTTTAGGAAAATTGAAACGAAAATCGATATTTCTACTCCTGCCATTCATCCCTGTACGTTCGATCTATTATTATCGATCTATCTACTTCAGGGTTGTCTCCTAGCTTGTCGACCTCCACATTCTATTTCTCTTCCGAGTCGGAATACCGTTTAATCGTGGCATTAAAGTCGGATATTAATACACCGATGGTGGATAGAAAATTTCTCCCGCGGAATTGATAATCGAGAAAACCTTAGTGCTTATGTGATGTAAAAATATTGATAAAGCAAAAGACAATTATAAAAGACTTTAAGCAATACGTTTCTACAAAATTGCTGTGTTGTACGTCTCACTTAAGAAATTACGCTGATATCCTCGCTGATATTTTGTTGAAAATTGATACGACTTTCGCATTCAAATCACGAGCCAACAATAATAACATGCGAAGAACAGTCCAAAAACATATCGCGATGTTTATCACAAATATACGGATTAATGAAATTCTGTGGTGTGATTTACATTCGATAACAGGTCATTTTATTTATTCCGCAGTTATTGACTTATGACCTTATCGAATATCAAAGACACATATAGAGACGAAATACGTAATCTGAATCCTTAATGGGAAAATCGAGCCTATTGTGTCGAATATATCCTAATCAATAATATGCATGCCTACGATTTCTGTGTCCTCATTAAGCTTCGCTTTGGACGACAAGAAAATTCCTGAAACGTTTTCGAGGAAAACCATTTGTGTATTATAATTCTGTGTAATCAACAAACTTAAACGCATTATGGGAAAATTTTTATTTGAAAAAAAAAGAAAGAAAATAAGAAATAATAAAAAATTAACAATTCGAAGTAATGAATGATTTAAAGTATTTTACTTTTTCTATCACGAAAATAATGTATGGAAAATAACTTTCTTCCATATGAAGATCAAATAAATAATTTTATAATGTGTAGGGATAAAAGAATGAACTAATTCTTTTATGAAAAATATTCACGCTTTATTTCAATGACTGCCAAGATATATCCATTTCAATCGAACCCGCGAACAAAAAACCGAATAACAGAAATTCGGTAATCGATAAGGAACACGAAGCAATCGGTGATCAACAGATCAACAGTCATTAGCAGACTTCAGGAATCTGTATAGTATCGAGTATCGAGATATTTTATTTCAGTTACAATAATTTGAAAATAGACAACTTCTATACTTAAATAATCTTATCTCGAATGTTAATTTTAAACAATACACAAATCCTGCTAACAACTCCTCTTTGATTTGCTTCCGCCCGCGTTGCTTTCGCTATTTACAAACGCTCCTCTAGATATTATGCAGTAAACTAGTTCCGCGGATTTTCTTCCGTAAAGCGAAAGGCGTGTCCGAAGAAAGCGTTCCTGATCTACGTTTTAGTCAACGTTTGACAAATATCGCGCCAACATTTCAAATCTAATAGAAAATTATAAAAAATTTACCGGAAGTCTGAATATTCGTCGGCTCAAAATGAAATTTATTATAAAATAGAATTTCTAACTAAATCGCAGATCAATTGAAAGCAAACCAATTCATCGTGTCTTCCGTTTCCGTTTTTCTGCTTGCGAGCCTGTTACGAAACATCGGTAAATTATATTTGAAATGTCAATACCGATTTGATAGAAAAACGTGTATATTTATCAAAACAGAGTCGTCGTGAAAAAGGACACTCGTGCTTTCGTTCAGTCGTGGTGCAACCGCGTGAAAGGCAACCTCATCCTTCCAGGCATTCGTGAGTCCGGATTTTTAGTTAATTTAGTATCAAAGAAAACTGTAAAACTTCAAGATCTAATCGAACGATCGTGCAACGTTTACTTAACAACGATTCAATCGCGTTATCGTATAAGGTGCGTGTAGTTACCGCATGCTAACAGTACTTCCGTATTTCGTCGCGTTATAGTATGCCCGGAATCCGATGCACGTGGAATAGTTTATTCGGTTTGGTTAATCGTTTCGACATTGCAAGAATAATTTTTTTCTTTCTCGGTCACGAAGCGATAGATGCGAAACGATGAAAGTTGCAGTTGAAGTGGACGCGTCTTCTGAGTTTTCTGACGAATACGTCCGAATTGCTCATCGCTAAACAGTGACGTACGTATTTGTCAGAACGCAGTTCGCCAGAAAACGCATCCACTGTAACCGTAACCTAATCTTGTCGATTGAAACAATCGGGAAAATGATATATGAAACGTGCGTATGTACAATATTGGTACTGTGCGAATGAAATATTTCACTGATAAAATAATAGATCAGCATCGGAAAGAGACTTGATGCGAATTCGAACGCTGCTTTTTATCGTGATAATGAACTTCACCGCGAGGAAGACGTCGCGAAAAAACTGGTATCTCGAGAGTCTATCCGGCTCACCTTGTCTATTTTTGCATAATTTATTCTCGTATCTGCGTAAAGTAATTAATCTACTAACTAATCATCCACAGGCAGACGTAATAGTAGATATATCAGGAACGATGGAGGGATCCACAATGGAAGCAAAGGAGACGACGAGTGCGATTACGGACGAGTGTCGGATCGATATTCAATCAGAGCTACTGAACAACGACGAATCGGGTGAGTCAATTTATTTTTATTTCAGCTATAACCCGCGTTCCAAAACGTAACTTCACACTTCGCAATAACACTTTTTCAAATAAATGACTGTATTTATAGAATCGATCTACGTTTTACTTTCGAGATATTGTCGTATCACGGTTTCTATTTCGATTGCCAATGAGAAAGGAAACCTGATTTCTTTTGCACAATCATTTTTAAATAATCTAAACTCTATAGTTGTTTGGTAATAAATAGACAGCGGATCTTTATGCAAAATAAAATTTTTACAAGTACAAATAAAGAATTGGAATTTGAAAAACAATGTGTTTAATATTCTAAACATTCTCATTTGATTAATATTGTTGATATTTTGTATATTTTTGGATATGTTAACAATCTTATCAATTTTTTGCGAGCTCAACATTGTCATAAATGCATAAAATCCGCTGTCTAGTAATAAACATATACCTACTTTGTTAACAATACATCGCAGCGTTTACTAAAACAAAGACGAGAGTTACTGGATTTAATGTATAGAGTATAAAAGATTTTTCTGAAGAACATGATTTTCACGAAGAGACTTTAAAAATTGAAACTGGGGAGTGGTTTGTTTAGCAACTGAGACAAAAACAGTTTCTGTGATGAACACGAATATTACATAAATACTAGTACACGTTTATTACACTCGTAGTAAAACTCTAACAGATCGATGCATTTTTACAACATTCAAATTCACTAAAATTTTTGCGCGCTGGTTACGAATCTGAAATCTGTTTCTTTCTATCACCCTTAGTTTTTTAGAAATTTGATTTTTTAAAAATTACACATTTTTCAACTTTGAACTAATTTTGTGACGTAACTATAAAAGATATTTGAGTTTTGTTTATTTATAATGGTTCTGTAGACTTTGCTGTACACACTGATATCAATTTTTAATGTATTGTGAATTATCTATATCTATACAGTCATTGAATGTAAAGTGACACCGACATGGCATCAATTTTTTGGGGTTCTTCTGAGTATATCTTAAACAGTAAAGGTCCAGTGTCAAATCCAAGCACACCGCGCGATAGAGCAGACTTTCTTTCTTAAGGAAACGTTCTGGAAAAGTGGAAAGATAAATATTTTTTTCAATGTTCCCGACAGTGGTACTCAGCGCCTACGGATCAATTTTACTTCCTACTTGGAAAAAATAGTTGTGTTTCCACTTTTCCAGAACGTTTTTTTAAGAAAAAAGTCTGCTCTATCGCGCGGTATTTTTGGATTTGACACTGGGCCTTTACTGTTTAAGATATATTCAAAAGAACCCCCAAAAAATTGATGCCAAATCGGTATCACTTTACCTTCAATGACTGTTTAGATATACATAATCATTCACAATACATTAAAAATTGATATCAGTGTGTACAGGAAAGTCTACAGAACCATTATGAATAAACAAAACTCAAATATCTTTTATAATTACTTCACAAAGTTAGTTCAAAGTTGAAAAATATGTAGTTTTTAAAAAATCTAATTTCTAAAAAACTAAGGGTGATAGAAAGAAACAGATTTCAGATTCGTAATCAGCGCACGAAATTCTATAAGGAAAATATAATGAACGGAACGCAAATTGGCTGTTGGACAGTGTAATTGACACGAAAAACCATGTAAAATGTAACTATGTATAATATGTTGCTAACTGCTAGCTGAATTCATTATTACAAAAATAGTAACACTTTCCACGAGACATTACGAGTGGCGATAATAGACGGCTTTAATTTGTCGAAGGTTTCGAATTCCTAACAGCAGAATGACATTACACAAAATTGAGAGATATCGTGCTATTTGACTGGCTGTTGCGAAGCTTCTTCGCAGGCGCGAACCGCGAGGCTCTATAGTTACAGCAAATACAAGAGTGGTTATAAAAAGCAGACGGACGCTTGTTAGCCTAGGTTTTTTATGTGTTATCGCATTTGTACGCAACGATCCTCAGCAAACGTAGCAAATACAGAAAAGTAATTTCATTGTCGAACAGGAAATAGAGCAGTGTTGGAAAACGTTTGGTTCTTAAAAAAAAATACGGTATTGTTCTACAGCACACATTGTATCTAAATTTTCACGGTAGAAATTGATAATTTAAATCAAAACAATTACGACCATAAAGAATTGATTTCTTCTTTATCTTCTCCTTTTAAATTAAGAAAATTTATGTTAGATGTTCTATTTAACTCTGTTTTCGAGTTGTGGTGGATTTTATATAAAAATAATTTTTTTTTATGTAAACGAAGTCCAACTGTTTGTAAAGTTTAGACACTTCGCATATCTTCATACATCACGCACAACCTTGTAATCTAATTCTGCAAACACTATCTCTTATTCTATGCGAATAGTTAGACATCTGCAGACTTGCACTCTGATGCAAAGCAGTCACTTGGTGCATTTGTTGAAAAAGTAAGTAAGTATATAAAGTTTGTAAAAAGTCGAACACGTTAGAAAACAAAGTCCTTTTACTCTTTCAACTTCACGTGTCACGGTAAGACTAGTATATTTTTACGCATTTATCCATGCAAATATAATTTCCAGAAACTTGAAAAATAGAGAGACTCGTCGTCGCTCATTTACTACTTCGCACCTCTACGAGCAATAATAATAATAATAATATTAAACAATGCAAAATTCGGGAGGCCACGTTAAAATTAACGTCGAACCGTCTATGAAGGCTTACAGTAACATTTCCGGTATGGATTAAGCAATTCCTTAACTGTCTTTAAAATGTTTCAATGTTACGTATTCATATGTTTCTCACTTACGTAATATTTTTTCTGTAACAATAGTGGCACGACAATCAATCTATCCACGAAATAAAAACTACGCTCATGCATGCTAAGGTTTTTTTACACGAATGCAATTATAAGCGAAAATATAATAGTGATTAAATTTATTGGATACAAATAAAAAATATGAATAATTTCTCGATATGTTATGCAGCAAATATGCTATATATTTTTTAAGTTACTTGTGCTTCTTAATTTTTTTAAATTTTCAAGAGAAACGACAAGTTTTTATTAATTTAAACAAATGAATTATTTAGAAAGCTGACGCGTTCTCGATTTTGATGATTTTGAAATATGTTGTAGAAATCAACATTTTGAACATCTTTTTCCTATACATGCAACCGCTGAACTCTTAGTTTTCGAGATATTTCCAAAAACCGGCCGTTACTACTACATTGTAAGAAAACTTGTAGAATAGACTTCTTTTTAATCACTTTGTTTCATCATTCTGAACAACTTTTTCTTATACACGTAACTGGCGGTCGGCCTTAGTTTTCGAGTTATACACAAAAAGAGCTTGGTAATTATATGGAATAGGGGTGACCTCACCGATTTTGATGACCTTGAAATATGTTGTCAAGGTCATAATTCTGAACAACTTTTCCCTATATATGTTACCGTCACTCGGCTTTTTCGAGATATTTGCAAAAAAAGTTTAAATATTCTTAGAAGTAATCGGAATAGGTGTGGATTAGATTACGCTTAGCGGGGACAGGGGTTTGGGGGAGGGGCGACAGCAATACAATGGACGAGTTTCTACTTGTAGTATTACTGAGTACATGTTATAATCTTATTCTTCGTCGTGTTGGTAACGTACACAGTGATATTGTAGTAGTAAAACGTTTTTCGCAAAATTTCATCCATTATTACACTGGGGAAACCCCAAACCCACTACCTACTACTCTACTACAGAATCTAACCTAGATCCATTCCGATCACTCTTTTTAAAGCCCGCCATACACGACCGAACCGCTCGGCGAGCCGCTCGGTCGAGCCGTCATATACACGCGTCTACACATTTTCATTTCCGATGTGTAGATGCGCCTGTGTAATGGCTCGACCGAGCGGTTCGGTCGTGTATGGCGAGCTTAAGGGTGCGTATACACTTGAGCACGAACACAAACGAGGCCGAACAGAACACCGCATGATGGACAATTGCGAGCGAGCCGAGCAATCAACAAACACGTTGTTAAGCCGGGGTCCCATTAGAGAAAAGCGCGGCGCGCGCGGCCCTGGAAATCACCTGAAAAAGTCGATTTTTAAGAGCAGACTCATCCTGAAGTACCAAGAGCACCTTGACAGAGTACTTTAGGTACTTCAGGACGAGTCCGCTCGTGAAAATTGACTTTTTCAGCTGGTTTTCAGGACCCTGCGCGCCGCGCTTTTCTCTAGTGGGACCCCGGCTTTAGACACAAACTCGCGATCCGCGGTCGCGAAGCTAGCCGCTTCTAGATTCTAGAATATTCTTTTACTCGAAACAATTCTGTCAATGTTTCGCGAAGCTAGCTGCTTCCAGAATCGAGACTGAGCTCGCCCCGATCTACAACAGTTGGCTCGGTCCGAGGCTGAGCGGCGAACGAGCCAAATGCTTTCAAACGTAGGGACTTATACCGAAACCGAAATAACCGGTATAATACCGGTATTTTTCGGTTATTTTGGAGATATTTGGGAGATATATCCAAAATAACTGAAAAATACCGGTATTATATCGGTTATTTCGGTTTCGGTATAAGTCCCTGTTCAAACGACGTTTACATGCACCGCGAGTCCTTTTTTTTAAATAGATAACGTTCTCTATCAGTTGAAATCTGAGCAGCGAACGGCCCGAAACAGGCCGAGCCAAGTTCGAGCACGCTCCGCGTGCCTCGAAACGATGCCCCCACTCCCATTTTATGCTGCCTCGGCGCTGCCTCGTTCGTGTTCGTGCTCAAGTGTATACGCACCCTAATATTAAAAATAAAACACCGAACTCGAAAATATAGAACCTATTTTTATGAATATCTCGAAAACTAAAGCTGAGCGGCGCGGCGGTAACATACAGGGTATCCTAGACCACTCATTCGCCCCTATTAAAATGGAGGGGAGTGATTTTTATTGAAAACTAAAAAAATATTAGTAACTAATTCGAGTACGCTCTATCGAATGGTGGTAGTTGCAATTTCCGGTACTAACCGGAAATAGGATTTTCAGACTGGAAGTAGTTTTTTTTTAATGGGACCTGGTATTTTTATTGCATATTCGGATTGTACGCAAAAAAATATAGAAGTTTTGTCTCAAACACTTTTCTCGAAAATTCCTCCATTGGACGGAAAATAATCTCCAATGTATAAATTCACATTTTTCAAATTAAAGATGTAATTTTTAATAATGAATTTGCACAAGTTACAGGACAAACATTAAAGGACAATACCTTCTTTTACATAAATTAATAAACAAATTAACAGAAATAAACTATGAAAATAAACAAAAGAATAACAAGAATTAATTTTGGAAATAAGCAGGAAATAAGTAGGTATATAATATTGGTTCACGTAACTTGAAAAAACAAGTGTTTTAGATACCTATTTATTTCCTATTGGATACCTATTTATTTCCTGTTTATTTCCAAAATTGATTCTTGTTATTCTTTTGTTTATTTCCATAGTTTATTTCTGTTAATTTGTTTATTAATTAATTTAAGAGAAGACAAAATTTTTATATTTTTTTTAGTACAGGGTGTATAAAAAATAATGGACACCCGTGATAGGGGTGAAACTAGACCTCGTTCGATGGTCATTCGTAAAAGATTCGCGCCGCAAAATTGTTTATAACAATGAAAATGGTTGTTAAACTTTTTTATTGCATGAATCTATTCTACTCGACGAGTTGAGCAAAAGTCTCAAAGGAGTCACATGCCGAAAATGCACCGTTTAGACGCTATAAAGCGTTAAAGTTTACGCAAAATTATGATTGTGTAGCGCTACACACGCAAAGCGAAGCGCGTTCGTATACGACGAACAACGGCAGTCTCGACTACCTCACAGCCGACGCGCGGAGCTAAAAAATCGATATTGACGGAAGGATTCTTCCTCTCTCTCTTTCTTACAATTAGTGGTTCCTGTCCTTCTCGATCTTACGCACACGCGTGACTGTTGACCTTCGAACGGACGAAGCGGTCCTCCTTCTCTTTCTTAGTGGGCCCTGCTTCTCTCGCTCGCACTCCCTGCTTCGTCCGTTCAGAGGTCAACAACAGTCACGCGTGTGCGTAAGATCGAGAAGGACAGAAACCACTAAGAAAGAGAGAGAGGAAGAATCCCTTCCTCGATATCGATTTTCTAGCTCTGTGAGGTAGGTCAGAACTGCCGTTGCCGTCGTATACGAACGCGCTTCGCTTTGCGTGTGTAGCGCTACACAATCATAATTTTGCGTAAACTTTAACGCTTTATAGCGTCTAAACGGTGCATTTTCGGCATGTGGCTCCTTTGAGACTTTTTCTCAACTCGTCGAGTAGAATAGATTCATGCAATAAAAAAGTTTAACAACCATTTTCATTGTTATAAACAATTTTGCGGCGCGAATCTTTTACAAATGTCCATCGACCACGAGGTCTAGTTTCACCCCTATCACGGGTGTCCATTACTTTTTGTACACCCTTACAATCCAAATATGCAATAAAAATACCAGGACTGCAACTACCACCATTCGATAGAACGTACTCGAATTATGTAATTACTAAATTTTTTTTTAGTTTTCAATAAAAGTCACTCCCCTCCATTTTAATAGGGATGGACGGGTGGTCTAGGACACCCTGTATAAGAAAGAGCTGTTCAGAATTTCGAGTTCTATAACACATCTGAGTTTCATCAAAATCGGTGGGGTGTACCCTAATGTACACATTTACCAAAAACTTTTTAGTTTTTAGCAAATATCTCGAAAACTAAGAGAATCCAGTAGTTGCATGGAAAAGAAAAAATTGTTCAAAATGTTGATTTCTACAACATGTTTCAAAATCATCAAAATCGAGAACACATCCGCTTTCTAAATAATTATTAATTATTTTTCAAATACTTAAAATTTTATTACTTGTAGAAAGAATTTCAAAAATTATTACTTTAGTATTAATTGCTAATGCTATTTCCGCCAACTCTTCATTGTCACGTGAAACTGTGTAAAAGCGATAGTATAACTGTTATTATATACACTGCCAAAATGTATAACCAAAAAAGTCTCTTCTACATCTCATTAATTAATTAATTACTATTTAAATACAGACTTGTTTTAGCACCGCAAAAATAGCAACGTTTTGTTATTGGAATGCTACTTCGTGACGTCACAAAATGCATTGTGTGAAACATCCCCACACAGCACAAGATATTCCACGGATATCGAGGAACGTCATTTTGGGATATCTTGATATCCGTGGGATATCCAGGGGATGTGAAGTGTCCACCTTTGGGATATTCTACGGACATCCCAGCGATATCCTACGGATATTCAATAGACATTCTACGGATATATAAAAAATAATTTTAACTTGGTTACAAATTTACTTTATCTTTCTCGTGGCGTTTATTATCTCTCTGTGGCGTATATTTATCATCGTTGTAAACTGTACACATCTCAAATCGTAGAAGGTGGTGAAAAACGAAAACTCACAGGCCGGGAATTCGAACAGATGAACCTTGAAAAACTTGCGACAAACTGACAAAGCTGCACCTTTACCAGCTCGGCTAAACTATTCCGTTGTTTTATGTTATATTATTTGCTTATATAAGGTGACCTGAAAGTTCCGATACCATAATAAAAATACATTTACTTGATAGTATACAGTGACGGATCCAGGTTAGCTATTAAGTTAACCTTCGAGGTTAGGTTATACATCGATTCGCAAAAATTCGTAAACGTAGAACAGAATTTGAAAATTTTATACCAATTAACATAATCCATAAACTACAGCAGTGGTCGAAATTACTTGTTCGTTTCAGTAAGTATTTAAAGGCTACGTCATCTACTTTCTTCTTGTTTTTTCGCCGAGCTCTGCCCTATGACATTTTGTAACATTCTAAGAAATATCCTGATGAGATAATATCTTAGGACATCCGTATTCGATATCTCAGGGATATCCTGATGAGATATCTTAGGACATCGTGATGGGATATCCCACAATATCCTAGGATGTTCCTAGGTTATTTTACGATATCCCATCCCATCTGGGATATCCGAAGATATCCTGGTGGGATATCCCTGGGATCGCCTTGGTCGGTCTGGGACATTTGGGGGTATCCTCAGGATATCGTGTGCTCAGTGGGACTTTGTGAATGCCCCGGTAGTGAACAATGTTCCAGTATAGTGTATATTTTGAACTTTAAATGCAAAAAATATAAGTGAAAGACGTTGGAACTGTTTCAAAGTAGCAGAGCATTTACCTGCTTATTTTTAGTGATGCACCGACTAGGGTTTTGGCCGACTAGCCGACTAGCCGATTAATCGACCTCCAAGAAGCCGACTAGTCGGCCGATTAGTCGGCTATGCCGATCATTTTCGTACACCGCGCCACTATAAAATGAGACAAATCACTTCGTTCATTTTCATTATCTTTCGTCTGTTTTCGGACTCTCCTTCATGCGGAGACTTCAAAAAATTTAATTATCATACTTTACTCACCTTTATTACAAAAAAGATTCAAAATTTATTATTGTTTAATATTATTCAAAAAGGAAATTGTTACATTTATTTTATTATTTTATTGCATTCTGTTTTTTGTTTTAAAGCGTTTTTTATTTCGATAAAATAAAAAAATAATAACCAAAGTTCGTAATAGTTAACTGGTATATTTTTAGTTGGTTTAAATAAATAATAATTACTATTTTTAATGTTTTATATAATAATTATAATTTTGTTACATACAGATAAGTATGATGAATAAGTAAATATAAGTACAATAGACAAAAAACATTTTTTTCTTTCTGTGATATCACATTATTGTTACTAAAATTCAAGGCCGATCAATCGGCCTTTTTTGCCGACTAGTCGCCGACTAGTCGGCGACTACAAAACTGGCCGAATAGTCGGCTTAACCGACTAGTCGGCCACTAGTCGGTACATCTCTACTTATTTTTTAAGCACCTCCAACGCCTTTGATTCCTATTTTTAGCATGTAACGTTCGAAATGTTTACTACTGGGGCATTTACCTTATGTATTTTGGAAATATCGCTCACTTCGTTTTCCTTTCTACGCACTCTGTTCTCGCAGTGACCGATGAACATTGCAAGCAGCATAATCTTGTACTTTTTCATATAGTCAACTAAACAATTCAATTGGTCGAACGTTTCGAAATTTACGCATGTAATACATGTACACATTTGCATAAAATTTGGCTGGTGCTGACATCTATGAAGCTGTTTTCGCAGTATCTTCTTTATCGGCTAAGCTGTATCCTCAGTAAACCGGCATTGCAAACACTTTATGAGAAACCTGCCTTTTCAGTCTTTTTCTGTAAGTCTTTGGAGTACGATCTGTACATATGTACGTATCAACTGAATTATATCTTGTTGCTATCCATAGCCAGTTTTTCATATACTTTCACAACCATTCGCTTAGTTTATTCATCAGTACATTTTCGTTTAGTGCACCACATACTATTCATAATATATTTTGACTAATCAGAAATTTTATTTGTTAAATATACTATTGTTATTAAAAAAAAAATCTGCTTTTGATTTGTATCTAACAGTCTTTACTTCGTGATAACAACTAACTGTTTCATATAAATTTATTCTTTATTGTTAATATTTCATCTCCGAAAAATACTTTTTTTTAACTTTTACACTCTTTTGTTCGCTTAGACAATCAAAAACTGCATTATTTAAAGCAGTAATAATGATTTTTAAAGTCAACTTGTCTTATTAAAAAATAAATTTCAAAATATATTTTCAGCCCAAAAAACAGTATATCATATTTTAAAATGTAATTCGATGTTTTAAATTTTATGTATAATGTAATTTTTAATTGAAATGTGCAATGTAATTTTCTTTCAAAATATTTAATACAAAAATTAAATCATATTCGATAGGACACAAACTGATAATGCACTCTTTTTTTTTTGTTTTTCCAAAAAGTACCGTAAATCATAACAATATCTTTTCGAACGTTGATCTTTGGATTTTGTATACAAAAAGTTAGAAGTTGGCAACAGTAATCAATTTGTGTAGATACGTACTACGTATACAAGTACACTTAATATTGGGTGTCTCGAAAGTATTTTCAAGTGATTTCAAGCAATCTCGAATATTGTTTTTGCAACACATGTATGGTACGTCAGTATCTTTAATTGATAATATTTCATACTTTATTTCAAGATCTTAACGAATTTATTGTACGCATTGTCATGCTATTTATATTTTTATATGTAAAGGATTTATCAAGCTTCGAAGAATATTCAGAATTTTTTCGATGATTCATGAATCGCTTTATCTTTCTAGGCTTGATTCATAGAATTATTTGTGTCGATATCTCTCCGATGTTGTTACGTTTCACTCTTCTAAAGCAATTCGTTCGAATGAAAAATAGTTTTCTACTCTTATTGTAAATCACGTGAGTTTAAGTAGAAAGTATCCATTCAAAAACAGAAACTAATTAAAATATAGCCTGATAAAACTTATCTTTGTTTCTCCAACATGTATATCTTTCGAACACCTTGTACAAACAACACCGATTGTAGCAATACTATATTAACAAACTTATCATGATGTTCAAATGTCTAAAATGTTTACCGAAATATTAGCAAGAAATAATGAAAATATTGCTCGTTTCCGCTGTATGTCAATTCCCTGCGCCATTATATGTTTCGTGCAGATGCGTGTAAACGCACGGAAATATCTGTCAATGCTATAGTTTGGAAAATCTCGAACATTTAAAAAACAGAGTGCATAAAGTCAAAGCGATAAGATTAGAAAGATATATATTCATACTATGTTTACGCGACTATATTATGTTAAACGGCAGAAAATTAATTATACATTACAAATTTATTGCTTTATTTTTTTACGAGTACACCTGACGTTTTAATATTTATGGTAGCATTTCATTAGCTTAAATGATATTAATAATAAATCTGCCGACCTTTGCAATTTATCCGGGTTTAGTGTATCTATGACAAAAACTGTTTTTATAAATATACTTGACAAGTTGCTTTCTTAATTTTTAATAACCAATCCGAAATTGGCTCATAAATTCATGACATTGCCAGTTGTGGTATGTCAAAGATTTATAAAGAATATTTTCGTAACAAATCCCTAATGCATGCGTTTTTTATTAATTCTAGTACACTTGAATGGAAAAATGGTGACCGATTATGCAAACGTGAGTAACTTGTATTACCGTTGAATTATAACTTGTGAATGAATAAACATAACGACAGAAAAAAAACTATTTTAATGTTGTGTCTGCAATCGTAATTTCTTTCAATTCTTAATTATCCTTTTTCAGCTGGTCGATCAAACACGGAATGCATTTTATAGTGGCAAAACAAAACCATTAGAATGGAGGATAAAGCAATTAAAACAAATGCTTCGTATGTTAAAAGAATGCAAATCAGAAATTATATCTGCAATTTCTTCCGATTTACATAGGGTTCGTAATCTCTTCCGTTTCTTTGGTTTCTATCATTTTCTTTACGCTTACGTAACGTACTATTGTGCTTTTATGTTCAGTCTAAATTCGAGTCCATTGCTATGGAAATACAATATACAGAAGGAGAAATCAAACATATTCTTATGAACATTAAGGAATGGTCAGCCGACGAAAAGGTACGCCGTAATAAATAGAAGTCTAGGATTCGTTTATGCATTGCGTATCTTTTGTTTCAGCCTCCGAAGGGAATCGTGAACTTATTCGACAAGGTTGTAATTCGAAAAGATCCTTACGGCGTAGTTCTTGTTATCGGACCGTGGAATTATCCGTTGCAATTATGTTTAGTACCTATGGTAGGCGCGCTAGCCGCTGGAAATTGCGTTATAATGAAACCATCGGAATTATCTCCAGCTGTGTCGCAGTTTCTGTTCGAAACTATACCAAAATACTTGGACAATGTGCGTACCGCGAACAAATCTTGCGAATTCATTCGAGAAAAATTAACGAGAGGTACTTTGTTTCTGCAGGAATGCGTTCACGTAATACTAGGAGGCATTAACGAATCAACGGAATTGCTCAAGCAAAGATACGATTATATCTTTTACACGGGTTCTACTACAGTTGGGCGAATCATTCGTGACGCGGCGAATAAGTTTTTGACGCCTGTTACGTTAGAGCTTGGCGGTAAAAGGTATAAAAATGAATTCTTTTTTTTCGATCGCGTAAACGTATACGTTGAGGAAGCGACAGTAAAAATCGATTTTGCTCTGTTACAGTCCTGTATATTTAGACAATACAGTAGATTTGGGCATAGCCGTGAAAAGGATACTTTGGGGTAAATGCGTTAACGTAGGTCAAACTTGCATCGCACCCGATTACGTGCTTTGTACTCCAGAAGTGCAGAACAAGTTTCTGAAAGAAGCTGAAAAGGTTTTGAAAGAGTGGTACGGTGATAATCCTAAGGAAAGCCCCGATTTGGCGCGTATAATTAATGACAATCATTATCAGTAAGTACAACGTCCTAATAACTCTTCTTTTCTTTATTTACTTTAAGATTTTTAATGTCTTAGTGGCTGGTAATGTCGGTATACCGTTACGTAAAAACCCGCAGATTTCACATAATCATCGGTTATTAAAGCGGTCATTTCTAATTTTCACGGAACGTACTAATTGTAAGATCATGCTATGTAATCTCTTATACAGAATGTCTATAATATTTCTATCGTTTGAAATAACTACTAAACTGTAAACCAGTGGTGTCAAACTCATGTATGAACACGGGCCACCAAATTGAGTTTAAGAAAATTCGCGGGCCGCAGACAGGAAGAAAAAAAAGTCTTTTATTTATAATGGAAAATAACTCATTTAAACTTTACATTTATTTTTCTTTAATAAATTTATAAGAATTAAAAAAATACCTTAAAAGATACATTAATTTTAGAAATTAAAAGACTTAGTACTTTTTACTAGACACTTGGCATCTTTTCGCAGATACTATTTTATCGATAGCGGGTGTAATTTTTTGGGATAAAGATATTTTTAACATAGATTTTAAGTGTTCATTTGTACGTTCGACGCTGCGCACAGCCGACTCAGTCGCAGTAATTCGGACACAGACAAGAAAATGCCATGACAATGACAGAATTTGATTTTATAAATATACCAGTAAACTTAAAACGATGTTACTTACAATATACTTCTATAATTTGCAATGTTTTAAAAATATTATTTTAATTCTACTTTATTAAGGTAATAAAATTAATTTCAAGTTTTGGGCCGCGGGCCGCACTCTAAGGTCTTGCGGGCCGCTTGCGGCCCGCGGGCCACGTGTTTGACACCACTGCTGTAAACGATAGAAAAAATTTAATAACATTTTTATAATTGTTTTTTATGTAGATTATGATTATATAAATAAACTATTGGTACATATGCAGATTAGATTAGGGGAGCCACCTCCGATTTCAATGACCTTGAAATATGTTGTCAAGGTCATCATAATTGAACAACTTTTCCTTATACATATACTCGGCGGTCTCTTTAAGTTTTCGAGATATTCGAAAAAAAGTTTTCAATATTGGAAAGAGTGATCGGAATAGGTCTGGGTTAGATTTCTTAGCGGGGAGGGCTACCGCCCCTCCCCAAAATAGTAGACACGTTTCTACTTGTTTATTCCTTTATATCTCTTCAGTTGTTTTATATGTATTTGCCATTACTTGAAAAAAGCATCCAGTCGTTCGTCAAAATCGAATGTTTTTTTAAATACAAATTCTGCTAAATAGTGGTTGAAATGATATTCTCTACGACCATACGTAGGAATATTTCCACGAATATCTCTCCATAGTCTTTCAATATTCTGGGTATGGACACCTGTGATTGTGAAATTTTTTGTAAGAAATATCAACAATATAGGTTTCAGCGAGGAAGGTAAACAGAAGCTGTCGCTAAGGAATCTAACCCAGACCTATTTCGATCACTCTTTTCAATATTGAAAACTTTTTTGCGAATATCTCGAAAACTGAAAGAGACCACCGGATATATGTATAGGGAAAAGTTGTTCAAAATGATGACCTTGACAACATATTTCAAGGTCATTGAAATCGGGGGTGGCTCCCCTAATTTGCAAAATTACCGACGAATTTTAAACATTATCTTGAACTGACTTCTAAGTGTACTTTATTTCAAGTATATTTACATATCCGTAGTTTTTTTTTTCTTTGCAAATGACTCGAGCGAAGATATTCAATTACTCGGGTATTCATGTATTAACAATTACATGTATTAAAATACTAAGCATATTTACAAACACAAGAAATACAAATTTTCCTAACAAAAATATCAACAACCTATTTACAGGCGCCTTGCAAAGTATTTAAAAAATGGTACAGTAGCAATAGGTGGAGACTGCGATCCTAACGAAAAATATATTTCACCAACTATACTTGTTGATGTTAAACCTACGGATCCTGTTATGCAGGATGAAATATTCGGACCAATATTGCCTTTCATGAACGTGAACAATGCTTACGAAGCAATCAAATTCATAAATAGCCGGTAAGTTGTTTGGAATAGTTATTGTTTTATATTTACAAATTATTACATAGTTTTTATAGTATAGATGTAACTATCACGGTCATCCAATTTCTAAACACGCTTAACTGTAGAATATTATTTAAATCCATAAAGTGATTGTTACAATAGTTACAATTAATTTCCTTGTAAAAATATGACATCCTACACGAAAATATCGATACATTTTTTAATCGTTTCCACCAAAGAATGATCTAATTTTAATGCCAATTGATTCTTAACGCGTTAAATGATCATTAATGAAGATAATGCATAGCAAACGATTTTTTTTACATTTAGTGAAATCCCACTCGTATTGTATATATTTACCAAGGACAAGAGAGTTCAAGATTTAATGTTAAGTCAAACTCGTAGTGGAAGCGTGGCAGTCAACGAAACGATAATGCAATTCTCTGGTGAGTCAGGATATTAGGGAATAGTTGCTACATGCCTTGCTACATAGTATGTAAAAAGTGATAAAAAATCTACTTTGTTTTCTTCGATGACTTATTCCTTTCTAATAAAATATCAAGTTACATTGGGAACTGTAGAATACCTTAAACTTATTGTTAGTAATGTCTCTTTACTTTTTTTATTCTTTTAAATAACTTCAAGTTCTTTATTCTATGGTTGCTATAGTAGTTTTTAACATGGCATGTATAGTTTTACTTTTTACATTCGCATGAGACAGCGTCGACTGAAATAAAGGTGTCGGTTTCCTATTGCATTATCGAATTACGTTGGTGTACGTGGTACTGAATATCGCATTAGCACTTGAATAACATTGAATAGCATAACAATTATCGCTACTGGTGGTGGTTAAGGTAGCTATACCAATTCGTTATTGTGGCGGTAAACATATGGAGTTCAGTCAGTAAAATGTATGGTCACCAAATCGTTCTGCTGTTTGCATTGTTATTGAAATTTCTCAAAAGCAATATACACGGTGCTTCCGAAATAGGTAGCCAAGCTTTGACCTCGTACTTTACCTTGCTTAGGGATAATAAAAGGCCGTGTAGAGATAGATCTGAAAATTCTTCCTTTTCGAGATACAAGGAAATTATTTTAGGAGATATGAAGATCATTTTCAATCTTCTACCTTCTAAACTCTTCATAATTCGAAGGAGAGAAAAACAAAATTTCATGGAGAGTATGTACTAGTAATAAGCAGAGGCTACACTGTAGAAAGTAAATATCCTTATTATTGTTATTGATCTAAATTGTGATGCTAATAACAAGTAGTTTGCTTTTCATGTTTTGTTATTCAAAACACACCTTTACAGCGTCTCAATGAAATTTGTTTCCATTTCAAATTAGTTCAGTTCAATACCATTATTAAAGTCGAAAGTATTCTGTTTCTATTGTCACCTTCAGCAACAATGGTTATTGAAATTAACTTGAAAAATGTTGTAATCGTAGATATTCAAAATGCATTGTTCTATTTAAAAAAGGAAATTGAAGATTAGTATCGGCTCTCCTCAACGCGAGAAAAAATGTTGAATTATTTATTCCTGTCTCGGAAATTGCAGGGAATTAATAAGGAATTTATCTTAAGCGACTCACCCATATAACTGTAAACGTATATCTGGTTTTTATTTTTTTTTGTCCCATCACCCCAATGTTTTATACATATATTACTACGTATTCCATACAGGGAGAAGCCGTTATCAATGTACATATTTAGCAACGATGACAAAAGTGTTTCGTTGTTTCTCGAAAACACGAGCAGCGGTAGTACTTGCGTTAATGATACGATAATGCATGTTGCAGGTACTTTTTTCCTTTTTGTTTATGTGTAAAGATCTAATTATACAGGGTGTTTCACAATTCGTGGGAAATCTCCGAGATACAGATACTAGACACGAAAATAATAAGAAAAGTTCTTGCGCAATATTCTCGGAAATGGTTAGTTTATTAGTTACAGAAACACCCTGTATTTATGTCATGTGCCATCGCTGTCATTCAAAATATTGTGGGTAAAAAAATAATAAAATGAAGGGTTTCGTTCGTCGTGTTTTACAGCTTTCTATCATTACGCGATTACATTTTCTTAACGATAACAGTCATTCTGAACATACACTTCGTATGAAATGTACGTTTCTTGTAGTTAGAGATACATGTTGCTTATTTATTGCACAAACATGTACATTGTATTTGCACATATCGTACATTAAACATTGCATGAATTCTATTAACACGAAATTTCATATGTAAAAAGTACTAACAAAATGATGAATCATTAAATAGTTGCAAAATAAAAATCCATTTGTTCAGTTGATACTTTACCATTCGGTGGAGTTGGATATTCTGGAATGGGCGCTTACCATGGAAAGGAGACGTATGATACGTTTGTGCACAAAAAAGGCTGTCTTATTAAAGATTTCAACAGATTGGCGGAATCGTTGGCATCGTAAGCAAACTTTTCTGAATTCATAGTATAGTGTTTGGTAGAATGTTAAATTTCTAATCATCAATTGGAGCATCTCTAGTTGCTCCGAAATATATTTTATAATAAAGTGATTCTATGTTACAGTTGTCGTTATCCACCATATTCCGAAAAGAAGTTAACTTTATTAGGACTGTTGATGGCAAAACGACCCGACGTACCAGGAATTAAATATCTTCCGCATCTTTTGGCGTTTGGTTTGGGTATTCTCGTCACCTATGGTGTTACGACTGCCTTGAAGGTATGACTCGAAACGCTTTTGTTGCACCTCTTCGTTACTATTAATGCTTTAAATCGGATGACAGAAGTTATTGTTGTCAGATTACTGCACAATGCTTGAAGAGCTTTTTGTACATGTTGATTTTAAATTATAGGTAAACAATGGAGCGACAGTGGCCAATTATAGAATTTGAAATTTTCTTTAGATACTTTTATATTGTATGGCGTGTATTTTTTTACTGCACTGTATTAAACACATGTAAAATGTCCATCTATTTACACAGTTTTATATATGCAATTTTATAATTCAAGTATCCAGTATTATGCATACAGTACATCAGATTATTATCGAACTGTGTAGAATATTTATGTGCACAGCACAAATGATACCGTAATATTATTTGCATTCGCATTTGGAGCACAATTTTCGATAGTTATTTGCTTCAACATTCAATTTAAAATTTAATACTCAAATTCGTAGCTATGTTAGTTATTTTGATGACTATCACAAATGCACTGTAGAAGTTGGTGATAACTGAAAGATTATGTATCATACTTATGCGGCTCATTAAAGGCAAATATATTCGCTTTATGAATCACATTTATGTACATTTTTTTTTTAACCAATCACAATTTCACACATCCTATTAATTATAACAGACTAACAATACTCTTAGTGTATTGTAGATGAGATTGAAGAAATTCGATAAAATAGATATCACTTTTTCAGGTGCAAGAAGAAAATTTGTGATGGAGTACTTCAATGTCATTCTTAAGTATGTATTGTTTTGTTATTGTTATTACAGTTATGATCAAAATGATATAAAATTGTTAATTTTTATATGTAATATAAAGAAACCTTTGTATACTCTGTATAGTGAAGAAATAAATAAATTTTGTACCATGTAAATATGTGACGGACAATGCAAAAAAGGAACGTTGCTTATTTACGAAAAAAAGAATTTATCTATTTATTATGGACAAAGTTGCTAGTGTACATAATATATTATCAAAGATTTATTCCTATACGTAATTACTATAATTTAGAAAATGCTAACTATTTTGTTTATAATATATTTCAATATATACATTTTATGCAGTAACTATTGAAAGTCACATTCAGCATCAGTATATTAAACTCATTAATAACAGATATAACATGCTGGTATTTGAGTACTTTTTCGTATCTTATTATCACGGCAGTTCATCTGCATAAACATATTTATTAGTCAAAAAGTCAACGCAAACCAATCATTCGATTCCTTACCGTAGAACTATTATTTCCAGGTGACTGACAACTTTTCCGCTTAAGTACTATCACGCTGAGGACTCTGTAAAAATATTGAAAATAAGTACTATATACGCAATACAAAATTGTATGTCTATTTGTAAACTATAGCATTTCTACTTTAATATAAAATTATCGGGTTAGTTCTCTAGTCTCCTCGTATATAAAATAATAAGATCTTGTATGCATTAACGTGTTACCGTTCGCACAGCGAGACGTAACCGCTGCACGCTTCACCTGAGATTCGTCTTCAACTCACGGGGGAAGGTCCCCAAGTGTAACTCTTATTTTTTAATGAGCCTTTGTATAACGATAGAGTTAAGAAAACTGAAGCTAGCGATACCCAGTTTTGGGGGCACACGAATAATAGTTTCGAAGATATTTAACATTAAAGTTTTCAACCCCACTCAACCACCGAAGTTGCGACTCCAAACGGTGTAAAAGAGCGTGTGATCTAGTCGGTTAAGTGTCCGCTTGCTAGTATGCTATTCTTTTTGTCGCGGGTTCGAATCCCGTTGGAGAAATTTTTACAAGATATTATCTTTTTCATTTTTTATAACTTTTTTACAATGCACTTACGATGTACTGTTTATAACTGACCTGTAAATGTGTTTTACCGCATAATTGTTTACTATTTTGCAGTATATTTAACTGTAATTGTAGGATGCGTATGCATCTGGATGATGTTTGTCATAAAAACATCCAAGGCTTAAATTATGAGCATTTCAAAATTTTAAAAACCGTGCATGTCGAATGAGAATTCTGTTTTCACATAAACTTTGCGTTTCACATAAACATTACTTCTGTTGAGAGTCCCTGTTCTTCACGAAATATAAAATAATTTGGACGCTTCATTCGATGTGCATGGTGCATGAAATATATATGTTTTACATGCTTTCATGATAAATATCATCCAGATGCATGCGCATCCTACAATGGCAGTTAAATATTAAACAATTATGCGGTAAAACACATTTACAGGTCAGTTATAAACAGTACATCGTAAGTGCATTGTAAAAAAGTTATAAAAAATGAAAAAAATAATATCTTGTAATAATTTCTCCAACGGAATTCGAACCCGCGACAAAAAGAATAGCACACTAGCAAGCGAACACTTAACCGACTAGAACCAGACTTCGGAATTTAATTGAACTCTTCGGCCGATTCTCGAAGGCGACTCCTTTCTCCCGTCGCACATCTCACTCCCTGCGACTGCCATAGTGCTCGGCAGGCATCAGGCGCGTGCCATATAAACTATTAGTGGCGCATTAGGGTGAAAAATAAAACACTGGCAAAATCGACATAGGAGCTCTTGTTTTAGTAATTTTGCGCTCCAAATGTTTTTAATGTTCCAGTCAACATATTTGTGCAAATATTCGTTCTTGAAAATGCGTAATATTAAGACAAAGCAATGCACACTTCTGAACGATGCCTTTTCTTTGAAACAAATAGCGGTGTCGTCCCTATGCGCCACACGCGATTAATATGGCACGCGTCTGAGGCCTGTCGAGGCAGTGCCGAGCACTATGGTTGTCGCGGGGAGTGAGACGCACGGCGGGAGAAAGAAGGTGTCGCCTTCGAGAATCGGCCAGAGTTCAGTTAATTCCGAAGCCTGGACTAGACCACGCTCGCTTACAGCATTTGGAGTCGCAACTTCGGTAGTTGAGCGGGGTTGAAAACTTTAATGTTAAATATCTTCTAAACTATTATTCGTGTGCCCCCAAAACCGGGTATCGTTAGCTTCAGTTTTCTTAACTCTATCGTTATACAAAGGCTCATTAAAAAATTACACTTGGGGACCTTCCCTTGTCAGATTGCTCGGTACAGCGAAAAAATTTCCTTTTTCCTTGGCTTGCTATATTGTACCTCTATACCGCTGTTTCTCGAGCCGAAGAAGCAGCGAGTATAAAGGCGTCTGGTAAGACAACGGAAAGGGAAAATTTGTTCCCTGTGTTAGAGCGATTCAATTTCTACTCAACATCAAAGATAAAAACACAAATGTACCTTAACATGTATTTGTTGCTTCAACATAGCGGCTCTCAAAATTAACATGCGAGTATGTCTTTGATATTCTTTGCCGACACTCATGGATTTTTCAAAAGTTGTACTACGTTGATCAACATCCTTTGCATATAAGATCTGGAAATGTATAAAACATAACACGTAAACTTCAATTTATTACTATTACTGTTAGAAACATTTATATAGACAAAAGTTAGTTGATTTTTATGAAAGGAAATAAACACGAATACCTTGTTATGGGAATCTATGCGAGCTTGTATTTGGCCATCAAGGATTAATTGCATAAGTTCGTCTTCCAGCTCCGCCACGGTTCTATTGAAAGCAGTTGCCATGCGTCTCATATCTGCGCTCAAGTACGGGCTAAAATATTGTATGAGCGCTCTATCTCGAATTTGTGTATACAACACGTTAACGTGCGGCGCTATGTACATGTCCAATAGTATATTATCTTTTATTTCATCTAACAGTTTCAAACACGACGCATATTTAGATTCGTAAAATTTGAAAATGATGTCTCTTAATTGTGGCTCCAATTCCAGAAACAATTTGAAAGAACTACTAAAAATGACTTGCTTCTGCAATTCGTGTCGATCGAACGTTGCTAAAGCGCAAAGTCCGCCGTACAGAGCAACGTTTCCAGGCGATAATAATTCGGGGCAATCGCAGTGATCCAACGACGCTTGCAGAAAATGTTTCGCAGCCATTTTGTATTTTCTAGTTGCCAACTCGGCCAAACCAGCCGCAATTTTTAACTTCGTAACTACAGACTGATTGTTATCTTTTCCGTGAACATCGGGAAAATCAGGCGTACTGCTTTCCGCTTTTGTTACATAGCTGAGAACGTGAGACCAATTTTGCAAATAAATAGAAACTTTGATAACATTTAAACACATGTTGACAACGTGCTTGCCGCTCGTGCAGTAATCTCGCGCTCTCGAATAACATTTCAACGCGTGTACAAGATCTCCGCAGTCGAGATAATGATCCCCTAAATCGTCGTGGCCTCTTCTAATACTTTCCTTAATCGAATTACTTCTATAGTTCTTAAGATCCGTATCGAATTTTTCTAATTTCAACGCAGCCTTTTTCGACCGAGATTCAACCCAACCTTGATCTAAAGTTAACATATCTTGCGACGTCGACTGTGCAGCTACGTCCGGTAATCCAGGTGTGCCCATAGCTAGTACCAGTTTCTTATGCAAGATCACATACAGAGAAACGTTGTACGTTGTCATCACATACGAGATAGCCATCTTTAACGCTTCTATCCTTAACATTGGACAATGCTCAGCTATGTATATAAGTCTGTACAGTTTGGCCAGACCTGTATAGCTGTTAGCGTAGACTTCCAGGTCCTGAAGAAAAGAAAAGGGCTTAGGAATGTCTAAAATCTAATTGATGTTTATTCTAGAATTACCAAACGTAAAAAGTTTTTATCAGACAGTTATCAAATAAATGATTACGCATCCGCATGTTTTCACAACCACTGCTTTCGCCAAAGAAATTTCTTTGCTTTAAAAAATTATTAAAACGTTGCAAACAATAATAATTTGTTGAGAAGCGTATTTCAATCAATTGTGTTACTCAGTAGTCGTAAGATTAATCAACATAATCATTATATGACATAAAAAATATACGTACCAGGGTTGGATTTTCGACAATATATGGTTCCTCCTCTGAATTATCATTATCCTCCGTAGATGCATCAACTTGCATAGGTTCAACGACATTTTGCTAAACGCAAAAACATCATTAAATATAAACATCTTATGTAAACAATTTTATTCTTTTCGACGTTCAACATTCGTTAGATTTTGCAGGTTGTCAATGTACAAAAAGAATTAACAAACAATAAAACTAATCAAACGTAACATTGAATAAAACATAAATTGTAATTTCACGAAGGAAACATGACTGGAAAAACAAAGTTAGAAAATCGTCGTAAAATAATGTTAAATACTAAGTCTAAACTTAGAATGAACCTGTGTTGCTCGAAAAAATTACCTGAACGTCGTGCACTTGCAACGGCATGTCAGTATTCCTTCAGTATTCCTTCCTACGTATAGTTAAACTCAGTCAAACGTTTACGAAAGAAAAGTTTACGGTTATGCGACAGCGGCAAATACCAAATACATACATGAAGTCGCATATGCAAGATAACACAGTATAGGCAACCTTGGAAGTGTAACAAAGTTACGACGTTACGACTATATTCCACTATATAATTTCTAATATTTTAATATTTTTCTATTATGTAACAAATACATACATTTTTTTATCGCAACACTTTGTATGCAAATAATGTTTAGAATACACAAACCTAGTAATACCTTATGTAAAGCATATATTTATGACGGAAAGTAAAAACAAAAAACTATAAAAAATAGCGCTTGAAGTTTTACATTTGTATACTGGTTTTTTTAATACGAAATTATTAAATTATTACATGTTGTATCTACAAATTTAACAAAACAGACGAAGATTTGTCGGACACCCTGTATTGGCTGATATCTTGAAAGAGTAAAAATATCAACGAATAAAAATTTGAAGTTTTCCATAGAAAAGACGTAAACGTAAAGCATGGTCGATGCGATCGAAGGTATCAGAAGGTATGATCAGGTATGATCGTCTAGAGTCTAGAAACGTAGCTAGGCTACCTGCTTTTAAAAGAAGACGCACGATGTCTGCCTAGTTTCGTGTCCAATATGGCGTGTATATTGTGAATCGTTTTAACGTGCAGGTAAGATTTTGATTAATTTTTCGAAATTTATGTACGACTGTAAATAATATGACGAAAATTCACACATCTTAGCTTTGTACCTTTTCGTATCGACTAGTAGTTTCAATTTGATTATGTTAGATCGCTCGCGAGTGCAACTTTTTTCGTAAAATATGTGAACTTTGTCAACCTTTGCACCTTTGGTGTTCGATTAACGAGGTGCATTTGCAGTGACAGGTATGTCGTACGAGAGATGTGCTTTCGTTCGAATTATTACGTTGTTATTAGCGATCTTACTCGGTGTGAAAACAAATTGGTTCAAGCATAATTCGTTCTCATGCAACGAAAAGCAGATTTACTGTTAATAATTGTTATTTACATTCGAGCAAAGCGAATTCCAGATAAAATCATTTTTTGGATTTCCAACCTATACACCTATTTTTTAAAATATTAAAACAGTGAAATTGTAAACCGTTAATACGATTAATATTTTAGTGCCAGTAAGTTGTAAAAAATGAAATAAGTATGTCAAAATTTGAAAGTTCGAAAATTATAGTTGCAGATCATTCTTGCTTTTAAAGCAACAATAATATGAAAAATATATGATAAATATAACAAAGTTGTTGTTATAAAACTGTGTTTTAACAATCGTATTTGTTTCCATAGGTTCTGCTCCTGCCACTGATGCAATCAGTCTAATTTCTGTGAATAAAGGGAATGAAATAATCATAATAAATCTATAGTCAAACAATGTACAATGAACTACAGTGGGAACGTGCCGGATTGGCACCAATATAACGTTTCGCAAACAAACGAAGTTGTACAGTCTACTCAAAATGTGAATTCTGGTCACCTGACATATATACCTGGTGGTAATTCACCAGCATTTAATGCGCTTACCGTTAATTCTGATGGTTTCAATAAACATCCGAACGATTCTAATTTTAATGTAAGAAACTTTCAATCGTTTAATAATGCTTCGAACGGCCCAAACATTTCCACCAACAGTCCGCTTGCATCGATGATGCAGATGCAGAACTGCATTAATCATTATGGTTCGTCAAACACAAGAAATCCTATGCTAGATAATTTAAATGCTCCTGCGGATCATAGAAATACCGCTGTGGGAAGCATAAACGATGAAATAGGATACAGAAGCAACCAGGTGCCTTTCAATGGACCCATCGGCCATTTAAATGGACCAAACTGTAATCTAAGCGCGCCGCCTGTGCCTGGATTTGGACCTGGACCTGGGTCTGGGACTGGAACCCGCGCTAATTCTGGACCAGGACCTGAAACGAGTCCTGGAACCGTAAACGGGCCTGGCCCGTCGTTCGGATCGGGTTCGAGGCACGGACCTGTACCTGGATCAGGAACACGGCCAGGAAATATTGGACCACGAAATACCAACATCGGTTCGATACATCCAGGGAAGGCCGGACATCCTTCGTTTATGCCTTGTAAAGGACCATGTTGTACTTCAGACACTAATATTAATTATCAACAATGGGAAAAGTTTGGATCTTACCAAAATAATACGTCGTACAGAGATAATGTACACGTGTCTAGTTACCAAATGGAAAATAGACATTTTGGAAATAATTGTAATTTCAGAAAGGACAATCTAGAAAATAAAGAAAGCATGGTACCTGTGCTGCCTAATGCATCCTCTGTAGATCATCGAAGAAATTTTGTCGATTACAAATATCATAAAGATCACATGATGCATAGAAATTATTCGACGCCTTCGGGAATGTTTCATGGCTATCCTATGCAGAATTACAATTACTCAGCAGAGCATCAAAAGTATCCTCCTTATCCCATGAAAGAACATTCAAAGACGAATAATATGAATATGTCGTCGTCAGGAGTACTTAAACATCAGGAGCAACATATGATTGGCCAACAAAAATTTAACAATAAGCAGTTTCAATATCAAAATAGTAATATGTTACCTAAAGGGATACCAAGTTTGAATGTTAATGGAAGTATGCCGTCGTCATCGCAAAATGCTTACTTTAATTCGCAATTTGCCAGAAACGTTCCAACAGAAGTATCCCACGAGTGTCAAGAATCGACAGACGGTGCAGGAGTAACAAATAGAATGCAGCCAGGTACTTTTGTGCACAACTCTGCTTCTCAGCATCAAACGTATCAACATAAAATTGCTATGCAAAAATTTTCGATAGAAAATCATCTCCGGGAATTAAGTAGAATACCCGGCTACCAATCGCATCCGAAATATAAAGAATGCGTACTAAGATATAGGGAATTACAGAAACTACACCAGTCAACCGGTTACCAAAGTTCTGTTCAACAAAGTTCGTGTATCGCAACGCCAGTTAACACCGCCACAGTACCACCGATTAATTTGCAATTTGATCAAAATGGTATATTAATAAATTCAAATTATCTGTCGGACGACTTCTCCAAATTGCAAGACGTTCAATCTACGGAACCATTGTCAGAAAATATCGAGAAGCAAGTTAAAGATCAAACTATGACGATAGTTAATAAAAAATGTCAAGAGAAACAGCAGTCGGAACAATCAAAAATACCTTTGCAAAGTGAACGGGCCTCTTCTTCGAGCGTAGAGAGTTCGCAAAAACAGAATCAATTTTCTATGCACAAAGATTTAGATAAAAATCAATTAAAAGTACAAAATCATGAGAATCATAGTTTCGATACGTTAAATATTGATGCTAATAGCAAAACAATGATGCAACAGAAAGCTTCTAAAGAATTTGCCAATAAACCAGGTCTGGACGTTCGGCAATTTCTGGCCAATTGGGACGAGACGGACGACGAAGAAGGAACGACATCGAACATACCAGAAACTCTTTTAAACGAATCAACTCCGGTCGTCGTTCTGAGCTACGAGAACGTGGATCTTGCATCGAAAACAGGACCAAATACGGAATTGTTTAAAAAAAGTAGTTTGTGTTTGAACGACGCCGCGTTGGACAACGAGAAAGAGAGTGGTGCGAATGTAATAGCAGCACAAGATTGTTTAACGATATCGTACCCATCGTCGGAAAACACTGATATTACTGAAACTTCTAAGCAGACGATCGGAGAAGGAGTAATGAAACCTGGGAGCATCATACATTGCATAAGTAATGGCCCTGACGAAATACCCACCATACATATAGTAGATAATTTAGAAATAACCAACATTTTAGGGGCCTCTAATGACCAAGTTGCAGAAACTTTAGAAAAGCATAAAGCGATATCTTTCTTTAAAGAAGTAACTAATAACGAAACTAAAACGACGATGGTTCTTGGGAATACTGATCAACGAAATGAAAACGATACTCGCACAGTGTCCCCTAATTATGACGCGTCGTCTCTTGGAAATGCGAATAAGGATGCAGATATCGAGGATGCTAATATTACTGAAACAATCGAAACGGGTGCTGTGGCGTCAATAAACAATCAACAATCAAGAACTTTATCATCAACCGGAAAAAATAATATCGATATCGCCGACAATCTGGATTTCAAGAAGCAAAACAATTTTGTCAACGAAGAATCCCACAATCCTGACGACATAAGTTTACCTGATTTACCAACATCCGAATGCACGCCGATCTCCACCACTTTAAACACTCCGATTCACTCTGATAGCGAGGAATCGTCGCAGAACATAGACGATTTATCTATGTCCGCAAATCCGATAGAGGTAATGCAAAACAGTCCAGTAATCAGCTTTACTCAGTCCCCAGTTAAAATAGAACCGTATGGACTACTGAGTACGGAGGAAAAAAATCAGAGCAGGTCTCTCGATACATTGGAACTGGATTTACAAAAAGAGAATCGTTATAAAGACGATGTCGAGAGTACTTACGAACAAGATGTAAACCTTGATAATTTTAATTTTTGTACAAGCGATACTGCAGCAAAATCGGCTGAAACTGCTAAAGATCAACAAATCAAGCGTTTTGAAGCAAATTTGGTAAGAAAGAAAGATACTGAGTCAAGAATTTCAGACACGTACGCTGCTTTAACATCCATCGAATATGAATTGGGGATTCAAGAAAAAACAACGGAAAACGAGAAAAATTCAGAGTGTAAATCTGGTAACTCGAGACACGAAGGAAAACCTAAAGATGCTAGAAAGCCAACAGATTCGGTAGAGTCCGTAGTTGAAAATAGTGAACCAGTTGCAAATAAATCTATTAATCCTGCTAACCCATCTTTATCGGAAGTTGACTTAAACGCAAAGCAAATATTAAAGGGACCTATAGTTTTGGAACACAAGTATGCAGAGAAGGGTTCGGACAAAGCAATAAAAATGTATAAGAAGAATGTGGACCATTCAAAAGTGCCAGAGAGATTAGATGCGAAAAAATGTTGCGGGGACCGTTCCAATGCATCTCAAGGCGAAGCATATTCTGTGTGTCGTGCGACTTCTCAATCTAAAAGTTATACCACTGCTGTGATAAAAGATAATATTATTTTAAACGAGAAGAAATCGCATAGTACCACGGAGAAAAACACAACAGTTTTTTGCGAGAAATTGGCTGAAAACCAATTAAGGACTGACACTACCGACGGCTTTTCTGGCGAAGCAGGAAACAAAAAACACGTTTCTAATAAATCTATTTCCATTTCGTATGGAAGTATTCAGTCCCCGACTTCTAAGAAGTATGAATTACTGCAGAAGGATTCAGAAATCGCAAGCGACGATGTCGCGTGCGCTATCGAGGAGCCAGGGTTGTTGAAAGAATACAAAAAGACAAATAAACCGTGCGAAGCTCATAATACACGCGATAAATATTATTTAAGTAGCAAGGAACATTCCATTAAAACTGCAAGCGAAGAATCATCAAGCGTCAACAATAGCAACGATGCAGTGGCTGCTCCCAAAATGTCTTTAGAACAAAGTACATCGACTCGGGTCAATATCAATCCTGACTATTTGAAAACATCAGACGAAACGAAAAAGCATACGTATACGAAAAGTTTTGTTAAGAATGCCACGTCAGATTTTGGGATTCAAGTTGCGAACGTGAACTTAAAGATTAAGGAGAGCGAGGTTGGAAAAGAGTTGATCTTAGACAATAAGGGACCAGAACGTGTCAAGGATGGAATAAAAATCGAAATAAATGTTTCGTGCACGGAACGAAACTCGAAGGGACAGGAGCACAACAAACAGCTACTAAAGTTACCACTGTACGAAGCTGAAGACTCGCCCGCCTATTCCCTTAATACTTGTTACAATAACATTGTAGATTCTCAACAAAGGCACGACAAGCAGCAGAAACCAGACGACAATTCAGAAATTTGTAAAAAAGTTTATAAAATAATTGACGAGTCTCCTGGGACGATGGAGGCTAACGATAAAGCAACGTCAGCTGTAGATACCAATGTGAATACTATTCGCAGAAAACGTAAAAGTTCATCGGAGGCGAATGAGCGCGCGTTCGCCTCAATTAACTTCAAAGAAGCCTATAATCTGACTCCAAATAGTCAGATTCTTAATAAATTATTACATAATAATGTGTTATGTAAGGATATGGAGAAAGCAGAAGTGATAGAAAATATTAATTATAATTTTAATAACGATGATATGGTTAAGTCAAACTGTGCAATATCTCATACTGCCATAACGAATGCAAGCGATAAGGTGTTAATTAGGGGGAAAAGTAAATTTGACGAAGAAAATGGTACCGTGAATATGGAGGAAGGCGACGAAACGACTAAAACACAAAAACATAGTTCGAATTTGGTAGCTGAAACGATTGCAGGAGCGTCGAAACAAAATGACGAGAAAGGAGTAATCGTATCTCAAATGTCTAAAAATATCGTAAAGTTACCAGAAATTCATTTTATGGAATCAAGCGCGAAATCGTCGAAAACCTTGAATACTTTAGACATTAATTTGGATAATATCGATTACGAAAAGTACTCGAGCATGAATTTCGATCGGGTTTATCCACGCGTAAACAGAATCGATGATTTTGATGGTTGCGTGGAAAAGTGGAAGAAGCCAAAGACAAATAACATTTTCGAAGACTGTGACATGTTCCAAAGCACTAGCGGATACATGAATCCTACGTTTTCAAATATAAACAAACTGGAAGATTTGCACACAGTTCCTGTATATACTACCAAAGATGGGAAGATATCTTATAGTCCGAATCGGAAATTTACATATCACGAATTGATGATGGAGGCTCGCAAACGGGAAGGATTTTCATCTGCACGGAAGCAATATTACACAGATGTTTGGAGTAATTATTGCAGCTCGAGATTTCGTAAAATTTACAGGAAGAGACGGCATCATGATTTCAGCAATAAAAAGAAGCACGAATTTAAAGATATGAAATATTTATACGAGCGGAAGAGAAGTTGTTTGGATGAATTTTGTACGAGGAATCATGTCAAGTACAAGGATTGCGCGCACAGCATTCAGAATGACAACGCCGTTTGGTCGGATTGCAAAGTAAATAAAGTTTATTCTAGCAGCGAGTCTGACGAAGAAATCGTAGATCGTATTAAACATCGTACTATTGAAACGAGTAGTTACAAAACGGGTTACATTATCGGAAATAAGATCGCCACGATTATTCCTGAACCACGTAAGGCTGAAACAGTTACGGATGATTTGAATGTCAGAAGTAAAGAGAGTAATGCGTCCGATGTTATTGCACGGAAAGAAACTCAATTGATTGAACTTCCCTTCGTTGATAGTAAATTCAATAAGAACTGTCAAAATGATAATCAGAAAAATGCAGAGTCCAATAAAACAGAAATAACAACTGAATTTTCAACCAAGTCTTGCAATTTAATCTCAGAAAATACTCAGTTAAATGAAAGTAGAGATGCGCATGTGGAAACTATTAACACGAATCTTGTTAAAAGTAAAAATCAAAGCAGTTCCGTCCATTCTGAGAAAGAGACTAATATTCGGGACGAATTGTCAGATTCAAAGTTGTTCAAAGAAGTAATCGCATCGAGCAATAACGAGGAAAAGTTTGGTTCACAGACTCCCGAAGCAAGAGAAACGGATATCACGAAACAAACTTCTTTTGTAAAGACAGACCATAATTCTGAGAACATTTGTGACGCTCAAGTTTTTGAAAGTATGGAAAATAAGCAGATTGAAGAATTAAAATCTGGAATTGATCGAGATAATTGTTCTCCAGCAAAAGAACTTTCAGAACTTAACGTAGAAATTGTTGAGACGACTGAATCGAAGTCACAAGCTTCTCCATTAAGAAATGCATCCATTGAAGCAGTACAAATGTCGGGTAAGAGAACTGAGAAATGTGTTTTAGAATGCGAGCAGGAAGAAATTAGTACTATTAAAAATACACAAGTTTCGATAGAGGAGCAAACTCATAGAGAAAGTGCAAAACAGGATATAGAAAAAAATATAAAACCTAAATCACCATCATTAATCAATGTTGCTTTTGCCAAGGAAGAGGAATGTGAATCTCATGCCAGGAATAATGAAAATACAAGTGTAAATTGTAGAGATGTAAACTCTGTAGAAGGTAAGGAATGTGAAGTGTCTTCTACGAATCTTTCTAAAGATAGGATTCGTAGTGAAACGGAAAATAATATTAAGGAGTTGGTTGTTTCTAACAAAAATGGAACGGAGTCTACTGAGACGGATAGGAAGGAAATTTCAAGAAATTGTTCACCCTTATCGTCTATTGAACATGACGTTATTTTTAACCGGGATTCTTCGGTAGACAAAGGAATGCCGGTTTTGAACAAGTACTGCGCCGTAAAAAATTCTCCAACCAACAGCATAGAAGATACGAAAACTAAAACCGAAGAAACTAAACAAAAGGAAGAGGAGTATCGGCTGACTTCGCTCGAGTTTTACAAAAGCATAAATCATTTGTCAGAAAAGGAAACGAATCTCAAAACGATACCTAAACTTGTTCTAAAGAAAACAGACAACTTAATTTCGAAATCAGGATGTCCATCAAGCAACACAGAATCGGAGAATTCCGTGAATACGTACGATGCGAAACTACTAAACGATACTCGATTGAAAATACCAAAAATGATAATCATGAAAAGCAGATCTCGTTCGGTAACTCCAACCACTGACATTTTAGAGAAAGCTAAATCCGAAAGAATTTCGCACTCGAAACACACCGACACTGGTACGAACGTGGAGAACAGCGATTCTGAACAGCATACTTCGAAGTGTAATAATTATGCGAATAGAGTACCAAGAGTGACAATCAAATTGGAAGATATCTCGTCTAAAGACTTGAAATTATACTTGAAACGGAAAGCTGCCCAGAAGAGCTGTTCCAAGTTGGCAAGTAAAAAGTGTAAAACGAAGGAAGATGGAAGTTCATCGACGAAATTGAAAACGGAAGATACTTCGGAAACGGAGACTACCGATTCTGACGGCGACGACGACAGGGTTGAACGGGAATCATTGGCAAGCAATACCGAAAAAATGCCGAAATTGAAGTTGAAAAGGCAAGAAGATGAAGAAACAAGCAGAGCGAAAGATTCGAAAGTGCTTCTCAAGAAGATTAAAAAAACGAGGGAAGAAGACACCAGGGAATTCATAAAATGCAACGACACTGCGATAAATGACGAAATAAGAAAGAAATATCCGCAATGTATTACTGAAAAGATTCCCAAAGTTATAATAAAGAGGACACACGTTGGCACCGAATTCAAATGCGAAATTAGCAAAAGTAAAAAGAATTTGAATCTCGAGTCATCGAAATGGCAACCGAAAGTGAAACTACAAAGAATGCAAGTTCTAGATTTTATGGTGAAAGATTTAAAACAGTCGACCGCCATGGCTAAAGATAAGCCCGCAGTAAATTCAATAGTTAACGTACCTTTATGCATTAAAAACGACATCCGTAACGTCAAAAACAAAGATTCAAGTTCTGTTAATAAAGCAACATTATGTAGATCTAGTTCTGCGACAAATCTGTTTCCCATCCATTGCAAACAAAGAAGATTATCCGATTACGATTACATAAAAACCGATGCAAAATTAGCGGTTGATTTTATCGATGATTCGGAAGATAAACACGAACCATTGGGTAAGAGTAAACTTTGTAATGTTAAGGCGATTGATAGCGAAAACGAGAACGAGAACAAAAGTTTGAAGAGGAACAGTAAAAGAAGATCATTTTCTCAGATTAAAGCGACGAAATGCAATCTGAACGATGAAAGCCAAGATGAAATAAACGAAGCGATCGATTCCGAAGATATTACAGAAAGCTCTTTCCTAAATCGTTTCGTAAACGAAACCAACGATCCAAGTGTCACAAGAAAGGAATATTCTCAGAATACAAAGGAAAGCATGTCCTGCATAGGAGAGAAATTTTTGATGTCCAGTATCGTATGTTCAAGTAATTTTGACGATAACGGTAATTCCATAATCAAAGTTGATTCCTCGGACGAAAGTCAAACCACCATAGAACTTCTTCCGGCGTCTCCAGACAGCAGCGAAGACGAGTCGAAAAGGAACAGTTTACGTGCAGAACATGCAATGCCAACTCAATTAGAACTGGAATTAGAACTCATCGATAACAATAATGCACAACGTTCGTGCGCAATTACACCGCAACGTAACGAAGATACTCGGCTTTCTTCGTGGGTTAGCTTCAACCGGAGCAATCGGGTGACTGTACAGAACGAGCAAACGCGACGTGTGGAAAACAAGTCGAGTGACTATTTTTATTGCAACGATTCGTTAGTTAAGGAAGTGCTGGCTGCTAAGGAGACATTGAAGAAGTGTCTAACGAAATCAACGAACGAGGAGACGGAGGGAAGAAAGTCAAGACCCAAAACGTTAGCGGAAAAGAAACAGGGTTTAAGCTTTAGTTTTAGTAACATTAAAGAATCGTATTGCGAAAACGATAATAGGAACACGAAGATATGTAAGAATCCTAGGACTAAAGACAAAGAGGTTTATAAATGTCTCGATAAGAGGAACCTTAAAGAGTCGGAAGAAAGTAGACATTCTTCTTTAGAGAAAAGAATAGAATTGAAGGACTCGGAGGATGGAAACGAGCCTTGTTCTACGGAGTGCTCTACAGCTTCTACCTGCGGATATACCAATGTACCTGAGTTGACTACAATATCGTTGAAAGCTACAAAGAAACTTGGTAGATTTGTGAACAATGCTACACCCTCGAATTTAGGAACTGATAGTTCGAATATTTCTAGCAAACACAATGTGGTAGGTGATGCGGAGAAATCGTACGAAGAAAAGTCGGAAGAGAGAACCGCCACCGGTACTCGAGAACAGAAGAACGAAACCAAGTCAAAGGAGGACAATATGCCATTATTAGTGCCAGAGTTTGCCTTAAATCTTGATTCCCATTCGGACAGAGACAGTTCCAGATCACCACCCGTTATAACGAATCAAGAGGAACTCGATAATCTAGCAGAAGAAGGGAAAAATGAGAAGAGTAAAGTAATTTCAATCGAGAAAGCGGAAGAGGAGAAACAACATTCTTACAAAGATTATGAAATGACAATCGGAGATATTATAACGCAGTTAGCATACCATGAAAAGGTAAAGTGTAATTCCTTTATTTTACCCAAGTATCAAGATTCCTGTTTCTGTCTATATAAATAATACCTTGATGTTTTCTTCCTTTTTAATATACAGGCAACAATAAGGCATAAAAGATACTGCAATTTATGCGAGAGATGGTTTCCTACGACCTCGCGACACCGACGACACTTAACTGGTTACCAGCATCGTTATATGGAATTATCGCAGCGCAAAAGTATACACGCTCTTTTCGTTTTGTTCACTGGCAAACCTTGTCCAAGACTTTTGCCAGCGAACGTTGTTAGAAACGATTGCTCCATAGGAGAATTAACGCCTCTGCAAATCGCGGTTCAGGTATAACTTTACATTCAGTTTTTATCTTTATCGGTTTTGACAATGTCTTAACGATTCAATTGATCACACTATTATTCGTATATTATAGGATGTTGCAAATTACATTGAACACACGCAACGAGACCTGAAAACGAAAGAATGAGAGCGAACGCGTCGCTGCGAATTATTTTGGCTGCGTACGTACACTATCTGTGATCACTTATACTGGAACAAATAATGTGAGTACCTCTGATAGAAAGTACTGTAAAGTGCAGAGAACGAAGGATTTAATGATATTTTTCAATTTCAATTAACTGGTACATGTTCACTATAATTGCTGCTATTCGCGATGACATTACCATTGTACAATTATCATTATAGATACATTGACATTTATAAACTTGGCAGTTTGTCGATGTTAATTATTGCATGTTACTTGAAACAAACAAAAAAATTATTTTAAATAGTTAAATATGTAGCCAAAGATTTTAACTGAAAAGTACATGTTAGATTATTTATAGTTTTCTAAGACTACTCGGTCTTTTATTTGTACAAATGGAGTTACGAGTAACACACTAAATAAATGTGCTCGTTAAAAATGTTTATTTATATTGTGAAAAGACTTATATATATACAATATACGATATACAGGTATACATACTATTTGGCATAACATATTTATTATGTTACATTTATATCAAGTTCTTGTTTCAAAAAATCTGTACTCTTGAAACATACAAAATCTTAAAGTATATGAAGTTACATTTGTATAAAATTATATATTTTAAGCAGGGATAGTCAACGTAAAAGATATCTATATCATGTGTTATAAGATGAAATGAACAAACTATGAGATGTTAAAGTGTTTAGAATTGATGCAATGAGAGTGCGCGCGTGTGTGTGTGTGTGTGTGAAATCAAAATATAATTAATTGCATTATTACAAATTCAAGAGTAATAAATCTTGTATAAATAATATATAATATATATATGATTGTATGTAAGAAATTAAGCATTTTTCGATTTATTATTTATTTCTTCTTTACATAGAATATAGAAATTTGTGGTTTCATTCATTAATTTGATCTATTGAATTGTATAAATAATTTTGTCTTGAACGCCACTGTTAAATTCTAATTTTTGACGAAGCTTATATGAATATTAACATCTCATAGCTTGTAAACAATTTATATGCAATATAGTGATAGCTGTTCATTCCCCCTGTCACGTGTTTACATTTTATCTAAACTATTTAAATGTGCCTAATGAGTTATTGTTCATACAATACTGATGGTTTTAATTGTTTTAATTGTTATCGATGTTTCTCCTTATATCATATTATATTAATATTATATTATATTATATTATATTATATTATACTGATACGAATGTACTGAGAATATTAATGAATTCTTGATAAATAAGTTCCTGGCTACAGAGAAAAAAAATATTCCTTGTTAAGAGGCTAGAAACTGAATATTATAATAATACAGGGTTAACAAATTATATCGACAATCGTTTTATAGGTTCTGTTTTCCTGGTTTACATTCCAAAGAATAAGCGTGTAACGAGTATCATTTTGTTGTAATATTGTATCTAGTTTTTATTATGAAATTTAACGAAATAGGAGAATATAAAAGTCTATTGATTGTTATTCCACTTAATGTTTTATTTAAAAAGTTTGTTTCAACCGTTTCATATTTTATTCGCACGAGTGCCTTAAGATACACCTAACAGTATTTCTTGTGTCGTGTTATATACATATATATATACGTATATATATACATATATATGTATATAACCAAATGAAACCACATATTTGTATGTACGCATTTTGTCGTGCGTATTTCTAATATTCTTGTACGGCGTGTGCGTAATGTATGCTGTATTTATGAGGGCACGCGACGAAAGGTACCCATATCGTTCTTAGTACATCGCAGGCTAACATGCCTCTTTACCACACAGTGTTCTCATTGTTGAAGTTACATTATACGCACGCTTTATGATACGATTCTGTGTTTTATGTACCTAAATTTTAAGGAATTCTTATTATGCATTCAAGTTCAAATATGCATAATATTATTTATGCGCATTTAACGTAATGTAAAGACACATCACATGTACATTGCATAAAGAAAGAAATCTGGAAATTGTTTTATATAAATATTGACGATTGTACATGGAGAATCATATCCGATCGGTGACGTGTATGTTGTACAGTAGAAAAGCCTAAAAAGTTAAGTACTTGAACTATTTTAGTTGTGCATACAAGATATTCATGTAAAGCAAATGCAACAAAAGTACCACTATGGCATTTTATCGTTGGAGGTTGCGACGATTGATCACATTCTATTTAGCTTTTTCTTTTCCTTTTTCAAATGAAAATTTTTTCGTGTAAAATGTAGCTAATTTATTGTATACACATAGGAAACTTTTTAGAAAAAAAAATCAAATTATATTGAATGTATTCTTCATTTGGACAGACACTGGAATTTAAAAAAATTAAATTATTGACTTCCATTAATGTAAGATTGCGCTGATCTCCCCGTTAAATCAATGTACATTTAGGAACGAAAAAAAACAGATCGTGTTACTTTTTATTACATGTAATAATTTAATTTGAAAATTGACAATTTTACGTGCTAATGAGTGAACAGTTTACAGTTTAAATGCGATACAGAAGTGACTCAATGTGAAAGATTGAATTGAATTGAATTGAATTGAATCATTTTTACAATAGAATTTTACACTAGAGTGTACCATAATTTTCAATCTTGAGAATGTTTTCAGCTCATTTTCAAATTAAATGCTGCAAAACTCCGAAAAAGAAATATTTTAGAAATATAATACGTTACCGTAAAATATTTATTACAATACGATTTTTAATATAACAAATAATCTCCAAAAGGTGATATTATATACCGATTTTGTCAACAAAAGTAATACAATATCTTTATTGAGTTTAACATTTTAAATATTGGACATTAATTTGTAATTTTTTATATTTTCAAGCACTTCAATGTAACATTACATGTTAAATACGAGTCATGTAACAGTATCACGTGAATGAAACAGATCTGTTTAGAAAATTAGACACGACTATATATATTTTTGAAAGTCTTACAATAAATCGTTCCGTCGAAGATACTAATTTCTGAAGCGGTTGTTAACAGTGCAATTTTAAATGAAGCGGGCGATTTGTATAGATGTACTTTAGCTTTATATACTATGCGTGATTACTATAGAATAACTGTGTGACATAAACATACCAAGTTACAAATGTGTTTTAGATTTGGGTCATTCCACTCGAACTCGGATATTTTTCGGAGTACCATTTTGGATTTAATCGAAACAGCCAATTTAAAAATGTCCGTATTTTTTAAAAGAATAAGAATTTATATAATTATATATTATAATATATATTGTATATATTATATATATTATATACATTATAATATAAATTGATAAAGAATTTTGAATTTTGGTCCGTAAAGAAGACAAATAGAGCTACATCCTCAATTTTTTTCAAATTTTTCAATTTACCCCCTTCGCTTGAAAATTGCATTTGTTTAAAACAATTGAAAAATAAGTGGGTAAAAAAATTATTTTCTCAACTGAAACAAATTTTTATAGACGCTTCTATGACTCTATTATAAGCAACAAAAAGCATATTTTTGTCATTTTGTTAGTTCAACATTTATAATTGGTTGAAAAAGATGTGAACACTATATTTCAAACATCTGTAAAATCAACAATTTTGAAAATTTTGAGAAATTCCTCGAGATACATTTATATATCACTAAAGACTATAACATCCAAATTTCGACTAAATTCAAAGTGGTACTCTGAAATGTGTCTAAGTTCGTGTGGAATGACCCATTTGTAACATTTCTTTTATTTTAAATGTCCATAATTATCTAATCCAATTTCAGTCGAAAATATAAAAAAATCATGGTAATTATTCATGATATATCAACAATTAATTTAATAATTATATACAACTCTAATTCGAAATTTTAGAATTTTAGAAACTATTGGAACCAATTATAATCAAAGTAATCCCCCATTTTCGGGAACGGATTATAAGAATGTTACACATCTAAACACAAGATCATTCCAATAAATTAATGAGAATAAGCATTGTACGAATCAATAGATTATTTTCCGTTATTGTACTTAGTATAAAGGAGTGTATACAAAATTTTAATTAGATATATGATACAAAGAGATAATAAAAATGAAAATTCTCATTTGTGTTTATATTTTTTCATCCCTAAAAAATAGTACCGTATCAACATTTATACTATTTATACAAGATTAAATAAAGGAATATAGACAATATGACAATTCGAATTCAGGGGTATTTTTTAATCAGCGCCTTTCACAGTTAGGGTGATCTAGTTTCCTTGGGCTAGATGTATGGGGTATGTATATGTATCTACATACATATAGGATATAGGTTTAAAAACATTTTTTAACGACAACGTTTTTTATTTCGAATGTAAATTAAGCTTGGATAGACTATATAGTATCATTTTTATTGTTTAATATACATATTAGACATCGAAATAAATATGTACACAACCCCAATTTTAATTAATTTCAAGACCTATCCTCAATGTTTTTTCGTACTTTTTCATAATTGTAAATATACAAATTTACTTATGTAGTTTACAGGATTCACTAGTTCAGAGATAACGTAATAGAACGGTAAAGTTATCGATCAATCTCGTAACTCTGAAAAGCATGCGCGCTTTTCTTTACTCGTAAATTGTATACCATGATGTTTTACAGAACCTTGGAAATCTTTTTCCATTTTTTTACAATTGTTTGTTGTATAACTGGTGAAACATTAACGAGAAAAAATGAAAAACGAGTTAGCGTGAGGGGCAATTACCAAATATGTCTCCTCGGTACCTTCGATGTTTACAAAGACAAAATAATTCGAACTCACGAATCTCGAGACATGGGTGCGAAATATTTGAACGAAGACGATGTTAATTCCAAGGAAGAATGTCTAAGATTTTGTTGTAATACAGAAGGTTGTGACGTGTTTGTATTTGAAGAAAAGGTATTTCAATATATCATTTTTCTTCGCGATATTAATTATTAAGTCTAGACGTTCTGTAACGAATATAAATGTTACAAGCATTCTATGTCAATGGCTCAATCGTTTCACAGAAGCCTGGAAGTTGTTATCTCTTTCAATGCGGACCTTTACATGATTTTAAATGTAAATTCACCAGCCACGCTAACTATAGTAGTGGGATACGTATTAATTACAATACGCAAAACACTGCACAACTAGAGAACGAAATTCGAATTTCTCAGCAGGAACACGAATTGAAGTCTCTGAGGTAAGTAATTCTAATAATGTTTGAAAGAAGACAAAATAACTATATTTTATATGCACAGAAAATTAACAGATCCGGTAGCGGATGTAGCAGAATTTTCAGAATCTCCTCCTATAAAATCACTTGCAACTTTAACACCGAAACTATCGTTGACTACAACTTTGCCTGTTAAGCAAGGTATAGCTTACAAATTAGAATAAGGGACACTGACAATAATACGTAGAGAAAGATTCTAATATTTCGTACATGTATTTAGCTTGTAGTCGTAATCAATACGAATGCCGTGTATCTGGAGATTGCATAGCTGTTTATAATGTCTGCGACGGCATCCCTCAATGTGCAGATGGATCCGATGAGGCGGCAGATCTCGTATGTCCTACAGAGAAACCAACAATTTCTTCGTCTGTAATGCAAGGACCTCAACCTGCTCCATTTTTGCCCATCGACGTCATCAAGTATCAACAAATTGTTGATCAACGTAAACCTCTTGCCCCTTTATACCCACACGTCCCAGAAAGTAATCCTAAGCCCTGGGAACTACCTAATATAGCTCGTCAGATGGTGCCACAACAACAACCCCTTTTATATCCGGCGCAACAACCGGATATTCCTCAACAACATAAAAACTATGGTGCTGCAGCATATCAATGGGATTATCAACCATTTTACGAACAAACTAAAAACATTTATAATCCTGCTAATGCTTATCACGAGCAAAACAATCTAAGTCCTTATGAACGTAAGCGATCACAAATTTTGATAGGTAAAATGTATTCTATATTGAACAGCAATATATAATGTTTCGTGTTTTTAGAAGATCAATCGCATATATTCAACCACAAGGGATCGAGTGTTATAGGCGAAAAGGAGGGAGAAACGTAAGATATCCTAGTAAAGTAGAAGAACTAATTAAAATGTAGAATATTCAATATATTATCGTAATAATTTTTATTTTTTTGCTTCTAGCGCATATTTAGACGTAAAACATCCACACGCATCACATTTTGTGTCATCGAACAGAGAAGTGTGGCAGAACACTCAAGTTTTTCCATCTCCATCTCCACAATCAAACGTACAACAAAAACAAATCAACGAAGTTGAGAAGATTATTGAGAGTACAACTGCACCGCCTTGCGATGTAATCTATTTCTATTTTATAAGTCTTGCTTCGGCATGTTCACTAATTCTGTAACATTGTTGCAGACATCGCGTGAACAGACTGATATACCAGTAGAAAATAAAGAAACGGAGAAAATGATTGAAGAAGGGAAACAACACGTTGTCCATGGAAAGAAAGTTAATCAGAATAATATTAATAATATATTAAATAATGAGGTTTCAAAATTAAATCACATTCAAACGAAAGAGCCAAAAGGTACGTTAAAAGTATAATTTTGTTTTCTATTAACGATTATTTAACTGAAATGCATTTTTTTCTCTAGAACATAAAGGTTTAATAGTTATTAAAGATCGTGGCAGAGACCATGGAAGGAAAACTGTAATAGCGGAACATCTAAAACAAATAAGCGAACACGAAGTTTTAAGACCCAAAGGAGCAATTATATCGTTAGCATTAGGACTTACGATAACAGCTATCACAGCTACATTAATAGCTTGTCGTTTGCGAGTTGTTCGAAGACGCGGAAGGCGGCATGGACCATACGCTCATGACGCGGATTATTTAGTTAATGGAATGTATCTTTAAGTAAGTATGAATTTATTTAGACGAACGTGTCTAATAGTATTTTCATACTAATTTAAATAATAATACAATTGAAAATATTTCTACTGGAATAATTTAATCCACTACCAATTGAAGGATATATTTCTTTTTACTTCAATGATATCAAGGATTTACTGAAATCATTATTTTGTTTCTAATGGTCATTTTGCATAAACATAATTGCAGTGAATTCGTACTTATATATTATACATTTGCATATTTTGTTAAATTTATAGTTTCAAAAGATACCAGATTGTGTTTTGTAAAGCTAATTTGTAATTAAATAATTTACGTTTCATAAGCTGATACTTTAATTTGTACGTTATATTTAATTGTGGCGAAACATTGACAATACGAACGGAAATATAAATTTAAACAGTTAAATTTAAACAAACTGAATGGTATAATGTTTAATGTAATATTTACTATAGAAGTTTTAACATGTAATTTGAGCAGATTTCAATGCAATAAAACCTTTTGAGTAATAAAAGACTTTAATATTTATGTAGTTTGCATAGTCTTGCGTAAGGAAAGAAGCTTTTTTTTAAATAATAAAATTATTATATTTTTATACCCTAAATTGCACTCTAAAATGGCAATATACAGTGTGTCCGCCGAAATCCTGGACAGTCGATTATTTCCTAATCTATTAAAGATACGAAAATAATCTTTACATGAAATAGAATGGGTAAAGGGGGCAGTTTTATTGGCTGTAACAATTTTTTTTTATCATTATTGTTTACAGAGATATGAAGGCCAAATTTGGTTTTTTAAATGGGATTATATATTTTTGGTTTGATCACTTGATAGCGCGTTTCAAGACGAATTCAGTAACCATTAATGTATACATCTTTTTTCAAATAGTTTTTGAGATATTACGGGTAAAAGTTTACTGATTTTCAGTAGAAGAAAACCTGCTGGAATGGGAAGCACCGCAGGTAATCCTGAGTTTTGGGCCTGCGTGCCTACCGCTCCTACCGCAGATCCTTTGTATCTGTTTATGACCCGTTTCAAGGAACAATACTTAATACGTGACATTTCAAGCACCGCCGAGGCCACCTACGGCTCTTCACTCTAGCATGTTTTCTTCCACTGAAAACGAGTGAAGTGCAATATCTCGAAAACCATTTGAAAGAAGGTATACACATTAATAGTTGTTGAATTCGTCTTGAAACGCACTATCAAGTGATCAGACAAAAAATATATAATCTCATTTAAAAAACCGAACTTGACCTTCATATCTCTGTGAATAATAACGATAAAAAAAGATTGTTACAGACAATAAACCTGCCCTCTTTAACCATTCAAAATTTCATGTAAAGATTTTTTTCGTATCTTTAATAGATTAGGAAATAATTGACTGACCAGGATTTCGGCGGACACACTGTATATTTTATGGTTTTAGAAGAAAAATTCTAATTAGGTATTATAAATCATTTTACTGGTCCACAATATATAAAATACCTCTATTATTACTTTAAGTACTTGGATTTGTTTTACTTTTCAAGGCCACAATATTTTCCAGTTGTACATACGAAGTTTGCTAGTTTTTATAAAGCGTTCACAAAGTGACGGAAGCACTTGTACTATAAAAATTTGCTCAGAAATTTATCCACATTAAAGAAGAGACACCTTAAAATTTGTTGTATTATAATTTCATTATTAATACTTGATTAATTACTTCAATAATTATAACAACCTTGTTTTTAAAAAATAGGTTTCATTATCAAATATTTGGCAATCTTGCTCAATTTAAAAACTAGTTAAAGTAAACTAAGTCGTACAAAATATTTTCTTTTAAACATTTTTAACATACTTAGACTTATCAGTTGTAAATGTCATTAATCATTCGTTTAGTCAGTTAATACTTAAGTTATGTCTTTTATAAAGTTTGTAGTATTACTTTGCACAATATGTTTTTCGCCTATAATAATTACAAATGTAGAAATCATCGTTTTTATTTCGAACTTAGATTTCAATATTATTTTTTATATATAAGATTGAGAAAGTAAAAAAAATAAAAGAATAGAAATAGTTTAAATTATACGCAAAGTAAACGATCTGTATCGGTATTTATACTATAACATAACGATTGAAAACCGTGTGAAATTTTTACAAATATCTATATGCTTGATGAAAACTGAAAATGCTGTTTAATTACACGTAACTATTGACGCCCACCGGCTGCTGCTTTTTGTTGCGCCTGTATAAATTCAGGATAATCAATATATCCATCATTATTAGTATCGTCCATCGAAAGTATTGGATCTATTAAATTGACCAGCTCGTCGTCTCGAAATAATTTCTCTCTTTCTTCGGTATTAGTTTCTTTGTTTGCCTGTTCTAAATGCAAAAGACAACGTTACGTACCATCCGCTCGTTTCATTCAAACTAATCACTGAATACGTACCATGCCAATGAATCAACGACTTTATTAGCTCGCAACCGTCTAACTTGTTATTGTTGTCCGCGTCGTGCATTTTAAAATAATGGAATTGTAATTCCTGTTCCGACATTTTACTAGTATCTATTGGAACTTCCATATGTTCTGCGATATGCCTGCGCAAACGGTATAAATTCCAAATGGTGAATATAATAATATGGCAACACAGCTAAAATGTAATAACGTACGCTTTTTCCTGAGCTATATTGGCAGCATTAAGTATCTGTTGAGGATGATCGTGATTATGTACGTGTTGAACTGGCATTTGCTGATTCTGTATATGTTGTACAGGTACTTGTTGAACTGGAACCTGATGGTGTATAGGCTGCTGTGCTGTTGCTTGCTGAAACTTTATACATTTCAAACTAAAAATACAATAATGTAACAAATAAGAAAAAATTATATTTAAACACGTATTAAACTATATTATTAATTATTATTTCCAATTTGCTACGAATCGTTTAAAAATGATTTATCTACTATACAAAGCATTCTAGAAAATAATAGAACATAGTTTGATTTTGTATTTTGTTAAGAAAACTGACACTGAATTTTGTAAAATTGCGATTAATGATTAGCTCGAAACATTCTGTATTACTGTATAAATCTACCTGTTGTTGTGGAACTTGTTGGGGTACATGGTGGGGTACTTGGTGTACCTGTTGAGCATGCTAAAAAAGTCAAATAAATAATAATCTGTAAATCAAACGTTTATTACAAACGTCACTATCACAGTATTTAAGGTTACAGTTTAAACATTTTCTAATAGTTATCGATTTAAGCGAAATATTGATGAAGTAGTAAACAAGCAAGAGGTAAAAGAGTAACCATATGTTTCACTTGTTTTGGAGATAAAGCTTACTTGTTGATAATGTTGGGGTGACACACCTGGTGGAACTTTTTGAACTTGAGCGTATATGTGCTCGCAGCTGAACAACCCGATCACAAACAGCCACAACGTCCAATTCATTTTGTAATATGCTACGAACAACGAATGCACACACGTCATTACGTATTCTAAATGTATTACCCGATATATCTGTATGTATTATTACGAATACTGATACTACTCGGTACTCTTTGTTGTAACAAAACACAAACAAAGTTTTCTAAATACCTTGTTTATGTTAAGGAATGTACACAATAATTGATATGCACACAAATGACTTGATCATTGGTGGGAACAGAATGCCGGATTCCAAATTTAAGGTTATGATCACTTATGATACGAAAGACATGTCAGACTGACGTGGACACAGATGTTTCAGCGTGCTCCAAACCACAGATACCTATACAGAGGTGAAACTCCCTTTCGGCACCTTTGATTGTTTTTTTATGTTCGTGTCGTCGAATTTGTCAAAGTGAAATATTAGATCCAGAAACTAACTTTTGAGACTTATTGGAATATTATGTTTAATGCTTTACTGAAATAAACATTATTATATCTATGAAATATATATATTATACAAAAATGTTATATTAATAATTTGGTTATCTAAATAAAGAACTCACAATTTTAATTAAAATATATGTATACGTTTAAAATTGAATACGGCGCAACGATCATTACAGTACATCAGATCATCCCTTTTTTTATATATTGATCGTTGCGCCGTATTCAATTTTAAACGTATATATTTTAATTAAAAATATATATATATATATATTACCCTAATAACACAAACATAGGTATTTCATATTAACTAAAATTGTTATTACAGCGCAATAATAATACTAACTTTTCAAGAAATTATTTATTAAACAAAAGGAGTGGTAACAAATTGTTAACAACTTGCATATATACCGAAAATAAAAAGTTAACGTAGTAGTAGTATGTACAAATAAAACGTACTTCGAATGAAAAACTGCATAAGTTAAGAAATATATTTCATTATATCTTTAATTAATAACAATAATTGTTAACAATTTACACTGAATGATGCCCAAGAATGTTGTTAACAATGTGCGTATCAAGAATTGCTGATAGGATCATTAGTTTATTTAAAATCTTCGTTTTTTTAGAAGCGTCAACTTTTTTGCATTTAGTCCTAGAATTTCGATCTCTGTCTCGGCAATATTCGGCACTCCTCGACACTCCTCGGATACTGGAGGTTATATATACGGGGTGTAACAAAAATGTTGCAGTTCCTTGAAAGGAGTTATTCCTGAAGTGATTTTAAACAATTGTTTCCTTAGCGAAAATGTTAGGTGGAGCTTTGTTAACGAGTTATTAACGAAAAACACCGACTAGTAGAAGCACGAATACAGTGGATGAATTTCAGCGCGGGCTCCACCTGTGAGTAGTATTGGCCCAACATTGTCCGCGCCATCATTAATCCACTGTACTCGCTCCCTGATTGGTCGGTGTTTTTCGTTAATAACTCGTTAACAAAGCCCCACATAACATTTTCGCTAAAGAAAAAGTTGTTTAGAATCGCCTCAGGTATCACCCCTTTCAAGGAACTGCAATATTTTTGTTACACCTTGTATAGTGAGCACATAGTGCATTTCAAAGAGGATTAGATGTAATCCTCATTGGTGCATTTAATAATCGTATAAATGCGTAAAACGTTGAAAAGTTAATAAAAAACCATGGACCTGAAGGACGGAGCATTGTCTTGCGGGGTTGTGACGAAAGACGGAAGGGGAATCAGCTCTCAGCCACCATTAGTTGGGCCACTAGTGGTGCACTCTACAGTTGAGTGTAGAATTAAAAGCGCGTGGCTTGCACGTAGCTTAGAGATTCGTTTTCTATTACAGAACTGGCTGAACTGGTGCAGAAAGTGCAGAGTAGTGCAGAGGAAAGCGTTTTCTATTACAGAAGTAGTGCAGAGAACGCTGTTCTCTATTCCAGTGCAGTGCAGCAGTTCACTGAACCGGCTGCACTAGTTCCGGAGTCAGTGCAAGGAGTGCAAGAACTGAAAAATCTAAAAAACCCGCGAAAATTTAAAATGATCGCATAATAATTACAATTAACAAGAAAAATAAAAGGTTTCTTGGATTGAAAATACTTTATTAACATTAATACTATTGTGTACAATAATGTAATGTATAATATAAAAGTAATATATCCAAGTCAAAATCGTCGCTATTAATTATTTAATTCCGAATGGATAGCCTAAAATCAGGCAAATAGGTTAAGAACAGATAGAAATGATTTGTTAAGACAATTATTAAGTAAGAAATAAAAATAGGTATAGAGTATAGTATACAGGGTGTAACAAAAATGTTGCGGTTCCTTGAAAGGGGTGATTCCTGAGGTGATTTTAAACAACTTTTTCCTTAGCGAAAATATTAGATAGGGCTTTGTTAATGAATTATTAACGAAAAACACCGATCAATCAGGGAGCGAGTACAGTGGACGAATATCAGCGCAGGCTCCAGCTGTGAATAGTATTGGCCCACCATCATCCGCGCCATCATTAATCCGCTGTACACGCTCCCCGATTGGCCGGTGTTTTTCGTTAATAACTCGTTAACAAAGCCCCAGCTAACATTTTCGCTAAGGAAAAAGTTGTTCAAAATCACCTCAGGAATCACCCCTTTTAAGGAACTGCAACATTTTTGTTACACCCTGTATACTATACTCTATACCTATTTTTATTTCTTACTTAATAATTGTCTTAATGATTTTAGGCTATCCATTCGGAATTAAATAATTAATAGCGACGATTTTGACTTGGATATATTACTTTTATATTATGCATTACATTATTGTATACAATAGTATTAATGTTAATAAAGTATTTTCAATCCAAGAAACCTTTTATTTTTCTTGTTAATTGTAATTATTATGCGATCATTTTAAATTTTCGCGGGTTTTTTAGATTTTTCAGTTCTTGCACTCCTTGCACTGACTCCGGAACTAGTGCAGCCAGTTCAGTGAACTGCTGCACTGCACTGGAATAAAGAACAGCGTTCTCTGCACTAGTTCTGTAATAGAAAACGCTTTCCTCTGCACTACTCTGCACTTTCTGCACCAGTTCAGCTAGTTCTGTAATAGAAAACGAACCTATGGCACGGATGGCATCAAAGAGGATTGATGGCATCATCAGTGGCCCAAATAATGGCGGCCGAGGGGCTCCCCTCAAAATCACACGTCCCTCGCCCAGAAGTTTACTTTATGCTCCGTCTTTCAGGTCCATGATAAAAAAGCTATTATACTAATCTACGGATGTTCTTTTTGCATTAGTAGGTTTAACTGTATTTCTCTATAATTCTATTTTACTAAACCATGATATTCGATTCAAATTGATTGACTCTATCCCGCCGTTGAAAAGTTCACATTTCACATTGGTTCACATTTTCACAATGGCGGAAACTCTATATTCGACATTATAAATGTTTGACCGTTTAACTTTATGCAACGTAAGTGAACGTAAATGATATGATAACAGACTTAAATACCTTATGGTTTTAAAAAAATCAAAAGGAAAGACGGATTGTTAAAATATGTTGTTATATTGAAGGATTTATGGGAGTGGAATACAGTGTTGGAACATTTTTATTAACATCAACCTTAACTTTTGTGCTTTAGTAATTATATCTTGTATGTCCCAAATACATTTTATACGACTGTTTTTATAAATATAAATTACGGGTCAATGGAACACGTATAATAATCCAAATGTTAGAAAGTAGTCGTAAATACAGCGTTCAGAAAATGTAATATTTATTAATTCGTCTATCCAAGATTGCAATTGACTTCTAACAGTTAGGTATAAAACATTTGTTTCTGCAGCAACACTTATCAAAGAAAATTGGTACTGTATAAACTGCAATGTTTGATTGTAAAACGTTTATGAAGTATATTTTAAAAAGGTTTTCTTATTTCTTTTCCTTATTGACAGTATTTTTTATTACTTTTCTCACATTTTAGATATAAATAATAAATGGAAAATGCCTCAGCTATTGAAGCATCGAAAAATTATAAGGAGCGTGGTGATTGCCAAAAGACCTTTAAGAAGCTGTTTTCGACGACAGTCGTGTAAGCCGCGTAAGTTTTTGATATTAGTTTCAGTTATAAGACAATGATAGCTGCATAAGTTTTGGACATTAGTTTCAGTTATAAGACAATGTATTAACAGAAAAATTGATATTTTACAGTGTGCGAAAAGTTAAAAAACAATAATAATTCCCTAGCTAAAGCATTATCTAAAGAAAAACAAGAAAGCCAATTGTTATTTTCTCAAAATGTTGCTTTAATCGCAGAGGTACAAGATTTAAATGTAGCCTGTGATAAACGAGATGTAAGCGAAATGTTTATAAATCTGACAACGACAACGTACAAATGCAGCGATATTAATGTGTAATTCATAAATGTAATATATTCTAGGCCGTTATATCAAGCGTCCTAAAAAATGCTAAAGAAATGCTTAACATGCTGGTAACAATGACTGGTTATTTAACACATACAATATCGACGTGTCAAGAATTTACGTCTTCGGTCACAAATTTACGGATGTCTTCCACTTCTACAGGAAGTAGGTTTTCTTAGACATTGTTCTTTGCCTTACGCGAGCATATTTAAATGCTGTTCGTTAATGAAAAATACGATTTCAGAAAGGGACTCGTACAAAAGTCTGTCAACTAAATCTCCAACCAGAGGAGTAGTCAAACCTATGGTGGGAGGTCATACGATCACAAAACCTACCATTAGCCTAAGTAGGGTGAACATGCAACATATTAATAATCCGTCAAACTTAAGTATGATACAAGAAGTTTCAACACCTCCTAGAACTCAAGAACTAAATAATTCAAGGTCTCCTCCTGTCCCTGTTTCTGTAAGGCAAAGATACGTATGTATCGTATCGAAAATAACAAGTTTTTATTAGTAAATTTAAACAATCACCTTACATTTGGTATTTCTTGAATGTTATAGGAAAATAGACGCGCGTGTAGGATGCCTGAAAGACTGACAGTTGTTTCACCCAGAAATAGTGGTACGTTCTTCAATTTAATGATCTTTCATTATATAACGGGTCATTCCACGCGAACTTGGACACTTTTTGGAGTAACATCTCGGATTTTGCTAAATTTTGGATATGTTGTAGTTTTTAGGGATATATAAACGTGTGCGAAAGGATTTTTAAAAATTTTTTAAATTGTTAATTTTAGAGCTCTTCGAAGTTTACCGTTCACTTTTTAACTTCCCGATTTATAGGGAAGTTATTGTATTTGCCCCTAAAATGGAAAATCGATTTTTTAGCAGATCTCCATGTTTCAAGGTCATTGGAGTAATTTTAGGCTATTTTTAACAAATTGTTCGTGTGTGTGTGTGTGTGTGTGTGCGTATGTACGTACGTACGTATGTGATCAAATTTTTCGTTAACGTTTTCTAAAAAACTAATAGTGATATCAAAATGGTCGATGATGCAATCGATGTGTATCAATGTAACTTAGAGCTGAATAGATTTTGTTCTAATTCGGTCCAGTAGTTTTTTAGTTTTTTTAAGAAAACCTAACAGAATAACGCAATCTAAATGGGAGAATATAAATTTATGAGAGAATAACTAAACTGAAATAATATATATACATATATTATTACTATTATTATATTTATATAACACACACACACACAAACACACATATATATGTACATATACAGGGTGTCCCATTTTAATCCGCCACCACGGCTAACTTAAGAAATATGCATCGGATCAAAAGACATCCCGAACAAAAGTTTGATGGTTTGGAGGGGGACATCTGATCCTGTCAAAAAAATTTCACCCCTACCCCCTGGGGGGGGGGGGGTTACTTTAAAATTTTAAATAGGACCACCTACTTTTTATTGCAGATTCGGATTCCACGCCACAAAATATGTAGGTTTTATTTCAAACATTTTTTTTCATTCGCGATAGGTGGCGCTATAATCGCGAAATTTCGATTTTTCGCCTATCTCGATTTTTCGCCTATATATATATTACAATATATAATTATAATGATATAATTGTGATAAATACATATATATATGAGTATATTTATACACGTATAAATATATATATACTCAATAACTACATATTGAAAACAAATGAATATACATATCCATATACACAGCACACACATACATACATATATACCCCAGGGGGGTAGGGATGAAATTTTTTAACAGGGTCAGATGTCCCCCTCCAAACCATCAAACTTTTATTCGGGATGTTTTTTGATCCAATGCATATTTCTTAAGTTGTCCGTAGTGGCGGATTAAAATGGGACACTCTCCCTATATATATAGATGTTCGTTTAATGCTACGTCATATAGCAACAATGTTGATAAGTAGAAAACTATTAAATTTCTCCGAATACGAATAATTTTCTAATTAGTGACAATTAATAATGGTAATAATAAATTACAACTCGCAAATCGGGAAGTTCTTTGCGTGGCCCGTAAAGGGTCACACACAAAATAAACATGAATAGCTACAGGCATCACTACTCGTTTCCTATTAATTTTAGCTCTTGAACTAGCAAACTGATAAAAATGTGCTTTTGGGTGCTTATAGAGCAGACATAGCAGTACCTAGTAAAAATTAGTTCAATCGGTAGAAAAACTTTTTTAACCATTTATTTTGCAATTATTGTTAACAAATGCAGGTTTTTCATAGCGGGGAATTATTTAAAAAATCGAAAAAAATTGAGAATGTAGCCCTATTTATCCCCTTTACGGTCCACTTTCCAAAAATACGGACACTTTAAAATTGACCGTAGGAAAATTAAATGAATTGTACGCTGCGTGTCGAAATCCACTGATTCGACCAGCCAAGCGCGGTGCGCGCGCGCGCGCGGTAGGGTCCCTAGCGCGGTCCTTGCACAGTCAAACCGAGTCGCACAGCGCTTGGCTGGTCGAATCAATGGATTTCAACGCGCAACGTACAATTCATTTAATTTTCCTATGGCCAATTTTAAAGTGTCCGTATTTTTGAAAAGTGGTCCGTAAAGGGGACAAATAGGGTTGCATTCTCAATTTTTTTTCGATTTTTTAAATAATTCCCCGCTATGAAAAACCTGCATTTGCTAACAACAATTGCAAAATAAACGATTAAAAAAGTTTTTCTTCCAACTGAAATAATTTTGTTAGGTACTGCTATGTCTGCTCTATAAGCACCCAAAAGCACATTTTTATCAGTTTGCTAGTTTAAGAGCTATAATTAATAAAAAAAAGTGAACGGTAAACTTTAAAGAACTCTAAAATTAACAATTTTCAAAATTTTCAAAAATCCTTTCGCACACGTTTATACATCCCTAAAAACTACAACATACCCAAAATTCAGCAAAATCCGAGATGTTACTCCAAAAAGTGTCAGAGTTCGCGTGGAATGACCCTAACGCGAATTTATGTAATACAAATGAATTGACATTTGAATGTTTATTCGTAGGTGAAAACGAACGTAGATTAAGCAAGAGAAGTGGCAGACATTCTGGAAGAATGTCAGGAATACGTTCAAGGCTAAAATCGGATAGATTGTCGGCAGGCAACATCTCCAGGCGTAGCAGCGAAAATATAGAACGTATTGGAAGTCCTACAGTGAAGCTCAACGACGTATCGAAATTATTGCAAAATTCTCAAAGTATTAACATTCGAATGGTTCGTGTCTTTGATCAAATGGTTTTTTTATTGTCTGTAATATTCGGTGCAATTGACTTCTTTCTCTACAGTTAGCGGACAGTGGAAACGATGAAGTAAATGCAGGTTCAGAAAATGAGAATGATGCGAATCGAAGAAGTTCTCAGAGAGTTATTTCAATACCAGAAACACCGTCTTCCGACGATTCAAACAATAACAATGATAACAATGTTGACAATAGGAACGAATCGATTGATGATGAATTACACAATGTGGAAAAAGAAAGTACCGAAAAAGACGAAAATGAAAGTTCTACTGGAATGCACAATGACACAACGAATTGGGAGGATCCTTTAGAAGGACCAAGTTGGTTGTTCAACAGTTCACAATCTGTGCCTTGTGTCACGAATAACGAGGAGAAGACTGATGTTGGTTCATTAAGCGAAAGTAATACGAGTAAAGCAGATTTAAGTCATGCGACTGACAGCGAAGAGTGTATGCAAATGAATTTACCTGGAATGAACAAGTATAGGAATAAGATGCACGATTCTAAGAAAAACAAGCAAAAAAAGAAATGCAAAACTGATGATGAAAATAAGAATAATTCTCTTTGTAACGTACCTACGTCGAGTAATTGTACAAACGAAAATAAAATTGAGAATGAACCTGCACCAAGCACAGTGAACTTTGTTACGCAAAGGCGAGTATATTTTAAAGACGAAGAGGAGGACGAGGACGATTTTACTTTGATGTATGCGCGACAACCTAACATGCATTTTGATTTAAACGACTTAAAGTTGCCCGTTTTAGAAGAATCAACGTTAAAACCAACGGGTCCGGTCGAACCGGAGCCGGAAATAACGACTACGTTGCGAAAGATATCACAAATTTGTCCAGTTCCCTCTCTTTCAAATCACACTTTAGACGAATCAGCATTTAATCAATCTACAGTGAAATTGCCAGTACTAACAAATCCGAACAACGATTACGACGCTAAAGATTTAACACCGCTAGAGGATAAATTGAAATCTTTCCACTCGAGGAGGAAGGTAAAAGGAGCAACTGTCCGTACTTCGAACGAATTTGTCAACAGTACACCAACATTTAAGAGAAAGATTAATCAAAGAATGAAGAAGGATCAACCTGCGAATAAAGATCCGAGTACCGCTAAAGTAGTACTGCAAAAATTGAACGAATCTGATGTGAAGTCAAGAACGCCTTCCCCGGAGGAGATTTCTCGCGATTTCAACGTATCTTTGTACGTACTTTGTATTATCGTATTTACGTACGAAACGATAACCATAATTTGTTACGTATTTGCAGAAGACCTGTCTTTCTGCGAACGAATTCCAGCGATTCGGAAAGCAGTAACTCCAGTATAGAAAGCATTTCTGCTATGAATCGTCCCAGGCGAAAAAGAGCTCCGCGTAATTTGCAAGAACCCAGTTTGAGAAAGTATATCATTTTTTTTTTCTCTTCTAAAATTATCCTCAACATTGCATGCTACTAAACCTAATTCTGATTTTCAGAAAATTGCGAAGAAATCGTTAACGTACAGACGTATAGTATCGATCGATATTTTGGAGAGACGAATACTAAAACACAACGCGATGTTTTTCTTTTTCTTTTCTAAAAGCATTTGCATTTTCCAACAAAATAATATTGAATAAATTGAATGGGTTCAAAATATGTAGAGAGAGTGGAAATGAAATTCGTTTGATAAGCTTTATCGCATTAAAATGCATTATTGTAATAAAAATCATATGATCAAGTGGTGAAACGATCCTGAAATCGCACACGATTCGTCGATGGCATTTTATCGACGAATTTAACAGCACTACGTGCGCATTACTTCGACGATCGTGTCTGAGAAGATAATTCTACAAAAATCTATGAATCTCTTAACAAATCGTGTTCGAGAGTCATCTTATCGCTCGTTCATTTACAGGTTCAACTATTCTGCTTCCATTGTTACGTTGCATCACCTTTGTTTACAAAGAATCAGTATGCCCAGTTGTAGCTTTGATAAGTTGGCTTCCTATCGTAGTATTCTGAGTACGTTGTACCTTTTGTATCCTTATTCAATGTTACGACAAATAAATAAAAATTTTTAATCTCTGAACATTAATTATTTTTGTCATCCATCCGTTCAATAAAAGGGTCTCGCGATATTTTCATTTAAACGATATATCGATAATTAATGCTACGTTGCGTTATCGTTAACAAACTGTTCATTAACTTATTTCGACGATTGCCGATAATAATCTGTACTTGAAGAGACTTAACAGTATCGCGGGGGACGTAATTGCTTTCATTTAACACGAGTTCCTTTTCGGAATCAAGAGTATTTGGAACCGGTGCGGTGCCTCGGAAGACTTATTACTACTTTCTTTTAAACTTTCCGTCGCGTCATTCGCTTTATCCATATCCTCTTTGGTAATAGGTTCCGGATTTTCTGTACTCGATAAGGAATTCGAAGAACTTTCTTCTACTTCTTTCTTTAATGTCGTCTCAGTTTTTTCGGCTTCAATGCATTCAGTTTCCGGATTTTCGACATTAAGATTTTCTGCACCTGATAAGGAAATCAAGGAACTTTCTTCCAATTTCTTCTCTGAATTTTGTGATGTTTTCTCATTCGTAATCTCAGCTTCCATATTAACTTCCACACCAGTATTAGAATTTTCCGTTTGTAATGAAGAAATTACGAAACTTTCTTCAAATTCCTTCTCCGGCCGAATTTTCTGTACTCGATAAGGAAATAAAGGAACTTTCTTGTAATTTCATTGTTAAAAAATATATTAACTATTAAATATACAGGGTGTAGGAAAAATGTTGCAGTTCCTTGAAAGGGTTAATTCCTGAGGTGATTTTAAACAACTTTTTCCTTAGCGAAAATATTAGGTGGGGCTTTGTTAACGAGTTATTAACGAAAAACATCGACCAATCAGGGAGCGAGTACAGGAGCCCCACCTAACATTTTCGCTAAGGAAAAAGTTGTTTAAAATCACCTCAGGAATCACCCCTTTCAAGGAACTGCAATCATTTTTGTTACACCCTGTATATTTGAAGATAGTAACAAAACTTTTAATAACACTCATGGACCTGATAACACTTGAAGAATTTTTGTGGACATCACCTATGAGTGAGCCTATAAAGTGAATTGCACATTGAGTACTTTCGTTTTACAGATCAAAACCTACAATCTTTGCAGTTTGTAGTTCCCTTTAGGTACTCTGTTATTCTGCATACAATCAAAATCTTTATAGTTCACAGAAACAATTAAATTTACAAGCACATCATTATTATATATCCTTCAATGTGATTTCTCTGTTACCAGTTGTTTTCCTGAAGTTGCCTCTTATTCTATTATGAGTCCGAATTCCAGGACTTTCTTTTATGTGTTCTATGCTTGGTTCTTCTCGGTCTGAGTCTCTCGGGAAATTATAATTAGGACCTGGTGGTGGACCTTCTCCCTGCAGAGTATCGTATTTTTCATTTTCACATTATCTTCTAATTAAGGACTTATCTATTAATCAAACACTGTCTTCTAATCAAAGGACAGATAGGTAGATACATGATTGAGCAAATGTGTGTACCTTCTTGCCTTCTACAACGTGAAATTGTGGCACATATTCGTGTTTACGTCGTGTTACGTTGTTAGAGTTTCGAAAGAAAAGAAAGAACAGAATCGAGAGAATTTCAACAGAATAGTGTTGTGTTTGCCATTTTGTGAAAAATGTTATAGTAAGTGTTTTAAGGTACGTATAGCTTTCAATTTTTACTTTAGAATATACGCATAATAACGTAGGTTAACAGCAAAGAATGTAAATATTTAGAACAGAACCTCGATTAAATTAACACTTTTGACGGAGAATTTCTTTATTTGCTGTGGTGGATGTAGGAAAGCATAGGAGGAAAGTAAGGCCGAAGCTGGTGGACGGAGCGTAAACAAACCCGCGTAAACTCGGATTATGGGCACAGGGCAAAGGTGGGGGTGGCATAACAGTTTCAGGGGCGGGGGGAGCAGTTACATACGCCTACTATGAAGACAGTTGATTGGCTGTATTCTACGCATGCTCTAAACCGCCAATTATGAAAATCTATTAATCACACTTTACAAAGAAAAGCTAAAATCTATATTGAAAAACGAAATATTCATAAATTACAATTTGTATTAATGATGGAAGAATATTATACTTTATACAATTTATATAAAAACAATATTTTATTTGAAGTATTACATAATTTCTGATTCACAATAGTTGAAAACAAAACGAATACAGTGCGCTATTTACTTATTCTTTGCATGCATTCTAAACAGGGTTCCTAAAAGGTCTAAAAGCTTTAAAGAGGATCTATTCAAAATATGGACTGTGGAATTTGTATAAAACATATTCACTCGGTAAAAGGTTCCAATGAAAACAGATAAAGAATTGTTCCTGAAAATAAAAGTTTCAGTTTCAATGGAAACTTAACTGTATAAAACATAAATTTTTCTATAACAAGAAAAGATATTTTATTGCAAATATTATACAATATCAAAGAACGTTTTGAATCATTGTAACAAATACTAAATACTATTCGATGAATAGTACAATATGAAATAATAATTATTATATTTTTATAATTTTCTATCACATGTCAGATTGTATTTACACTCTTTCCTTTTTGAAACTTGATTATGCAATAATTTTTCGCAAAATGCAACGCATTTGCATTAGAGATCCTTATTTCACGTGTATTCGAATGCACGTGTATACGTGTATTTCACGGACACGTATTTTAGTACGTGTCATTTTAAATACACGGGTAAACGTGTACTATTTCACGTACATTTAAATACACGTGTATTAACATATCTGTATTCCGAAACAACTGCTATTGCTGATACATTAAAATATTTCATTGCAAGCTCCACAATTTTTGGACATTTCAGTTTCCGTATCTTTGATATTCATTTGAGAATTCGAATCTGGTTGCATCGATTACGTGTATCTAAATATACATATATGTGAAATAATACACGTGTATTTAAATATACGTGAAATAGCATGCGTGTACCCGTGTATTTAAAATGACACGTACTACAGTACGTGTATGCACACACACGTGAATTTTTCAAACACGTTCATAACCTTGATCTCTAATTTGCATCACACATTCGTTAACGGATCTAATAATTAATCGCTAAAGTAATGAAAACTTTAGCCGCCAGTAATTGTAAACTGTAATGCGTGGGCGTATGTGGATGGAACTTTCTGTAGCTACGATTCCAAGCTCACGATCAACGCTAATTTACATAACAGATATGCGTGTTGCAGACATACTTTCATATTTGTATCTTCGTATCTTTTAGTATCGCACGTACAAAGAAATCGAAAGATGTTCGATTTTATATTGTTTTCTTTTATTGCATTCCTTAAGGTGCGTCTTTACTGGCGTTCGCGAACTGTTCACGAACAATATAACAGTTGAATTTCGTAGAAATCATCTGTTCGCGTACGTGTTCGCATACCGGTTTTCAATAGTTCGTGTAACATCTGTGCAGGGATGACGTAGTGTTTTTTTTAGTGTTTATAGAAAGTTTACGAACTGCTGCAAACACTGTATGCGAACAGTGCTCGCGAACTGTTCACCATTAGACCCTGTCCAGACTTGAACATTTCTGGCGAGCCTTCGCCGAACGAGCATGGTAATGCTGACACTTTCACCTGCGAGAGGACCGTTTTCCCTGACTTTGCTTGATTTTCCGTGACTTTTGCTAGCAGAGGGTCTAGTTTTGGTCTTCTGCGCAGTTAGGCGCTCGACTCTGGCACGTGTCTAGAGGAGTGCAGACCGAGATAGAGACAGCTAGGCGACATCAGGACAAAGCCTTCGAGAGTTTTGCCCCTCATTAACCGTGCTCGCCGCTTGCTCGGGTCGTTTCCATCCAAAGTCGGTATTTTGATGAATCTTCAAAGGAATGGTACACGCACAGGACCCACGCAAGTGTGGTAGTGGGGTCCTCCGTATCGTTCGCACCACGGGGTGTTGCAACCCCGGGCCCCGGGGTAGGTAAACAAAATATGCGATACCCACAGAGCTTGTAAAAAAATAATACGTCTATAGGCAACAGATTTCCCGTTCTTTTCCACATTCATGTTTCATAGTTTGCTGTTTCGGGAGTTTGTCGTTCATTCTATCTACGTAGTCTTTGCTAAATCTATCAATAACGTAATCTCCCATTTTGTACGATTATTTCACAAAATGTATTGCATCTTATATTTCATTTCGAGTTAGTTTTTCAATATGTTTTCTGGTTTTATGGAAAATCGTAGCTCTCACCGACGATTAAGCTCCCATAGAACACTACAAGTATTAAACCGATTACTAAATTGTCATGATAAATTATTAATTAAATTTTTCTAACTTAAACTTATAAATGTTCCGAATATTTTTTGACACCGAAATTCATTTCACTTCCTTTCGACGTTTCTTAATATTTAAACAACAGTATACGTCATATGATCAATTTCTTATTTTCTGCTGTCTATATCCTATATCTTAATATATTGCGAAAAATTGTTGTTGCTTTCTTTATTGGATCATTCGATGCGACATCGGAATATTTTTGAAGTAGCATGTCGGATTTGGACGAAGTTTAAATCATAAATGTAAGTCGGAAGATTTTTGAAAATGTTAAAAATTGTTGATTATACAGCTCTTTGAATTCTGGTGTCCACATTTTATCTAATAATTTTAACTCTATCTAGTGGAGCGATAAACATGTGTCTCTGGGTGCTGATACTGTAGACAAAGAATTATGTAATGAAAATTATTTCAATTGGAAACAAAATTTTTTTAACCATTTATTTTGTAATTGTTGTTAACAAATGAAGGTTTTTTTTTTATAGCGGGCCAATATTTGAAAACTTGAATAAAATTGAGGATACAGCCTTATTTATCCTTTTTACGGACAGACTTTAAAAAATATGTATACTTTAAAATTGATCGTATGTAAAATAATTGATTTGAACGTTGCGCGTCGAAAATCTCCGACTTCGGAAAGTCAGTGGAATTCATTCGTGTGAAATTTCTGTACAACCCTCTCACTGATTCGAACCGTAAATCATTTAATAGAGCATAAGCACTATAAATCTCTCGATTTACAAAAAGTTTGCCTTTGCCACACCTTTCTCTTACTCTTTTCTTTTGATGCATAGTGCATGTGCATATAAATATAGGCTGCTGCAGCTACGGCTTTCTTGTCCATCTTGTCTTCATTGTCAGACTTTTACTGAAAGCCCTCTCCATGGGAGGCATGTGCTTCCTCAGCCATCCTCCCTAAACACCGACCAAGTCTTTATTTATTTATTTATTTATTTATTTATTTATTTACGGGAAAAGAACCCATTAGCACAAAAAAATAAAGTTACAAAAAGTGCGAGCTAAAAAAAAAATACAATAAAAAAAGAAAGAAGAAAGAAAGAAAAAAAAAAATTACAAGTAAATTAAAGTAGAAATAGAAATAACGTTAAACGTCTTGGTTCGACTCTACGCTTACGTCCCCGAAGGGTCCGCGCATCTGTGGAAGAAAACTTTACCATGCTCGTCGGGCGCTCGGCTCGCCAGAAATGTTCTAGTCTGGACAGGGTCTTAAAGTCGAAAAATAAAAAAGAGTGAAACAATGAACGCATTATTAGGGGGAACCATATAAGGTTTGTTTTCTGTGTTTGCACTTTTTGAACTAGTGTAGAATCAACCACTTGCTATCTCCTTTCACTTTGTGAAATAAAAGAAGATAGCGATAGATGAGTTTTGAATTTCTCAACTAGTGCACCCAGTGCAGAAACAGAAAACAGACCTATAATTCACTAATATCGATGCTGTTGGCTTCAGCTGATTTCACTGGACACTAAGTAAACATATTACCTGAGGATTAACGAGCGGCCGACTGCACACGAAAATAAACATCTTACCTGAAACGACCCGTGACCGTATACCTGGGTAAGCAGCATTTATTTGTACGATTCTTCCATGCTTTCTGTAAGCAATTGACCCGAGAAAGGTTCACGACTACCGAGATATCTACTCCCCTTTGAGCAAAAAACATTGAGTCTAACAGATTGAAAACATTGAACGTAGGACAATACGAGGGTAAATGAAACGTTTTCCTTTCAATGAATCGCAATTTTCAAGCACAACATTGTTTGTTTCGGAATACAAGTTTACGATTACAACTTAAGGGGGAAATTTCTTTTTCACAAAAATATGACTTTTTTCTTTTTAAAAATACCGAGGAATGACCGTATTTTTAAAAAAAATTTTCCTAAATTCTTCTTCGACGAAAACGACGCGATCTAAAAATAATTAGAGGCAGCGCCGTGATTAGGAATAGCTAGCTATCGAACAGTCGACAGAATATGCGAATTCGATGTTAAACACCGATCCTCGGATCGTTTACACGGCATCGCAGCGGCTCGCTATTATTGGGGCGCGAAAATAACGCGAATTTCAAGGAGTAAAAGGTGGCCGTCGTATCGCCGTTCGTCGTTCAAACTCTCCCTCTATAGAAGCGACGACGCGTCGGCGCGCATGCCCCGGCCATTTCCTAGTAGCGCCGATCGCGCAGCCAATGAGAGGTGGCCGGTGACGCCACCGCCGGCCAATCGGCGGCTGTCGCGGTGACGACCGAGCTATTTTTAGTCGACGTGAGTCACGGGATATAAGGCTGTACGTTTAGTTGGGTGTTCACAAGTTGTCGAGACGTCGCGTCGTGCAGCTGGAGTGACGTTCGCGTTTAGACGTGCGATCGTAGACTGTTCTAGAGGCGCACACGCGCAGAAAGATATACAACGCACCGCGTTCGTGGATACACGCGCCGTGAGTCATTGTGTGTGGCCGAGCCGCGAGGACTACAGTGGAACCAGGTCGACGGCGTCGTCACGTCGTCACGTCGCACGTCGTCGTCGTGTCGTGTCCTCGTGTCACCGTGGACACGGTGGATCGGAGGCACGAATACGAAGGAGAGGTGTCCGTCGCGTCTACTTGTGCCGGTTGAACGCGCGATCTCCCTGCGCCAGACGGAGTAAACAGAACGGTGTCAAGAGACTGGAGGGAAGCGAGGCGACGGTGTATCGTGCGCGTGAATTTTTCAAACTGTGCACGGTTATGTAACGTCGGCGAAAAAGTACACGCGAGTGTGTTTGGTCGAGGAATAGGCTCTCCGAGGACGTGTAGCCCGAAAGAAAGGCGAGGAGGCGATTGTCGCGGGTCAGAGACACGCGCGCGGAGTCAGCAGTCGGCCGGAGCATCGGTTTCGTCTGCGAAACACGAGACACGTACGGCACACGGCACACGGCAGTTGTGTGCCGCGGGGCGGTGGTGTGGAGTCGAGTTGGCACGCAGTCAGTTCCGGCCGCGTTGTATCGATGGTGCGGAGTTCGACAATGGAGCAGACGTTCTACGAGGACGCGAGCGTCTACGGCGCCGTGAATCGCGAGAATAACGTGGGCCAGCTGAAGCGCAACCTGACGCTGGACCTGAACGGGTACCACAGACAGGGGCCGCAGGCGAAGAAACCGCGACTGGTGACTCTGCCGCCAGCGTTGAACAACGTGGCGCCGATTCTGAGCTCTCCGGACCTGAACATGCTGAAGCTGGCCACGCCGGAGCTCGAAAAGTTCATACTCACGCAGCAAGACAGCCTGGTGAGCAACTTGCCGACGCCCACGCAGATTCTGTTCCCGAAGGTGGTGACCGAGGAGCAGGAGCAGTACGCGCGCGGCTTCGTCGACGCTCTCAACGAACTGCACCATTCGGACAGCTCGCAAGAGCCGGGAAGCATTCATGGGGCGACGTACACGACTCTCGAGCCGCCGAGCAGCGTGCAGAGCACGGAGTCGTCGTCGATGAGCCAGGGTCTCGTCCAAATCAAGGACGAGCCGCAGACGGTGCCGAGCGTGTCGAGTTCGCCGCCGATGTCGCCGATCGACATGGAGAGCCAGGAGCGGATTAAGCTGGAGAGGAAGCGTCAGAGGAATCGCGTCGCCGCCTCCAAGTGTCGCAAACGCAAACTCGAGCGCATCTCCAGGCTCGAGGACAAGGTGAAGCTGCTCAAAGGGGAGAACACCGAGTTGAGCGCCCTGGTCAACAAGCTGAAGGAGAACGTGTGTCGGCTGAAGGAACAGGTGATGGACCACGTGCACTCGGGCTGTCAGATCATGGCGGTCCCCGGCGCGTACTGAACCAACTCTATCGCGATCCACGTTCCCGTTGTTGTTGTTGTTGTTGTTCTTGTTGTTGTTGTTTCGCCTCGTGACTACGTGTGCCGGCTGTTTCGCGCGTGCTTCTTGTGAACTCGCCAAACTGGACGAATTCCTCTTCTCGGTCGATACCCGACGTCCGTCGCGCGTTTTGCCGCGCGGTCGCTTGCTTCGACGAGCAGCGATCATTTTTCCATCGGGATCGGAGGAACGGAGTGCGATTCAGTGCGCTGCGGTCCAAGCTGGATGGATATACGTTTTCACGAGGAGGACGCGGAAATAGAATCACGGACGTCGTCAGCTGTGCGAGGCGGTATTTGCGCGTGAAACGCAACGTTGCTGGAGATCGGGGAAAACCCCCCTCGTTTCGAGCACCGAGCTCTCGAGAAGCTGCCCACGGAGGTGGAGGAGGAGGAGGAGGAGAAGCGACGACGATGGGACAAGGCCATTCCGGCAGGCAGAGAAACGTGCATAGGATATGGAAGAAAAACGGCGGAGTGGGTGGACGTTGACTGCGAGGAGGGGGCAGACCTCGTAGCACAGGCGGCCATTTTGGAGAATCACGAGTATCAGCGGGAGACTCGAATTTCCTGCTGTGTAGAATCTGTCGATCAACAACCGCATTTTAGCACGCAACAAATTTATTTCACGCGCTGTGCGTTTTTCTTAATGAGCTTTGACATAATGATAGGGCTTGCAATGTAGATTACGATGGTATTTGCTTTTTAGGAATACGTGGGCAGTATTTTAAGAAATATTTTGCGTTGAAGTCTCCGGAGATGTTTGTCGGTAGCCATTTCTATTGTACAATGTGTGATAGAATTGATGAATCGTTTTTGTTTTTGGGATTGAGTTCGAATTTATAATTAATATGTTATCTTTTCTGCACTATTTATTATTATTTTAAGTTACTTACAAGTACTTACATGAACTTTTAGTAGTCAAGTTTCATACTAGAGGTAACAAAAATCTTTGAAAGTCGAAAGTTATGATAATCTAAATTATAACAACGATTACTTAGTGATACAAAATGAACATTATTTTCAATGAAATGAAATAATTTAATATCGTTCTCTGCTTCAATAATAATTATAAACACTTGTAAGTAGTGTAGAAAATATCTTAACTCGTTTAGTCCAGGCGGATTGAAGAAAAAAAACTGAAACTAATTCGTTCCCAAAAATAAATAACTTTCGTAGCCAAACAAATTTACAACAAGACTAATTATTCTCTAAATTATTGCCCATTTGTTTTCAAAAGTGTGCCTATATCATTATAATCTACAATTGAGCTCTCTCATTCTAACGAAGTTTATTTAAAAAAAAAACAAAGGAGCACGACGGTTGAAAGTCCTCTTGTCGGAGTTTGTTCGTTTTCTTTCGAGTCTCCCTCGTACCCGAGAGTGATGCCTCTGCATTGTTTGTAGCCGATCGAAGGAGATCGCCTTTACTTAGCTATTAGAATCGACTCTTCGTTGTTGAATTTCACAAATCAGTCGATTCCAACAACCGTCGCAGCAATTCTTAAACGATTTTTATATTTTCACTCGTCGAGTTGCGAGTTGACGGAGCGGAACGTGCGCTTTTGTTTCTCTCTCTCGAGTGAACGTTATTCGATCAAAGACTTCTTTCCAAACTCGTAGAACGTGTACATACGCAAAACATTGACGGCGTAACACGTATTTACGCGTGGAGTGACAGTTGATAGATTAAGATTCGAAGGACGAGTGTGTCGAACGTGTAGGGTAATATGCGAAAGAAGAAAGGCGCTTCGTGTAATCGGAATCTTTGGTGCGTATAGAAGAAAAGGAAAGTCGAGGAATTTGAGTCGTTAGGGAGCGTTAACACGGTGCTTTAAAGATTTCTCAAAATATACCACGCGTCTCTGCGATTGTTCCGTTCGTTTTAATTTCGTTTTACCTCTTTATCGAAGTATGATCTCATAGAATCGTTCGTTCGAAAAGACCCGGAAAAAATGGTTCGAAACGTTCGTCGAGCAATTTCTCGATTTCGATCGTTCAGGTTCTTTTTTTTTCTTTTTTTTTTTTTTTCTTTTTATCTACGTAGCAATAACGATCATTGTTGCCAGCGTTGAAATCGCCGTTAGTAATTCTGCTGTCGCACCGAAGTGCGACCTTCGGTCAACCGTTGGCGACCGAACTCTGCGAAACGTTTGCAAATAGTCTTTTTGAAACTTTTACCGCGCGACGCGTCGCTTTCGAGTTGCAATTCTCTGCGAGAGAACTTTGAACGTCTCTCTCCTTTTTTTTGTGATTTTCGAAGGACCTTCGCCGCGTTCTTCGACGTTTCTCGAAGCTTTGTTGTACGACCTCTAGTCTTGTCCACTGTGCTCTCGCAACTTGTGCACACTTATGCGCTTCTACCTCGGATCCTCGTGAAACACGCGCGTGCAGTGTTCGGTACTCTGATCGCGTTGCGCGATGGTTGCTCTGCACTCGGAAACGGTAAAAGACGGACAGTTTGTAACTCGTGGCAATGGAATTCCGTGCGCTTGAACGTTGTGCCATTAGCCAAGGAATTGCTCGAAACGGAAGTTTTCCCGCGGAGCGTTGCAACATCTTAGCTTGTACAGAATAACAAAGATCGCGAACCGCGATCGGCAGTAAAAGTTTCTGCGCTATTCGAGATACGCGTAAACAACTACACAGCAATAACCGAGCAATCGCAACGATACTTGCGTTCATTTAAATTCATTTTTTTTTTTTATTCCGAATCGGGAAACTGCGATCGTTCGTTTAAGTAACGAAAAATTGCGAAGATTGGACGGAGAAGCTGTACGACGTTGTTGCGATCCTCCGTATTTCGTTGGTTACAAACGTGTTCGGTACGCGACGAATACATTTTAAGCATACGTAGTAACGTACATAGACGAATTTTCGAAGGATTTGCCAACAGAAGATTGCCATTCGATGGAGGAAAAGTAATCGATGTGCTATATTTTTTGGACTTGTATGCGTGTACTAGTACGAGGTGATTCGAACGCGACTGTCGCAATTCAATTTTCTCATCTGACCCCTCATTCTTTCGTGCGATTCTCGGCACATAACTTTGCTTTTGATACGTATATTTATTTCCCCCTCCCCCCCGAATACTTGAGCGTGTATTGTTTTCTCTTGCTTTGCCTTTAATTTATTGTACAGATTTTGTCGGAGGATAGACAGTTTTTCCGGAGTTTTAATCTTTCGATGACCGAGGTCGGAAAAACGCTTTGAAAAAAGTCGTCCAGTTTATTCTTTCTCTTGGAGATTTTCTTGAAAATCCTTCGCGGTGTGAAATTGTAGCGAATTGAGGAGGAAAGTCGAGGACAAAGAAGCCTTCGATTCGTGAAAGAGCCGTCGCGCACAGTGTGCCTTCTCCACAAAATAATTAACTGCATCGATGGCCATTTCCAAGGACTTCTTGTCTGCGCGTTTTCCTCCTTTCTCTATCTCTCTCGCTTGCCTTTCCTCTTGTTTGCTCGAACAAAACCATTGCACAAACGTTACTTCAAACCGCGATGATGTTTTAGCGTTTCAAAACGACTAAAAACAGGCAAATTCGTAACGATTAAAGGTAAATTTAGTTAAAGGAGCGCGAGCGAGAAAGACAATGGCACAAAATGTATGAAAGTAAAGAAAACCACAATGTGATTTAGTCAGTAAGCGAAAACCCCATTAGAGTATATATGAGATGTATATTCTATATATACACACGCGCGCACATACACGATATACGCGTAAATTAAATGTAGTGATATTGCGACGATTGCGCTACGTTACAGCGTGTGTGGGTGTGTGTTTATATACAATTACACATAAATATAAATATATATATAAATAATTATATATATATATATATATATATATATATATATAAATATATATATATATGAAGAGAGAGAAAGAGAGAGAGAGAGAAAGATGTATAACCTTAAACCCGAGAGTAAATATTGCTATTATACGATGTAATATTATAAATATATATATTTACATATATATTGTCTATCGACGAAAGCGGAGAAATCTTTTTTTACGAATAATTTTATTTTTGAATGAAATACAATGAAAATAAAATTTCACTATATTAAATGTAACACAACTTATTTCTGAATCTTACCCTCCTCTTAGACTAGATATAGATAATTTGACGAACTTGTAAATTTTCATTTTTAACAAATAGATTTTATTGGATGGAGCATAAAAGACTCTGAGTTTAGAAAATAATTTTGTTAAACTTTACAAAATATCGGAATACAGGCGCGTGATATTCGAAAAGCTTTTTGAGAGAGAAACTGAAATTGCAGCCCGAACATTGTAATACGACCACCGCGCGGTGCGTTAATTATCGCAATTGATTAATTGGCTCAATTGGGAAAGTTCTCGGTACGAATTAAGACCGTAAATTTGTACGGGACGCTCGGAGCCGATTCGAGCGTCCGTCAGGATCGTCTTTCCCGAACGCGAAATTCTTCGAAAGCCATTGCGAGCTCCCAATTTCACCGTCAAAATTATTGCACTTGCAATGACCGTTTCACAATAACAGGTTCGTTGGTTGATTTGGTTGAACAGAATCGTTGTAAATTCCCGCGTGCGTTTTATCGTCGTAACGTTTACATTTAAATCGCCGAGTTATTTTTAAATGCCGAGGACGTTGAGCGCGCGAAACAAAGCCGTTCGAAGCTGGATGATATCGCAAGGTTTCGCGAAAAAAGAACGCGAAACGGAATCTAGAAAGAACGTCGAGTAAAACGGTATGTATGCACTTATATATTTTAAAAGAAACATTGTTTACCGATAAACCGGTGTTGCCAAAGAAACGCATGCGTATCTTTGTCGCACGATGTGGTGCAATTGCAGCTTTGATGTTTGCTCGTTACGACCGCTGAACCTAAATACTAAATACACCCGATGCATTTCGCGGCACGTTCGATCGCGTTTACGCGTAGAATCGGAGACGACTTCGCAACGGGAACGCCACGTATGTATTTATAGACCCGTCGCATGGCCATTTTTGCAATTTATCTGTTGCATACTAGACAGTTTCTTCAAATTTTGAGACCGTTTACAAACGCGTATTGATATGTTCAATAAATGGATTAAATTGGTTTATAAATGAACTTAATTATAAATATAGATTTTGAAAAATTATAAGATGTGACATTTGAAATGGAATTCATACAACTAAATGACGTTCAACAGCAGCTTCGCTAAAGCTACTTTTACGATAAAAGTAAACAACGTTATCTCTTGAGGAATTGTGCCATACACGTACATTTCGTTTTTGGCTTAACTTCAAACGTTACTGACGTGCAATAAATTATGGTTACGTAGACTGCGCACGTTTATGCAAATTTCTTTACAGCTCATTGTTAGATAAAGAATTGAATGCTTAATAAAGCCGCAGTTTATGCTTTAAATGTTGTAACATGTATTTTACGCTTAATATTTCATATATTCTTGTACACTTGTGGACATTTCTTTACATTTTTGCATACTTTTCCGTATCATGAATGCGTAAACATTGCAGCCTGATTATAAGCTATAGAACTCATTATACCTTTAAGAAGTTTGCATCTTTAAAAAAATTAAAAAATTCAGTCCTTAAACCTATAAATAACTCATCACTTCAAATTTAATTTTTTATTTCAATTTAAAACAAATTCGCTCAGGTTTGATATGAAGAAATTAATGAAAGGGTACGTCGCTTACATCCTCCGTCTATACGTATACAAAATTCTCATTGGGTTCGATTACACCTTCGTCTCTTGTGTCGAATACTTGGACGCCAAAGTTGTTCATAGGTATTTTCCGAATAGCTATATAATAGATCTTAATCGATGCAACATACTTTCCTAACGGGGAAAAAATGCGAGGACGCTCGTAGATGCACATAGTAGTGTAATTAGTAGCGCGGCTATGCACGCAAGAACTCTCGCTATTACCGTCAACAGTCGCATCTTCGTTATTCAACCTCGTGTGCTCCGCGCATCCTTGAATCGTAACATTATCGACATGTGTCACAGTACTGAGCCATGTGCACTTGTCGCGATTGGCTCTCGAAGAACGATACGGAGAGATTAATAAATAAATGTTAAATTGCTGCATTTTTTGTATAATCGTTAATCATTTACGCGATACTGTTAATTTGTTACGTAACGCGAGGGATACGCGCAGACGAGCGGCGACATTAGCGAGGACCCGCCGCGCTTCCTTCGCGTCGCGTCGTTTCATTGCCGGTCCTTTCGCTTGTCATCCAAGCCTCGATCTTCGACGGCTCTCCTCGCGCAGCAACGAGGACCGTAATCGATCGACAATTACTTTGTGTCGAAAGTTTCGAGGAATCTGTCAGATACGCGGATGGCTGCAACGCTCGCGCGTTATCTGGACGTCCGTTGCGTTATTAAAGGACGGGGCGCGGGATATGTAGGCAATGTAGGCCAACCGTGCCGAGCGGCAACGCTCTGCGATATAGGTATGTACAGACGACCGATGCAAATGTACGCGTGTACGCACGCGATGCACGCCGGGCCTGTGTTGCGCGCTACATACCCGCTACATACCCACGTGTGCGAGGAACGATGGAATGCACGCGTAAACAAAGAGCACACGCGAGTACAGGCCGCTTCACGGAAGCCGTATCGCGAATTGACTTTCCTAACTTCGTGCTTTCCCGGATCATTCGCTATTCGTCGCAGATAACAACTTCGCTCCAAGATGAAATAGCTGTTATCTTTGTATACGTGCCACGAACAAGAAGAAACCGGACCGTGTTTATCAAAATTTTATTAGTTAATTAATTTACAATTACTTTCGTACCCTTCGAAGTATTCCACGATTGATTCTCAAAGACTTTGTGGCTTCAACAGAAAAAAAAAAATTGCAAACAGAAATATGTATCTACGTTCGCTTTGGTGTCCGTCATCATTCCTGCCAGTTCTCGTAACTGTGTCTTCGAAGAGATGTTCAAAGAGGCATTCTTAATTACTTGACAGCGGATCTTTATGCACATGCATATTTTGATAGAAAGTAAATAATGTAATCCGACCTCGACGGAAATTTGTTTTGTGATTAGAGGATTCTAAAAATATATTCTTTATTTTACATTTTTGTATGATGAATATGCTTTGCATATTCATCTTTAACAGCATATGCATTTATTGTGTGTATATGGAATATTTCTCTTTCAACTTAATTTCATTTATCAGTGAATTCTTATACAGGGTGTTTGGGATAGTATAGTAAAGCTTTGAAGGGGTGATAAATCATGTAAAAACAAACAAAAAGCTTCTATATGACTTGGGTCCAAAACTTAACCATTTTTGAAAAAAACTGTTATAAACATTTAAGCTATAAACCGCTATAATTCAAAATAGGAACATTTTCGAAAGCAATTTCTTCGCTAAAATAAAGATTACGATCTTGTTAATCCAATAAATACAGTAACTATGATATTATTACCTTGTATCGCGAAAAAATAATATTTTTCTAAGCCCCTAAATTATCGCGATTTTAAAGGGTAATTTAGGGGGTTAGAAAAATATTATTTTTTCACGATACGAGGTAACAATATCATAGTTACTGTACTTATTGGATTAACAAGATCGTAATCTCTATTTTAGCGAAGAAATTGCTTTCAAAAAACGTTCCTATTTTGAATTATAGCGGTTTATAGCTTAAATGTTTATAACAGTTTTTTAAAAAAATGGTTGAGTTTTGGACCCAAGTCATATAGAAGTTTTTTGTTTGTTTTTACATGATCTATCACCCCTTCAAAGCTTTACAATACTATCCCAAACACCCTGTACTACACTGTTCAACACGGGACTGATTTTGTAAACTTGAATAAACATTTTTTGTAGATTTCGACGTGCTGAATACGAATCTGCAAACCGTTTTTTCCAGAACGTACAGTTTTTAAAAAAATCAATTTTGAAAAAAAATGACAAATTTTCAACTTTGGAATTTTTTTGTGCTTTTACCGTATTAGTTATTTAGTTGCTCTTGGCACGAAATGATTCTGTGGACTCTCCCGAATAAAATGATATAAATAGTTATTACATTCTAAGCATCGAAATAGGTTTAAATAAAAATTAAAATGAAAAGGACACCCAAAACGCACCCATTTTTGCTGATATTTTTCACTTTATTTCAAACAGTAAGGATCTAGGAGAAAATTTGACCATACCACGCGATAGAGCAAACCTTTCTACTAAGGAAAGCATCAGACGAATTTCCAAAATTATTTCTGTTTTGAATGCAGAAATAAAATAGTTTCGCGAAACGCGCGGCGGCGACAGTGGTACTCAATGACGGCGGCACGCGCGAAGGACGTCTCGCTTGCCACCTCCGCGCCGCTCTGTCTTTGAGTACCACTGTCGCCACCGCGCGTTTCGCGAAACTATTTTATTTCTGTATTCAAAACAAAAATAATTTTGGAAATTCGCCTGATGCTTTCCTTAGTAGAAAGGTTTGTTCTATCGCGTGGTATGGTCAAATTTTCTCCTAGATCCTTACTTTTTGAAATAAAGTGAAAAATATCAGCAAAAATGGGTGCGTTTTGGGTGTCCTTTTCATTTTAATTTTTATTTAAACCTATTTCGATGCTTAGAATGTAATAACTATTTATATCATTTTATTCGGGAGAGTCCACAGAATCATTAAAAGCACAAAAAATTCCAAATTTGAAAATTTGTCATATTTTTCAAAATTGATTTTTTCAAAAACTGTACGTTCTGGAAAAAAACGGGTTACAGATTCGTATTCAGCACGTCGAAATCTACAAGAAATGTTTATTCAAGTTTACAAAATCAGATCCGTGTTGAAGAATGATTATCACTCGACTGCGGATTTTATGCACTTATGGCAATACTAAGTATGCAAAAAATTTCAAGATTAAAAATACTATTATTAAAGTTCCAATTCTTTATTTATGCTTGTAAAAATTTTATTTTGCATAAAAATTCACAGTCTAATTATCACTTGATAAATCATACAGAAGAAATCATACTTTAGTAATTGAGTAATCTTGTAATTAAGCGTTAGTAGTGGCAGTTTGTGACTGAAAAGTGACTAACACTAAATGTATCTTTCATTAATATACATATATAATAATACATAATATTATATAACAGTGTAATATAATACAGCGCAATGGTATAATAGTATAGTACATAATATAACAAATTAGCACAGTTTATAACAGTACGATTAAGTATCTTATCATATTTTTAAAAAATGCCAACAATAAGAAAACCTAGTGTTATTAAAGCAAAAGGTTTGAACTTTTTTGTTATTGACGAAGACGATGACGAAAGCTTTTATTACCGAATTTGTAGTAAGAATTTGAAATGTGATAAAAAATTAAAAAAAGAATAACAATGTGTCAGAACGGTATTGGTGTAAGTTTAAATACGCACCAATTACATTGTGTGATATAAAACGGATATTCTCTGCATCTAAATTAATTTTGATAGACAAATGTTATGTGCTAACAACGTCAAAGTTAGAAAAAATGCTAAAAATTTATTGTTAACACGAATTATAATATGCAAAAATGATCCGAAAAAGTATTGTTAATTATATGTACAATCAGTGACGTTGATTCTTGCCACTAGCGAAAAGTGTGATGAGGAAAAATACCCATTCCCACTAATATATACATTAAAAAAAAAATATATATACTACATTTTCTACTATATTTATATTTATATTATATATCTATATTTATATTTTTACTATATTATTTTCACAACAATAAATTAATATTTATTATTATTTACATATTTTCATATTTTCAGTGCATATTTGTTTCTTTTATGTTCATATTTGCATATTTTTAGTGAATAAATGACATATGCCTTTTGCATATTTATAGTGCATAAAGATCCGCCGCCTATTAATTACTTAATTACCTTAGTACGTGGCTCGGGTCTCTTTTTCCTCGATCATGTTTTGTACTTCTCTCGATCGCTTCTTTTTATTTTCGACAAAAAATACACGGAAGTTGTCGTAAGCACACATATTTCTTATTACCTGATGTTGCATTAGCAGTTCACAAGTTACAATTTCAATAATGTTCTAACAAAGAAAGAATATTACACAGAAAATTCTCAAGAAGTAAAACCGTCAATTCCTAATTATCTGAAACTAACAATAAGTAAATGTAGTTTAAAAATTTTAATACAAAAAGAAGTAACTTTTTGCTACTTCTTGCTATCCTTTCACAATGTCTTTTTAACGGTTTATTCAATATTGAGATTACATTCGCTGTCTAGTAATTAAGAACGTCTCATTGAACAATACTTGACATTACTTTAAATTTATGTAGTTTTGTGGATTGGTAGCTTATCGTATCGAGCGAGTGTAATTACAAAAGAAGGTTTCTCGTCGATAAAAATGCAATTACATTCGGACTACGTAGAAGCGCAACGCGTAGTATCTCCAAGGAAGCATTCGAATGCAAATGCAAGACGCTGGCGTATAATGCGCGCAGGTTGTATGCCGATCCGTTGATCGCCGGTGCCCCGAAATATACAAAACGAAAGTGGGCTTCCAATTTTCTTATGCTAATTTCGACGGCCTCCATTCAAATGGATTCCTTTGAAACGGAGTTGTACAGCGCGATGTGGTGGTGCGGCCAAGCGTCCGGGCGGCGCGGCGCGGCGCGGCGGTTCATTCGTTTCACGTTGGTGCATTCGCAATGCGAGGAATTGTATTTCCTTTACAACCGAGTCACGGATTCCGAAGTTGCAAAATACCCTGGGTCATAGCGTGCGCGTACAAGGAACTGTTCGCAGTCGAATAATAATATTTCACCGGCTTCTTTTCAACTTTTCTTAAATATCAATTCGCTCAAACACAATAATTATAGGTGTACCGAACGTTTCACTTTCTTCGCTCGATTTCATTTACACTTTCAACGATGTGTCGTTGAATATTCTTTGACCTTAAACCCTTCGTGTTAAATGCACCCGCATTTTTACGCATTGTTAAACATTTTTATTGTCAGCATTTTACTATAAATGTAGAGCGCGAATTTTTGAGACAATATCTAAGAACCAGAAACGTAGACGTTATTATTAATGTAAAGACATTCTTTTCGAGATTAGGAAAGTTGGAACAAATATTAATTTGACTTACTTATTTGAATATTGTTGGTGGCAGCGAATACTCGAAAATACATAAGGTAAATGTCCTAATTTCTGCTCATGTCCCGATTTCTAATCACTTCGAATTTTTCTTATTATTATACATGTTACGTTTGTACTATAATTGTAAACAAATAATTATAAGTTCTTTCATCATTCATGCGAGTGATGCACAGGTTTATTAGAAAGAGAGTGCTACGTAAGCAACGAAAAAAATTTTAGAACAAGGAACTTACTCGTTCTGATCGTATTCTTACTGCTTAGACCAAAGAACAATAATTTCATTGTGATTCGATAAATAATCGGACCGAATGCAGTGTGTGCAGAAATAAATCGTATTTAAGGGTAAACTCACACGGACCACTTTCCGGCCACTTTCGGGCGACATAACAGCCACAAAACTGTCAGTGATGTTCGATTTATTTGTGTTTGTGAAAAACACCAGGGTGGGGCAATAACTATTAGTACCTCATATATCTCGGAAACTATAAGTTTCACAGAAATATTTGCTGAAATAAAATTGCACAGTACGAAGGGGGCCATCCGGTGGCAATAATAGTTTTTTTGCAGGTGGAGGTACTTCGGACATTTGAAGGTCACCTCCATTTTTTTAAATGGATCGGTATGTTTTTGCTTCCGTATCATGATAGAGGATCTTAAAACGAGTTCAATGACCTATTACATAAGGTCATTGAAGGTCACAGAAAGTAGAGAAAGGCGATAATACTTACGGTTTTAGTAGTAAATGATACTACCAAAATGTATGGATACATTGGGTCTTTTGCTAGAAGAGTTACCTTTACTTACACGACAAACCATGTGGTATCAGCATGATGGATGTCCAGCACGTTATTCATTGATTGCGCGAAGGGAACTCGATGAATAATTTCGAAATCGTTGGATTGGACGCGGCGGTCCAATATCGTGGCCAGCTCGTTCACCGGACTTAACACCTCTAGATTTCTTTCTGTGGGTAACACTGAAAGAGAAAGTGTACAAAGATGTACCAACTACACCTTACGACATGCAACAGCGAATTATTGCAGCCTGTGCGTCAATAAGTTCTGACACTGTAAGACTTGCAAGTCAATCAATCGTAAAAAGAATCCAATGGTGCATTGACAGTGATGGTCATCATTTCGAACACCTACTATAAACGTATGTTTCATTTACTACCAAAACCGTAAGTATTATCGCCTTTCTCTACTTTCTATGACCTTCAATGACCTTATGTAATAGGTCGTTGAACTCGTTTTAAGATCCTCTATCATGATACGGAAGCAAAAGCATACCGATCTATTTAAAAAAATGGAGGTGACCTTCAAATGTCCGAAGTACCTCCACCTGCAAAAAAACTATTATCGCCACCGGATGGCCTCCTTCGTACTGTACAATTTTATTTCAGCAAATATTTCTGTGAAACTTATAGTTTCCGAGATATCTGAGGTGCTAATAGTTATTGCCCCACCCTGTATAGTGTCGGTCGAAAGTGGCCGGAAAGTGGCTGGAAAGTGGTCCGTCTGGTTTTACCCTAATACTAAAAACGTTCACTGTATTTTACTCTGGATCTTTACTGGATTTTTTGTGAATTATTTGTCGTGAGCAGAAATACGGACATTTAGAGTACTACAATGAATTAGTCATTATTAATAATTAAACGTCATATAACATCTTTTTAAAATATTTTTGAATTAATTGATTCATTATCGAGGTATTAATCAATTACTTTGCAATTATTTACTGCAAACAAATTTTTTATATCTTTTTCATAACGAGTGAGCGCTTAAATGAGCAGAAATTGGGACATTCACCTTACTGTGGGTATTGAAGTCCTGAACATTGAACATCGTGAGATATATCGGGCAATATTTTTAATAAATCAGCATTATTACCAATAATAATAATAATATTTATTTATTTACGGGAATACCCTCTAGTTTACATAAAGAAGTAGATATTGTAAATATGTACATATAAAACAACTCGATGCGAATCTCCTAACTCGAATTAGTTTACGGATTGAAACTCTGCATTCTCAGCATCTTACGAAATTCGCTTAGGAAGATAGAAAATAGATCAATATTGTTGGTGTGGGTGTAGGCTTCATTCATTCATGGCTCTGTTTATAGGGTCAACACAAGTCGAATTGAAGGTCGGTATTTTAGAATAAAACAACTCACATTGGCGAAATAGCCTTGGAGGCGCATAGAATTCAATTCTTTCAAGGAGTCCTGTATATATTACCTGAAAATGAAAATTAGATCAGCAATTGTTCTTCGATCAGCTAATGTTTGTAAGTTCAACGATTGAAGGTGACTATCATAGTCATGATCTGTGATACTCATAGGATTACCCAGTATGCGTGCCACAAATTTTATAAACTTGTGCTGAAATCTTTCAATGAGACTGTCGTATTTTTTGTGAAAGGGATTCCAAACAGCATGAGGCCTAAAGATTCTTTATTCTTAAAGTATTTAGCAATACTGGAAATGTATCCTAATATTCTTAACGCTTTGTTCAGAGATGTTTGAGTGTATTATCGTGTAATTCAAAAGAATACAGTATGGGATTACGAGAGCGAGAAGCTGTCACTGCTACACACTTCGATATGTATGTAAGCCTCATGTTACTTCGAATACTGAATACACCAATCTCCGAACCTGGTTAAATTTGACTGAAGTTCCCACGCATCTTGCAATCTTTGTATTTTCTTAAATATTTTTAAATCATCAGAACCTACAAAGGTATAACACCGATCATTAATAAAAATAATAAATAAAAGAGGCCCTAGATTATTATTGTAAAAGAAGAAAATATTTTTAAATCACCAGCAAACGACGGAAAATCAGAACCTACAAAGGTATAACACCGATAATTAATAGGCTCTAGATTATTATTGTAAAAGAAGAAAATTGTTCCCACCAGCATACAATTATTTCGATAACGTTTTCTATTATTCTATATGTGCTATTCTCTCGTTGGAAGGTGAAAGTCTGAAAGATCGCGTGGCAGTGTTAAGACAGGTTTCGAAAAAGCTGAACGGCCGGCGGTCGGGTAAGTCGATTAAAGGATCGAATCGACGAAGGAAAGGGGTCAATCTCGTAAGCGATAAGCGGCTTAGGCTTCAAACTGATAATCGAGTCGTTCGAACGTTCGGTAAACAAATGGCATTTTGCCAAACCCGGGACAACACACGATTGGCAGCGTACCAATTTATCACGTGACAAGCAAACGAGCCAATAGATTTCGCAGATCGTCGCTGATGTATTAAACACGGACGAATAAGGGTCGACGAATTTTGAATTTTTTTTTAATGTACATCGCATAAACGGTTGGTCTCCCTCCACGGTTAAAGTGACAATTTTTAAGTACAATTCGAATCTCAGTTTTTCTTTCTCGAACTTAAAGACTCGAATGCGCGTGATTTCGAAAGTTGACGATTTTCTGCAAAGGCAACTCGTTTCTTCGTTATAGGAAGCAGAGTAGAATGTGGCATCTTTTCTTTTCTAGATTATGTACTATTTTTTTTCTCATCTTTTATGCTCTCTTCTTCTGTTCGTAAAGAAAATCAAAGTTTACGTTAGATAAGGAATTGCGTGCTCGCCAACTAAACAGAGATTTCGAACGTTCGGTCGGGACCGTTGACAAAGATCCAGATTACGCGAAGCTAGCAGTGAACTCGCGATAAGAATGGCTCGAAGGCCGCGTGTGTCTGATACGCCAATTATTTACAAAACAAAGAAATTCGATTAAACGTACGCCAAACCTAAGTTTATTTTTTGCGTAGAACTATAATGACACCTCAAGGTGCAAAACGAACCGGGAGAATTATCAAACAGTGTTCAAGGTAGATAATTTCGAAGTCTTATCCATATTCGAATACAGTAGTTTACGTTTTTGGAAATATTTAGCTTCTCCAGACGAATCTGAAAATTTGTAATTAGGTAAACGTAAAAATTCTGTTGATTTGAGTAATGAAGTCGCAGCACCCAATTTAGTATTTTTATTTATTTTCTATAAAAAAAGGAAAAAAATATACAAGAATCCTAGGCACAAAACCAATGCGCCTTTAATTATTTCTATATAATCGACAGAATTTTCACATTCGTCTGACATGTACTTGCATTTTATTTTAGATCGTCCATTTGTCTGTAATTTATTGGTTTGCAAAGTACAGATGGCTGGTAGTATAATCGAGTTGTTTAAATAACTGTTCCACATCTTTCATATTCATTTGGAAACGCTTCTAAAACAGCTCCGCTTTGAAAAATGATACCCGAATTCCGAGTTACTCGAACGCATAGTGACTGATTAACGCTTGATGAATAGAAAGGGGTCTAGTCTGAAAGGACCCTCAAACCTATACATATGTACGTATATCGTTCTACGACGAGGTTTTGTTCACGGAACTGAGCGAGGTCGCTCGGACCCTACTGAACCCCGAGGGTTTCGGGTTTGTCAGGAATGTAAGATAAAAACTAAAACCACCAAATATCTTTCGTGAACCACTTCCTCGTTCTAGCAGCCGCCGCCGAAGCTTCGGACTTCCCGTTCTTTACCTTCTCGTGCAAAGCCGATCGAAAATGTGCCAACATTTACTGAATGAAAAGAAAATCCCTCTTTGAAGACACGCCACTGGATCAACTAAATAGACGAGATTAAACAATCATAACTCGCTTAAGAATTGGGCACACAAAAACACACGGGCATCTAATGACAAAGGATCTCCCAATTAAGTGTAATCAGTGCAACGTTGACACCACAGTTACCTATATTCTTCAAGACTGCCCACTAATGAACCATACTAGAACAAAACATAAACTACTTACAGATCTAAAAGAAGCTCTCACTGAAAAGGAACATATAAATGCAGTTCTTTCCTTCATCAACGACATAAACTTTAGAAATCTCATAGGTGAATACACTAGAAGTCGACCTCTAGTAGTCGACCACTTTTATTGTTTAGGTTAAAAAACTAAATATTTGAATAAAGCATTTATTAAATAATAATTTTATATTGTTACTTAAATGTCTAACTTCAAAATACGACGAAAAGCGATTTTTAAAAGTAAAGAAAACAAATGCTTTTAAAATGATTTCTAAACAAGGTTTGATTCTACATATAGAACTGCTGGTTTCAAACACGAGGCGCCTAAAACCGAGCTTTGAGAAAAAATAGCTTATGTAATTCAGCTGTATACATTTTTCAGTGAAAAATGAGGGTGTATACTAGTTAAAAAGTATCAACATTCTTAGTTATGAGCTTGACAAATTTAATAAATGCGATAATTTAGATTATATGGTCGACTACTGAAGCGACTCGGACACTTTACTTTTATAATGTTAATTACGTCTTTTCTAAAACTTTTACATACAAACAAAAAATATTAATGATACACCGAATAAATTTAAAGTACTATCATGTATATCATATATTTTAGAACATGTTTAGGACTGTTTCGTTTTGTTAATACATATAATTCAAATTTAGTTTTAAGTGGCCGACTACTAGTGCTTTCACCTATAATGTGTAAATTAAATGTTGTAAATTAATGTAACAAAAGTAGTCGCTAATAACCAGAGAAGTTGATGCGACTATAAACTCTCAATAAAAAAAAAAAAAAAAAAAAAAAAAAAGAAAATCCTCTAATCGTTCAATATACTTAACTGGATTATTGATAAAACACAGGAGACGAAATTTTACTTTTATTCTTATAATTCTTTGTAAATCTCCTATAATCTTTTATTTTATTTTAAATGTATTTTCAAAAGCATTCTCGGCCAAACTCTATTTTTAAAGTGTTCATAATAATTAGATTGCTCGTATTTGTTGTAAGAAGGCAATTTACAAGTACACAAAGATCGGTAAAGATTTAAAGATCCAAGGCCTTTCCCTTTCTTTCAGTACATGGGTATAATTGCTTCTATTTGTTCTAATACTTAAATCGGATTAACTACTTATGTTACCCTAATATTTTAACGACCTCGATGCATTGTAAATGCTTCGACACACGTAACCTGATTCATTCGACTCGTATCCACACATTGAGTCCAAAGTCTAGCAGTACCAGTTTACGCGAAGAGATACTTGAAACTGAACAAAAATTTGAGAAAACCTTTTCTCATATCGCCTCTCTTTGTTTCGACACTCAAATCGCTTTGGACATAATACGTACATCCCTCGAAATACAACCTCGCTGCATCGCGATACTACTACACAAGTAAACCACTTGAATCGTCTTACAAGTTTATACTCGGTCCAAAGTCTATTTCCTCTCTCTCTCTCTCGCTCTCTCTGTCTCCCTCTTCCGCTCGGTCAACATTGTTCCGCGCAAGAGAAGACAAAGGGACGACAAAGTAACTGCACTGCAGCACCAAGTTTTCCCACCGATCGCGATCCCGATCGAAGGAATATCTTGTGCTTTGTTCGCTCGCGGTGCATCGCGCGAGTTCTGCGCGCACGCGTTCGGCTGCGTACGTGCACCGACGTGCAAACTGCGCAGCGAGCTAATCTCGGGAAAAGATAAGAGAATCGTGAGCGTGGGGGCGAGGGCAGCGGTGGCGGGGAAGGAGGCGTGTACGGTGGCGGTGATGAGATAGTGGGAGAAGCGGAGAGAGGGGAAGAAGGAGCACGTGGCGATGGTAGGTCAAACGCGGCACACAATGTCCGAAACCGAAACAACAACCCGACCAACGTAGAAAATACACTGGGTAATTCCAAACCGACATGGCTGTGCAACGCACACGTGCTGCCGCGGCGCTGTTGCGTTTCAAATGTAATACGCGGACCTTTTTTTTCCTCGTTTGGCTCCAAGTGTGCGCATAATTGCGATCGCGCTCGCCTCGGGAGTCGACTGCGTCGGAAAACCTCGGGACCGCTTTTAATTTAATTAGGGTTATTGTATTCGACCGTCACGTCGTTGAAATTGGCTCACAAGTGGTCCATATTATCACCTTCTCCCCGAAGAATTTCTTCGCTTTTCTCGAAATGACGGAAATTGGCATAAAAAACGTATTACAGTATTTTCTCGATAAGTGTGAACTCGCGACAGGGGAGTCACATTTATCGCAGAGGTCCTATTTTCTTTGTAATGTGCCGAACGTAGAAACAGACAGCACGCAAAAAGAAAGGGGACTGAGGTTCGAGGCCATGGTGTAATACATGTAATAAGACAAGGTGAACCATTGCGCATAATAGCGGCTGGATGATTTGGGCAATCAATAGTATCTGACCCAAAACTTGTCCCGCGCATTTCAAACGTAACAAACAATTTAATTTCGACTCTCCAGAAGGAATATGATTTGATTCATGTTATCAAGTTTAAATAGATCGCATAAGCGCTTTTACCATGATTCTTGCAAGTTCCAAATCAATTTATTAGCTAATACTTGGAATTAATAGTCGTCATGTTAGTGTTTTGTCTTGAAAGAACCTCATAACCTGAAAGGTCACGTGACGCCACTATCCCCTTAAATCTCTAATAGGTTCACGGTCCCCCCACTACTTTTGAACCACTGCGCATCTTGGGAATGGTTCACCTTGTCTTATTCCATCATGTTCGAGGGTATGTGGTGAAGATAAAAGTCGGCGTCAGTCGGCATATCACATTTATCGTAGAGATGCTACATTTTTTATCTTTTGCTTAAAACACCGTACACAGAATGTCACACTTATCGTAAAGGTCCTACATTATTTGGCCAGAGCGCCGAATGTAGAAAGAGACAGCATGTAAAAGAGAAAGAGGAACTGCGGTTTGAATAAACGCGGCAAAGACAGAATCGATGTATCGCATGACCGACAATCGTACTGCCTTAGCAATGACTTTGCTGGTTCCAAAGCCTCAGGAGCGAAGAGTCACACTTATCGTGTAGGTCTTACATTCTTTCTGTTTTGTCGAAAACGCCGAATGAAGGAAGAGACGGAACGTAAAAGAGAGAAGGATTATGGTTTGAGGATATGCGGCAAAGATAAAAGTCGGTGTATCGTATTACACTAATCAGTGACCGAGTATTGAACCTCATAAATCGCTTCGCTGGTTCTTATAGGGATGCCGCTAGTGGAGGGGATAAAATATTCACATTCATCGTAGAGGACTTTTTCACATTTATCGAGAAAACACTATACTAGGTTGAAGAAAGACTTTGAAGGCTAGGAAGTCGATAAAAATGACATTTCCTCTTTCAATGAAAACCGCGAAACTTTGACAATGAGACACGGTGGCGGCGCACGTATTTCCCTTAAGAGTCGGTGGCATTGGCCGCAGTCGAAAATTGTTCGGTTATAACGTGCAAATAAACAGGGGGAGTGGTTCGGCGAATTAAACGTGACTTCAGCGCAGCGTCGGTGAAGAAAACGAAGAAAGGGGAATAAAAAAGGTGTTGGAAAAGGAGAAACTCGATAGGGAAACTGAGGCAGCGCGGGAGAAACAGAAGACCAAGAAGTTGACGGGGAAGAAGAATAAGAGGAAGAAGAACGGTGCTGTAACAAGATAGAAGGAGAAGGTAGAGTGACACAAGGTGGTTGTGTATATTTGCATCCAAGTAGCGATGGCAGTGAGTCTCTATCGATACTCGAGAAAACTTCTGAAATTGACACCATCGCACTCCTACAACAAGAAGTGCGGCAGTATCTTTTTACCCATTCTTCGCGCGATTATTATGCTTCAAAGCTTTCGCAGTTTTCTTTTAGATCGTTCGACGAGGCAGAGACTCGAGGCGATCCTGCAATCGACTCTGTCGCTACTTTTCGAACGTGTCCCTAAGATAAACTCGAAACAAAGCGGCCTGGGGTAACGTTAATGCGCCGAACGAGGGAGCATTGACGCGAAAGAGAGAGGACAACGAACTTGCCCTATAATTGCGATTCTAGGTTAAGCACCCCGAGAGGTTACTACGCAGTATGTCACGTGCGTATTACTGCGCAGCCTGCTCGATCGGATGAACGTTAGATCGCGAACACCTTTAATAAATCGCGAGATCGACACGCGTTTTGAATTAGAAATCGATGGCGAATAGCAAGCCGTCTTCAAACAGAAACTTGTAGTTTTTCAAGGACACTTTATAGCGGAATTTGGATAGTTGTGACCTACCTCGATGAATTCAAATTTATTTATTTATATATTTATTCACGGGCAAAAACCCTTTGATACAACACACAAAAGAAAAAAGAAGAAACGCATAATACAAGTATATGTATACTTAATTAAATAATACGTCGTAGGTAGCTTCTTAAGAAGTCAAGAGACTGAATAAGTCAACATTATTATGAACAGAATTTATGAGGTTACATATTCGATTTATACTAGAGATCATGGTTACGAACGTGTTTGAAAAATTCACGTGTACACGTGTTCACGTGTGTGTGCATACACGTACTTTAGTACGTGTCATTTTAAATACACGCGTACACGCATGCTATTTTACGTATATTTAAATACACGTGTATTATTTCACATGTATGTATATTTAGTTACACGTAATCGATGCAACCAGATTCGAATTCTCAAATGAATAACAAAGATACGGAAACTGAAATGTCCAAAAATTGTGGAGCTTGGAATGAAATATTTTAATATATCAGCAATAGCAATTGTTTCGGAATACAGATATGTTAATACACGTGTATTTAAATGTACGTGAAATAGTACACGTTTACCCGTGTATTTAAAATGACACGTACTAAAATACGTGTCCGTGAAATACACGTATACACGTGCATTCGAATACACGTGAAATAAGGATCTCTAATTTATACAGCTATAATGACCATAAGATGTGCGATGAGGTAGAATGTATAATAAAGGGTGATTCCTCACATTTCTAGTATTTGCATATAAGTAAAAAAAGTTGATAATAGAAGGACAACATAATGTCTGAAATAATTCTTCTACTGCTCAACGTTTGAACACGTCATAATTATGGTTATCAAATAACATGGGACACCCCATGTGTTTCGCAGCAAGCCTTAAAAATTTATGCTTCTCAATACATATTATAATCGTGAGATTTGAAATATGGAGACCAGATTACACTTCCATCTTCAAGAATGGATCTGGTCAACTGGAAGTAAAGAATTTTGAGGGAGTTCGTGTCTTTAAAGAAACTCGATACTCTGTGAATAAGTCCAAGAGTTTTACAGCTTCCAGCAATAATATCATTATAACGAGCAGTAAAAGATAAGTTAGAAGAAAACGTAATACCTAAATCCCTAACACTGCTTAGAGTGCACAACGACGTACCATTAATGGTATAATTAAAAATTACATTATTAGTCTTATGACTAAATCTAACAACATGACATTTAAATAAGTTAAGAGATAATTGATTAACAGCGCACTATTCAAAAAATCTGTTAAGGTCATCCTGAATTCATTGAAAACATTCACGGATAGATCTTGTGATCATCGGCATATAATAAAGACATCAGATATATTATGAATAAACAATATGAAGAGAAGAAGACCCAAATGAGAACCTTGAGGAACTCCAGAAGTAGATTTAATTTTTTTGGAGAAGGAATTATTGTAATTTACAATTTGTGTTCTATTGGATAAAAACTTAATTAACCACAAAAGCAAGCTGCTATTGATACCCAAAGATTTGAATTTGGCAATTGATCCTTTTTCGTTGCATTCCATCGGAGTAGAATGGTAGAAGATATATTTGGTTGTGGTTGAATAAAATGAAAAGTGGTATTAGAAGGGAAAGCGTGGAGTTTAATCGACTTTGATCAAAACAAGAACAACTTATTCAACAATATAGAGTAGAGAGATGTCTAATTAAATAGATAGTTGTACCTCGTGAAATGTAAAACCTCGCTATTCGCATCAACCCCGTTTTCAGGCAAATATTAGGTTCTCCTATATATTATTCTAAAAATAATAATATTAATAATAATATTCGAAAAATAATCAAAATTATTAAGTGGTTTCGGTCGCGTTCTCTTCCTTGCGAAAGTAGCCACGTTAGAAACAAAAACATCGTAGACACCTCGAAAGGAACATCATTATCTAAATATAGAAGAAAGTATTTACGTTCTAACGATGCGTTTAATAGGTTTAGGGCAAGAGAATGAATCTCGTCGCATCGCGACGGGGAACAATAACGCGCGACAAGAGGAAACGACGACTGTGGATCTAGCGTTAAATCATACGGTAGTCTGAATTTTCTCGCAATAAATTCGAGAGTTTCGCGAAAGTTGGAAACGGGCCAAGTACCATCGGCTTCACTCTACATTCGCTGGACCAGTTTCTTTATCCGGTCGCAGGCTACACCGTGTGTAGATTTCGAAACGACCGGTTCTCCTTCCACGAAACGATGCTTGTTTTTGGAACGACGAAAATAAAGCGACACCGAAACGCTCGCGATATCCTCGCGGAGTTTACGATCCTGCAGGTAGAGAAGCACCGAGGCGGTTTCGTCGTTTCCCCTTCCGTTTTTTTACGTCGCGATACTGCGCATTGCGCGTTACTGACAAGCAGATGTTACAGGTAATAGATGCAAAATAGTCAATTAGACACGATTATAAGTTCGGTTAACACTTGCAATTCAATTCTCGACTTCAATACTACTTATTAAACACGTTACAAGGAATCGCCGTTCCAAGTTCAAGAGTGTAGATCACTCGAGGATATGGCAATGGTTGTCTCGCAATAGAATCTGGAACGAGGATAAGGTAAATGTACCAATAACTGGACGTCTAAGAACAAGGAGAACAAATATCTTCAATTTAAGGCATAAAATTAACTTTAAAGTAAAAAAAACTGTTGCATTTTGAAGAGTATTACATTTTACATTAAATAAGTGCAAAAGAAACGATTATTTTCAACGATATTAAATATAAATTAATTAAAAATGTAAGGAGACGTGATGTACCAATACCTGGCCAATCAAACGCGATTATCCCAGTGTCCACATTTCGAGGTCCCAATAAGTGGCCATAACTTTGATAGAGTATTAAAAATACTGTTAGCGAACGAAATTTTATTTTGTAAGGTGAAAATAAGAAATAAACTAAATCAGAAGCATTAGAAAAGTTAAAAAGTATGAATATACTTAATAAAGAGGCCATTAAAAAGTTAAAAAGTGAAGTCGTGAAACAAGGTTTTACTGTGTAATAAATGATATATTTTTATTACTAATCAATTTTTTTTGTAATGCTTTTTTCATAGTTGTCAGTCGTTTGATCTCTTCGTCCAACTTTTTCCTTTCTTCAGCTATTACCTTTGTACTTTCTTTCTCTTGTGCTTTTCTCTATACTTGCCCATTGTATGTTCTATAATTTGAGGTTAAGTGTAGCATATATAAGTAAAAATTAATAAATAAATGTAAAACAACAAAAAACCTATAAAATCTAACTTCATTCTTTATAATAAATATTAACTTACCTAAATTAACTTTATGCAGAAACTAAAAAATAAGAAAAATGTGAAACACGTATCGCAGTTAGTTATTGGACAAATAAGATTATTACGTACTAGTAGATAACCACATAAATTTTAGCTTAAAAACTATTTGCATGCGTAATTCTTTGTTTTCTATTTATTATAAATATTCTTAAGATTTTATAACTGCTTTTTTTATATAGAAAAATGTAGTATAATGATATTTATCATCTTAGTAAATACTACGCATTTCTTAACCATATCTTAAGGAATCCATGAAGATTCATGATGCATTTGACTACGATATTTCAAACAATATTTTTAATATTTTAAACAAAAAGTTTAGGGATATAATTTTTAATTTAGAAGGCTGAATGTTTAAATAATAAATTGATACCAATATATTCTTTTTATTTTATGTCAGTTTAGCTTATTAAAAAATAAAATGTCATCAGTGGCCAGGTAATGAGACGTGGCTAGTCATTGGTACATTTACCTTAGTTACAGAAATCTGGAACCTCCAAAACTCTCGTCGCGAAGCAAGTTTCCAGTCAATCTTTCTTCAGGGAGCATTCGTCCGTCGCGAAAATTTTATCGTGCATTCCTGTTGCTCGAAAGTAGCAATTTTTAACATCCATTCTCTTCAACTTTATGTTAATTTGCTTATCCAAAGGAAGCATAAAGAGAAAAGGGACGCGGAATTGGACAAACTGTGGGAAAACAGGAGCATCCGGAAAAGTGAAAAGGAGAAGGGAAGCCACAGACGGCGTAGCATCTTCGTTTGGCACGAACCACGGTTCTGTTTTCTTTGAGACTCGAGATACGATCGTCGCCGTCGGCTCGGACCGCCAAGCCGCGCTGCGCCTCGCCGCTGAAAACAGCCACCAGCGAATGGGAATGCATCACTCGTTAGAGCTTCACGAAAAAACAAAGGTTTCTAGCGCAGGTGGTCAGCCGACGATGCACGTGGCTTGCGCAGTTGCATAGTCGCGCGGAATCCCATTTCAAATAGTCTCCATCTATTATACCAGATGAAGAAACGGAGGAATTTAATCCTCCGTGTGATTACGTTTATCACCTTTCGTGTCGTTATTGTGCGTGTTTAAATGCGTGCAAAGTCTCGATTTAAGGCGACGCGACGATTCGGGAATGATTTAAAGGTAAATCGGAACAAGCCTCATGTAAAACACCTTAAGTTAAGGGTTATAGGGTGAAAGCACTAGTAGTCGACCACTTAAAGCTAAATTTGAATTATATGTATTAACAAAACGAAACAGTCAATTTTCTAAAATATATGATATACATGATAGTACTTTAAATTGATTCAATGTATCATGAATATTTTTTGTTTGTATATAAAAGTTTTGGAAAAGACGTAGTTAACGTTAAAAGTAAAGTGTCCGAGTCGCTTCAGTAGTCGACCATATAATCTAAATTATCACATTTATTAAATTTGTCAAGCTCATAACTAAGAATGTTGATACTTTTTAAATAGCATACAGCCTCATGTTGCAATGAAGAATGTATACAGCTGAATTACATTAGCTATTTTTTCTCAGAGCTCGGTTTTAGGCGCCTCGTGTTTGAAACCAGCAGTTCTATATGTAGAATCGAACCTTGTTTAGAAATCATTTTAAAAGCATTTATTTTCTTTACTTTTAAAAATCGCTTTTCGTCGTATTTCGAAGTTAGACATTTAAAGTACAATATAAAATTATCATTTAATAAATGCATTATTCCAATATTTAGTTTTTTAACCTAAACAATAAAAATGGTCGACTACTAGAGGGTGGTCGACTTCTAGTGTATTCACCCTACGAGGTGTGTAAATTAAGTAATGAAACTGATTTTTTAACTTCCCGATTTATAGGGAAGTTATTGTATTTGCCCCTAAAATGGAAAATCGATTTTTTAGCAGATCTCCATGTTTCAAGATCATTAGAGTAATTTTAGGCTATTTTTAACAAATTGTTCGTGTGTGTGTTTGTGTGTATGTGCGTATGTATGTACGTACGTACGTACGTATGTGATAAAATTTTTCGTTAACGTTTTCTAAAAAACTAATAGTGAGATCAAAATGGTCGATGATGCAATCGATGTGTATCAATGTAACTTAGAGCTGAATAGATTTTGTTCTAATTCGGTCCAGTAGTTCTTTAGTTTTTTTAAGAAAACCTAACAGAATAACGCAATCTAAATGGGAGAATATAAATTTATGAGAGAATAACTAAACTGAAATAATATATATACATATATTATTACTATTATTATATTTATATAACACACACACACACACACACACACACACACACACACACACACACACACACACGCACGCACGCACGCACGCACGCACGCACGCACGCACGCACACACACGCACACGCACACGCACACGCACACGCACACGCACACGCACACGCACACGCACACGCACACGCACATATATAAGGGTGTCTCATTTTAATCCGCCACCACGGCTAACTTAAGAAATATGCATCAGATCAAAAAACATCCCGAACAAAAGTTTGATGGTTTGGAGGGAGACATCTGATCATGTCAAAAAAATTTCACCCCTACCCCCCTGGGGGGGGGTTACTTTAAAATTTTAAATAGGACCACCTACTTTTTATTGTAGACTCGGATTCCACGCCACAAAATATGTAGGTTTTATTTCAAACATTTTTTTTCATTCGCGATAGGTGGCGCTGTAATCGCGAAATTTCGATTTTTCGCCTATATATATATTACAATATATAATTATAATGATATAATTGTGATAAATACATATATATATATATGAGTATATTTATACACGTATCAATATATATATACTCAATAACTACATATTGAAAACAAATGAATATACATAATATCCATATACACAGCACACACATACATACATATATACCCCAGGGGGGTAGGGATGAAATTTTTTAACAGGGTCAGATATCCCCCTCCAAACCATCAAACTTTTATTCGGGATATTTTTTGATCCAATGCATATTTCTTAAGTTGTCCGTAGTGGCGGATTAAAATGGGACACTCTCCCTATATACATATATATATACAGGGTGTAACAAAAATATTGCAGTTCCTTGAAAGGGGTAATTCCTGAGGTGATTTTAAACAACTTTTTCCTTTACGAAAATGTTAGGTGGGGCTTTGTTAACGAGTTATTAACAAAAAACATCGACCAATAGAAGCACGAATATAGTGGATGAATTCCAGTGCGGGCTCCAGCTGTGAGTAGTATTGGCTCGCCATCGCCGCGTCATCATTAATCCGCTGTACTCGCTCTTCGATTGGTCGGTGTTTTTCGTTAATAACTCGTTAACAAAGCCCCACCTAACATTTTCGCTAAGGAAGAAGTTGTTCAAAATCACCTCAGGAATCACCCCTTTCAAGGAACTGCAGCATTTTTGTTACACCCTGTATATAGGGATCTATATATATATAGATGTTCGTTTAATGCGACGTCATATAGCAACAATGTTGATAAGTAGAAAACTATTAAATTTCTCCAAATACGAATAATTTTCTAATTAGTGACAATTAATAATGGTAATAATAAATTACAACTCGCAAATCGGGAAGTTCTTTGCGTGGCCCGTAAAGGGTCACACACAAAATAAACATGAATAGCTACAGGCATCACTACTCGCGAGCGAGTGTAGCGAGCGAGCAACAATAACTCCACTCGCGAGCTCGCGAAGCGAACGAGCAACACGGACTAGCTAGTTTTCAATTTTTTTATTGGAATAGAATTACAATTCAATATTGTCTCTCTCAAAATAACTTCCTTAGGAAGCCACACAGCGCTGAAGACGGGTTCTCCCAATCCTCATAGCAGTGCTGGAACTGGAGTAGCCTTCAGCAGGACGGTTACAGCCGTTTGAAAGTTTTCAAGTGTCCCGAAATGACGTCCCTTGAGATGATTTTTCACTCTCGGGAAGAGGAAGAAGTCATTTGAGTCACAAGGACTCAAGTCAGGCGAATAAGGAGGCTGAGGAGCCACAGGAATGTGTTTATTGGCCAAAAACTCGTTTATTGCGAAAGGTTTTTGGAACCATTTTTGCGCAAATTTTTCTCATCCCCAATTCATTGGTCAAAATCTGATGAACAGTGGTATGAGTCAAATTTAACTCTTCTCCGATCTTCTCCGATCTGAACGCATAAGATCCCGGATTCTGTTGACATTTTCATCGGTTCTTGAAGATGAAGGCCTTTCGCTGCGTGGTTCATCTTCAATCGATTCTCTTCCTTCTGAAAATGCCTTAAACCACAGAAAAACCTGGGTCCTTGACAAAACACTGTCTCGGTAGGCCTGCTGAAGTTTTACAAAGGTTTCCGTTGCTCTGTGCCCAAGTCTGAAACAAAATCTCATAGCACACCGTTGCTCGAAATTGATGTCACTCATTTTTAGAACGCACTAGAAAAAACTGTTTCACGAAAAAAATCGCCACCAAGTGGCTCTAGCGAGTTTAAACTCGTACCGAAGGCGTATCACATGTTCAACTACCGCCCCTCCAAGTCCCGCGTCCCAAGTCTTACCAGATCGAACGCTACGTGGCCAGTATCATCGCTTAATTTACACACCTCGTATTAGGGAATTGTTTTCAAAGAAGCGGTAAAATGAAAGTTTTGGAGATTTTTTATATATGTTTAGTAATATTTGTGAATGTGTAAAAATATTTTTTTATTATGAATCTTCAAAAATTGGATATACAGTATTGATTCGAAGAACGGTTGGGTTTCAGAACCGAGCGCAGCCCTTTTTCGGGTCAGGTTTGATCACGATCACGACGGAATGAGGAGACTCGTACCGGCGAAGAAGTGGTGAGCATAGAGAAATTCCGTTTTCGAATCAAACTCAGGCGTCGTTCTTTGAGTCAACACTGTAAGATTGTCCTTATATCGAAACAGTACGATATATATTCTTTCTCTCTGTCCGTAAGTATGTAGCGATTTTCCACTTGCACCAACTTCGGGCTCCTGCTGAACACTTATCGTGTATTGGCCTTCGGTTGGTCAAAACCAAATGATAAAATGTCGCCATATTGTCATTTTTCATATCGTCGACAGAATTACAAAATTTCTTCTTATAGACATATAGACAGTCCATAGTACTATAGTGCATACATATTTTGTCATTTTGTTTCTCAGTCAATTTCCCTCTACCGCCAAGTTTGTGCTTTCTTTTTACTTCTCGAAGACGGCTACCCATCCGTTTTTCGACGTGTCCGATGCATTCATTTTTTGTTATATGTATACCGAAAAAGGCGACCAAGAGCAAGGGGGACCGATCGAGCGAAGGTGAAACGCGAAAAAAGGCGCGCACTACGCTCAGGTACAAAATCGACCATTTTCTAGCCGAATTTCACTGTAGGACTGTAGGAACATTATTCTTGAGGCATTTTACTAGTGATTTAGGAAAATAAAATTTTCGATTTTTTTCATTCGTTACATGAGGCTCCCTCCGTAAGTCAAGACGAAGATTGAGACTTTTATTAATTGATGTATACGTATCTACATCATAATTAAGTGTATTTAACGTTTTACGAAACTGTTTACCAAACTTCAGTAGCAAAAATTAAAATCACCACTTATCCAATGCACTGCGTATCGTCGTTTTCGTTATAAACAGTTGATCCACGAGTGTATTGCAACACGCGACACCAACGTTTTAATTTTAATTGCACACATTCATAGACGATACGCACATAATGTGATCGATGGTTGACACGGATGCGGGAATCGTAGCGAGGATACGTAGAGAAGAACGAGACTGCTTTTCACGGGGATACGTCAGGCTTCCATCCCATTTGGACAACTGCCAATACACCGACAGCTTAACCGGTAAGATGCGCTGAAAATATCGAGGCACGGCTTCGAAAAGTTTCCATGTACATACAAGAGCTGTCAATTAAATGACAGCCGGTTCGTCCGAACAAGTCGGGCGCAAGCCAGTGTTTAGCATAAAAACGTCTGACGTACGTTTTTAGGATTCTTTCTGCGATCGACGTCTTATAAAAAAAGACATCAAAGTCGTAGTTTATTGTTATTCCAAAAACGAACGGCTCACGCATGAAGTCGTGAGTTTTTGAAAAGGCGGGGACGCGAATACAGTTAGAATCGTGTGCATTTTTTTTTCGTGGTTTTCTCTTTTCTTCTTTTTGTAAATGAAAATAATGTGAATCGTTTAAGCAAAGGAAACAGCAAAAATAGACTGATGTACGTTTTTCAGATGAACAGATAAGATAGACAAGCGTGAGAACTCGCGGACATTGAAATTGTGCAACCGCAGCGAATCCTTGAGGGATCCTCGAGCGATCAACGATGATTCGTCACGGTATCTGGCACAGTGTTTTGGCACAGCTTCTGTTATTCTCCACCTGCAACTTTGTGATCGAAATCCAATCTCTCTCTTCGCGTAATACGTAATTGTTTGATGACTGCGTTTCGGAAGTACGAAATAGAAGAGTGACAAAGCTATAGTCTTCCTTCCGGAATACATTTTGAAGAATGAACGCCAGCTGTTTTCGATGAAGGTTATAAATGCTTATCAATCGATTGCCAGTTAAAACCATAGACAACTATAGACGGAGCATAAGTTGAGAGGGGGAGTCAGAATCGCAGTAAGGGGGTGAAGCGTCTGCGTTCGGGTGACTTCGTACGACTTCGGTGCTAGTCGGATATACAATTCTGTTATATGACTTATACAGGGTGTAACAAAAATGTTGCAGTTCCTTAAAAGGGGTGATTCCTGAGGTGATTTCAAACAACTTCTTCCTTAGCGAAAGTGTTAGGTGGGGCTTTGTTAACGAGTTATTAACGAAAAACACCGACCAATCAGGGAGCGAGTACAGTGGATGAATATCAGCGCGAGCTCCAGCTGAGAGTAGTATTGGCCCGCCATCGTCCGCATCATCATTAATCCGCTGTACTCGCTCCCCGATTGGTCGGTGTTTTTCGTTAATAACTCGTTAACAAAGTCCCACCTAACATTTTCGCTAAGGAAAAAGTTCAAAATCACCTCAGGAATCACTCCTTTCAAGGAATTGCAACATTTTCGTTACACCCTGTATATATATTTATTAAAATTAGTAAATTGGTTTTTTTTCCTTTAAATAAAATTGTACTTGGAGATATTTCCAATAATAATTGCACTTGCAAAGATGTGTTAATATTAATATCACGTATTAATATAAATATATATGTATATATAAAGAATCAAAATATGTCACTTTCAAAATAACCTAATGCCACGGTGCTTTCTTCTATCTTTTCTCTTTCTTGCGCGTAACACTTCATTGCATATTTTATTGGCCGATAAGAGCCGAATGTATCCGAATATGACACGAATGCAGACGCTCCTACCCAGAAGTCTTTGCGCGTTCTACCTCTGCCGTTTCCCCCCGTTCTTAAGGGTTTCCGCACCAAGAAACCCACCTTGTGCTCCGTCTATAGTTGTCTATGGTTAAAACAACGGCACGATGCGATGGCGAGTTTTCAGACCACGGACGTAAAGGACGGTGCATGAAGTAGATTTATGGTCAAGGGGGGGCATGTTTCAAGGGGGGTTCCAGTGCAGGTTAGAGTGGGTAGATAGTAGATACCCACTCTAGTGCAGGTGTGGCGGTCGGGATCATGACCAACCACCACCACTTGCCGCCAGAGGGACTCCGAACTTCTTCCCTTCTCGCAAGTGGTCATTTTGGCCTTCGTTCCTATATAAGCTTCGTTCCCTATCCTTCGATTATCCCAGTGTCTAAGGCAGGGCTCCGTTGGTCAGCGTCACCGTGACGAGTCCTCCGGCGGATCGCAGGACGAAAACGCGCTCTCCCTTCCTTTTCCTCCTACCTCTCTCATTCTCATCGGCACAGCTACGACCACACAGATCAAATTGTGATGCCATCTATATGTTATATACCCGTAAGAACTTCTTGTTGTTGGTTGGACAGCACGTTGACAGGAAGTCATTTGTGATACTTCTGGTTAAAGGTTTTACAAAAAGATGAATTTTGACAAAACTTGGCGTGTGCATAATTTCATTACCTACCATCCCTATAGTATGCAATTGTATGAAACTGCACATGCCACTTCTAGTACTTAAATTCGGCTATAGGGCGCACCACTGATTGACCTGCAAAGCTTATTTTCCCTTCCGTCTTTTGCCGCACCTCCGCAGAACGAGGCACTGTCCTTTATGTCCATGTTTCAGACGGTTCCTGTTACTTCTATCATTCCAGAACGTGGGAAGATAAATTAGTTTTAACGGTTTTAAAAATATATAAATAGTTCTTTGTCGATCTTAGTCTTGACCCTTTCAGATTGCTAAAATTTTTAAACTTCAACATTCGCATAGATCATATTTCGCGATAATCAAATCGCTTGGCGGCGCGCACCGAGCCGTGGCGCCAAGTAAGCTTCTCTTATCTTGTCGTTATTTCCCTTCATTTTTCGTCCTCGCTCAATTTCGACTCGTTCCCCTATCAGCACTCGACCAATTGTTATCGCTCCTGCGACTTTCGTTCGCAGCAAAAAAAACTAGTAATTAGTCAGAGAAACATGAAATGCAGAAACCAATAGGTTCATCTGAGACTCTTTAATTCTAGTCCTAGAGCGTTCTCTTCGAAAATTTTGATAGCAAACTTTTAGTTTTACTTTAACTAACACGATAGGGTAACTGTTCCTATTAGTATGCTGTTAAGCAAGCACGTTTTCTTTATAAAGTAAATATTCAATTATCTGGTTTCAAATTCATTTATACAAAATTTATATTGATTTTTTGATCCTTTTTTTTTTTTTTAGTAAAGACACTTTTATAAGATAAAATATATTATGTTTTCATTCAGTTTTCGTGAAAATTAGAGATGAAGTTACTGTCCCTATTTGTATGGCTTTTCGATAGGTATTGAAAATACTATGTACTGTGCTCCCAATTTGTGTGCTTGCCTATAATTATTGATTAACATCTAATTTTAAGCATCCTATGTATTTTATAAACCTTAAGCCGTGTACGCACACTGCGAGGCTGCCTCGCGAGGTTCGGGTCGCTACTTTATTGTAGAGTACGTAAATGAAGTGAGGCAATGTTCGCAATCATCTATTTTGCATTGTCTCACTTTTTTTTTTTCGTCCACCGAAACAAAGTAGCGAGGCAGTCTCGCAGTGTTCGTCACACACACACGGCTTTATATTTTCGAAATACTTAGTAATGTATTTACAACCACTATAAATTTCTCCGTACTCTAATCTACTGTACTTTTCCTCCAGAAATTAGGTTAAATGAAGTGAAGTTCAACAGTTATTTGTGGAAACACTTTTAAAACTGTTAAAACGTTTTAAAAGTGCCCCGAATACTGTTTTTTCATAGTATCGAACCCTTTTCTTCTGTAATTAACTTTTCGATTGTCGTAAATCATATTAATAGTTCATTTATTTACTTACAAATAGTGACCATTCCTTAATATTTTGGTTAAGAAAATTCGGTAAAGCTTTAAAAAATATTAATAGTATTATAACATTTTTACCTTTTTTCTCTTGTTTCCGTGTCTAATTCTTATTTACATTATCATATACATTTATAGTTTAGTTTATTCTATTTTTATTAATTTTTTATGTAAGTCAATTAGTCCTCTACTGTACTGCTATTATTATAATTACTTGTATACTAATGGGAAAATTTTCCCGTGAATGAATGAATAAATAAATAAATAAATAACAAATTGTAAATACAAAATGTGTGTTTTATAAATACAGTGTTGACTTGAAGAACGACTGGCGTTCAAATCCGAACGCAGCCCTTCGAGTCGGGTTCGATCTCGGCCGCGTAACCCGAGGCGGCCGCGGTGGAATGAAGAGATTCGCACCAGCAAAGGAGTAGCGAGGATAGAGAAATCCGTTCTTCGGATCAAACCCAGGCATCATTTTTCGAGTCAACACTGTATATATTCATAGCTTAATTTTAATAAAAAAAAAAAAAAAAAACTTTATCCACTAATTTTCACGCGTTTCTCTCTGAAGCTTATTTAAACACAAAGGCACACAAATAGGGACAGTTACCCTTTTCCTAAACAAGAAATGAAATGTCGCTCCAAGTCGGGAGCTAGAATTTCCCCAAAGGTCGAAAATTCGACGCAGTCAAGCATGAATTCGACGAGCGTGCACGTCGGGGCAGATGTGCACGCATTCCACCACGACCTTCGACTGGATCGTGTCTCTCATCGGGGGTCGTGGGTGAATGGAACCGGGACCACCACACTCAAACCATCAAATATTTAAATATCGTGTACACGGTGCTCCTCTATCTAAGAATATCCAATTTCATTCGCGATTCTCCCCCACGGAGAACAAGTAGAACCCTCGCGTGGAACCTTCGAACTTTATCGATCCCTCGGTCTCCCCGTTTGTGCCCTGAGGGGAGGACACGAGCGGAAATCGAACGACCCCAGTGTCCCGAAAGGACCCCTTGTTGCGGAACTTTGTCTCTTTCTTTCGAATGGAATATGTACGTAGTCAACAATTATTTTCAACCATTTATCGTAAAAGTTTGAAACGATATTTCATTTACACTGATTGCTTCATTTATACTATATATGCATAATCAGTAACGTGCGTAGGGTGAATAGAAGTCGACTAGAAGTCGACCACCCTCTAGTAGTCGACCATTTTTATTGTTTAGGTTAAAAAACTAAATATTTGAATAAAGTGTTTATTAAATGATAATTTTATATTGTATTTTAAATGTCTAACTTCAAAATACGTCAAAAAGCGATCTTTAAAAGTAAAGGAAATAAATGCTTTTAAAATGATTTCTAAACATCTGTAACATGGCTAATAGTTATATGGATAAAATCGATTTCTTTGCAAGTAATATTAATTTGTTTAAATGCAGTCTGTACAGAGCCATTAAGAAGACAGAAAATTAGAACATATATTTATATCTCATTACATTCGATAGTGTGCAAAGTAAGTTTTTCTTTTCTCTCATTGTAATCTTTGGGTTCGACCCGTTAATAAATAAATAAATAAATAAACAAGATTCGATTCTACATGTACAATTGATGGTTTCAAACGCGAGGCGCCTAAAATCGAGTTTTGAGAAAAAATGGCTAATGCAGCTATATACATTTTTCATTGAAAAATGAGGCTGTGTGCTATTTAAAAAATATCAACATTCTTAGTTATGACCTTGATAAATTTAACAAATGCGATAATTTAGATTATATGGTCGACTACTGAAGCGACTCGGACAGTTTACTTTTAACGTTAATTACGTCTTTTCCAGAACTTTTATATACAAACAAAAAGTATTAGTGATACATTGAATAAATTTAAAGTACTATCATGTATATCACATATTTTACAACATTGACTGTTTCGTTTTGTTAACACACAAATTCCAATTTAGCTTTAAGTGGTCGACTAGTTCTTTCACCCTAGTATACGAGGATTAAACACGATGAAGCCGGATAAGATTCGATTTTTAATAGGACTATAATTAAAAATTTTGAATAGAAGATAGTCAGGGCCGGCACTAGGGTGCTTAGCGCCCTAAAATTTAACTAGACTTATTACAACATAATAGGAAAAAAAAAGAAGAAAAAAAACATACAAACAAAACACAAATTTTCTCAGAAGTAGCGTTTAGGAAAAATTGAAGCACATTCTTTTACCTCCAAAGTATTCCTGGTTTTTGGCGATTGGCGCCCTTGAGCTTTGCATTGCCCGCATGATGCGTAATAATTTAAGATCCTAGGGAATATGTTCATGTCAGTCGTCTCTCCGAAACTTTCAAACATTGAACATCCGATAAATATCTCTATCTCGCTTCTTGAGCGTTGATTTAATTAACGCAATTAAGGGATTTTCTGGCATCGAGGCTCGCTCTTTTCGTCGATGCGTTTCAAAATTCGTCGCTTTGCCGAACCTCCTTGACCGAATTGCCACGATTCTTCGTGGCGCGTTAATCGAAAAGGAAAACGAAGAGCGACAATTGAAAGTTGGTGGCAGATAGTCGGAGAACGGGGAGCGGAATAGCGTGGCGTGGGTCCGGTTTGACGGTGACCGTGCGTGCATGGCGTCGGGACGCCCGGCGCCACGTCTGCGCGCCCTCCGCGTCCCTGCACACCCCTGCGTCCAGCGAGCTTGAGCACCCTTGTGAATTCACCGAGCCAACACGACATTCGCTTCTTCTTTCCATTCGGTTTATCCGTCTATTTACGCCTTATACTGTACACTGTACGAATATTCGACTGTTCGAGGTATAATTACTTTAATCTGTAACTAGACTGCGAATGTTTATGCAAATTTGTAATTCTGCGATGTGGAATTCCCCGTGAAAAGATAATCGTTTTCGTCGCATTCTCGCGGCAGCCTTGCTGCTTCTAAACGCTATTAAATGTAATTTAATATCTGCCTGGGGCCAGATCTAACTTAATTCCCCCCTTAGGAATTCACAGTAAAGCAGAACGGTATTCCTATGAAAATGTACGGTCTGCTCCAACGGGGAACGGTGATTAGTGCATCCTGCCCAGCATCCGTTTCACTTTCTTCGAAACGAGGGCTTAATGAATTGCGAACTGTTGCGTAATTTCTGACATCTTTTGCGCAACGACGGTAACGCTTTCGGAATTTTAACTAGAACCTTGGTTAATCAATGAAATCCATTAGCAGCAACATAGGAAAAGATGAACCTTACGGTGTTCGTTTTCACATATTCAATCATAATGCGTAAAAAATAATTTACGAACCTCCCTCGAATAGTTTCTAAATAGGAGGAACAGCGTTCGAACACTTCGCTATCTGTCAGTCTCAGCGAATACGCACCGACGTAACGGCGCGGCGCGGCGCGGCGTCTATAGAACAGCCAACGATAGCGACTTTGTATTCTTTGCAGTCGCGATTTCGATCAATATTCGCATGCGATAGCGATAATATGCAATCAGTCTCGTGTGTTAATGCGCGCTTTGCGTTCGTTATTTTTCTCGGAAGCGAGAAAAAAGAGGCAAGTTGTTGGTCGATTATTTTCTAGCGAGTTGGCGGAATGATTTCGTTCGTGGCACGGGACGCAGGCACGTAGGTCGGGGGGAAACCGGGAAACGCTCGTTAAAAACAGTACGAAAATCGGACGAGAGCCGACCAAGAGAGCTAACGCGAGGGCCAGCCACGGGTTGCAAACCAGCGTTCAGCCTTGACATTCGCCTCCCACATCCTGCCGAGAGTACAGTGTTTCTCAACTGAACGGGTTTGCATCACGGAGAAACGTGTTTCTTTGGGATCGTGATCAATTTTCGTGCCTTTACTCTACAGAGTTCCTTACATATTCTTATTTAAGGGGTCTTCACACTGTGAACCTCTGAAAAATTGCCTTTTTTTGGAAATTTTTTTGTACTAAACGAAATGTCCAATCTAAATAAAGTTTTTCCTACTGATTAATACACTTATTGAGAGTACAAACAAATTTTTTTTGCAATTTATAATAGTTTGTTTAACTATATATATCGCACTGAATTGGGCGCCTCAAGAAAACGATGTGGTGCTGGCGTAGATGATTGCAAAAAACTTATTTGATTAATCAGTCTCAAATTTTTACACATTATTCAACACATCAGTGGCTATCGCAGGGACCACGGAAACTTTGTTTTATTAACAATTTCATACTTTTTACAATGACAAATGACTAAAAATTCATCGAATTTCGGAACTTAAACATTCAAACTTCCGTCATTTGGTTAATTTTTTATCAATTAAAATAATTTTGGTTCCAACGATAACGACATCCGTGACGACTAAAAACCATTTTGAATTTTTTTATTCAGATGCGTCGTTCTTCTGGAATCATCTACGCCAGCACTACATCGTTTTCTTGAGGCGCTCAATTCAGTGCGATATATATAGTTAAATAAACTATTATAAATTGTAAAAAAAATTTGCTTGTACTCTCAATAAGTGTATTAATCAGTAGAAAAAACTTTATTTAGATTGGACATTTCGTTTAGTACAAAAAAATTCCCAAAAACGGCAATTTTTCAGAGGTTCACAGTAGGAAGACCCCTTAACGTCACGCGCTATTGCTTGTCGCAGGCGATCTAGGTTTTCGATCGCAGAAACAAAATTCTAATCCTTCTTCAGTCTTGAAGTCTTTTTAAACCAATCGTGCATTGTATTTCGTTCAATATTCTCATTCTTTGATTCTACTAGACTCTCTGTTTTTTCAAATTTCTTGAACGCCTACGACGCTAGGAGAGTAGAATAATCAGACTTAGAAACTCATCTACGAAGGGTTAATTTTTCTTCTCGCTTTTCCTTGTCGCTCTCCTTTCTCCTTCTTTCTAAACTCAGGTTTTAAAATAACCGTCGGCAAAATGTCCGCAATTGAATTGAACGGCACGTATTAAACGATTGCGGTCGTCGGATTCGTGGAACAGCGATATCTTTTTAGCCTGACAACCTTAACTGACCAGTCCTTAAAAGAAACGTGCCAAGGATAACGACGATCCCGACGGTCTCTGAGATCGCTCGTTTATTGATTTACACGCGATCTCATCTGTAAGCTCTGGTCAATTAGAACGTAGAAAGGGAAGAAGAGAAGGAGGAGGAAGAGAATCGGTACACGACGTCTGACCTAATTCAATCTATTGTACATACATATCTGCTTTTTCTAATTTCGTACGGATTGAATCGGCCAATTTTGAGTGTCGCGTCGCTTCGTTTCTTAAAAGTTTCTTTAAATGCATTTCACATTTTCCATCGAATTTTAATTATGACAATATTGTAATCTTTTATTTCAACGAAATCTATCTATTTCAGGACTGTTAATTAACTAACGCAGAATCATCATTTTCATACATCTGTGACATGTTTTCGTTGCACTCGAGTACTGAGCGTCTTTAGATAACGTTTTCATGTTTAATTCTGTCATTCTGATCGCTATATTTCGAAAACGAAAAATATCCCCAAGGAATGACACGTATCATGTAAAAGGGCATAAAATAAGCTACAAATACTGAGTTTTTTGTTAATATTGGGCGATACCTTTTTTGGGAAGTGTAATTTGTTTGAATTTTCTGAACTTCGAAAAATCATAAAAACGCATAAAAGTTACACTTGAAAAATGCAAAAGTGCATAAAAGTTACATCGTTTGAAAGCTTGATTCTTTTGTGATTTTCTTGACGTAGGTTACATTTCGATACGTTCATCTAGTTCGATTATACAGGGTGTAACAAAAATGTTGCAGTTCCTTGAAAGGGACGATTCTTGAGGTGATTTTAAACAACTTTTTCTTTAGCAAAAATGTTAGGTAGGGCTTTGTTAACGAGTTATTAACGAAAAACACCGACCAATCGGAGAGTGAGTACAGCGGATTGATGGTGCCGCGGACGACGGCGGGCCAATACTACTCACAGCTGGAGTTCGCGCTGACATTCATCCACTGTACGCGCTCCCTGATTGGTCGGTGTTTTTCGTTAATAACTCGTTAACAAAGCCCCACCTAACATTTTCGCTAAGGAAAAAGTTGTTTAAAATCACCTCAAGAATCATCCCTTTCAAGGAAGTGCAACATTTTTGTTACACCCTGTATAGGCCTTGACGTATTTGGCAAACTACGTACTTTGACCTCCTCTCTATTCCCCACCAATGCACAGTGGTCCGGGAACCTCATTTTCGTGGCCAAAATTCAATTTTTGAAATTCAATGTTTTAAAAAAATCTTCAGTACTACATGGTGACAACCCTTCAAAACTTCGAATTCTAGAATATTATTCATTTAAAATAATTATTTGATTAAGGGCAACGTTTCAAAGACAATATTCCAAATTTCAATGTGAAACTTATTGTTGTAGATATTGCTTATGGCTTATAGAGTGTCAAATTCCAGGTTTCAATTACTGTTTTATGTGTTTCAATAGGTGAATTTTAATTATTTAATTGTGTTACGAGCATTTTTTAATCCGTGGACCAACATTGCAATGTTTATAATAATTAAAACTTTTCGAAGGATTTAAAAAAAATGCTGAAAAAAGCTAGTCACCAAATTTGTTTGATATGAAAATTTAGATATGTGTTTAAGTAATTTTACAAATTTTAGGTGCAACCTCCTGCAACTTTTAAATTTAGACGAATTTTGTAATAAATAGACGCCTGAGATATTCTAGCGCTCGGGCTCTGGGTGCATAAGTGCCGTTGAGATTCAAGAGCCTTCGTGTCGAAAGAAACTAAGTCATTTCCAGTTTTGTTACTTTGTATTCTTATAAAGACTTGATAGTAGACCCTTCTGAACGTACATATTTTAACAGAGTCTCGTTAGTCTCTTAGCCATCGAGCCAAGCGAAACATATCGTGAAAAATCTGTGAATTTAGTGTGTTAAAACTTAGTTATACGTTTATTATAATAATTACATTTAATTTAATTATACATAGTTATCCATAGTTAATACATATATTATAGTGTGTAGTGAAGTTTTTATTTATTATAATGTAAGTAAGGTTTTACATAATGATGTCGAGAGGATCTTTGGGTATGTTTTTCTTCTTCTTGCATCAAAAGGTTTTTTTTCGCAAAGAGTAAATTGAAGGAGTTAAAAAAAAGTTATATTTTTGTTTTTGTAGACGAGTATTATTTTAAACACGAAGATCTCTTCAACATATGGTATAGTGAAAGTGATTCAAGCAAAAAAACAATTGCAGTTTCTACATTTATTTTTACTGCTATGAAGAAAATTGATGTTCCTGATGAATATAAAAAATCAGTTCAGGAGGCAGTTCGTAAATTTTGTTATAATTTATATGTAATGTGTAATAGTATTGGACGAAACAACTCATGAAGAAAATTGTGATGAAGATACAGAAGAATTTATTTTACCTATGCTTACGCATTTAGATAATATTGTATTAAGAGTCCGAGGATTTGCCATAATTTGTCGTCACATTTTTATATTTGCATATTTTCTATGTATATATTAGTCATATTAGATATTTTAATCATGTTTTGAATGAAAAACAATCGATATGACGGTACTTTTAATTTTGGCCACGAAAGTGCGGTTCTCGGACCACTGTGCAATGGATCCAGGGGAAAGTTAAAAAATGGAATCGATGCCTCGCATACGACTCTATTAATGTGCAAAATTTCAGGAAAATCCGTCTCGGTTACTTTTATAGGGTTTTTAAATACAGTCCTTTCCGAGAATCGTACTACAAACAGTGACTTTTGTAGCTTCGTTACTTGCTCCAATATGTTTGAAACTCGAAACGTTTAAAAAACAGCAAAAGATTTTTTGCTTTGATCTACGATTTTACACTATGCTAGATTAATCGCCGCCTTAATCTAGACCCCGTCAGCATCTATGATTATCGTTTTCACTATGTAATCAGTAATCTATGACTCAGTGGGTTGGAATGAAACGGCTAGGAAACGAACGCGGCTCTTGCCAAGCCTTTCAGTTACCCGATCTGCATACAATTTTCAATTCTGAGACAAGACGTTCATCGTTCGCGCAGAAGAACGCAGAAAAACGCAGAAACTTAAGGTAAATGTACCAATGACTAGCCACGCCCCATTACCTGGCCACTGATGACATTTTATTTTTTAATAAGCTAAACTCATATAAAATAAAAAGAATATTTGTATCAATTTATTATTTAAACATTCAGCCTTCTAAATTAAAAATTATATCCCTATACTTTTTGTTTCAAATATAAAAAATATTGTTTGAAATATCATAGTCAAATGCACCATGAATCTTCATGGATACCTTAAGATATGGTTAAGAAATGCGTAGTACTTACTAAGGTGATAAATACACAGACTTCTATATATAACTAGACTGCTGACTCTTTATGTTAGGTGTCCTCACTTCTTATGTACATACAAAACGAGTATATAAGTGGTATATAAAGATCTCTTTCTGCGCATGCGCTTTGAAGCGTTGATATTTTGTAGTATACGCAAATGCTTTACATATAATGTGTGCATATAATTGCTAATTATAAGTATAAAAATATTTTTAATACTATCATTAAAAAGCCTTATGAAATAATAAAATGAAATATAATTTTATAAAATAACGAAACTAAATATAATTTTAGAAAATTAAGTAATGTTAAATATTCCCGACATGCGTGTGTGTCGAACATGCGCGATCATATTAGGATGAGGAAAAAGAAATCCATTATTTTTCCGCTTGAAATAAACGTTGAACTCTTACAGTTTTTTACAGCACATGCAATCGTCATTTTTTATGTATTTATATATTTATATATACTACCGTACACGACGTATTTACGTATGTAAATACTTTGAAACTGCGGTTAGAATTCTAAAACTCTGGTTAGAATTCGTTTGAATTTGTTACAACTGTCAAAATAGCATACATATATCTATCACTTCGTTTCTGCGCATGCGCACAATGAGGTATTTCAGTACATACGTTTCGCGGTCGTTTTATATAAGCGAAATTTGGGGAGTTAGCAGTCCAGTTATATATAGAAGTCTGTGGATAAATATCAATATACTACATTTTTCTATATAAAACATGCAGTTATAAAACCTTAAGAATATTTATAATAAATAGAAAAGAAAGAATTACGCATGTAAATAGTTTTTATGCCAAAAATTTATGTGGTTATGTACTAGTACGTAATAATCTTACTTACTCAATAACTAACCGCGACACGTGTTTCACATTTTTCTTATTTTTTAGTTTCTGTATAAAGTTAAATTAGGTAAGTTAATATTTATTATAAAGAATGAAGTTAGATTTTATAGGTTTTTTGTTGTTTTACATCTATTTATTTATTTTTACTTATATATGCTACACTTAACCTCAAATTGTAGAACATACAATGGGCAAGGATAGAGAAAAGCAGAAGAGAAAGAAAATAAAAAGGCAATAGCTGAAGAAAGGAAAAAGCTGGATGAAGAGATCAAACGACTGACAACTATGAAAAAAGCATTACAAAAAAAATTGATTAATAATAAAAATATATCATTTATTACACAGTAAAACCTTGTTTCACGACTTTACTTTTTAACCTTTCAATGGCCTCTTTATTAAGTATATTCATACTTTTTAACTTTTCTAATGCTTCCGATTTAGTTTATTTCTTATTTTCACTTTACAAAATAAAATTTCGTTCGTTAACATTATTTTTAATACTCTATCAAAGTCATGGCCACTTATTGGGACCTCGAAATTTGGACACTGGGACAATCGCGTTTGGCTGGCCAGGTATTGGTACATCACGTCTCCTTACATTTTTAATTAATTTATATTTAATATCGATGAAAATAATCGTTTCTTTTGCACTTATTTAATGTAAAATGTAATACCCTTCAAAATGCAATAGTTTCTTTTACTTTAAAGTTAATTTTATGCCTTAAATTTAAGATATCTTTTCTCCTTGTTCTTAGATGTCCAGTTATTGGTACATTTACCTTATTAACGAAAGGAAGTGACCGCGACGCGACGGTGAATGAGAACGAAGGTTACGAAGAATAGGATCGACGGTGATCGAAGACGATCGAAGGGCGAGCAGAGTCGCGGCCGTACCAAGTTGTTTGCAATTCGGTGGTAGAAAGGCTAATCGAACGATCGGTGGCAATGATGTCACCGCAGACCTCGCCCAGGATCATGAAAATAGACATGAAACAATGCCGATTAAACCGTGAACGATCTACCGATCGTTACAGCGCTGACTGCGTCGCATCGCGGCGCATCGCGTCGTTGCTTCTCCAAGCTTGGCGGCCGCATGTATGCATCTAATTGATGCGTTGTATCATTGTCAGCGATGTGTCTCTCGCTCGCCTTTCGTTGCGCAATGCCGATTATTGCGTGTGTTTGCACAACCGACATAGATTTTCACAGGTAACAATAGGTTACGCATGTGAATGATGTATGGAACATTTATCTACTCGGATAGATAAACTGTACTTGTCAATTGGAGTACAAAGTTTGTAACTTTTTCTTAAAGTTCTATGCTTCATTTTATCGACGTTTCTCACTCGACTCAACAATTTTTCCTATATTACGAGCATAATCAATTTTTTGAAGAATTTATAAGCCTTTAATGATACCATAGAAATATTTCTGAATTAATTTCGAATTTTCATAGCAAACGAGAAGTGTCCACGTAATATCGTCGAACCCAATTGAGGATACTCTAAAATATCTCTTCTTTTCCTCTTCTCAAATATTTACTCCAATAAATACAGTAGATTTATATTATCCTGTGTGCTAATTATTTAATGCACTAAAAATTCCGCGTTCAATTAACCACGTTTGAGGGAAATTGCTTTCGGAGAGTAACTAGAACGGCCAATTGCCTGAAAATTCAGTTATCTGCACACTCAGGTTCGCCTGTTATACAATTGCGATAATTGAGGTTTCACCGTAACCTGATAGCTGTCTATTTCACGATCCTCGCAAAGCGAGTAGAAATTATAGGGATTCTAACCGCTGCCTAACCCGAACCATAACCTGGGTTACCAAGCGAGGATTACTATAACCCATAGTAACCCTGACAGAGCGGGTTAGAGCAACCTAAGGGTAGATTCACAGTGTCTATTCTGCTACAAACTGACGGACAGTATGAGTGTACCCCAATATTATAAAACATTCAACTATAATATACGTAAGGTAACGCATACAGATATTGATCCCCATATACCGTAATTGTGAGTTTCGAAAAATCCAGAAAATACTATAATTTACACTCTGTATAATGCAATATTTTTTTTATGTAAGTATGTATGTATCATGTACCTTTTCAATCTACCGGTTTGCTTGCATGCAAAACTCGTAGATATTCCTTTTGTTACGTTTCGTTTAAAAATAAAATAGTATTTCTTACAAAATTCTCGCAGACTTGAGCACTAGATCTGTCTACACTAAGAGTATGTGAGGAAAAAATGATAAGGAAAAAAAACCCCGAAACAATATTGCATTGGTACTTACTTAGAGATGTATCGACTAGTGGCCGACTAGTCGGTTAAGCCGACTATTCGGCCAGTTTTGTAGTCGACGACTAGTCGGCGACTAGTCGGCAAAAAAAGCCGATTGATCGGCCTTGAATTTTAGTAGCAATAATATCGTGATATCACAGAAAGAAAAACATGTTTTTTGTCTATTGTACTTATATTTACTTATTTATCATGCTTATACATATCTGTATAGAGGGTGGGGCAATAACTATTAGCACCTCAGATATCTCGGAAACTATAAGTTTCACAGAAATATTTGCTGAAATAAAATTGCACAGTACGAAGGGGGCCATCCGGTGGCGATAATAGTTTTTTACAGGTGGAGGTACTTCGGACATTTGAAGGTCACCTCCATTTTTTTAAACGGACCTATTACATAAGGTCATTGAAGGTCACAGAGAGTAGAGAAAGGCGATTCATTTACTACCAAAACCGTAAGTATTACGAAGTTTGGTTATTATTTTTTTATTTTATCGAAATAAAAAACTCTTAAAAACAAAAAAACAGAATGCAATAAAATAATAAAATAAATGTAACAATTTTCTTTTTGAATAATATTAAACAATAATAAATTTTGCATCTTTTTTGTAATAAAGGTGAGTAAAGTATGATAATTAAATTTTTTGAACTCTCCGCATGAAGGAAAGTCCGAAAACGGACGAAAGATAATGAAAATGAACGAAGTGATTTACCTCATTTTATAGCGGCGCGGTGTACGAAAATGATCGGTATAGCCGACTAATCGGCCGACTAGTCGGCTTCTTGGAGGTCGATTAATCGGCTAGTCGGCTAGTCGGTCAAAATCGGTGCATCATTAGTACTTACTACTTACCTTAGACCATATACAGGGTGTAACAAAAATGTCGCAGTTCCTTAAAAGGGGTGATTTCTGAGGTGATTTTAAACATCTTTTTCCTAAGCGAAATTGTTAGGTGGGGCTTTGTTAACGAGTTATTAACAAAAAACACCGACCAATCGGGGAGCGAGTATAGCGGATTAATGATGGCGCGGACAACGACGGGCCAATACCACTCATAGACTGTGAGTCACAGTTGGAGCCCGCGCTGAAACTCATCCGCTATACATACTCGCTCCCCGATTGGTCAGTGTTTTTCGTTAATTACTCGTTAACAAAGCCCCACCTAACATTTTCGCTAAAGAAAAAATCACCTCAGGAATTACCTCTTTCAAGAGGAACTGCAACATTTTTGTTACACCCTGTATACCTAGAGGAACTGCAACATTTTTGTTACACCCTGTATATCTAGAGACACGGCCTGAGGTATAGGAGCCCATGGGTGAGCCTGATGCAAAGATAACGAGCAAGTTTGCCCACAGTGACGTCAGAAAAGATAATTCAAGATGGCGAATAGTCAAATCAGTACAATAGTCAAATAGTACATCAGACCAATCAGACGATTAGACGCCATTAGACTGTATAGTTACTTTCTGAAAGTAGATATTCTTTGCCCACATGAACGTCATGTAGATGATTTTATCTTTGCATCAATCTGGATAACTCAGGCCGTGTCTATATCACTGATTATAACACATGAGTCATTATATCACAGATACTGCCTACGGGAAGTAGCAAGTCTCATTGTGAGCTCAACCTGTTGTTGGCCCTGTGTTGTCTCGCTTGGGAGCTAGACATATTTACGTTGAAGTTCGCTGAAGTTTGATCTGTAGGAAACTTAAAGTTATAATTATTCTAATCATAATCTTCCGGTGTAAACGAGATGCGCCTGTTACTGGGGTTACCCGCCTCTGAGGGTTACTCTGCGCCACAGAGAACCAAACCAGGCCTGTGTTACTAAGGTGAATGTCCCAATTTCTGCTCATTTAAGCGTTCACTCGTTATGAAAAGCATATAAAAAATTTGTTTGCAGTAAAAATTTGCAAAGTAATTGATTAATACCTCGATAATGAATCAATTAATTCAAAAATATTTTAAAAAGATGTTATATGACGTTGAATTATATATTAATAATGGCTAATTTAATGTAGTACTCTAAATGTCCGTATTTCTGCTCACGATAAATAACTGGCAAAAAATCCAATAAAAATCCAGAGTAAAATACAGTAAACGTTTTTAGTATTAAATACGATTTATTTCTGCACACTCTACATTCGGTCCAATTATCGAATCACAATAAAATTGCTGTTCTTTAGTATAAGCAGTAAGAATACGATCAGAACGAGTAAGTTCCTTGTTCTCAAATTTTTTTCGTTACTTACGTAGCACTTTCTTTTTAACAAACCGGTACATCACTCGCATGAATGATCAAAGAACTTATAATTATTTTTTTTACAATTATAGTACAAGCGTAACATTTATAATAATAAGAAAAATACGAAGTGATTAGAAATGGGGACATGAGCAGAAATTGGGACATTTACCTTATCCCTGGTAGCAACGCGAGTCGCGCTTGACATTACGCGCAAGCGAAAGCGAAGATGGAATACAAATGGAGAATTTACTTCTTTTTTTTTTTTTTTTTTCGTGTGGACTCAATCGCGAGTTGAGCGTGATTTAGCGACGTTTCCAAGAACGAGCAAGGCCGAGCACGATCGCGTTCCTTTTATCACGTTCGACGACATTTGATTCGCGCGCACTTTGATCTGCCATGTGCTTGTGCACAGTGTTCGCGGGGCACGAGTGGCACGAGTCGGCGCAAAAAGGAGAAAGCGACTCACGGTGCCGCGATTGCCAAAGAAAATAATTGTAGGTGCGCGATCGAAGAGATTGGCTCGGGAAACGGTTGGTGTCATGGTCATGGAAGGAAATTAACTCGAACGCACGTGCTCGTAACTTTGTTTCGTTGCCTATCGCGACGAGAGGTTCTCGCGTGAATGACGGATCTTTTTGTGAACTGAGCTCCGCCTTGAAAATGCGACTCGCATAACCAACGATTGGCTGCGTTGAATCGAATCGTTCGTTAGATAAATAAGGTAAATGTACAAATGACTAGCCACGTCCCATTACCTAGCCACTGATGACATTTTATTTTTTAACAAGCTAAACTGACATAAAATAAAAAGAATATTTGTACCAATTTATTATTTAAACATTCAGCCTTCTAAATTAAAAATTATATCCCTAAACTTTTTGTTTAAAATATAAAAAATATTGTTTGAAATATCGTAGTCAAATGCACCATGAATCTTCATGGATTCCTTAAGATATGGCTAAGAGATGTGTAGTACTTATTAAGGTGATAAATATCATTATACTACATTTTTCTACATAAAAAAGGCAGTTATAAAATCTTAAGAATATTTATAATAAATAGAAAACACAGAATTACGCATGTAAATAGTTTTTAAGTCACAAATTTATGGTGGCTATGTACTAGTACGTAATAATCTTACTTGCCCCATAACTAACCGCGACACGTGTTTCACATTTTTCTTATTTTTTAGTTTCTGCATAAAGTTAATTTAGGTAAGTTAATATTTGTTATAAAGAATGAAGTTAGATTTTATAGGTTTTTTGTTGTTTTACATTTATTTATTTATTTTTATTTACATATGCTACACTTAACCTCAAATTATAGAACGAACAATGGGCAAGGAGAAAGAAAAGCAGAAGAAAAAGAAAATAAAAAGGCAATAGCTGAAGAAAGGAAAAAGTTGGACGAAGAGATCAAACAACTGACAACTATGAAAAAAGCATTACAAAAAAAATTGATTAATAATAAAAATATATCATTTATTACACAGTAAAAACCTTGTTTCACGACTTTACTTTTTAACCTTTTAATGGCCTCTTTATTAAGTATATTCATACTTTTTAACTTTTCTAATGCTTCTGATTTAGTTTATTTCTTATTTTCACTTTACAAAATAAAATTTCGTTCGCTAAAATTATTTTTAATGCTCTATCAAAGTCATGGCCACTTATTGGGACCTCGAAATTTGGACACTGGGACAATCGCATTTGGCTGGCCAGGTATTGGTACATCACGTCTCTTTACATTTTTAATTAATTTATATTTAATATCGTTGAAAATAATCGTTTCTTTTGCACTTATTTAATGTAAAATGTAATACTCTTCAAAATGCAATAGTTTTTTTTTTACTTTAAAGTTAATTTTATGCCTTAAATTTAAGATATTTGTCTCCTTGTTCTTAGACGTCCAGTTATTGGTACATTTACCTTAGTTGACGATTCAATTTTTCATTTCTTTCAGGGAAAGTTGTTCAGCATGGTAGGAGACTACATATAGCGAGCGGCTGCTTGCTCGCACCCGCTACAGCCCAGGTGGTCGCGATTAGCGCAAACAGTCCGATCAGCTGCCAACACAAAGACCGACGATGCTTTTCTCTTTTTCTCTTTCCTCGTTGGCCGATTCGTGGAAGTGTTGCACGCCCAAGTGTCGAGTTTTCAAAGGAATGCATGGCTTAGCATTAATAACTAACTCTTATCATTTTGGTCTCTCGCTTCGTTTTTCATCGACCTAGGCAATTTCGAAATCAACGCGTTACGCGGAGATCGTGAGCGACTTCACGAATCGAATTACCTAGACTACCTCTAATCACACAAATTGCCATTATTGGTTAAGTCGATCGCATCCACTTCGTTATTGCTATTTGCCATTGTTAGTCAGTAATGACAATTCGTCTAACTGAAGGTACTTCAGTTGATTCTTCTCGTCGGCAATTTACGAACTTTGCGTACACTGAGAGTAATAATGAGAGAAATTTTACTACATTTTCTACTAAAACGGCAGGATTGGTGAAAGTGGTTAGATTTTTACTACACCAGTGCAGTAATGTTTGGTTCTTAAAACTTACAAACCTCGTAAAAACTACAAACCTCGTGTACTGATTTTTACTACAAGAATGTACAGGGTGATCCTCTCGCTAGAGGACACAAAGGAAGGCCCTTTTCCTAAAGAATCGCAGCGGTAACGTCGTCACTGAAAAGGCCCAAACCATTGGTGGGCTATTAAGAAGTCGACGACCAAGGGTTTGGTTCTTTTCAGTAACAAGGATACCGCTGTAATGTCTAGACCGCGACAATTGTAGCTTTGTGTCCACTAGCGAGAGGATCACCCTGTAGCAAACTTGGAACTTTCAATCTAAAGTTTTTCTTTATGGAAATACTGAGGAGTAATGTTTGACGACGGGGATGGCGAGGTATACTGGAAACTGGAGGGGGAAAAACTTTGGGATGGAAGAAGAGAAAGGGCCACGGTGATTTTCGTTTTGGACCATCGAATCAACGAAGACTTGCTTCATTATCTCATTAAACCTATGCTGACAGACCCGCGCTTGAGTTGTGAAAGATTATTTCGGAACTCGCCTTATATGGGAACAGGGCTAGGAGCAACCACTAGCGAGAAAGACGATTATTACGAGAACGCTCTAGCGGAAGCCCTATGAAACTAGGTCTATGCTCAGTAACTGTTAACGGCCCGTAACAAATACCTATGTCAGAAAATAAGTTTTTCCAATATTAACTATACCATTTTTTGGGCATTTATGCGATATTCATTGAAAGGCATTGAAAAGACAATGCTAAAATCCAAGCAAATTGAGGTTATGTCACGAGACGCCACTTCTTTCCAAAGCGTAGATATCGCTGTGTATCACAGCCTCCCGTAAATTTTACTACACTGGTCTATTAAATTTTGAAACACATGTGCTAATTTTTCCTTTTAATGTGGTAGAAAGGAACGCATTTCACTATATCCTGTTTCTTTACTACGCAGTGTAGTAATTTTTCCTCCATTATTTTTCTCGGTGTAGTACGTCTGATTCACCACATTATCAAACATTTTTCTTTCATCTGCAAGTGTTCTCCGAATGATTTTTTATTTATTTTTATTTATATATTTAAACTAGTCGGGCGAAGCCCTTTACATGTAATAATATTTATAATAATAGTTAAGACGTGATATTTCACAAATTCTTAAACTAAATTGAGAAGCTTACTCTTAAACAACGAAGTGTTATCTGAAAAAATCAATGTTGTTAACGTATGTATTTGTTTCTTTGAGTGTACAGTCGGCCAAAAAATATATGACGCTCTAAACTGACGCACCCGTGCGCGTGTTTTCTTTTTCTAGGGTGAAGTTGTCGCGCGCATGGCTGCGTCAGTTTAGAGCGTCATATTTTTTGGCCGTCTGTACAGCACCTCAAAACTGGAAACGCGCGAGAGCGCCGCTTTATTTCATTATCATTATGCTAATTCAATTGACCGGAAATTCGGCTAGAAATTGTGGCAGCCAGTCGGTCGGCAGATGTCACGATTTGGTCGTCCGCCCTCGACAAATCTGTCGTCGGAATCGGTTTATTTACCGAGAGAATCGTGAAAATAAAACACTCAGTGTCGGTTGAACAATTTAAATATTTACGCGACGCGACTTGGTCCTCTAGGCTGCAGAAGGGGAGACGCTATAGGACCGTCGCGTCTGTCGTAATTGCCTCGAAAACGATTTAACATCGTAAAGAAACTCCCTGCTCGCTGGAGAAGACTGTTGAGTCTGTTGTAAAGCAATCTTCCTCCCACGATTTTGAGACTTTCGTAGCAACGAGGCAACATTGCAAAATCTCCTTTTTTTGAGACGGAGGAAAGGGTACATACAACAATTTCGAGAAGAATTCTTTAAAATGCAAAAATTTCTGTTTATGAATTTTTCAAGGAAATTCAAGTCTTTCGAAATCAAAAGACATCAAACTAAAAACCCGTTTATTGCCTTCGTCTCATTTCGGTGTTCATAAATAATAACGTATTTTTTATTCGATTCCTTTTTCATCCTCAAGACATTTTTTTTTTATATGTATACGTTACTGTTATCTCTGGATAAGAGTTCCATTCATTTGATTAACATTCACCAGCAAAAATGTCTAGATTAAAAAAAAATGATTTCGAAGAAACGAGCAAGAGGAACGTTTTGCAATTTTCTGAGTGGTTTTATTATCTGGATGCAAAAAAATTCGAGGAATATTTCACAATATTCTTTCGTGAATGAAAACGTTAGACTTCCACTATTCGACTTAACTCGCTGAAAATTTCATCAACGCGAATCTAAAAGGGCGAAAGAAAGACAAGGAAAAGGCAGGATAAACAGCGTAGCAAACAATAAATTAGGATTTGCTTAATCGAACGAGAAACACCATGAATAATTCACGACGGACGTCTTGATCATCGAAATGGTTTCGTCCTCCGCCGTGACAACTCGTTCCGATCGGGCAAACACGATCCTCCGTTTTCGAACTTGGCCGATCCTCCCCCCTCCCTTTTGTTCGTGTTTCCCGTTTACTTCCCACTCGTGCAGCGGCCTCTCAAATTTATTCATTTACCAAACGAGCGGCTCGGTACGGGCTATGAATAGGTGAGGGTGCCGGTGTCTAAGAAACCAGAAACAAACTATTCCTCCTTCGTTGGGGCGCGTTCTCCTCGTACGCTTCCAGTTCTTCCACGAAAAAGTGGGCGCGATTCATATTGTAATTTCGAAAGCAGGATCCATTTATCTTGCCTGGGGGAATCTTTACAGAAGTCGCTATCCTCCACGTCCGGGAATAGCGGCGCGGAGAAAATAAAAATGAAGATAGACGAGAAAAAAAAGAAACAGGGAGACGAAACGATCTTTCGTTTAAATTCGTAATTAGGTAATTTTTTTATTTTATTCTGTTGCTGGAGCAGCTCGTGATAATATTTCGATTTTGCATCAACATTTTTTTTACAGAAATTGTATATTTTTTAATATTTAGTTGAATATGATACGTTATTTTAATAAATTGTCTAATGCCATTTACGTTTGGTAATAACTAGACTTTGGATGTTTATGCAAGATAAATATGCAAAACGCATATGACTTTTATGCACGATGGATATGCAAACGTGCGCGAAAAATATGATATTAGCTGTCAACAGTACATTTTGCACTTATTCTAATTTATTATAGTTTGAATTATAATAAATTACAAATCCTTTTTCTAAATTCAACGGTGTTGATTGACGACGTTTGTTTGTACAAAATTAACTTGTACGCGGAAATCAGCGTCCCGCATCACAAAATGCAATTGGTGTGTAGTTAATTTTACTCCGACAGTAATCTAGAATATTTATCGGTTTTCGAATATGTTGCTAAAAATATTTGAAAGTTTTATTGATTCAGCCAATACCGTATTTTTTTCTAAAGCAGTAATTTTTTTTACGTTTTTCGTTACGATCTTCAGCAATGTTCTTTAAATGGTCAATCCTGCTACTATCTTTATGTCTTTTTTTAACCCATTGGAGTATTTTATTTCCTTTGACTACTCTTGCATTGTAAGAAAAATGTAAAAAATTTAGTGTTAATATTTAAGTTCTTTGTTCCTTAACACTATATGTATACAAATATAAATATTTCATTATCTACATTCGTTAAAACATGGTAATGGTACAATTTGTACTATCCCAGATTTTCATAAGCAACGTTGCAATGTTAAAACAATTCATATAATTACCTATATGCATTTTCGACATTTTGAGAAATATATTCAAAAACATTTTGATGTATTTATACCAGTGTTAGCATCTGGTACTTTTAGGTACGTAACGCTATTTAGTATTACATATTTGTTACATAGGTATTACTAATAAATAATGCTTCGCGAAGTCTGACTTCTTTTTGCTCTTGCTGTTTCGCAGCCCTTTCTCGAGCAATCTGCCTCGAAACAAACACGTAACTACATATTCTCCAATTCCTCAAAAAAGAAAAAAAAACAAAGCGTCGGCTCGTACAGTCAGTGCCACTGATTCTTGCCCCTAGGGAAAATATGGGATCAGGAAAAGTGCCCATTCCATTAATATACAGGGTGGGGCAATAACTATTAGCACCTCAGATATCTCGGAAACTATAAGTTTCACAGAAATATTTGCTAAATAAAATTGCACAGTACGAAAGGGGCCATCTGGTGGCGATAATAGTTTTCTTGCAGGTGGAGGTACTTCGGACATTTGAAGGTCACCTCCATTTTTTTAAATGGATCGGTATATTTTTGCTTCCGTTTCATGATAGAGGATCTTAAAACGAGTTCAACGACCTATTACATAAGGTCATTGAAGGTCATAGAAAGTAGAGAAAGGCGATAATACTTACGGTTTTTGTAGTAGTAAATGAATCGCCTTTCTCTACTTTCTATGACCTTCAATGACCTTATGTAAAGGTCGTTGAACTCGTTTTAAGATCCACTATCATGAAACGGAAGCAAAAACATACCGATCCGTTTAAAAAAATGGAGGTGACCTTCAAATGTCCGAAGTACCTCCACCTGCAAAAAAACTATTATCGCCACCGGATGGCCCCCTTCGTACTGTGCAATTTTATTTCAGCAAATATTTCTGTGAAACTTATAGTTTCCGAGATATCTGAGGTGCTAATAGTTATTGCCCCACCCTGTATACATAAAAACTATACACGGTGTTTGGGATAGTATTGCAAAGATTTGGAGGGGTGATAGATCACGTAAAAACAAACAAAAAACTTCTATATGACTTGGGTCCAAAACTCAACAATTTTTGAAAAAAACTGTCATAAACATTTAAGCTTCCAACCCCTATAATTCTAAATAGGAACGTTTTTCGTAAGCAATTTCTTCGCTAAGATAAAGATTACGATCTTCTTAATCCAATGAGTACAGCAACTGTGATGTTACTCCATCATTTTATGTCCATTTTACGCCTGAACGCCTGTCGATCTTATTTGGACGCATTAAAGATGCTTATAATGGGGCATCTTAAAGATGCCTGAAATTTACGTCGTAAAGGCGCCTTTCCGACGTTTATTCTGGGCGCCTGGATCGGAAAGGCGTCTTTTGGACGTTTAAAAGGCATCTTAAAGGCAGACAGTTTTGTAACATAAGGTATTCAAAAGGTGTCTATCAGGCATTAACAATACCAATATTACTGTACGCATTGGATTAACAAGATCACAATCTTTATTTGAGCGAAGAAATTGCTTACGAAAAACGTTCCTATTTTGAATTCTAGGGGCTGGAAGCTTAAATGTTTATGACAGTTTTTTTCAAAAATTGTTGAGTTTTGGACCCAAGTCTTATAGAAGTTTTTTGTTTGTTTTCACGTGATCTATCACCCCACCAAATCATTGCAACACTATCTCAAACACCCTGTATACTGTATATATTCTATTTTATACAGGGTGTAACAAAAATGTTGCAGTTCCTTGAAAGGGGTAATTCCTGAGGCGATTTTAAACAACTTTTTTCTTAGCGAAAATGTTAGGTGGTGCTTTGTTAACGCGTTATTAACGAAAAACACCGACCAATCGGGGAGCAAGTACAGTGGATTAATGATGGCGCGGACTGTGGCGGGCCAATACTACTTACAGTTCGAGCCCGCGCTGAAATTTATCCACTGTATTCATGCTCCTATTGGTCGGTGTTTTTCGTTACTAACTCGTTAACAAAGCCCCACCTAACATTTTCGCTAAGGAAAAAGTTGTTTAAAATCTCCTCAGGAATCATCTCTTTAAAGGAACTGCAACATTTTTGTTACACCCTGTATATTTCAGTGGGAAATGAGCATTTTTCCTCATCACCTTTTTCCCTAGAGGCAAGAATTAATGGCACTGATTGTACAACCGCGTAAACGGCAATCGGCGGAATTGGCGATCGACGGCGAGCCGAGCGCAGTATCTGAAGTATGTATCTCCTTTCGATCGCGTCGACAGCGTCAGCCTTACCTGGCAAATGATCGGAAAGGAAGAAAAGGTAGATAGCGAGAAGGAGGATGGTCACTGACAGTCGGGGTGGCGATTCTCGAAGCAGGTAGCCGCCGATTGGCGGTGCTAAAATTGAGCGAACCGTGCGATTGGCCGTCCTCGCTTCTCCAACTCAGTTAGTCATCGTTCCGGATTTGGAAAATTGGCGTGGTGCCGAATTTCCTGAGCCCTGTCGAAGGGTTTCCTTCCGTCCGCCGTCCCTCGTCTTCTCGCTTCCGCCGCCGCGCCGCGCCGCGCGGTTCTCCTCGCTATCGATTTTTCTGCGTCCCGAGGAACCGCTTCGTGGGCGAAACGACACACGACGGCAGAAGAGAGAGGAAAGAAGCGTCGAAGGATGGTTCGCGAACGCCGCGCCGCGCCGGTCGAGTGGTACCCGTGTTGAGATTGCACATCAAAGCGGGTTCGCGCGGCGCGGCGCGGCGCTACGTGACGAGACGAGGCGAGAGGAGATGAAAGGAAACGAGACGGAGCGAGGCGAGGCTATGTGATGATGCGGGAAGGGAGAGGAGGGACGAGGCGAAGCGAAGGTTCCACGGTTTAAAAGGGTCAGTGAGCCAGGGTCACCGTTTCGAATCTACGAGCTCTTGTAAACGCGAGTTCTGTTTACCGTGGCTACGCATAATTCGAAGGTTGCAGCGGTCTCTCGCTGAGAAAGAATAGGGCAAGCGTGTATGTATGCTCTCGAACGGACGATCAATCTGCGAACACTGTACCGCGATAAGCTTCGCAATCACGATTCTCGAATGCCGACGCAAGGATGTGTTGGCCGTGAGAACGATTGTGTTCGTGTGTCATTTTCTGGCAAATATGGGCGAGCATTTCTCACGGATTACAACATTTTTCTGTCTTTTATTCTCGTAAAAAGTAATTTGGTATTTTTTTATGTAGGAGTGTGAGTTGAAACTTTTTATTACAGCGGGAGTGGTCTTCTTTTTATAGACTAATCGTGAAGGCTGCAAATTAATTTGTAGGGTAAAGTATACAGTTATTGACCCCCTTATACAATAATTGACCCTTTCGAGAAAAGTAAAAAATATAGTAAAATCCTTTTCTTATATAGTAAAATATTAATTGTATACGAAACAAGAATATTTGAATCATTGAAATATCTATTTTTCTTATTACGTAAGAAAATAATTATACTTTATTTTTTACTTTTCTTGAAAGGGTCAATTATTGTACAAGGGGGTCAATAACTGTATACTTTACCCTACATTTAATATTTTGTTCGTGACAACATTTCCTCGTAAACGATTTCAATGAATAGTAGGTACTCCAATTTTCATAAAACGTTCCGGGCTATGACTTATAATCAATTTATGTATTACGTTTGTTATTAAACATTTTACATTTTTTTAAGTACATATAACGAATCGCAGAGTAGATTTGAGAATTTTGTGTTCGATTGTGTGAAATTGTTTCGTCGTCAATAAATTCAGTCTTGGAGAGATTAATGAATGAGAGGCTGGAACGCGTTGATACTGTTGATAGTCAACAGAAATGAAAGTGATAAGAAGATAACAAAGTACCTTGCGCACCTAATACGATATCGTAGAGTCATTCGAAAGGTTGTTTAATTTTTTAAGATACAGATATGTACACTGAAGATAGGTACGTAGTTGTATGCTAATTTTTTAATGGAAGCATTGAATCAGACAACGATCGTGATGTCTGATTAGAGGAGATTCAATGAACGACTACGTCACTTTTAATTCTGCCTATGTACGGAAATTGCGTTTCGCCTCGAGTCAAACTGTAGTGTCTCAACTTCAAATAGATCCTATTTTTCTGTCATGCGTATTTTTAATACTTTTTTCTACTGTTACTTACGTATTCCGTGTCAAGGTTAAACGGTTAAGTATGAAATTGTAATTTTTGCTATTTTTTCGGCTACACGTTGTTTGTTACCCAATTTGTGCAGAGATTTTTTCAAATTTCGTTCGAGAAAACGAGCAAAATTGGTCAAAATGAATGCACGACCTAATAACGCGACCATTTCCGTGGACTTTTAGGCCCTCTTGCAAGATCACCTTATTGTTATCTTATCTCGTACTTTATATATTAATATCCGTTTTACGAACCACAGTATCGGTCTGTTTGCCTTTAGTGTAAACAGCGCGACGAGATTACCAATATATCGACGATTCAAGAGTTTCGTCGGTCGCGGTGAAAAGGAAACGATAAAGTAATTTGGCCGTATTTACGACAACATAGAAACAACATTTCTTTTCGTTTCCTCAAGAAAATCAGGAAACTCTTCGTTATTTAAGAAAATGATTATAGCTCGTATCGGAAGCGAATAAAATTCTTAAAAAACGGAAAGGAGGAAAATAGTCACTAAGTTTAGCACCTTTTTAATTTAGAATAAAAAAACCATAGATTTTAATTTAGTTCAAATATGTCTCGTCATTTGTTAGACACTTGTGTCACCTTTCGGGTAATTGTCCGATACCATTTAAAAAAAAATTCGTCTTCGGTCTTGCTCGATACTAATAAATCATGCGTCGGACAAGCTACGATGCATCGATTTGAATAAATAAAAACCAGATAACGTAATGGTTGATGAATAAGATGGGCGCGGAAGACTTCCCTACTTCAGCTTTAGCTATCATTTTTTTATTCGTGATAATATGGGGATATTATTATGGAACAGGTTAACTGAACGTCGATTCGTGGCTATTTGTAATCACGTTTTCGTCAGTACACTGTGCGATTGCTTCAACTGTTGACCGTTCCTTGGGTTGCCCTGAATAAATGTTGAGGTCGCGAGTAAGCACCGAATTAAATGTATAAAATAGACTTGTAATAAATTGCACTTATTACTGTCCAAAGGACTTTTGCAAATGCGTGTAATGGTCGTCGAAGAAAACACAGTGTGATGTGAAGCGGCGCGCAGCGCGGTGAGACAGACGACTTTGTCGCGATGCGGTGTCGAGATTCAGAATGCGCGAAAAAGCACCCTGACTGTGTGGCTGTTCACCCTTCAAACGTGTTCCTTACGTAATTCGCGCTGACACAGAGGGGAGAGTACGCTTAAAAATAAACCGGTGAATAAGACGCAGTTACGCTACACGGTGTAAACAGCCAGAAGGGACTCTGATGTACTTTTCGAGGAAAATCTAACGACACAACGTTACGTAACCGATGACCTTACACCGTCGCGAATTTCGGTCGACTCTTCGCCGACGACCAATTTTTTTTGAAGGAAAGTTCAAGTATCGGTTCATTATGAAACGGTGGACACGCCTATTAGCACTTTTCGCTTTCGTGTTCGACGATGGAAAAGGGTTACATTACAAGAATGGCTCTTATTTAGTCTTGATGAAAATTTTTTTTCAAAATTTTTTTACGACACCCTTTAAAATAGTTCGGACTAATAAAAAAACTGTTGTGCAAAGTTTGAACCTAATTTGGATAAGTGGAAAACGTATCCTTGGGCCCCTGAAGATTAAAATTATTATTTTAATGCATACAAAGTGGGTTTTCTTATATATCTGCTAAGTTTTTTATTATATGAAAAAACATGTTAAACAGAAGTTGTAGATCCAGACAAAACCTTTTATATTCTATTAACTTTTCTCATGCGACAAACTGTTCTCGAAAAAAATCCAAAAAACTGTAAAAACTGATCAAATTTTATTCTTTTTAATTTTAGGAATTTTAATGTATCTTCAATAATTACTATACTTATGAAAAAAAAAAAAAGATTGTGTATCTCCCTTTAAAACGCTTAATGGCTATTTTTTTAATTGTATAAATTGTATCATTTTTCTGAAATAGTTTTCGGATTTCTGCCAAAAACGGCTTTGTTGATATGAAGAAAATATTAATGTTTAAAAATGCATTGAATACGTTTTTACTGTCAAATACAAGTTGATAAAATTCCTGAAGTTTTTGAGAAAGGTATTGAACAATAATTTGTTTCTAGCAAAACAAAAGCATTTTTCAAGAGATTTCTACTAGATCAATACCTTCAAAAGAACGATTTACTTGGTTAAAAAACAGAAGCTTTGTTAAAGAACTTGAAGTAGTAAATAAACTGAGAGTTGTCAATGATACACCAGAAAGAGGAATTCAATTAATGGAGGATTATAATGAATTGTTCACGAAAAATGAGAAGCAAAAATAATATGTTCTTAAAATTGTAAAAAATTTCATTACAATAACTTGTACAGTTTTCCGATTATTTAAATCAATTTCATAAATATTTTTAAAAAATTGTTATTTAGGGTTCTTAAAAAAATACATATTTTGTGTGGCCTTTATAAGTAATAAACGTTGAAACACATTGAAATTGTCAAAATTGAAACGCGACCAATTTGTTCAATTCTGTTAAGTTTTTAAGATTTTTTTCTAAAACAGTTTGTCGCACGAAAACAGTTAATATGTACAACCTGAAAGATGGGTTTTATTCAGATCTACAACTTTTTTATACCAAAACCTACAGTGTGGAACTTTGGTGACGAATTTAAACAAAAATTGAAAAAGTTGCACATGAATCAATCTCTTATTCACATTCTTTAGAAAAAAGTCATCATTAATGATTCTTGAAAAATTTCACAATCATCCAATGTTGATACGGAAGTTCCACATTGTAGAGGAAGGAATCCTACACTTCTAGTTAAAATTTCAAGTAAAAATCTTCATTCGTTCAAATGTTGTTTCAAGATAAACGGCTTCAAAGTTTAAAGTTTAAAATAACTTTTTCTGGATAAGAATCGAGTTGTATTTTTTAGGAGTCGAAATTTGAGGTCAGATAGCGTAAAACGTAGACAGCTTTTGAGTTCGTTGACCCACCACCATATGACTATCAAGATTCCCTCTCTTAAATATTCGCAACATCCCCTTTCGATTCCTATCTGACACTTTTTTTCTCCCTTGTGTATCGCTTCACCCCTGCCTAACGGGACAGCTGGTCGCGTGCCACTCTTGACCACATCCGTGTCCACGTCTGAACCCTCCACTATTTACACCTTTTGCTCCATTTGCGGGCTGGATTTCTTCTAGGTTTCATTTTAGACTCTGTCGCAGCTATAAAATTCTCTACAAAAATTGAATAGTAGCAGTTAAGTGATTTCTAGCTGCGAAAAACCAGATGTGGTTGTCGCGAACTTTATAATAAAAAAAATTAAAATGGAATATTAAAATACAAAATTTTTTATATTAAAATAGAAAAAAGAGGGAATGCGAAAACGTTGAATGACAATATTAGATATAATACATAATTTGCAAAGTGAAGTTACATTTACGTAATCGTTCCTAGTGAATGTCCTAATTTTTGTTCATTTAAGCGTTTACTCGTCATGAAAAGGGTATAACAATTTGCAAAGTTATTGATTAATACCTCGATAATGAATCAATTGATTAAAAAATATTTTAAAAATGATGTTATATGACGTTTAATTATTAATAATGGTTCATTCAATGTAGTGAATAATGAGTAGAAATACGGACATGTGGGTAATCCACATGTCCTTAAACCTACTCACCTGTTTTCCACTCAAAAAAATTAACAGTGGAAAAAAATCTACATCCAGGGAAAGTACAGTAAACGTTTTTCGTATTAAAGACGACTTATCTCTGCACACACTACATTCGGCCCGATTATCGAATCACAATGAAATTGCTGTTCCTTTAGCCCAAAACAGTAAGAATACGATCAGAACGAGTAAGTTCTTAGTTCTAAGATAGTTTTCGTTGTTTATGTAACATTTTCTTTGTAACAAAACTGTGCATCACTTGCATGAATGATCAAAGAACTTATAATTATTTTTTTTACAAATATAGTATAAACGTAACATTTATAATAATAAGAAAAATACAAAGTGATTAGAAATCGGGACACGAGCAGAAATTGGCACATTTACCTTATTGTTTGATAATTTTCCTATTTTTTTTCCTGTTTTCGGTACTGCTGCAGTATTGTTCGTGGATAAAAAGAATCTAAACTCACGTTGCATGTTCAGGAATATTCAAATGCAACGCGAGCCTAAAACAGAATAGAAAGCGCTTGCACGGAGACTTTCGAAGGATACGATGATCCGTTGTGGTGTGCGCAATTTATATTCTGTGCGCGTTGCAGTATGATGATCGCGGTATTGTATGATTTCAAGCTGTGTACGTTGAAGGAATGAAACGTTATTTGCACTTAAGATCGGCCGTATAATCATAACTGATTGTAAGTCCACCTGTATTTATTCAAAAGTTAGCACATGCATCCACCTTCAGTTCTACAGAACGCGTCGCTTTTAACGAGAAAGCTCCAAGTGTTACTGGAACATTTAGTGGGTAGTTGCATCGAGAAAAAACGGATTGTTGACCGAAAACGAACGTGATCTTGAACAGGTTTTTGACACGAAACCTTTAGTGTCGAAGGGGGAAGGTGCATGCAAGGGTCTAGTCGCCAGTATCGATTTTTCATTCGCTCCCTCTGTTTGGAAAAGCGAACGAAAGGCGCGTAGGGGCCATTTGTCCGGCTGAAAGCATTGCGTTACGATGAGATTACAGGGCATAGGGTAAGTGTGGGTATTACTGCGGATGCCCCAATTACTGCGGATATTTATAAAACAAATAATATTGAATGTTCGAAGGTACGTAACGTCTTGAAAATTAATGATAAAATTAATTACAGAGTTAGTCTTTCAAAAAACAGTGTAATCATTCATCTACATTTTATTATCTATTTTTATTTCTTATCCCAGTATTGAGTATAGCACTGCGCGCTAGTGATGGCGATATTTAGAAATTGTATCGATATTTGGTATCGATACACATAAAAATCGGGAATAAAACATCGATATTATCAATACTGTAGATATCAATACATACATACATACAATTACATTAGAATTTTAGAAATAAAAATCAATATTCGTTCAAATTAAGTGTTTTATTTACAATAAACTTAATTGTATTTAACATTTTAAATACAGTAGTAAAATGACGTCAAATTGAAAGACTATATGATTATGCTAAAACTTCGATATTCATAAATTATGTATCGATACTGGAATATACAGGGTGTAACAAAAATGTTGCAGTTCCTTGAAAGGATTGATTCAGGTTGATTCCTGAGGCGATTTTAAACAACTTTTTCCTTAGCGAAAATGTTAGATGGGACTTTGTTAACGAGTTATTAACGAAAAGCAAAGACCAATCGGGGAGCGAGTACAGCGGATTAATGATGGCGCGGACGAAGACGGGCCAATACTAATCACAGCTAGAGCCCGCGCTGAAATTCATCCACTGTATTCGTGATTCCATTGGTCGATGTTTTTCATTAATAACTCGTTAACAATGCCCCACCTAACATTTTCGCTAAGGAAAAAGTTGTTTAAAATCACCTCAGGAATTACTTCTTTCAAGGTAGTGCAACATTTTTATTACACCCTGTATATCATCATATTGCTAAAATATCGATATTCATAAATAAAGTATCGATACTGGAATATATCGTTACATTAAACATCGATACAAAATATCGATATTTAGTTTGAAAAGTATCGATATTCGAAATATCGATACTGTATCGCCCATCACTACTGCGCGCCACGTGTATTCATTATTGCGGACTGTTAACTGCGTATCCTAACCTCAAAACCGATCTGCGGTGCGTGAATCACTGCTGCAGTAAAAATCCGTAAAAAATGAAAAAGTAGCACAAAAGAACCAAAGCAGAAATAAGAGAGAAATGAATCTGTTATTCAAAGTTATATAACATTTCTATTTATAAGAAATCTATTAACATTTCACCTAATATCAATCCACAGTAATATACGCGCAGTAACTGGTATTTGGTTAGTAACTGGCACGCAGTAATGCATGCATGTCCGCAGTAATTCGTGCAAAGAGGTGTCTCTTAATATCTTCGATTTTATTTAAATCCACTTATTATTCCAATCTGATTTTTTTTTTAATGGGATCAGTATCATTCAACCTTGTTTTTTAAAAAAGAAGAAGCGACTTTCATTCATTTGAACGCTTTATCGAGCACTCTGAAGTTAACCTCTGCTAAAAGTCCGCAGTAATACCCACACTTACCCTAGAAGCGATCGCGCTGCGTTGCGATTCGATACATCGATAGATCGCCGCGAAACGTTCGGAGGATTCTTGAAACGTTTGATATCAAATCGTTTCGCTGTAATCGTATTATCAACGGCTTTTCGAATAACCATTTCTGTATTACTTTATCAATTTATCAAAAAGTATCCGTTATTTGTATTTATTCCCGTAAATATTTATTTCTTATCAGATCAGATCTTATTATCTTTTTAATTTTATTTCCAAGAATATCCAGATTCTAAATAGAGGCCAGGTTCGTCCAAGCGACGCTTCAAGACCATTGTACGTAACTATTAAATTTGCGATGCCACGTAACAAACAATATGTACTCGATCGCGTTTGTACTATTGAAATCGTTAGGCAAGACGATGAGACGAGCAGCCAAATCGGGGGTCGAGAGGGCCGCCGCGCCGCGTCGCCCTGCGTCGCGCCGCGCGGCGTCGGTGGTACGCGTTCGCGGAACGCTTCATCGAGAAACTCGTTGAGATCGGTCGTCGGTCACTCGCAATAGAGACGAACACGCGGCACGTATGAATCGATTTATAGCGTTCGCAGAATGCGATCCCTTTGGCAGCCGAACGGACCGTTTTCTCAGAGGCGCTGGCGCTAAATCCCGGCCTATATGAACAACGTGCCAAATCGCGGCAACTTGGTCTTCTCCAATTCTAGAACGAATAATCGAGAAGTCGATCGAGGCTGCTCCGAATCATTTCGATTAGGATAGAACGAGGCGAATTGCATCACTCTCTGTTCAATGGTAAACGATGACGATAGTCACGTGCAAAAGAACACGGACTCAATCGTTTATTTATTTATTTATTTAATGGGGTGGCACCCTTTGATACAATTAGAATACTGAGAAGTGAAGTAGAACGAGAAGTATTATAGAGGTGTTCCGACAAAGCACCTCTGTCTGGTTGATTTTTTGTCATCAATAGATGGAAGATCCTCTGGTCGCCGCTAGGGGCGCCATGATCAGAACTCCGCGTATTGTATACATGTGTACGAATGAAGTGCGTTACAGATGATCGCTAGAAGATCTTCCATCTAATGATCACACATTTCTGAGGGAAGTTGCAACACTTGTATAATACACCGTGTTTGAAACTAATACTTAAATTTAACTAAGGCCTGACGATACTGACGATACTATATTTATAATAACGATCGCGAACAATTGAACCACGTTCGTCAGAAGTGTGTATGTTCCCTAGCAATTGTATATTCATTTTCTGCTTCGTTTATATTCAATTTTGCGGAACAAGTTAGAATATTCTGCACTTATTAATACACTGCAAATGTTTATGCGAATGCATATTTTTATAGGAAATAGGTAAAGTTATGAGACCTGGGCAGAAACTTGTTTTGTCACTAGGAGATTCTAAAGATATATTTTTTATTTTGCACTTTTTGCAAAATGCATATGTTTTGCATATTTCTCTTTAAAAACATATTTAGTTATTTAGTTTTAGTTATTTTCCGTGTATATGCATATCTCATGCTCACATGAATCATCTGTCTCGTTAAATTGATTTAATCTATTAATAAGCACTCTTATCATAGCCGAATAGCGTCGATAAGAGTTATACGTCAATATGATACTAAAGATGCCGCAACAAATTCTATTGTTACGACCTTGTACATTGCTTACTGACCGCCGCATGTAACTGTTGGTATTTAGAATTCGAACAGTTCAGTTTGATAATTAAAGTGACAAGGCGAATATTGTGAGAGTTCGTTCCAACATCATTAAATCCACGGTGATTGTGGGGAAAAGACTAAAAAGAAAATAAGTGCTACCTTAGAAAAACAATGCAGGATTCAAAGAGTTAAGAAAAATTGCACGTATTTTAAGCGGTGAACTTGACGCCATCAAACTTAAAAAAAATGATTGTAATTTACTGTAAATCGAATGCATACACTATTTTTATTTTAATTAAAAAATTGTGAAAAATTAAGATCTTTTACTTAATAAAAAATGCCTCTATACGAAGGAAACATTGAAAAACTAATACAAATTTTGAGCAGGCAAAATTAAAGTCAGAGTATTTAATAATTAATTCATGAATCTGGAACTCGGCTTAATGGTACATTAATAGGGACCACAGTACCTTATACTTAATATCGGAAAAATTTGTATACATATTTTTCTTGCATAAATGTCATATGCTTTTCGCATATTTGTCGTGGATAAACATCCGCAGTCTACTTATTAAGATACTACATGTATGTTTCAAATTATCTTGCTGTAGAAAGTGTTTCGCGACTGATTTAAAGTTTCCATTGGTTGTAGTTGTTTCTTGTACGTCACGAAATCGCGTAGGAAAATCGAATATTCAAAATGGAAACTTGAAACTGTGAACTTGGTGGATGAATATACCAGTTCGCCCACGAAACGATCGGATTCGCAGTCTGGTTACCTGCGTCTGACCAAACTTGTCAGTAATGATGACCCCCTTAATATACCCGCTATCGCAACGTGACATTTCCGTTCTGTCTTTTTAGCGATTAATTTGTATGCGTAACGCTGCTCGGTCAAAATCATTAATGTTGATGAAATTCAGTTTAACAACAATATTAGTTAAAAACTAGTAACACCAGTAATAATAATAGCATGAGATTTTGAAGAGAAAGTTCGCGGAGTCGAAGTATACGCACGATCAACCGACTAGCCGAATACGTATGTACTTCCTTTTCGAAAAGCATGGAAAGCCCCGGTCACGGTCTAATTCTCGTACGTTCACTGTTGCATGTTCGTTGCACTTGCGTGCATGCATACTTCGGTTCGCGCGTAATCGGACCGATGTATGACGACGCGATGCCATGAGTCAGAACGATGACGTAGTCGTTGATACGTCGACGTCGGGATCGCGCGTAACCGCGAACGGTCGAGGCGAAAAGAGCCCGGAGGAGGCGAGAAGGTGCACGCGAGAGAAAAGATGCAACGCGGAGGGAAAGTTGCAGCGCGTATGACGCGGCTGCTTAACTACTTGTCTGTTTACCACGACGCGACGCAACGTCGTGGCTCAGTTATTTACACAGCTAGATTGCGATGCCTTTGTTACATAATAACCAAGCGTAACATTGCTTCGGCGCGTTAACAAACTTATATCGAGCGCATCGAACAAAGTACAAATTTTTATAATTACTTATATAATTGTTTTCTTATACGTCATCCTGTTATTACGATTCTATTTTTCCCGATAAGTCTTCGTTATCGTTGTTTAGTTCCCATTAATCATTAACGTTTCTAGCTGCTTGTCTTTCGTCTTAAGAATTAAGGGTCGTGAGGAGTTTTATAAAAATGAGAAAACCCAAGTGACTACGAAGAATCGTGGCTCCAATTAAAAAAGTTGTAGTTATTCTTTTTTATTTTTATATAGAACTCCATTTAGGTAGCTTATGTGCCATGTACGCGCATATCTACTCTGAAAAACAGTTTACAGAATTGTGTAACGGCTTATAGAAATAGCTTATGGAATTATGTAACAGGACAGCAGCAAAACACCGCTGTTATTATGAATAATTGTGTTTTTAGTGGAATCTTGATGGAAGAAGATACATACAAGATAATTGAAGCGTATTTGAGTATTTGGATGCAGCTGCGAACGCATCGCGTCGGAAACAAGACCGTTCGATGTTTCGATCCCGTACAATTTGAGAACGATATTCGAACACCGTAATCAGATACCGTTTAAGTACTTTCGAAAACATAGGCTCTCTTCTAGGAGATTGTTTATCCAATTGGCATACACGCGTGACTCACCGCAACGTACATATCTACGCAACGCGATTTAAATCAAACATACCTGCGATTACTAATCACTCGCGGTGTGAATGCCATCTTGAAGTAGTCAAACAGTCTAAGATTGTTGGGAACCCCCTGTCGATCTCTCGATAGAAATCACGTTAATCGTTGTATCGGAAAGTTTATTCCCAGGACGTTATTACACGTTAATTGCTTCGAATAGCGTTGAATCCCCTTCGTGGACGAAACGTTAAGAAACTAGGAAATCGATACGGACTCCGGAACAACTAGCTATACATCTGAATGAGACGCAGCGGCATTTATCCACGGCTGGAATTCGACGCGTGAATCATCGCGAGAAACCGGAACCACCGAGGAACTTCCTCGTCAATCGTACTCGCCGATTCTGAATGAAATTTTCTTGGAACTCTCGACGCACCATTCCATTCTGTGCTCCCTGATATGTCTATGCGTAGGCCAAGCGCAGAGTGGACCAAACGGCAAATCTAGCTGGAGAAAATTCAAAATTTTATCATCTCTTATTACTTATAATGATTCATTTTTTTAAGTACCTAAACCCTTACAGATTCCTAAATGAAATATCATTTACGATTGAAAACTATTTTAAAAGGGTAAAAAAAAATATACAGAAGTCTGCAATGGTAATGGCATTTAAGAATATCATCTAACGGTTCATGTTTCCGCTTCTAATTGACGGTGATATTATCTACGGATTAGTTTGCCTTTATAATAAATTTAATGACATTTTAAGATAGGCATATCCAAACCTAGCTAGTTTTTACCTCACGAATTTCAGTTTTTAGTGTAAAAGTCAACGGATCCTTTCAGACCCGTCAAAATTTTTATTACATTTTGTAACTCAGGCTTTGTTCTTTGAGTCTTGTAAAAACTAGCTACGAATGTTTGCGAAATATTGTTTTATAGAACTTTAATTTTGGTCATTCGTAAATAAGGTATATAAACTTTTGGTAGTATGTCGTATTTACTGAGAGGAATAAAAAATGCTGACTAAACATAGGTCCTAAAATTAATACTTTTGGTGTTAAATGTAATTTTATATTTTTTAATAACTACTCTTAACATACAAAAAATTGGATGTTATTTAATTGCAAATGACTTCGATATCGAAGCAAATGTTATTTTAGGTAAATATTGATATTATCTATAAGAGAAGTTATAAAAAGTATTAACTAACATTTTAAAAAAGTGATAAATTAAGATGACAGTAACAACACATTTCTTCGCGAAAGTATTTGCTATTACAGTATTGTGTACTTAAAAAACAGAATATAAAGCGTTAACCTAAAATAAGTAATAGTTACATTATTGTATTTTGCTTCTACGATGGATTTTCCACAAAATGATTCCTAACAACGATACGCGATGCTTACGCGTGTCGTCCGCTTTAGCTGTTTATAAGCGGTTCTAAGGTTTCAGGTTCAAGTGCTCACGGTTTTTCCGCAGCGAAAAATGAAATGTTGATTTACTTCGAATTTGAAGATTACAGTCTTTCCTTTACAATGATACCATACAAGTTGATATTAGAAGCTGTTTTTGATGGGTATGATTTTTTATCAGCTAGATTCGACTTTTTAAAATGCAACAACGATAATAAGAAGTACAGTAATGTTTTGGGCTTATTTTAAATGGTTAACTTTCTGCTTTCATATCCCTGAGTCAAATTTTATATTGTGTTAATTATTTATAATATAACTGACTATAAAAACATTAAAAAATGGTTTTCGCGATCAAAATCATCACGTATTTGAAGACTCAAATCTCCCCTTCACAATGAGATCATTAAAATTAAAATCGGACCCTGTCTTAGATAATCATGATTTTTTCGCCCATCTTACTCTCATCCGGGATTCACAAAAATCATTAAGCGCATTGACGCGTTATTTTGCTTTAATATTTAGTAGGTAAAACATTCAGCGTTATAGTATCTATACATATACTACTACACTATTGAAACCTTTAAGCATATACAACTATACTCATTATCAGTCGCACGGATAAATTAAATTTTTCATTCGTTTCACTGAACTTTTTCCTTTAAGTTGAATACGAGGTGAAAAGTGGTGAAAGAGGAATGAAAATGTGGTGCAAGGTGGGTGCAAGCAGTGCAAGCCAAGCGTAAGACGGATTAGAAAGTTGGAGCGCAACAGGTGGTGGCAGGTAGGCAACGGGGGATGACGACCCGGTGACCGGTGACTCATGGGGTTGCTCCAGGAATGTTCGACGTTCCTCCCGACCGCGTCTTTAGCTGGATGACTCACATTCCATTTACACACAGCCGTCTATACGTGCATCCTTACACCTGAGGAAACACGAGGACCCGTTCCTCGAAGCTGATCGCGTTCAACGCCTGCCGGACCCATTCTTTCGCTATTCGCTTCATCGCCGACAACGGGATTCGAGTCATTTCTTATGGGGTTATACCCAGTCAGGAGGTCGAAATAAAACGAATATTTGAGAATTTTTTTTGAAAAAGCATAAGTATGTGTAGGTTCAACACTTTTTCTATTTAAAAGAGTATTTAAAAGTATTTCCTAATTTTTTGGTGTAAAAATATTAACTTATGTGGAAGTTATTGGCGATGACCGACAATCACTTTTCAAAATAAAAAAAAAACTCAAAAGATTTCGTTAATTTCTTTTTTTTCCCTCTGATTAATCGAAGGAATTTTCGAAATATTATGTTAAAACAAAACGGTATGGTAATGTATAAAAATATACATTAAAAAAAGAATCCTTCAATTAACCACTAGATTTTTATATCTGAAATAAGCTCACTTTTGGAAAAGATTGGTACAGTAGTTTTTGAAATATTTTATTCGCCGTCTTTAAAAACGTTGTTTCGAGAAAAATGATTTTAAAATTTCAAAATCTAATTTAGGCAAACAAATTTGAATCTTTCAGAGAATATTTCTAAGATGAGATGCTTTCAGAAACTGTCATTTTTGAAAATTCGATTTTTTCGACTTCCTGACTGAGTATAACCCCTTAAGGGAATCATTCCTTAATTGGATACGTCTATACAGGGTGTTTGGGATAGTATAGGCAAGCTTTGGAGGGGTGATAGATCACGTAAAAACAAGCAAAAAACTTCTATATGACTTGGGTCCAAAACTCAACAATTTTTGAAAAAAAAAAAAAAAAACAGTCATAAACATTTAAGCTATAAACCGCTATAATTCAAAATAGGAACATTTTTCGTAAGCAATTTCTTCGCTAAAATAAAGATTACGATCTTGTTAATCCAATAAGTACAGTAACTGTGATATTGTTACCTCGTATCGCAAAAAAATAGTATTTTTCTAACCCCCTAAATTACCCTTTAAAATCGCGATAATTTAAGGGGTTAGAAAAATATTATTTTTCGCGCTACAAGGTAACAATATCACAGTTACTGTACTCATTGGATTAACAAGATCGTAATCTTTATTTTAGCGAAGAAATTGCTTTCGAAAAACGTTCCTATTTTGAATTATAGCGGTTTATAACTTAAATGTTTATGACAGTTTTTTCAAAAATGGTTGAGTTTTGGACCCAAGTCATATAGAAGTTTTTTGTTTGTTTTTACGTGATCTATCACCCCTCCAAAGTTTGCCTATACTATCCCAAACACCCTGTATACTATTAATACTGTACGTCTATTTGTCTTCGTCTATATAGTTTCATAGCACAAAATCGAAAAAATAAGTAAGATTATGTCTCTACTATTTTATAGATAATATTATATCTGGTTATAAGCCAGAACGTCGCATGTCACATGTTTTCATTTTCGAGATATATTTTTAATGCACTTTTTCTCTGGTATAAGTATGAATTCTGCTTTCTAGATTATCGCATAAAACCAAAATAAAATTTTTTGAAAATGTGACATACGTCGTTTTGTCTTACAGCCACAGATATAGTGTCTAGTAATAATTAATAACGCGTAGTAATTAATACGTGGTCAATCTAACTATAATAATTTTTTGGAAATTAAATAATTGCGACGAGTTAGGAGCAGATGGGTTTCTACCTGATACCGGAATGAATTGAGTTTATGGCACGAAATATTTCCATAGAATACAGCGCCATTACTCATTTGAACACGTGGTAGTGAAAAGTTCATTTCATTGTTTCTTACATTCTATGTTTTATAAAACAATATCAGAATTCATACTCTTTAAACAGGATGCAGTTACATTGTATATCTTACATATAATCGAGGAACGGTGGTGTTATGTGTCATTCCTGATACCGCGTTTTAATCGTCTCGATTACTCGAGAAAAATGTCGCTCTTATCTTTCTCTTACGCATTCCATTCCAATAACTGTCATTACCGTATTGTATCTATATTACTGCACTATTTAACGATAACCCGACGGATTGATTGTCGTTGCATCAATCGCGTTACTCGTTACTTGCATCGATACAGCATCGCGAAATCAACCAACAGTCACGCTGTCATCCCGCAAATTACGCGTTCTTTCCTTAAAAAAAAAAAAAAAAAAAAAAAAAAAAAAAAAAAAAAAAAAATTACATGCCGTTCAACGTTTCGATCGTCAACAGTTTTGATCACAATTTGTTTTCGATCTCCTTGAACCACCCGGAACCGCTCACCGCGATAATCCGCCTCGCCGCTACCTCGCCACGTGTCGCGCCGTCGACGGAACTAGACATCGTCCACAAATGAAATATTTTCCAACTCTACAATTCCACTTCTCTTCCATCGCTTATTTTCAATAGTTCCTATTTTTTATCCCGTAGGTTACGGGCAGAGCGAATCTCTGCAAAGCGTCGCGTTTAGTGGGCGGATCGATGACCTTGAATCTCGTTGGAGAAACCATGAGTCACGCTGCGGATCTCGTGTTTCCAGGAAAATTCTCTCGTAAGCGCGACAATCGATGCGGAGAGCGGGAAACTTTCTACCTCTAGCCGCTAATAATTTATCTGACTCATCTCTATGCTCGGTTGTCGATACATATCGTTCGCTCGTTCGCGATTAAGTAAACTATAGGATTGTAAACGTCGCTCGCATTCGTAGAAAACGACCAGCGATCGAGATAGGAGTAACGCGATGCACGACTGCGATTCATGATTGCGGGTTGTACAGTTGACGGCCTTTAACCCTTTGAGGACGGAGGACGCGCCACGAACATATGTCGTTGTTGTTATTCTTCTACGCCGACCAAGTGTTACGAATTCGCCGTTTAACCACTCGGATTGGAGTAACGTTTCTCGCACACGATACGTACGTACTTGGTGCTAAAAGTGAGTTGCACGTGTCCCACTCGTCTGACCTTTTCCCTCCGATTTCTAACGCTTAGTCGCCTAGTCGTTGATTAAATTCCAGTCCAAGTGGCTGATAGTTTACGGCAAGTAACAAAAAGGGACGGAGCCCTGATAGTTTGATAGATTGCGTGGTCGTCCCTGGATGGTTGACAACTCGAAGCGTTTAGCTGTTGGCTGTCAGACGATGCTTGGTTTAGAAGTAACGAAAAGTCAAAGTATGGTAGGCATCCTGACGTTGCTTAGGTAATGGAAGAATAGAAGCCTTGTTCTTAGAGACTCCGGTCACGGAGTAGCCGAGAGACGACTCTGGTATAAGGAGTTTGCGATCTTGGAAAGAAAATGAATCTCGAAGAATTTTCGGCTCAAGTATTTACGTTTCAGAACGTAGGAAAAAGTAGCGTCGCGTTGCTACACAATCGAGCCGTTCGATGATCATTCTATGACGCAAACGCGAAACAGCTTTTAAATCAGCTGTATAGTTGACGAAGGCGAAAGCGAAGAGAACGAACGAAGCCATTAAAACCGAAATCGGTGCTATACGTTACGCCGAAGCAAAAACACTTTGATTCGTTTCAGACTTTTCCCAGTCGCCTTCGAAAAACAACACCGTTTGCTTTTGAGATAACGTCGATAGCCGGACAATTCAGGACCAGTTTAAGAGACCAGTTTCCCTTTCCCGAGTTCAGTCGTCGCCCATAAGGAATGCCATTGTAAACGTACGAGCTCATACACTTATCTCCACACGTTTTCACCGTGGACTAAAAGTCTCAAACGGAAACTACAATTACCTCTTGTCTTGGTCTTGTACCACGAGTTTTATATAGTCCATTTTATTTCTAGCGGCATATGTGTATATTTCAGTAACAACGGAAATAGTTAATAGTTATTACAACATGAAAATGAATAAATATATTCTAGAAGTCACTTTTTATCACCGCGAACGTCAAACGAAATGTGAGTAATTTCATTTGCATTTCTTTTACTTCATTGTTTATTGTTCTTCCGAACGATAAATTATTTATATATCCTTGACGCTAAAACAATAAGAGCTGAGGAGTTCAGAGTTTAGAAGGTAACTGTACATACATAGAGTAAACATACTAATAGATAGACGGTACCCAGTAGATGGACAGACTTTAGATTAATCGATAATTATGGAAAGATTAGGTTTTTAGTTTATATTATAGTTTTTTTTTTATTTTGTAGAGAAATCGTTTATTGCCTTAGAAATCTAAGTGTTTTTTGTATGCGAAAAAATATTTCATAATACTGTCCATCTACTGGTGATATAGGTTATGAGTACATTTTTCATCATTTTATGATTGAAGAAATTAATTCTATTAGATACAATTAACCGTGTTTTTAAAATGCATATATTTGTTTTGTGCAAAGTGTTTGAATTTTGTTTACAAAACAAAGATTTCTAAGCAAAACCTCAATACAAATGTCGGAATTAACTAAGCCGTCCATCTACTGGTTTGCTAACCCTATAATATGTTTATCAGCATTGAGTTTTCTTCAAAATTATAATATGTATTATACATTATCAATTTCGTTCATAATAGCAGCGAAAATTGAAGTATGTAGTTTTCACGAAGCATCCCTGATCAAATGCGGATTGACACTGAAGTTTCAAACTGTCTTACCGACTAAAAAGTGAAAGACTAAATTTAGCGACATCTGCGCATGAACATCGCTCAACATAGGAACTGCGATAAAACGTGTTGAAATTCTAAAAAAATGTAGGTACTTGTAGTAGCAAACAGTTTTCATAAGGAAATTCGTAATCATAGGTGATTAAAAACGATGTTGTGTAAGTAGCGCACAAAAAAGTTACCACTTTGTCAGTCAAAACATCTGTAAACATCAGTTTAACTAGCAAATACGTTTTGAGGGCCCACAAAAAAGTTCTAAATCACTTTTGAAAAGTAATTAAAAAATGAATATTTTGTGGAGACACCTTTTGTTTTTAGGACAGCTTAAAATGTTTTGTCCAACCAACACCTTGTTTTATGTATAATAGCAAACATTTATATTATCAACATACGATAATAAAGGTTTCAATACACAGCTGCCCTCTTTATTTTCTTCTTTACCAGCAGTTATCGAAGCAGATTATTTTTTCTTCTCAGGCTCAGGAACAAAAGTCTTGCTATTTTTGTTTTCGAGCGTTCTAATTAAAAAAAAAAAAATGATAAAATTTCGTTAATAGTTTTGTACATTTCTACGAATTAGTCGATTTTAGTATACATAATTCCCCTATTCGGACATGAGAATTTATTGGAATTTCACTTCCGCACGAGTCGACGCTAGATTTTTAACTGGCACACATTGCGCAAGAATCTGCCGACATTAAAGTCTTCCGATCGAAAGTTAGAAGTTTCTAGCAAATTTGTCAGTTACTTTCTTAATGTTACGTTCCATCGAAAACTCAAAAAAAATTATATTAAAATATAACAGTAAATTCCTTGCGCTTATAAAAACAGTCAAACTCGATTCAGTAAATTATGTAACAGTTGTTGGAGATTCTCGTCCAGTAAAGGGATCCGGGAAAAATAAAAGCAATGAGACATGTTTGAAATCGTAGCGATCCTTCGTTCACGCGAGCGCTCTGAAAATATTAAACGCTCGAGTAATAAAAAAAAAAAGTATGTATCTGTTCATAATCGACGACTGTCATTGCGAACGCATTGTAGCTTGTTTCATAGCTGAAGAGGAATCTGTTTCGTGTATAGGTACCGCGATCTGGAACATGAAAATAATAAAAAGAACTTTCACCCTTCGCCAGATGACGTCGATTTTCATTTTGGCCTCGTTTCAACCTGAACTTCGGGTCAGCATCCGCGAGAAAGACTAGGCGACGACCTTTCTCAATAAGAATTTAATAATGGCTGAACAGTGGTTCTCCTCGTTTCTTTCCCAACTAAATTAAAACTTTAGATAAGTGCAACTGTATCACTTTCACCATTTCTTGCATTCATTCTTAGAGTCGAATGGAACAGAGACGAATATTGGACATTTTGATAACAGATTATTCTCAACGCAACGAGCTACACACTTAGATACACAAGTTGCGACGGGGATCCACCATATATTTTTATTAACTTGGCGTAGCTCTTAGTGGAAACGGATTCATACAAATGTATTGAAGCTAATTTTTTTTAAACTTAGCATAGCATAGCATAGCTTAGCTTAGCTTAGCTTTCTGGTGGATTCCCCGCTTTAAGCCAGGAGTCTACCAGAAAGCTTACAAAAATTAGCTTCAATATATTTTTATGGAACTGCTTCCACCAAGAGCTATACCATGCTTTAGCTCTTGATCAATGATCAAATGACTTATAATTATGTTTTTATAACTATAAAAATTATAAGAAAAATACGAAGTGAGTAGGAATCGGGACATGAGCAGAATTGAGACATTTACCTTATACAACATGAAAATATGTATTTGCATAAACATCCGCAGTCGTCGTTACAGACGTAGATGATAAACACATCTCAGAATCTGAGTGAATACTTTTGTGCTTTTGGCACTCGACGAGCCGTGAAATATCTATCACGACGGAGGTGATCAGTCGCGACTCGCCTCGTCCACGAGCAACGGTGACTCGTAATCGTTCAGGTTTGGTTTGCACGCGAGGTCAGTTGGCGACCGGCGCAGCGCGGCGGATAGCGTAACTGGACACTGCGCGTCCAGAGAATGCAGTTTGTAGCTCATCCTTTCGCTGGTTCACGTCGGAGGATCTCGGAACACGATTTACAAGCAAAGTCGCCCATGGTCTCTCTGCTTTCACGCAGAAAACGGTACCGTTCTCCTGGCACGGTAGAGACAGGCCTGCCGAAACGCGCCTTTGTTGCGCTCGTCTACTCTACGTCATCGGTCTACGTAAAGCAATCTTGATCGCAACGATCAGGAAATAGAAGTTCTTTTCTTATTTTGGCACGTCTACCGGTATGTAGATTTCGCGGAAGTCATTGTTTTCTTGGAATAGGAGTCCCTCCCTTATTTTGATCCTAAGTCTGTTAGTCTACGCTACCGATCTGAGCAGCGTAGCTTTTCTAATCGTAGTGTTTGAGGAAGTCCAAGTTTCCGTAGAACAAAGCTTTGTATTAGAGATCCTTATTTCACGTGTATTCGAATGCACGTGTATACGTGTATTTCACGGACATGTATTTTAGTACGTGTCATTTTAAATACACGGGTAAACGTGTACTATTTCACGTACATTTAAATACACGTGTATTAACATATCTGTATTCCGAAACAATTGCTATTGCTGATATATTAAAATATTTCATTGCAAGCTCCACAATTTTTGGACATTTCAGTTTCCGTATCTTTGATATTCATTTGAGAATTCGAATCTGGTTGCATCGATTACGTGTAACTAAATATACATATATGTGAAATAATACACGTGTATTTAAATATACGTGAAATAGCATGCGTGTACCCGTGTATTTAATGTGACACGTACTACAGTACGTGTATGCACACACACGTGAATTTTTCAAACACGTTCATAACCATGATCTCTACTACTTTGTATATTTAGAGAAATAAATTTCTAAATTTTACTACGCTGTAGGGCTAAAGTACAGGGGATAGGTGCACTTGTGGTGAAAATTCCAAATAGAATCTAGTAAAAATCCCAACCAGTGTAGCAAATATTTTTACAAACTCTGAAAAATTCCAGATGGTTGTTGGGACGGGATTCGAACCCAGGACCCTCGCATCAGAAAGCTGCGTCCTAACCAACTCTGCTAAAGTGCGCTTCTGCTTTTCATTTCTTTAATTTGCTTCTCATTTGGAAGCGATCTCAAACATGTCTCATTTGAAAAAAACCATTTGGAAAAAGGTATATACATTAATGGTTGTTGAATTCGTCTTGAAACACACTATCAATTGATCAGACAAAAAATATATAATCCCATTTAAAAAACCGAACTTGATCTTTATATCTCTGTAAACAATAATGATAAAAAAAAAAATGTTACAGCCAATAAATCTGCCCCCTTTTGCCATTCCATTTCATGTAAAGATTTTTTTCGTATCTTTAATAGATAAGGAAATAATCGACTGTCTAGGATTTGGGCGGACACACATATATACATATATTTATTTAGATTCATTTGTTGTCCATCAATTTTATTATCCTACATAGCAGAATGATGAAATTGATGAAAAACAAATTAATATAAATGTTATAGATATAAATATACAGATATTCTCAGTGAGAAGTAAATTAGACGAAGAAATACAAGAAGCGCACTTTGGCGGAGTTGGTTAAGACGCAGCTTACTGATACACGAAGGGTTCTGGGTTCGAATCCCGTCCCCCAAGCATCTGAAATTTTTTAGAGTTTGTAAAAATATTTGCTACACTGGTTGCGATTTTTACTACACTGTGTTTGGAATTTTCACCACAAGTGCACATTAGGGTGGAACGAAAATTTTTTTTTTTAGTTTTGTAATAGTGGGGAAAAGTTGCCTTTTAGGTTCAAAAAGAAGAAAAAAAAATTTGGTTGCTATACTACAAAATCTTGAGGTGCCGCAGAGCTTAAAATTTGTAAAAAAATTTTAAAAATTGAAAAATTATAAACATTGATAAATTATTTTTTATGGTTTTCTCGTACATATAAAACACCTATTTGAAACTTTTTATTGCATAATCAAGACATGTAAAAATCTTTGAAAAAATTGCAAAAAGTGTGTTTTTATAAAACTTTACCGCTCTTGCGGCACCTCAAGACGTGCTCCAATATTTTTCATATTTTTTTTTTATCTTGTCTACACCAAAAAGCAACTTTTCCGCGCTATTACAAATTAAAAATGAAAACTTTTTTTTTTTCGTTCCACCCTAGTGCACATATCCTGTTACTTTACTCCTACCGTGTAGTCAAATTTAGCACTTTATTTCTCTCAGTGTAGTAGCTTATCGTCTATTGGTCTACGTCACTGATCAATTTAGTGCAGCTTTTTAATCGTAAAAGTTAAAGAAATCAAAGTTTTCGTAGAACAGAGTTCTGCATTTGAGTTCAACGCCTACCAGATTACGTCAATGGTCTACAGTATTACGTGAAATGGTTATGGAACAATGACTTACAAGTTTTTACTTCGATCGAACGACTAAGCGAGATCACGCATCGGCGATAGGCAATTTCCAGAAGCGTTCTTCGCTTCTTTACCTTTCCTGCGAACCGATCATCTGCGTGCCGCGAACACACCTTTCCTCTTCTTAGGATCGATACATGGGATCGATATAGGTCACTTTGCACTGCAAAGTTTGCAGCCGCTGCAATATCGCGCGGCGCTCCGCAGGTCGAGAAGTCAGAAATGAACCCTGAAGGCATGGATTGTGGTTTGGTGGCATTAATAATAATGGGGAATACAAATGCCGAATTGACTATTCCTCTTGGAATTCCATACCAACGCATTAGAAATCGTGCGTTCCAGAAACTGTTTATCGAATTGAATTAGTGTCTAATAAGTTATTTCATATCAACTAAAGTTATTCTTTATTGCTTCCTTTTGGATCGCAACTATTTATTACGGTCTTTACAGTACTTTTAGTTTTTAACCTATCGTTATTTTTATTGATCATGTTATAAATGTACTATAAGTTAAACTCTGTCACCTTTTCAGTCCATTCACTCTTTCTCTTCCATACCTTTCCCTTTCTTACGTTGGTCTACTATCTCCCCTGTTTCATCGATTACTCCCTACTACATACTCCTACTACACGCTTTTCCTTACTTCATTCAGCTTCTTTAGCTGCATTTTAATTCACACTATTATTACTCCAACCATTTCCTCTAAAATCTTTATTTTTGCTTTCCTATCCCATAGCTGCACACCTCTCCAACACACGATCCCACGTCTCAATCTCCCACCCACATATTCTACAATTCCTTTTGTCCTTCTGCAGCCAATATCTTTCACCTTTCATTTCCTTCCCTCATTAAATAAATTCAAATATTATCTACTAATAACATTATTAAGTAAGTTTTTTTTAATACGTTAGGATAAAGAGAAACCTGCAATAGAATAAATCAAACTATGGAAGAAATAATAAATAATAAATAATTTGTCGAACATCCTCATACTAAAAAGAAACTGCAGAAATCAACAGAACTTTCGCATCCACATAACGCATCCCGCAATTAATGCGAAAACGCACGATAAAGGATCAAATTGAACGATTCGAAAGGAAAGCTTATAGTATAGACGTATAGACGTTCGATCGGGTCGTGGGGATCGCACGGTGCGCCGATCATCGGATCGATGATGCGGACGAGGAATGCGCGTACACAGTAGTGTACACGTATTCGATCGTGTACGCAAGAGGACGTGAAAGAGACCGAAATGAAATCAACGTCGATCCACGCAACGCTGCACCATGAAACGCGGCTGGATATGGCTATATACAGGGTGTAACAAAAATGTTGCAGTTCCTTCAAAGGGATGATTCCTTAGGTGATCTTTAACAACATTTTCCTTAGCGAAAATGTTAGGTGGAGCTTTGTTAATGAGTTATTAACGAAAAACACCGACCAATCACAGAGCGAGAATAGTAGACGCACCTTGGCGCGGGCGATGGCAGACCAATGCTACGCATAGACATAGTCCGCGCCGAAATTCGTCTACTATTCTTGCTCTGTGATTGGTCGGTGTTTTTCGTTAATAACTCGTTAACAAAGCCTTACCTAATATTTTCGCTAAGGAAAAAGTTGTTTAAAATCACCTCAGAAATTACCCCTTTTAAGGAACTGCAACATTTTTGTTACACCCTGTATACAGAAGCTCGATGCGACGCAACGCGACGCGACGCGACGCACAGTGCTCTAGAGCGGCAATTTAGCAGCTCAAACGACTAAAAAAAATGTTTGCTAATGATAGCAAAAATGATATTGCCTAGTACTTGTGTCCTTAAGGTATCGTTGTTGAGTATTTTTAAAGAGATAAACAGTCGTATGTTCGTAAAATGTAACCTTAAATTTAAGCGTTTGAAAGACCATGTTTCTGGGGCTCTATAACATATACATAATATTTATACTGAATATTATTTTTTTGTCTTTTTACACACGGTGCATTGAAATATGGACTTTTCTGTTTTAGAATGTCAGTTTTAGAATTTTTTAAATATATAAAATAGTTTAATACACGCGGTTGAAAAAAAACGTATTAAAAAGGAGACAAAAATAAAAAAAAGTATATGAAGCCCGCGAAGAGTTTATGCTCAATCTACAGTTTGATTAACGCTTTTTACTTCCCATTCATTTCCAGCTGCATAGATGTGCATAGTACTGAGTTATTAGGTTTTTTGATTTCCTGAATCTTAACATGAACAACTTAAACTACGTACAAATAGGTGAAACAGTCAAAATTTTTAGTTATATGATTATATTTATTAATTTAAAAAGAGAAAAGTCCAAATACGACGTAAATTGAGCTATAACTAACAAAATTACCGGAAAAATTAATTAACACGTGAAATTCCTAACTTTACCAAAAATAGACCGATTTATATGAAATTTTGTATCATTGTAATCAGGAGAATGCCAGAAATTCAGCGATGTTATTTTTTTGAATGCTACGACTATATATAATAAGGTCGACGGGAAAGTGAAAAGTTAACTTATCGATCGCGCGACCGTTGTAATCCGAGCTCCCGTTGTCGAAGCGCGGCACTGTTTGAGTCGCGCGAGGGATAAGTCATTTAATTTCAATAAGAATTGGCAGTTCATTTGGCAAAATATGAACTTACTCGTAGCGATGAATTTATTAGTTCATAAATTGAGGTTTATTCTACTTATTTCGAAGTAGAAATTACAGTTCTTGATTTACACCATATGTCACCACGACTTTTTAGGCATTTCCAATGATTTAGCAGAAAAATGTTTCAAACAAAAATAAATTAATATTCAACGTACTACAAGTTAAAATATAAAATAATTAAAAAAAAATTGTTTGTCATAAAAAATTAAGGTCACCTTGGTTTTTTACCTGTCACTACATATTTTTGATTGCATAATACTATAGGTGATATTAAGCCGAATTCAACGATATACAATACTATGATCTTAAATAACGCTAATATAGCTTTGACCAGCTAATTCTTCGATCTGGACCACTGTGCGACGCTTCGAACTTATCGGTTCGCTCTACTTTTTGTTACAAACGCGAGCCTCGTGGGTTTTGCCACGGAATTCGATACTTGATGGAAGGCCACCGCGAAGGCGCGACGACGACGACATAGAAGCAGGCGGACTGTGTTTACGAGCAACGTGACCGATGTTTCAAACACTTGACCTTTTTTATTAGCCTCTAATCCTCGTGTATTGTCGGTAATGGTTTATGGAAAGGAAGAAAGCAAGGGAAATGTGTACAAAACGATCCTTCGAGGTAAAATGATTCCTTGTTGTCTTGTAGGTATTAGTGACGCTATTGTTGGATGCCCAACTCTCCGCTAACAATGATTCAGAGTGTTAACCCGATAAGTTATATCTCGTCCCTATTTTCGAAAACATCCTAGTTACTCATATCTTACGTTAGTCACGAAGGGCCGAAGTTCACTCTCTCCCCACTAAACTCTATTATTATATAGTTCTCCAAATACGCGCTAGGTCTCATTCATGACTCATTCAAGACTCATTCAGGACTCACTCAGATCTCATTCGTAAACGTAACTAGTAACTCAGTCCCTGTAACCATCACAATCCTGTAGTACAGTGTACTTTGTTAGTTGTGTCCCAGTAAGAGTCTCTTGTTGTAATCCGTGCAAATCCCGAAATACAGGGTGGTCAACGCAACTTGTGCACCTCTATAACTTATAAAATATGCGTTGCACGAAAAAATATTGTATACAAAAGTTGCATGGTTTAAAGGGGTACATTATGTAGTGCATTTATTTTTTTTATAGGTGGAGGCATTTCGGAGATATGAATCTAAACTATATTTTTTCTGAATTCTGAGTAAAAAAGTATTGACCTTTATTAGTCCTAAACCTAATAGCTAACGAGTAATTTTATTTTATTTCTTGAAAATTTTCTTTACGTAATATGTCCTGCGGAAATCTGTGATAAGGTTGAATCTCCAACTTGATATTACGTGAAGAAAATTTTCAAGAAATAAGGTGAAATTACTCATTAGCTATTAGGTTTAGGGCTAATAAAGGTCAATACTTTTTTACTCAGAATTCGATATTCTTCCATATTTTGATATAAAAAATATAATATTCTGTTTAAAAAAACAAAGTTGACCTTCAAATCTCCGAAACGCCTCCACCTATAAAAAAAATAAATGCACTACATAATGTATCCCTTTAAACCATGTAACTTCTGTATACAAAATTTTTTTGTGCAACGCATATTTTGAAAGTTATAGAGGTGCACAAGTTGTGTGGACCACCCTGTATAATTGGTGTTATTTGCTCTCGCCGGGTTTCCAACACTATTTTTTCATACCGATCTGTAACAGTTCTCTTCGTATGCCATTAGGTGTTGTTTAAAATGCTGTGCGAGTATCAGCACTGTGTGCGTATAAGAAAAACAAAACAAGTTTAAAATTACTACATTACATCTAAGGTAAGGTTTTTTTGAATGCTGTATAACTTTTGTCCTAAATTCTTTAATGTGACAGCTGTTTTCTTGCCAGATTTGAGTATAATTTAACAATAATTTAATTAATATTTCATTACTGTTTTAACAAGTTTGAACTTGTATTCAATCAATGAATGTGAATTGGATGTTTGGAGGTACAATATGCAAATTGCTTGCCGTTTCATTACGTATCATATAAATTTAAATATTAGTTTCAAGCACGGTGTATTATACAAGTGTTACAACTTCCCTCAGAAATGTGTGATCATTAAATGGAAGATCTTCTAGTCACCGCTAGAGTGCATTTGAGTAGAAACATCCATGGGGAGCGTTCCTATTGGTTCAGCGAGTTCAAGTGGTGAGGAGACCGAGCGCAAGTAAAGTTCTGTGATCATCTGTAACGCACTTCATTCGCACACATGCATACCATATGCAGAGTTCTGACTATGACGCCCCTAGCGGCGACCAGAGGATCTTCCATATATTAATCACAAAAAATCAACCAGACAAAGCACCTCTATAATACACTGTGGGATGGAAGCACTAGAAGTCGACCATCCTCTAGTAGTCGACCACTTTCGCTTAAAAAAATAAATATTTAAGTGAAGAGTTTATGAAATTATAATGTTTAATTGTATTTTAAAGCTCTAATTCAAAATACGACAAAGAAACGGTCTTCATAAGTAAAGAAAATAAATGATTTGTAAACAAATCTTGATTCTATACGTGCAACTGCTATTTTCAAATCCTAGACACCTAAAAACGAACTTTAAGTAGAAGCAGCTAATATAATTCAGTTATATACACTAGAAAATTCTACTATTTTGGGAAATTGCTGTTTAAGTAAAGATCTTTACATACGGTGAGTATCAAAATTTTGTAAAAATCCGTAGACTTGAGGGTCTCCTTGTTAGACCGAAACCTTCCCGTCGAGTGGCTTGTCACGTATCGTGAACTTTGTGGGCCCCACCCAGCACAATAGAAACGCAAATTTATGATTGTCCAATACGCGTTGCACGTGTCTCACGTACACGCAGTGGCGTAGCTGGAGTTTTTGCCGCCCGGAGCGCTTCCTGATTTTGCCCGCCGCTCCCCCCCCCTCAATTAACCAAACGTATTAAAAATACTACAAAAAAATCAAAATAGCGTATACGGAAAAAAAATTAAAACATTTATTTTGAAAATTAAAGCATTTTTATTCTGAAAAATAAAACTTTAATTCTAACGTTTTACAATTTCTTTGGGGATCTTGGATAATTTTTAATTAATTTCAATTTAGAAAAGCTCCTCTCACAACTACCGACATTTACAACAACCGTGAGAAAGATTTGCAGTAATATGACAATATTTGGAACTGAGTTTTCAAGACTTGAGATAGATGCTATTCTTCAATGTTAAAAAATAAAATTGTCTTACGTAAAAAGTGCCGTCCCTAAAAAAGTGCCGCCCGTGGCGGACCGCCCTTCACGCCCCCCTAGCTACGCCACTGCGTACACGTGTTCCTGTAACACCCCTTCAAAACCCTGACCTCTATCCAGGTACGTCCACGCGTCCGTAAACGCAGTTGACACTGGTTGACACTCGTAGTTGTCCTCGTCGATGGAAATCGATAGGCCGTGCGAGCGAACCGAACGCGTTAGATCAGGAAAAGTAAATCGAATTCGTCGAGGGGCCCAGAACCCAGGGCCCGGTCGTAATCGCCGAACGAGGGATGAGCAACGCGCGCGCGGTGTCCCGTGGCTGGTGAGAGGCGGAGGGGAAAGCAGCGAAAAGAAAGGTAAGGGGGAGCCGCTGCGATCCCTTCCATGGGTGAAAAAGATCGAGAAGAAGACTTCGAGAGGAGATCGTCGAGTTCGCAGTGCATCGGCTGCTCGACGGTCGTGAGACACGTTCGCCGTCGAACGCCTCCAAACGGACCCATGCGACGCGCTACGAGATGTCGTCGATCAGCATCCGTACTTTCTGTAAGTGCACGACTCTTTTTTTTTTTTTTCTTCCTCTTTTCATGTCTCGTCTCGCCTCGCGGTCAGAGTCGAATTCCGCGCGCAGTGCCGCAAATGTCTGCGACCTTCTCTCGTCGCTACTCTCTCGCCCGTTCTTTCCTTCATCTAGTTCAGGTACATTTTTGCTTTCTCTTTCTTTCTCCGCCCGGCCCGGCCCGGTTCGGCGCGGCGCGTTGCGTTGCGGCGCGGCCTCTTATCGGTTTGCGGGACAGTGAGGCGTCATTCACGCGATTGACTGTCGCGTTAGTTTTTCGCCGTTCCCAAATAGTTTCGTTCATAGAGATGTGTGTTACAAAGTGGTGGGTAGGTAGACAAGATTCTGTGTTGTTTACGATTCTGTTGCAAATCGTGTTTATCAGTTTTCACGTCCAAAATGCAACAGTATATTTTACAGTGCAATGCTTTAAATATTACAAGTGCTTCTTTGCGGAATTAGTGTTTCTGGCTTATCGAATAGCATTATATAATATATTTCATAATTCAAAGATGCATCTCTGATTCTACATTACATTTAATATAATAATATTGCGCTAAAGTTAGTGAGTGGCGAGGTTTAATTATTACGAGTGTTTTAAAGACACAGTTTAAACAAGAAGTGGTGGTTACATCGTGACAGTCAGTGCGCTAACATGTGGTAATTTCGTGGTTCGATTATCGCTCGTGTGCTGTATCAAAATCTTCGAGGCATAAAGGTTACGGAATGGAGGAGGCTGTAACATTTATGCAAATGCGAGATCCACGGTGCAAGATGTTTGTGGCAAACAACGAGAAACAATCAACTATTGGTTTCTGTTGTTACCATTTATATTCGATGCGCATTTGCATCGCGTGACTTTTTCTGTTTCACGGAATCAACGTTAATTACCTTTTCTACTCGCGAAGCAAAGAAAGTGTTCAACATCTAAACGGTGTAACATGTGCTTTCTTTTGATATCTCGTATAGTTACATCCGCAACCTAGTGACTATTTTATTAAATGGAGGTTTCAAAGGGTTAGGCAACGTCTTGGCGACTCATAAACGTTTCCTAAATGGAATGGAGTTTAGTTGATTGCAAATGACACAGAAAGTGCAGACTAGATTAACGTAGAATAAACCGCTTCATCATTTTACTCGAGCCAAGTGCTCGAGCAAATTAAGATACTTACAGGTTACTGTTTACGTCGAGCCATTTTACCAATATAAAAGCAACTCTCATTGCGTAAAGGAATCTAAGGTGCGCGAAACGATACTTGGACGATCCATTTATAGGTACATATTCATCGCTCGAAAGCGACTCGACGCGTTTATCTCGCAACTAGTCTGCAATCGCCAAGTCGCTCCAATTGCACTCTACTTTTCAGGGATTCGCGGGTTACCGCGAACGTTGATTAGCGGTCGATTAAGTGCATTTAGAGGAACGTAGTTTCATTTAACTTTAGAAATCTTGCTGCGCCACAAGGATTTATCAACACACCTCGAAAACGCCGCGTTCGCGCAGAGTTTCGTAGCATTAATGACTCTAATTGTTATCACCGAAACCGCATCGTAGAAATACCTGAAAAGGAAAACCAGTGCAATTACAAAGAAAGAATGGCTATCATAATGTACTATTCTTTCGACAAATTAAAAACATTCTTGGAATGTCGCGTCATAAAATAAAAGCCTGATGACAATCCGAATACTACTGAAAATATCGATAGAAAAAAATGTTTATAGACCTGAACATAAAATTTTGGAGCGATATGCTGCACTCATAAATATAGCTATTCATATAGCTTCGTTGCTTGTTCTTCACCTAAAAATCTGATTTATTACAATTTCAATTATTAACGCGTCATTAGAAATGTGTTTAATGAATTTTTATAAAATGTCAAGGAACAATAAACGTAAATATTAACACTTAAGGTAAGTGACCCCATTATGGGACATTTAAGAAAGTAATCATTTAAAAATAATAAGTTTTTACTAATACATGACAATATTTGAGTAAAGTATAAATGACCGTATTTATTAACGTCTCTAGTTTCTTAATAAAATCGGTTTTGAAATATTATTTGACTGTTTACACAAAAATTATGATGAAAATTATATAAAGGACCGAATGTCCCCTTTATTGACCGGATTTTGTCATCTAGCTATAATAATAAAAAAAAAAGATAAAAATTGGTTTTATATTGTACGATTCTACGTATACATATTTCTCATGGCTTCGAATAAATTACGTAGATCCATATATTTTATTCGTTGCTATAAACAAGAAATAATTTACAACCGGTCGGTAATTGGGGTATGGTCAGTAATGGGGTCACTTACCTTACGTCCTCGTAGTTTTCTTACAACTGAAACAGTTATTTAACTATATAAAGTGCAGTGTTGAGTCAAACAGACCCGAGGAGACCAACAGGGTTAAATTTGACGACAAAAGGAAAATCGATTTTCTCAAATTATCTTATTACTTCCTTGAGAGTAATCTACGTTGACAAATTGGGTCCGTTTCACTTGACGGACAATGATTTCGGCGACAATGCTTACGTCGACACTGTTTCACTGGTACTTACATGTTTTCACTGACGTTCTGTTTTCATTGACAAATTGCTGTCACCGATATTAGTGTTCATCGGCATTCTAACGTCATCAACATCAGTTTTCATTGACATTCTGATTTTACTGACATCAGTTTTCAACAAAATTCTGTTCAACTTTTGTTGAAACTGTACGTATTGCATGACGAAATAGACAGTATGAAATCTGTACTTTCAATATAATCAATTATTAGAGCTTATTGCATAAATGAATAATTTTTGCTTCCGTAGTACTGTACCTACAATTTCCATCGATTGTTGAAGCTGATCTGAAAATGCGCTATCTTTCTTGGGTTATCTCGTTGGTTTCCATTTGTAGCAATTTAACTTATACAGCCCAGACAGCACACCTCGCCGTAAAGGCGCCTTTTTAGGGCGATTTTACGCCTGAACGTCTTACAACCTAATTTGGACGTCTTTAAGGCGCCTGAAAAAGAAGACTAAAAGGCGCCTTTTCGGCGTTCATTCTGGACGCCTTGAAAGCGCCTTAAAAAAAGAGACTTAAAGGAGCCTTTCCGGCGTTAATTCTGGGCGCCTTAAAGGCGCCTGAAAAAGAAGACTAAAAGGCGCCTTTTCGGCACCTGTGTGCTGTCTGGGAGGGTGTAAACACTATACGTTTAAATATTTTCAGGGGTGGTTGGGGAGCTCAAATGAAACACAAAATGTCCTATGACATAGTGTTCGATCTGCCTTCGCTTTGCAGTAATAATACCTTAAAGTTTATTACCCTATACGCTAAACTAATAGTCGGAAGATTCTGAAACTTTACAAGTACATTGGCAAGCAACAATAGAGTAAAAGAGTCTTAATGCATTTTGTTGTATCTCTTATAGTTTAACTGTTAACTGTTGTAAGCTTTAAAAATTGGGGATGTTTGTAGGAATGAGCATCGGCTACGCACACAGAGGAAGGGAAGCCTAAACGGCTGCTTGGTTCCATATGTTTGCCTCGTCGATGTGCCGGAGTTAGTATTCATCTCAAAACCATACCGCTGGCTTTAAAGCATTATTACTGCAAAATAGAGACAGATCGGACACTATGTCATAGGACATTTTGTGTTTCATCTGAGCTCCCCAACCACCCCTGAAAATATTTAAACGTACATTGTTTACATCTTGTATAATCCAATTTTCTCTTCGTCAAAATAAAATTCTATACTGGAGAAATGAGAAATATTGCTCACTTCGTCATGCAGTAGGTACAGTTTTAATGAAAGTTAAACAGAATGTCGTTGAAAAATGATGTCGGTAAAAACAGAATGTCGATGAAAACAGAATGTCAGTGAAAACATATAGATCAGTGAAATAGTGTCGATGTAAATATTGTCGACGAAATTGTCCATCAAGTGGAACGGACCCTTAGAAATTTGTTGCTTCAACTTCGTACGAGACTGTTTGTAAAAGTAGCAACGCCGAATCTGTGTTTGTATTCGTTGAAGATATGGAAAAGTTAGAAGATGAAGCTAGAAGGAAAAAGCTGTTATTCACGACTACACTTTCGATTGTTCGTTCATAGTTGAGTTAGGCGGCACTCCTTTTTGTTCAGGTCTCGTGACGCTGATCTTGCGCAATGTACACAGCAGTCTTGAACGTGAAATTCCAAGGAGGAGCTTCCTGTCGCGGAGAGCCATCGACGGGACCAGAGGAAGGTATTGTCTTAAAACTTACTTCTCACGCGAAACTCGCGTGAACGTACGAGATTGTAAACCATGAATAAAAATCGACGCGCGTCGATGTCGTTTCAGTAAATATTTCGATCCTGGGGAAGAAGGGGCCTTCGATAGTTATGGGTCTGCCGGTGGCCAATACGATCCTTACGAAGAGAAAACAGGTAATCGATCTTTCTAATCACCGACTTCTAAGCGAAGAAAATTTTTAATCGACGGATGAAAAGTGGAATTTAACATTTATTTAACACTTGTTCGATTTTCTGCGTATATTTACATCACTTAAGAAATATGTAAGCAGTCAGTGATTCTCGGTAACGATTGTCACGCTTATATCGTAAATAATAATAGTCTCAAGACGAGGGGCTATTTTCATTCCGAACAATCACGTCAACTCAAAGAAATGGCGTTGCCTAATGGCTTATTAGTTGCAGAAACAAGTAACAGATATTCTTCTTCGGAACGTTTCGCGTCGACGGTGTTTGTTCGTCCTTGTAGAACACTTGCAACCTTAATCGTTTGCACTTGCGCGGTTCATACTCGTTTCCATTGAAGAGTCAATGGCAGTTCCGTGGCTGACAATTAAGGTAAATGTCCCAGTGGTTGGACATGTCCTAGTAATTGGACACTGTCATGAATTGTTATTAATATTAAAGTAAAAACAATATTGACGAAGTTGAGGAAATAAAATTATTATCCTGAGTTATTTCTTATACTAAAAATCATTGCAACTGATCAGAAACACATGATATATATTTTAAAAAGAAATATTATTACCTAGCAATCATGAATTTAATGCATTATGAAGAGCCTACTAACCGTTCGACTAAGACTCAGAGCGTCTTTCTTAAGTTCACAATTAATACTTTGGTTATGCTTCTACATCAAGTAAAGGTTTTCTAGACTTATTAAAGTCTGTTTAACTGATAACCATATATTTTTAAGTCATTTTTGTTTTGTTTCATTTAAAAACTAACGTGTCTATACACTAGTACATGAAATCGCCGCTAGCCTAGTTATTGGACAATCTGTCCAGTGACTAGAGCAAACATGTATCGGCTTGGCCCAGTGCTTAATTGTTTTTAGATACTTTATTCGTCAATTATTATCCTCAATTCGTCGACTTTATTTGTCAATTTTAGATTTTTTAAAAGAAATCTATATTTGTTGATAATATAACCTATATTCATAATAAAAAATTTGATTTTTAATAAATCATGCCAAAGGAAAACAGAAACAAAAAGTCATACACCAAAAGACGTGGAGAGTGCTGTTGAAGCTGTTAAAAAAGACATGTCGTTAAGAACTGCCAGTAAACAGAAAATTTTTAAATATATCAACATCGAAGGACAAAAAAAATAAAATAATTGAAGAATCTTCTAATACATTGTAATTTTCATTTATTATAAGTATATATTTTAATATCTATTCAATGAAATAATTAATGAGCTCAAATTAAACAAAAATTGCCCTTTTTACTGTTACAATTGCGAATGTGTGCGTGCATACGTAAGCGCGCTTAAATATTTTAGGTTATTCGGTTATTTACTAAGCTTTTATTTAAGAATTGTTAATTATTTTAAGAACTGTAATTATAAGAATTGTTAATTATTTTTATATCAATCATTTTTCTGAAATTTAATCTTCTGTCTAAGCACTGGGACAGCTAAATTTAATCACTGGGACATACCGTGAATTCTGTCCAATAACTGGGACAAATGAACGCTTTTATAAACATAGATTTTTACATTTTTCTTTTATATAAACGATATTCTATAACCAAGTTTCTGAAAGAAGAAAACTCAATCTAGCGATTGAACAAACATTCATATTAATTTACATTGTTTTAAACTGTAGAAAATTTTAATAACAGGAGCATTGTCTTAAAAGTCCAACCACTGGGACATTTACCTTACCTTCGCCGATTTGATTTTCTATCGAGTCGCTCCGATTGAGATCGTTCGGATCGGTTCGATGCGCAAACAATGACAGACACCCGTCGGACGGAGACGAGATCGTTAATACCGCAAAGTCGCGTGAAAGGCAATTCTACATCACAAATGTAGAAAAAGTCCGTGGTATAGGTCACGTGAAGCCTGTTGCAAATTACAAGAAGCGAAGCCGTCGAATCACGTGCGGTGTCGCTTCTAAAGCCGTAAACACGGGGCCGCGCCGCGGGGCCACGGAGCGACGGGCCACACGTTTAAATGTCACAAATACCGGGCTTTATCCTTTTTGCAACCTTGGATCTGTCGCAGGTCAACGCCATTTTCGATCAAGCGATTCTCGGGCTTCTTCCATTTGCGAATTTATCGCCGAACGGAGGATAACATTTCTCCGTAAACATAGAATAACTTTGCTGTTACCAGGACCGGCGCTAGAATTCTTGGCGCCCTTATGCAACAATTTGTATAACGCCCTAGAAATTAACTGGACTTATTATAACATCATTTATTTTATTTATTTATTTAATCTAGACGGGCGAAACCCTTTACATGTAATGTTAATTATAATAATACTTAGGACGTGGTATATTCATGGATATTGGGATCTGACATGGGGGCGGAGCCTATAGATTACATCATCAATATGGCGTCAAGAAGCCACCACTTTGCATTACGCGTATATGAGTGACACTAGATTTTTTTAGAAAAATGTTAATTTCTATAGAAAATATTTGTGATTGGACTGGTGCAAACCCAGTTCAAAGAAGGTTTATCGAAGTAGAGCCGGTTTTGCGAGTAGGATATATGATGAAATGCGGGAAAAATACTGTGTCAAAGCTTGGTGTCGTAACCGCCTTGTACTTGCAAACGTCAAGCTTGAAAGACAAACCACATGAAATAAAATAACACACAAATCGCATGAAGATGGTATGAAAATTCATTCCAAATAAGTATCAATGTATTTCATTTGTATATTTATACTGTAAGAAGTTAACCTAGCTTTTTTATGGATATTAACTTATTTGGTAAAATGTAGTCACCCTACTTAAAATGCATTGAACACACCTTTATTTTTGGAATAACTTCGTTTATTTTTAAAGCTATTTTCCATACTTTGAGTACATGTATTTTCAAAATAATATCAAATAAATTTTCTTTGTACACAAAACATTCACTTTCGGAAATTTATGAAAGCGAACTCTTAAGGGGCTATCTAAGGCACGGATTCGGGCATGGTAAGGAGGTGACTATACCGGCAAAATTGGGCAAAATAACGATTTACGGGGACTCACTTTTCGTCCTTATGTGAGAAGATTTTGAGCTGGGAAATGGGTTCATTCGAAAGAAGAAGGACGCCTCGCTTTCCACCTCGCCGCGCCGTCATTGAGTACCACTGTCGCCGCCGCGCGTTTCGCCAAACTATTTTATTTCTATATTCAAAACAAAAATAATTTTGGAAATTCGCCTGATGCTTTCCTTAGTAGAAAGGTTTGCTCTATCGCGTGGTGTGGTCAAATTTTCTCCTAGACCCTTACTTTTTGAAATAAAGTGAAAAATATCAGCAAAAATGGGTGCGTTTTGGGTGTCCTTTTCACTTTAATTGTTATTTAAACCTATTTCGATGCTTATAATCTCATAACTATTTATATCATTTTATTCGGAAGAGTCCACAGAATCATTTCGTGCCAAGAGCAACTAAATAACTATTACGGTAAAAGCACAAAAAAATTCCAAATTTGAAAATTTGTCATTTTTTTCAAAATTGATTTTTTCAAAAACTGTACGTCCTGGAAAAAAACGGTTTGCAGATTCGTATTCAGCACGTCGAAATACTACAAGAAATGTTTATTCAAATTTACAAAATCAGACCCGTGTTGAACAGTGTAATTAAATCAAGACAAATAAGTGTATGTTCCTCTTTTGTTTCAGATCTTTCAGACATCAGGAGAAATGTGCCAGGGGAGCCGGGTCTCGATTATCCTGCATACACGACGCTGCCGCAGACAGGATTCACATGCGAAGGACGCTCACGAGGTGAATGAAATTCAAATGAATCATTGCTACTGCTTAGATTTATTCGTGATTTCACACACGCTACGGCATTGTGTACAATGTCTTATTTGGAACGGAAATCTATCCACTGCGTGTCCTTACGTTTCCGTGGAATAATTCGTTTCAATTACGAGACATTCTATTTGACTGAGGTGACCAAAAATTCATTTGACGACAGCAAGGTAAATTATGCATTGGTCAAGGAATATCTTATTCGTCGGCAAATTAATTCGCATAATTTTAGAATACCGTATCACGTTTCGAGGTATCATCTATCACTCGAAAAAGTTATCGGTTCGTTCACTTCGTTTCCGTCGAAGAAATACTATCATCTTTGCGTTGGTATTCATCAGTTTGTTGAACGCTAAAGTCTATTTGTTGCTATTTGCTAATTGCTGCTAAATGCTATTTGAAAAATCTCCTCTCTGCTTACCATTTCGTCGCCATCGTCGTATATTAATTAACTTCTATAATTTTTATGCGTTTAATATTGGTGTCAAGGACAATTCTCGCGCACACAAGCGGCATACGATGACGCGTGTAATCTGTGAAATCTACCGTAGCATTTTCTTCGGTTGCGCAATAGGTCACTGTTCTGACTACTATTCGCTGGGCGAGGGCGGAGGACGATGGGTGTTCTCCGTGGCGTTGCCAAGCCTCTTGCAAAAGTTTGTGAAAATTCTGAATATCCTTTATTATTGTATTATTTTGCTACAAGTATTACTCGTGGAAGTAGGTGACATAAAAACTCTATCAATAATTGCTTATTTTTATTATTTATGAATTTTTTTCGCCAGGGCTGTAGGATCATCTTGTCATGATTAGGAGTCACGTAATTCGAGTGAAATCATTGTTCTAAGCTATTAAGTGAAACTCGACATGACAGGTCTCTGAATCAATTTTATATCATTTATGAAAATAGTGTTTCGATAAAAATTTCAAGCGCTTGCCACATCGATCGAAATCAAAGTTGTTTTGGATCAACAGAGAATCTTTTGTATCTCACGCGCACCGTTCAAGGAAGCGGTTGCGTTATTAGATAATCCATTTGATCGTGAGAGGAGAAAGACTGTAAATATAGACGCATTAACGTACGATACTTACGTAAGGTTGGTGTATTAAACGAAGGCGTTCTTCCTGGCAATAGTCCATCAATTGTCGTACCTTAGAAGTCGCCTATTTTGCTCAATCTAGCCTACTAATAATTTCATGTGTACCTGTGCCTATCCTAGCTTCTTCAAGAGCTCTCTAAAGATGATTTTTCTAATCGACATCGACTAAATACTTACAATCCGCAAAAAAAAGTAGTCTGCCGACAAGCGGAAAATCCAATATCGAATCCTAGTCCAGGCAATCCGATCTACCGACTATTCTTCTAAACTGGTGCACAAAATTAAGGATACACTAAAATTTACCGAAAAATTTGGTCATTTTCAAATGGCTGTATTTCCGCGAAAATAGGTATAAAAAATATTGAAAGCAGCCATTTTTTAGCTTGAAGTTTCTACTTTTAAATCATGTATCCAATTAATTTTTTGTGCAGTATAGTTCCATTTTTTTTCAAGATAAAGCGCAACAAAAAATTTTTTTTAAATTTTCGTCAACTTTGAAGTGATGCATGGGATGAAAAAAATTTTTCTTTGCGAATCTATTTAAATGCTCTTAAAGCGCAAACTTTTCCCTTTAATTTAGTTTTTCTGAATTTGTTCTATCATTTTTTTTACTGTGTTATTTATTATTATATGAAAAATGGTAGTTTTAACTTTGAGCGCCTATAATTTACGACTGCGTAATCGTAGAAAAATTGCAAAGGGTGTTTTGGAAAGCTGAAAAGTTTTCCTTTAAAGACGTTTCCTCGTAAATTTGGTGAAAATTTTTTTTCATCAAGTCAAGGTATACAAGTCATTTCAAAATGATCTACAAAATTAGGTAATTACCACTTTTCATAAACATGATGTCACTTTTAGAAAAATCATGGAAACATTCAAGTGTCCACGTTTTTTTTTTATCTTTAAGTACCTGTAACACCTGTGCCAAAGGCCGAACCGATCAGATTTTTTTTACTTTGTGCCCTTGTTAGTGGAATATGCGATACGATCTGAAAAACGGCCAGATCACTTTTTTTTTACGTACGATTCTTCTTCAAAACTGTTCCTTCGGTTCTCGCAGCGCTTGAGCTGCAATCGCATCTTTTTTTTTTGGTTCCACTTTATTTTAACAGAAAAAAAGATTTACGAAACGTAGGAAAAACATTTCCATCCAATTTTTCACTTCAAGCTAAAAAAATGGCTGCTTTCGATATTTTTTATACCTATTTTTCGCGGAGATACAGCCATTCGAAAATGACCAAATTTTTCGCAAAATTTTAGTGTATCCTTAATTTTGCATAATGTTCCTTAATTGTGCACCAGTGTATAATGTCAAGAGACAGAATACTAAGAGCATAGTTGCTAACAACACCATCACTTCCAACAGGTTACTACGCGGACCAAGTGGCAGGATGCCAAGTGTTCCACGTGTGCCACGACGTGTTGGTCTCCTCCTTCCTCTGTCCGATCGGATCCACCTTCAGCCAGAAGCTGCTCACCTGCGACTGGTGGACGAAAGTGGACTGCTCCTCGAGCGACAAATACGTTGACGCGAATCGCAACAGTTACCAAGAGGACGACGACGAAATGATACGCAACGCCTACGCTATGATCAGCCTTCGTTCGGGAACCGACTTGACCAAGGACGGACTGGTCGATCCTGACAGAATAGGAACCATTGTCAACTATCGGCAACCGGCGGAAAGGGTTCCCGATTACGCGTCGGAGTTCTCAGCTGGGAACGATCTGAGGAACAACGACGAATACGCGACCAGCAATAGCCATCGCGATTCCTCGGCTTACGCGTTGCAGAACGCGAATCCGGAGCCGAGTCGCAATTATCAGGAGAGACCTTACACCCGCGAAAGGACCCAGTCTCCTTATCAGGACTCGCCGATCATACGCGTACGGCCGTTCGATGGTGGTGACGCGGCGAATCGACCGAGGAACAAACATCTCCGAAACAACTATCCGAGACCGAACGAATTCAACAACCAATTCAGCAACCAGTTCCAGCCTTCTTACGCGCCAACTGTGCCCACCGTCACTACCACCACCAGAAGATTTTACTCGCCCACCGTACCCACCACGTTTCGTCCATCCACCTTGGCTTACGACAAACTGGACCAAACGATCGACAACTCGAACTATTTCTTCTCTCGTAGCGGGACCGACAGCTTCGTGACTCCTCCGACGATTGTGCTACACGGTCGTCAAGGTTTGAAAAGCCCCGAGGCTTCTCTGGCGAGGAGAGCTAATAATCGAGATTATGGTCCTCGAGTGGTATACGAATATCAGTACAATTACGAGGGCGATAATAATGCCAGGGGGAGCGGTAATCGATCACCAGAAAGATTCCAAGGTGTTCAGAATTTTGAAACGAATCGGACTAACGTGGACGAGGTGCAGATTTTATTCGACAGGGTTCGTCAAAGGGTCGAGGAGGAGGAGGAGGAGGAGGATATCGAAGCTAGAGACAGTGTTGGTCTAGGACACGCGTTACGACAGTCGATTGAAAGAATTTCGGGAAAGGAAAAGAGTTCGGCTGATGATAAAGCTCAGGCCAGGAAGGTTGCGTCTACCGTATCGAACGAATTTCAGTATTTTGCTGATTCCTATGGAACGGAAGTTCATACCGACTATCAGCACACCTTGGCAAGACCAGAAGTCACCGTCTCCTACGACCAAAGCGAGGAACAAACTACCGAACACTATCGAGGAAATGATAAGAGGAGCAATTATTCGGACACGGTTGTGAACCTACGGATTCCTCTTTACTTTGCCCAGAACAATGCGAAGAACTTGAATACGAATGAAAGCGAGTCGTCGGTGAATTATTCGTCGAGTGTATTTGACAACTTAAAGAAAAACGAGTCCAGTAATATAAAATTCGACCCTCCGAATGAAAAACAGACCGATAAAACTAACCCTGAATCGCGCGCGCAGAAACCTTCAGAGTTTCTAAGTCCTCCCGATGAGATTCGCAGCAAGTTCCAAATAAAGGTGCCGGATCTCACCGACGCGTCTAATCCGCTGATCCGTCATTCGACTCTCGATGGATCTTATTCAGAATTGAGTGTTACCGAACCACCACCATTCGTAAGCACTATACCGACCGATTATGCGTACGAGTCAACCTTTTATGGCGAAGACTCGAGGGGAACCAAAGACACCTATAATTATAGCAACGATCCCTTAGAAAGCTTTAATTCCGAGAAACACTCAACGTCCAAGACAGAATACGCCATATCCTCCACTTCTCCTTCCTTTTCTTCTCCCTCTCCCCTTCTTCCTTCTGTTTTCACTCAGCCCACGATAAACTACACCGACAATTCAAACGACTTCAGCACGCCTAACGAATGGAGGTTTCCTTTTGCCCCTGCGAATAAAACAGAAGAAGCGAAGACAAACAATTCGGCAGTCGAGTTTCAGTTTCCTGTTAGCATTGTTCATGGTTCTACGACTAGAATTAATTTTGATATCGATACAACTACAGCATTTCCAAGTTCGTTCTATTTTTCTGGAGATACAACGACCAACGAGGATTTTGAAGAAACTGCAACGACGCAACCGGACAAGAAAACTCGAATACCGGTGGTCGCTAAAGGCAGCGATACCGTTGGTTTTCTGAAAACTGATACAAAAGAATCGACAAAGGTGGAACACGAAGACCTAGCCGAAGCACCGACGGCAAACGCGTTGCTTCGGTCGATCGGACCAGACGCTTTTCAGCGCATCGAAGAAAGAATCGAGAAGAACGGTTCCCCGTATCAAGTGACGGTGACAGTGAGAAAAGGTGAAAAGCTAGATCTCGAAGTAATTGAATCCGTGGAACCAGAAATCAATTTTTCAGGCAGCCCGCAAAGGAATCTGCCTCGTTTGGATACTTCGATTCGGTCAAACACAGCGAACAATTCCACTAATATTATCGAACCGAGCGACTCTAAGAAACCAACCTTCAACACGGTTAATCTGCTTCAGTTAATGTCCGAGTTGCTCAAATTAAACCGTGTACCTCGTCCCTTTTCCCGTGCAAAAGCTGACGCTCAGTCTTCGGAGGAAAAAGAAACCTCGACGACGACATCTTGCGAGAACTCAACACTGTCCGCGAACGAAAGCTCGCAGGCTTCGACGAAGAAGCAGATTCTGAATGACAGGCTAACAGAGAATTTGGGGAAGCCTAGAACAGACCGACGGCTTTCCTTCGACCTTCCTCAAAGAGAGAGGATCCTGGATTTTAGAACCGGTCTTCCGACTAACAGTTCAAGGAATTATCAGAAGTCAAGTTTCGCCGAGACAATCTTATCCACAACTTCTGTAGCACTTTCTAAAGCAAATGCCGCAGCGACAGCGACGACTACTCCTACACCGAAAACGACTCGCAATACGGAAGCTGGGGAAACGGTCGTGAAAACTGAGTTTGTTCCGTCGATTGGATTTTCGTTGAACACCGACGAGGAAAGGAAAGAATACGTCGAGGCTGTTTTAAGGGGTCTGATCGAGTCGCAGCCTACGGAGACGGAGGAACGGGAGGTTGTTGTGGCAATAAACGAAAAAGAACAGTACCCAAAAAATGAAACCGTCAAGATCTAAAAGGCAGAAGGCTTTCGTGAATTTGTTTGCCAACGCTTTCGTTACGAAAATATGAATACTATTTTTGAGAGGTCTACTTTCGAACCTAAACTTCGAAACGAATCAAAATTTGTCAAGACTGTGGAAATTCGAATCGTTTGGAATAGTCCAGTCATTTTAGAAATTTCTGCGAAAAAAACTAAAAATATGTGAATCTGTTCGTGAATCGCTTATTTTTGTGATGGGTATGAACTTCTGAAAAATGACCGTCGATCGGCTGCCAGCTTCCCCCCCCCCTTTTTTGGGTCAAATGTTTAAAAAAAGTAGTTTTTCGCAAATAACTGAAAAATGGTTAGTCTCATTGAAAAATGTTTTAGATAAAAATTGAAGAGCGTGGAATTCTGCGTAAAAAAGGTTCCATAATATTTTTTCATAAGTTCAATCTTTTTTGCGATAACGTTCCATAAACGTGCTCCTATTATAATGTTGTACATGCTACCGTGAAAACATTAAAGACGTATTATTGCAAAAACGGTTGCGTTTCTCAAAAAATATTGTAGAACCTTTTTTACACAGAATTCCACGCTCTTAAATTGTTATCTAAAACATTTTTCAATTAGACTAACCATTTTTGAGTTAATTGCGAAAAACTACTTTTTTAACATTTGACCCAAAAAAGGGGGAAGGAAGCCGGCGGCCGATCGATGGTGATTTTTCAGAAGTTCATACCCATCATACAAATAAGCGATTCGTGAAAAGATCCACCTATTTTTAGTTTTTTCGCAGATTGCCCACTTTTTAGTCTAATGCTCCTGGGCTAGGAGACAATTTGAAAGAACTCTTGATACTCTTGAAAGATTTTGACAGTCTTGAAAGATCTTTACAGTCTCGCAAGTCTTGAACAGTCTTGAAACTCTTGAAAGTCTTAAAAGTCTTGAAAGTCTTGATAGTCTTGAAAGTCTTGGAAGTCTTTGAAAGTAAAAGAAGCAATCAAAAAACGTGTAAGATATCAAATACTCTGACGATTCACGACTTTCAAGACTTTCAAGACCGTTCAAGAAGACTTCCAAGACGTTCAAGACTGTCAAGACCTTTCAAGACTTTCAAGAGTTCTAAGCTTCGAATCGTGTTCCAAACTATTGAATTTTTCGTCATTGATTCGAAGCGATTCGAACTAAATGAAATCCCATCACTACTTTCGGATCTCCTTTCGGGAATCATATTTATTTTAGCCTTTCTTCTTGCATCAAAATTCGGCAAGCAGCATCCGTTGATTGCAAGAATGTTATAATGTTGAGAATCTGTTAGAAAACGGAGACGCAATCAGTTGCATCATCGCCGACCGAAGCGTAGAAAGTTAAAGTTTGTTTTAAAATAGAATCTGTGGATTTAACAGGGTTTCAAGATAAAGGCCTGAAATAATGAATTCATGAAATTGTATGTGTGCAAAAGGATCTATTGTACGTGTACGTGTGTATGTATGTGTGTATACGATATAAGGAAATAGCTGTCGTGTGATGATATACAAGCTGTGTTTTATGTAATCCAAGATTTTCTGGTTTTTGTAGATGTATCGAAAAATATACACGTTGCGAGAAAATTAATTAAACGCATATCTTATTAAACAAATCTTTGTCTGAACCTTTGCTCAAGCTTCTAGCCTTTACCGGGAATGTCGTAGAAATTTTTACGGGAAGATCCATGCGTCGAAAGTCATCCCCTTCCATCAGGTCTTGTTTAATTACCATGACAACGTTGGAAGCAATTTCAAACGCGTGCAATCGATTGAGCGAACAAACGATGGGGTTAAGTCCAATCTCATCTGAAGCGCTGGAGGAATTAACGAATTATTGTATTTAAATAAAGAAATATAAAGGTGAAATGTGCGTGCCGGCACATGAGCGTGGATGTGTGTACACGTAGCTCGTATACGTATAGCAGAAAGCGTTGAATAATCGTTTCGCCTAAACTTTTGTGAATTCGGAGAAGCGAGACAGTCCAAGACAGTTTTTTTTTTAAAGGAACAATAGGGTGTACAGTATGGCTGAATCACAGAACAAAGTTGCGGAAAATGATGAAAACGATAAAGAAAGCGATGGGGATCGCGAGGAGGACGAGGAAATCGACGACGAGTTTGATCTTATGGAGAATAGATATTCGCTTACGCAGCTGGATTATCGGTATAAAAAGCAGTTTGATTAAATTTCTAAACAGTCGTACATAAGCGTTCACATTAATACGATGCAATAGCTGTACGAGATCGCGTCTAATAATTATTTTCGCAGAATATCGTGGATACGGGACAGAGTGACCAAGTTTCTAGGATTGATCGACTACGAGTTTCTCTTCTATAGACTTTTAAATGTAAGTGTATTTCTTCCTATACTTTTATCAGTGGTGGAATAAGACAAGGTGAACCATTGCGCACAATGGCGACTGGATGGTTTGGGCCGGTTTGGGCAACCAATAGCATCTGACCCAAAACTTGTCCCGCGCATTTCAAACGTAACAAACAATTTAATTTCGACTCTTCAGAAGGAATGTGATTTGATTCATGTTATCAAGTTTAAACAGATCGCATAAACGATTTCACCATGATTCTTGCAAGTTCCAAATCAATTTATTAGTTAAAACTTGGAATTAATAGTCGTCATGTTAGTGTATTGTCTTGAAAAAACCTCATAACCTCAAAAGTCACGTGATGCCACTACCCCCCTTAAATCTCTCGGAGGTATTATTACGCATGCGTGTGCAAAAGCAGCCATAGTGGATTTCCAGGTTTTGGGTCAGAGCTAATTGGTTGACGGTTTCCCCACTATTTTTGAACCACTGCGCATCTCGGGAATGGTTCACCTTGTCTTATTCCACCATGCCTTTATCGACAACACTGTTCAATACAAATTTTGATCTGTAATAACCACTGGATGACCCTTGTAGGGTTTCCCACGCTAAATACGAATCCGCAAGTAGAATTGTTCCATCGCCCTCAGTTTTTGAAAAACTTGATTTTCAAAAAGTTACACATTTTTCAACTTTGAACAAATATAGTGACATAACTATAAACGATATTTAACTTTTGTTTGCACAAAATAATCCTGTAGACTTTCCTGAGTACACTGATATTCATTTTTAACACATTGTGAATGATTATATCTGTTTAAACAGTCATTAAAGATAAAGTGACATCGATTTTGCAAGAATTTCTAGGATACTTTTCAATATATCTTAAAGAGTAAGTGTCTAGTGTAAAATTTTTCGACAACTATTCTTTAAGAAAAACGTCTGCTCTAGCCCGGTATGGTTGGATTTTACGGTATAATTTAAGTTATATTGAAAAGTATAAAAAATTCTTGCAAAATCGGTGTCACTTTACCTTTAATAACTGTTTAAACATATACAAGCATTCACAATGTGTTAAAAATGAATATTAGTATACTCAAGAAAGTCTACAGAATTATTTCGTGCAAACCAAAGTTAAGTATCGTTTATAGTTATGTCACAAAATTTGTTCAAAGTTGAAAAGTGTGTAATTTTTTGAAAATCAAGTTTTTCAAAAACCGAGGGCGATGGAACAATTCTACTTTTAGATTTGTGTTCAGAACGAAGAGTTCTATAGAAATCATCCAATATACAGGGTGTCCCAAATAAAGTGTAAGAGCCGAAAGGTGGTGATCCCTGGGATTATTCTAAATAACTTTTTCCTTAGCGAAAATGTTTGTAGCGGCTTTGATAACGAGTTATTAACGAAAAACACCGACCAATCACAGCGCACGTATAGCGAAAGAACAGCCGTGAACGCTACGTCTAGTTTGGGCCAGCCACTGAGCGGCCGTTCGTCCGTTATACGCGCTCTCTGATTGGTCGGTGTTTTTAGTTAATAACTCGTTAACAAAGCCACAGCGAACATTTTCGCCAAGGAAAAAGTTGTCCAGAATCATCTCAGGAATCACACTTTGTTTGGGACACCCTGTATGTTACAAAACAGAAAATAAAGTTTTTTTTGTTGGACAGTGTAATTGTTGCTATTTTCGAGTAACGACAAAATCATAATCCACTGCATCTCGTAATGTAATTTAACCCTTCGAGGATTACAGAAAACTAATAACTGACCAATGTTCTGTAAAGACATCTTTGTTACAATTAAAAAAGAGGGAAAAATTGAATGAATTGTAAATGAAATATTGTGAACTACGAAGTATATACTTTTTGAACAGACTATTTCATAATAATAGGAAAACAATCGGTACTGGGAAGACCAACTTCTAAATTTTTTGGTGCTGGATCTCTATGGAGTGACAGATCTTAAGAGAAAAGTAATTTTCTTCTATAAGACTTTTGTGAGCAAAATCGTTCATGAGGAAGTTTCGGTATGGGAAAGTAAGTATGTAGTTCCTAAATTAGTATGCAAAAATATTAATACGTTCTAAATAAATTCCATGTCCAGCGAAAATGATATTTATCCTTAGAAGTCGAGTGCAGGTTTATTTCCAAACTTGTACATTATTAGTCACGGTGATTAGTGTCACTCGAAGAATAATATAAATGTAATCGCGTTAGGGAAAGCCCCAAAAATTGCGAAGACAGGACCTAGAAGGAGTAAAAAAAGAATAAAGCAAAGAAGCAAGCTGAAAACTTCAAAAGTAGACACTTCCGAGATTATGAGGTTATTCGAATCGTCTACGGTGACGTTACAATCGGAAGTAGGGTCGTCAGTTACTATTCTCAGTGGAGAGGGAACTGAAGATTTTGAATACGAAGAGGCGGAAGGGGAGGAAGCAGAGGCAAATGAAGAAGAAGGTGGAGAAGAAGATGGAGAAGAAGATGGAGAAGAAGGTGGAGAAGAAGGTGGAGAAGAAGGTGGAGAAGAAGGTGGAGAAGAAGGTGGAGAAGAAGGTGGAGAAGAAGATGTAGGAGAAGGTGGAGAAGAAGTTGGAGAAGAAGGTAAAAAAGAAGTTGGAGAAGAAGTTGGAGAAGAAGTTGGAAAAGAAGTTGGAGAAGAAGTTGGAAAAGAAGAAGGGGAAAATGAAGGCAAAGACGATATATCGTTAAAAAAAGGAACTGGCGATACTTTAGATGGCACGAAGACAACAGCACAGTCTAAAGATGTTGTTATAGGTAAAAGCTCGCTGAATTGCTGCTTTTTTTCTTGTATATTTGTAACAATAATCTATCGTTGTTGTGTGTCGTTATGAGGACTATTAAATTGAAAATATACATCTTCTCTACTGACAAGAGACATTACCCAATCGATACCCGCTTATTTTTGATGCGCTTTTAGTATAATGTATGTAGATCTCCAAAAAATATTTGACACGTATTTTTTTTTATCGGCAATCATCCATGTTGAAGGGGTGAAAATTGCCCTCAAATTTCGGGGTGAAAAACAGGTTTTGTCGAATATCTCGGAAACTATTGGACGTAGATTAAAAATTCAAGTAGCAAACTTGTGTGTCTTTTAACGATGGATTTGACCATATAAGCAGATTTTTTAAAAATGGACTTGTTTAAAAAAAGATTTTCAATATTCATATTTTTGTAATTTTTTTGTGAGAAACGTTAATCTATTTTCATCAATATTTGTAAACATAAATTATATATCAAGATAAACAATATGAATACAATGGAATTTTTAGTTTCGTCGTTACAATGTTCGTTTTTTTTTTCTTTTTTTTTTTTTTTGAAAGGCTAAAGTCGTCTATAAAAGTAATTGACAGTATATAGTCGTTATACGTGTAAATCAATCTATACATATAATTGTTGCAATAATGATAGTTTTCAAAAAAATGTGAGAAGCGCATGTGGCATCGGCACCAGAAACATTTGAGTAGAAGTTCTGTGCAAACTGAGCAGTTCATAGTTTCGATTTGCTTGAAGCAAAAATCTACAGGATTTTCAAAATAATCTGGTCTTTCTGTATAACCACACTGAAATCACGCGTATTTAAATAATTCTCTATATCTTGACGTTGATAGTTGATTGTGAATTAACGATTGCATTTCTATTATCGAGTCTCGCGCATATAAATTATTTTTCAAATCTAATGTTATTGCGAGATCAGGAAGTTTTTTTATATTATACTAAAAGCGCATAAAAATCGGCGCGTATCGATTGGGTAATGTCCCTTGTAAGTACTAATATGGCAGATAAAAAAAAGTAGAAGTAGACCTGTAGAATACAAAAAAAAGAAAGCTGGTAAAATTTGTCTCCTCCAGAGCATTTTGAACACTTCATACCTTCGCCGGAACAAAGGCACAAATATATTGAAAGAAAGGTACGTACTGTCACGCGTCGGATTATTTTAATTACTACTATTGTATATGAACCTGAGAAAGAGTTGAACGAAAGAAAAACAATGGTCGTAGAAAACGGTGGAGAAGATGCAAAAAGTTCCGATTCTCCACATGCTATCCGGCATGGTGGATGGTAGCAGGACTGATCTACACAATGTTACTTTATTCTACTTTATGAGGACATCCACCGATGGTATACCAGCCTTCGATACATACAAAGAGTGCACGGAAGAAATGACGAAGTACCTGATTGTCGGATCTCTTCAAGGGAAATTTTTGGTCACCGTAGATAGAATGCTCGTCCAGGTATCACGAATTATTATCTGGTGTAGTGATGGGATCTGAAGCGCTTTAAATTACTTCGAATCAGCACATATAGAGAAAAATTCGAAGCACTTCGAACATGATTCGAATCTCTTAGAAATCTTAAAAGTCTTGAAAGTCTTGATCGTTTTGATCGTCTTGAAAATCTTGGAAGTCTTGAGAATTACGATAGTTTTTGAAAACTTCATCAGAATTCAATATCTCATAAGCTTTTTGATTACTTTTGTTCAAGTACCCTCATTGACATAAATATTAAAGGTTGTTTCGGTCTAGACATTTCAAGAAATTAATTTTTTTTTCAAAGATTTCAAAACCTTCCATGTTCCAAGTCAAATCTTCCAAGACTTCCCAGTATTCCGAAGCGATCAAGACTTCCAAGAGTTTCAAGTCGATCAAGACTTTCAAGACTTCCAAGACGATCAAGACCTTTAAGACTTACAGACGATCAAGATTTTCAAGACTTCTAACAAGGGAACATATCGAACCTTCACACTCCGATTTTGATGCAATTTATGTGACAACTAGTTCTCAGAAAAATATTTGACACGTATTTTTTCTTAGCTGCTATCTTCCATGTTGAAGGGGTGATAACAGCCCCTAAAGTTGAGGGGTGAAAAAACGTTTTTCAAAATATCTTTGGAACCACACGGTGTAGAAGGTCGCTGTTTCTTTTAAATTCCGTGTTTTTAAACGACGAATTCAGATATGTAATCAGTTTAGAGAGAAAGCCATTTGTTTAAACAATATAATTAAAAAACATAATTTTTTAAATAAATTTTTGGCTGCAGAGCTGCTACTGATTTTTTATTGGTACGGAGCTGAACATGATTTTTTATCGACGCGAAACTACTACAGTCTTTTTATTGACGTAGAGCGGTAATTATTCAGAATAGGGGCAACCTCGTTGATTTTGATAACCTTAAATATATTGAATATATTGTCAAGGTTATCATTCTGAACTACTTTTTCTTGTACATACATGTTACCGCCGCTCAGCTTTAAATTGCGAGATATACACAAAAAATGTTTTTAACGCTCAAATACATAACTTCAGGCGAAAACTCGTCTATCCAACCCCCCTTCTCGTTAAATAATCTAGCCCAGACCTATTTCGATTACTTTTTTAAATATTGAAAGTAAAACAAATCCATACTGACATATAAACCGAACATGAAAATATAAAAATTATTTTTATGTATACCTCGGAAACTAAAGTCGAGCGGCTGTAACATGTATAGGGAAAAGTTGTTCAGAATGATGATCTTTATAATATATTTCAAGGTCATCAAAATTGGTGAGGTCGGCCCTGTTCCGAATAATTACCAAAATATTTTTGTGCATTTAATAATTTTTGTTATACAATAAAACACAAATTGGTCCATAGCTTCAGTATATAAATTTACAAGAATATGGATTGACGTGCAGCCAAGAATTTATTTAAAAAATTATGTTTTTTAATTATATTGTTTAAACAAATGGCTTTCTCTCTAAACTGATTACATATCTGAATTCGTCGTTTAAAAACACGGAATTTAAAAAAAAACAGCGACCTTCTACACCGTGTGGTTCCAAAGATATTTTGAAAAACGTTTTTTCATCCCTCAACTTTAGGGGCTGTTATCACCCCTTCAACATGGAAGATAGCAGCTAAGAAAAAATACGTGTCAAATATTTTTCTGAGAACTAGTTGTCACATAAATTGCATCAAAATCGGAGTGTGAAGGTTCGATATGTTCCCTTGTAAGATGATCAAGACTTTCAATACATTCAAAACGTCGAAGACGATCAAGAATTCTAAGGGATTCGAATCATTTTCGAATCGATTCGAATTTGTCGCTACATCCGTACTAGATTCGAAGCGATGCGCGATGGGTCTCAGATCTCATCACTAATCTGGTGTAAAATATTATGAATCTAACTTTGATTCTATAAATGAGACACGTTGCAATCTTCCTTTAGCTATTTCGACCACTGGTAGAAAGTCAGTTTCGGGGACCACATTTCTCGGAAATATTCAATGATGACATCGATTCTACCCGCGAACACGGAGATTATTTGACGGAACTCATCGAAAGCAGAGTACGATCGATCGTATATTAAGTAATCTGGAAATTAATCCGTATTAAAAAAAATAATAATATTTTTTGTTATTTACTCTCGACTTCCTCCGAGTTTAAAAGACGTTCCGTAATTATTCATGAACAGAGTTCGATCTTCAGGAGACCGTCAGAATTTCGTAGAGCTTCACTGATGATCAATAAAAAGAGTCACAGGTCGGACTCGGACGACGAAAACGACTCGATAGTATCGAGTATTCCTAGTTATTTTACATCGTTAATTCCAAACGCGTCTTCAGTGCATACAAGATCTGTCTCGATAAGCTTTGACCGAACTTCGGAGCTACCGACAGCAGCAAACCAAACCGCAGAACTGGAAAGAGTTAAATTTCTGGCACAGGACCAGAGTAAAAAGGATATCTTGTCTTATTTGGATAAATTAATAACCAGCGTCGAATGGTTGGTAATTCCTGTGTCAAATATTTTAAACTTTTTTTTGTTCAACATAATCAAATTGCTTCTGCAACTTAAGATAAACACTAACATTTATTTCTATTGTCTTTTTTACATTCCCGCATTATACTGTAAAGAGTATATTATCCTAAATAGATTCAGTTATACATATATACAGGGTAGTCCACGCAATTGTTTCAGGTCATAACTCCGTTATTAATGCATTTACGAAAAAATTCCAAAGGAGGAAAATAAATGGCTCGAAAAGCACTACATATGTAAGCCCTTAGTATTTTTTCCAGTGCAACAGTGCATGTACAATTAATAAGTGCACCATTTTTTGAAATGGAAATGTATATTTTTTGTTACACAGAACGATTCCTCTGTTCATTCTACGTAAAAAATTACAGTGTCCAACAAAAAAACTTTATTTTCTGTTTTGTAACATATATCGGATGATTTTTATAAAACTTCTCGCCCTGAACACAAATCTAAAAGTATAATTCACCTTCAGTTTTTGAAAACTTTCAGAAAATTACACATTTTTCAACTTTACCCTAATAATTTTTCACGTAGGGGAACCGTGTACAAACTAGAGCTGTTACTTATGAGATACCCAGGTATTCGGGTTACCCGTGAGATACCCGGGTAAATAAAAATTACGCGGGTAAACGAAAATTACTCGGGTATCCGGGTACACGAAAATTACCCGGGTACTCGGGTAAATGAAAATTACCCGTTATCCAACTACCCGGGCAAATGAAAATTCAAGTAACCGCGGATATTTCATGAGATACTCGGATACATTTTTTATAAATTATTAGTACTAGGTGCAAAATTTTTATTGGAAAAAAATGCAACTTACCTTATTTATTATTCGAGTAGATCTCGAGTACCCGGGTATCCGGGTACCCGACGGATCGGGTAGGATTCGGGTAATTTTCCTTATCTTGAGACAGATCCGGGTACCCGGGTACTCGAATAACCGGAGTGCCCGGGTAATCGGTCATTGCTCTAGTACAAACCAATCCTTCGAGGTAAAATGATCCCTTGCTGTCTTGTAGCTATTAGTGACGCTAACCTTTCATACCGATCTTTAAAGCTGCGTGTACACTACACTGAGAAAAATCGTGGAGGAAAAAGTACTACATTGCGTAGTAAAGAAGCAGGATAGAATGAAATACGTTCCTTTCTACCACATTACAAGGAAGAAATAGCACATGTGTTTCTAAATTTAATAGAAGAGTGTAGTAAAATTTACGGAAGGCTGTGATATACAGCGACATCTACGCTTCGGAAAGAAGTGACGTTTCGTGACATAACCTCAATTTGCTTGGCTTTTAGCGTCTTTTGTCTTTTCAATACCTTTCAATGAATATCGCATAAACGTCCAAAAAATGATATGGTTAATATTGGAAAAACTTATTTCCTGACATAGATATTTGTTACGGGCCGCTAGCAGTTACTGAGCATAGGCCTAGTTTCATAGGGCTTCCGCTAGAGTGTTCTCGTAATAATCATCTTTCTCGCTAGTAACTGAAATAATCTTCCACAACTCAAGCGCGGATCCGTCAGCATAGGTCTACTGATAATGAAGCACGTCTTGGTTGATCCGATGGTCCAAAACGAAAATCGCCGTGTCCCCTTCTCTTCTTCCACCCCGAAGTTTTCCTCCTCCAGTCGTCAACACTGTATAACCAATAATAATTCTGTTATCTATCCTATACTATCCGCCTTCCCCGTCGCCGAGCATACCTCAGTATTTCCATAAAGAAAAACTGTTTTTAGTTTGAACGAAGTTCCAACTTTGCTACATTCGTATAGTAAAAATCAGCACACGATTTTTAGGTGTAGTGCTCTTCGAGCTATTTATCTTTCTCCTTTGGCATTTTTTCGTAAATGCATTAATAACGAAATTATGACCTGAAAACAATTGCGTGGCACACGCTGTATATATCGATATTTTTAACTAGGACTTTGGAACATATCGAAGGGGATATTTTGCTAACGATGCCGAATATTCCCGAATTCCATGATCCGAACGTTACCGACGAAATGATGGAGAAGAATGAAAAAGCGATCGAGCAGTTCGAAGATGTAGTTATGTCTTGGGGTGTCCACATAGAGAAGGTGCCACGTTGCGTAGCTAATTGATACGATCCGATACACTTAATTCCAAAATCCTTTCGAATACGTCCTATGTTAGCAGTGCTAATTTCAACATAATTCTTTTAGGTGCTGGAATCGTTTCAAACGAAGGAACCACAAGGTGAAGGCCCACTGGGGGAGTGTGATTATTGGCAAGACCGAGAGACGGGGTTACTAATGTTGGTCGAGCAATTAAAAACACCGATGGCCAAAAAAATTTTAGAATTGTTGACGCGAGTTAAGTCGACGATTGCTTCTAATTTTGAGTACTTCTATTCGGATCTCTGGAAATATTACGCGGGAGCCAGGGACAATAACAGCTTCCTTAAAACTGTTATAAGACATTTCAAAGTAATAAAGAAGTTTCCTTCGTAAATAAAAATTATACAACTAAAGTCTGGTACGGTAGTTAATTCGCAATTGTCTGTGATTAGCTGATAGCAGAATCGAAGGAGTTTCAACCCATCACGCTTTCGATCCCCGTGTTGACGGAAGGTTTGAAAATGATTTGGGTACTCTCAAGCCATTATTCTACTGAAGAGAATATGATGAAATTGTTTGAGAGAATATCGTGGCAACTCTGTCGGACCGTGATAAAAAACTTATCCGTTGACAATCTGTTCAAGTGAGTCATTTACGATAAGCATGTATAATGTATATGTATAGAAAATATAACTGAGCGTGGCACTTGTTGCACAGCGAGCCGATAGAAGATATTCTACAGAAAACACGGGACGCCCACACGATGATGAGGAGCTGGAAGCAATCTTACCTGAAGAACAGAGAGCTGATCGAGATCTCTGGCAAAGGAGCGCGATGGGAATTCGATCAGAAACGACTGTTCCAGGAAACTGAGTACATCGCCTCCGTGTGCGACAGTCTGAACCAAGTCGCGAACGTTCTTCAGGACTTTCATAACATCTTCGGCCCTCACTTGAAATCCATCATAAGTGATCCAGCGCAGATCGACACTATAATCAAGAGGGTGGATCGGCTAATCGCACCGATTCAGGAGGCGGATTTTAATATTTACGACGAGTTTAACAAAGAAAATTGGGAGGCCACCATGACTTGGTTCTTGGAGGAGGTGCGTTTCCTCGAGAACGAAGCTAGATTCTTTATCGACGAGTGTTTTATGGTGCTGCTAAACGCGGAGGACGCGCTTAAAGTTCTGAATAAGTTTAAAAACATGAAGACCAGAGAAACCATTCATCAACAGCTTTTGAGGAAATTCGAAGTGATTGTGCAGCAGTTTAGCAAAGAAGTCAGTACCGTGGAGGCGATATTTAACAGGGGTAAGATGTGCGAAGTCAGGAGACATTTCTTCAAACAGTAATAGTTACCTAATCAGAGATTTGAGGCTTTCACGGCCCGGCGTCATACAGTTCTCACTGTTGAAGCTTTCGGGTGTAAGCCGTGTCCATGAGGAAATGTTTTCCCAACGTTTCGCTAGCATTGCAGATGGCTTCTTCAGGGGATCGAAAGACACACTGAAACTGACGTGTGTCTGGCGCGGTGCGCTATTTAAGTGTACCGAGTGTAAGTTCTGGATCATGGAGCACCGATGCTCCGGATCACTGAGCACCAATGGTATGGTGTTGTTTTTAATGTTCAGCTGAACAAGTGTACACTCGGTACACTTAAATAGCGCACCGCGCCAGACACACGTCAGTTTCAGTGTGTCTTTCGATCCCCTGAAGAAGCCATCTGCAATGCTAGCGAAACGTTGGGAAAACATTTCCTCATGGACACGGCTTACACCCGAAAGCTTCAACAGTGAGAACTGTAGTAATAGTTACGTTTAAAGGAGGCAGCTCCGATGACTTTAACCTTGACATATGTCATCAAGGTCACACTCCTGAGTGACTTTCAGAAGGTTTTAGCCGTCGCTCGTGTCTTGTTAAAAAGTTATTAACAAAATACTTTTCATAAATATGCTACTTAAGATTTCCAACACTCGTTAGGCCTTACTTAGGCTTGGATTAGATATTTTCGAAATCTGACTTAGGTCTGGCCATCCATGTGACCGAATAATTACTGATTATTACATATCAGTGTATACAGGGTGTAACAAAAATGTTGCACGCCCTCGACAGGGGTGATTCCTGAGGTAAGTTTAAACAACTTTTTTCTTAGCGAAAGTGTTAGGTAGGACTTCGTTAACGAATTATTAACGAAAAACACCAACCAATCAGAGAGCGAGAACAGTGTGTGAATTTCGGCGCGGGCTACAACTATGCGTAACATTGGTCTGCCATCGCCCGCGCCAAGGTTCGTCTACTGTTTTCGCTCTCTGATGGGTTCGTGTTTTTCGTTAATAACTCGTTAACAAAGCATCACCTAACATTTTCGCTAAGGAAAAAGCTGTTTAAAATCACCTTAGGAGTCACCCCTTTCAAGGACGTGCAATATTTTTGTTACACCCTGTATGTGTGTGAGTGAGCGTTACATGCATAGCTTCGAATGAGCTACACCTTAGAGAAATAAACATAGCAGGAACCCAAGTACCCGAATATGACTCATGTACATTTGTACGAATAAACAGATTACAGTATGGTAACGGTCCGCGTATAGTCTATATATAGTCCGTGTGTTAGCTGGAAAGTTTCGTAAGTTTCGGAATTTTCAATATGCATCTGCACGAATTTATAATGCCTTCCTCCACCTACCAATTACCAATCTAACCCAGACCTAACCCGGACCTCCAAAATATCTAATCCAAGCCTAACTTACGTTAGGCCTAACGAGCGTTGGAAGTCGATACAGAAATAGCTATATTTATGAAAATTATTTTGTTAATAACTTTTTAATAAATAATGAACGACGGCTAAGACCCAGGAAGGTGACCTTGACAACATATGTTAAGGAACTGATTCCCCTAAACGTAACTATTATCCTTCAAACTTGACGCTAAGTTATTTTAATTAAGAATTGAACCGATTGAACTGATATTTTGAAAACCATACAAATAACGTCACATCTTTTGAACATCTATAGTTGAATTACGACGAATGACTATTTGATTGACCGCTTTTAAACCCTAACGACCCTTAACGACAAGCTCAGTAGTCCCGCGGCTAATTACGTTTTCCATTATCCTTCCTAGGAAAACGAAATCCACCTCTATTAACTTATCACCCCCCCATGGCTGGCTCAATATTCTGGGTGAGGCAATTATTCCATCGGTTAAGAAGACCAGTGTTGATCCTGCAAAACGTTCCGGAATTGAAGAATAGCGACCTGAAGCTCGTCGCTTTCAGCCAATACTTTGAGGTCGCCAAACAAATGAAGACGTTCGAGGAATCCAAGTTTCTTTCCTGGGCAGAGAAAGCACAGAGCATAGTAACGAATAATATGAGGAAAAATATCTTGAAGATTGTGCAGTCTGAACCAGGCAAAGGTTTCCGTTAGAATTGAACAACATAAAATACTCTACGTTCATTTACGTTTTACTCGACTGGATCAAAAGGCAACGCGCGAGTAAATATATTTTATGTAGGTGTACTGACGTTTCCGGAAATCGAAGTGCCGGTGAACACGAAGAATGTTCAAACTATTCACGTGTCGCGGAAAATGAGACAAAGAGATTTTGAGTCTACCGGTTCCACTCCCCAGGAATCTGTTCACAAGAGCGAGGCCGTGAATTCGAGACCAAGCATCGGTGATTCCTTCGATCCTCTAAAGTCTAAAGTCTAAAGGAGTGTACAATCAGTGACATTGATTCTGGTCAGTGACTAGGGAAAAATGTGATGAGGAAAAATGCTTAGTTCCCACTAAAATATATAAAATACAATACAGGGTGTAACAAAAATGTTGCAGTTCTTTGAAAATGGTGATTCCTGAGGTTATTTTAAAAAACTTTTTTCTTAGCGAAAATGTTAGGTGGGGCTTTGTTAACGAGTTATTAACGAAAAACACCGACCAATCAGGGAGCGAGTACAGTGGGCGAATATCAGCGCGGGCTCCAGCTATGAGTAGTATTGGTCCATCATCGTCCGCGTCATCATTAATCCGCTGTACTCGCTCCCTGATTGATCCGTGTTTTTCGTTAATAACTCGTTAACAAAACCGCACCTAACATTTTCGCTAAGGAAAAAGTTGTTCAAAATCACTTCAGGAATCGCCCCTTTCAAGGAACTGCAACATTTTTGTTACACCTTGTATATACAGTATACAGGGTACGCCAAAAATATGGAAACGATCAAATATTTCGAAAATGGAACATTTTTGAGAAAAATGTTTTAGAACAATGTTGTAGGGTTTTAAAAATTCTATTGAACGGTCGTATCCGTTTGACTTTCAGAAGAGTGGTCAAGGTCACGTCAAGGTCAACATGATTTTTTTAAATAAAACACCCCATTTTTGATCATGCAGTGTTAAAGCTGACGGTGAGACCTTTTCAAAGCACTAGCTGATGACCTATTTCTGTTGAGAACTGCTTAAGTTCTGAGTGTTGAGAATGAAGAAATAGACTCTCGCTTGTGTACAATGATCATTCCAATGTTTGCCACATTACTCGGCCGAAATCGCATCTCAAAAATGTTACTGCACATGCGCTAGAAATACCATCGAAATCATGACGACCATTTCAGTACTACTGCCCAACGACATTAATTTTAACATAAAACGACATAATATTAACAATAAGCCTGGCGGTCTCGATACATTTAAAGCTCGGCACTCAGGCAATTTTCAACAGAAATGTTTTGACAAAAACAGAGTGTTCTGAAAATGTCTCATCGTCAGCTTCAACACTGCATGATCAAAAATGGGGTGTTACATTAAAAAAAATCATGTTGAACTTGACGTGACTTTGACCGTTTCTCTAAAGGTCAAACAGATACGACTGTTCAATAGAATTTTTAAAACCCTAAAACATCGCTCTCACACATTTTTTTCAAAAATGTTCCGTTTTCGAAATATTTGACCGTTTCCATACTTTTGGCGCACCCTATATACTGTAGCGTATGTAGTATATGTACATATATACTTTTTATGTATATATTAGTGGGAATGGGCACTTTTTCGAAATCGCATAGTTTTATGTACAGTAACTTCTCGATATATCCTCGCGCCTCGGGACCGGAGGCGAGTGTGTACATATGGTACATATTCATTAGTTCGCACTTCGCTATCCTTTGTAGCATTACGAACGTAGAAAGAGACAGTGTGCGAAAGAGAAAGAGGGACTGAACAGTGAGGATAAACAGGGAGTCTGTAGTGCATGGTTTCTACGAGGATACATCGAGAAATTACTGTATAATGATAATAGTTATTCATTGATGGTACACTTCTATACCAATGAAGAAAAACCTTAAGTTTAGGGGAGGCAACTCCGATGACCTTGACCTTGACATGTATGGTCAAGATCACCCTCCTGAGTGACCTTCAGAAGGTTTTAGCCGTCGCTCCTTTTTTGTTAAAAAGTTATTAACAAAATAATTTTCATAAATATGCTGCTTATGATAACCATTTCTATAGATTTCCAACATTCGTTAGGCCTAAGTTAGGCTTGGATTAGATATTTTCGAGGTCCGGATTGGGTCGGGGTTAGATTGGTGTTTGAGATCAATGTATACATATATGTGTAAGAGATTTCCTAAGCGGGGTGTGGGGGCGCAGCCCCCACCCACACGGGGGGCCGGGGCAGAGTCCCCGGTGGGGGGTCGGGGGGGCGAAGCCCCCCACTACTTCGAATGTAAGAGTTCAACTTGGAAAATAGTATCTACGCTCGATGGTCTGCTATGGAAAAGGGGGATGTTATATTCTTTTCGCGCGAAGCGCGCCACGGAGAACCGAGTAACGTGATATACTTTCAATATACTTAAATCAGTCGAGCATCGCCCCCTCCCCCTGCTCCTCAAACACGAATCTAACCCCGTCCGAATCCGGACCTCGAAAATATCTAATCCAAGCTTAACTAAAGCCTAACGAGTGTTGGAAATCTATAGAAATGGCTATCATAAGCAGCATATTTAAGAAAACTATTTTGTTAATAATTTTTTAACAAAAAACGAGCGACGGTTAAAACTTTCTGAAAGTCACTCAGGAGGGTGACCTTGACCACATATGTGAAAGTCAAGGTCATCGGAGCTGCCTCCCCTAAACGTAATTATTACCCCAATGAAAGCATTATACCGTATATAGGACGCATATCTTAGTTAAATACTTCACCGCGCACCTACGCTTCTCTTCATTTTGACCGCTATATGTCTAAAACGAAAAATATCCCCCAGGAATGACACATATCATCTGAAAGGGCATAAAATGAGCTACAAATACTGAGTTTTTTGTTAAAATTGGGCGATACTTTTTTGGGAATTACAGTTTATTTGAATTTTCTGAACTTCGAAAAATCATAAACATGTATAAAAATTGCACTTGAAAAATGCAAAACTGCATAAAAGTTACATCGTTTGAAAGCTTGATTTTTTTGTAATTTTTTGACGTAAGTTACATTTCGATACGTTAATCTAGTGCAATTATATAGGCCTTGACGTATTTGGCAAACTACGTAGTTTGATCCCCTCCCCCTTCCCCCTTAGTCGATTTAGGAGAAAATTAAAAAGTGAAATCGATGTCTCGCGTACGACTCTATTAATGTGCAAAATTTCAAGCAAATCCGTTTAGGGTACTTTTATAAGGTTTTTGAATACACTTATTTAATAATAACGTATTTCTTTGTTTGTTTTTGTTGCGTTTGGGCGTGTCGCAGAAACGGGCAGTTCGGGGGCTGCTGGCTCGAAGGTCGCTTCGCTCAAGGGACAACAGCTGCGACCGGACACGGCGAGACAGGAAGTGAAAGCATCGGTTCTTCCATCCCAAAGAGAGAGAAAAATGTCTGTGACGGGTACCGGCACGGATAAATCAGCGACTCAGGGGACGAAAATCAATTGGACAGAATTCATGAGTGGATCGATCTTGGTGGAGTGTCAACTACGTTTTGAAATTAATTTCAACTGGGATGTGTTCGAAATTATCCTCGAGGTATTTGTACCTCGTTTGTAAATGCATGTTAAACTATTAAGTCTTCGCATTTTAATAGAAAATTATTGCAAAGATTTCTCATGCAGGCTGAGCTAATGGAGCAACTGGGTTTCAAGTTATCTCCGATCGTGAAGGAGGCGGGGATTCAAAAGGATCGATTGAGAAATGATATTGAAGTTACGAAACGCGTGATCGATCAGTATAACGAGATGATTAGTAAAATGGACAAAGCTGATGTACGTTTTGAATCATTCTGTATATTAAACGATCCCCGTGATAAAGTCTGCGTATGCAATACAGATACAATTGTTAAAAACCACTCTGCTGGATGTAGAGAAGCATATTCAACCTGGAGCGATGCGTCTCAATTGGGACTCTTTGAACATAGCGGATTACGCGAGCCATTGCGACCTGTTGTTGAGAAATCTTAGCTCGATCATGAATCAGACCAATCATATGAAGAACGATCTGGATAACAGGATTAATACCGATCTCCAAACGTACAACTTGTTTTCTCTTTCTACCTCCTTTTACGAAAACCACGAGCTACTCGCCTGCAAGGTTTGTCGCATTTTTGGATAAAAGTGTGCCTGCCTTACTTTATAAACGCTCTAACATATATTTGATTTTTCATATTTTATCTTTCATTTTATTTAACATATTGTCGTGTATTCGTATGTACATCGCCTCCAATCTTGTACAATTAGTCAAAATAATTCGTGACAGTTACTAGAAAATCATCAAGCGGAAAAATGCCATTTCCCACTATTACGTAGATATGTACATATGTAGTATACAGGGTGTCCCAGCGAACACTGTACAGTGTGTTATTTCCTAAAGTATTAGAGATAAAAAAAAAGAATTGTTCATATAGAATTGCATGGTTCGAAGGGGCCAATTTATTAGCCAAGACGAATTTTTTATAACATTATTAGTACGTGAGATATGATGGTCAAGTTTGGTTTCTTAAATGGAACTATATATTTTTTTATAGATCGGTTGTTAGTGTGTTTCAAGACGAATTTAACAACCAATTTAGATACCTTTTTTTAATTAGTTTTCAAGATATTATGCATACAAATTTAGTAATTTTCACTAGAAGAAAACCTTCTTGACTAACAGGTACTACGGGCGGTGTTTTGTTCCCAGGTGTTTGGGCCTGCCGCTCCTAGCGTAGACTCTCAATATCGATTTCAAGGGACAGTACCTAACACACGTCATCGGGAGGGAACAAAAGACCGCCCACAATGCCTGCTGTTCAGAAAGATTTCCTTCCAACGAAAATTACCAAATTTGTAAGTGCAATATTTCGAAAACTAATTCTTAAAAGATATCTAAATTGCATGTCGTTGAATTCGTCTTGAAACACACTAGCAACTGATCTGTAAAAAAATATATAGTTCCATTTAAAAAACCAAACTTGACTATCACATCTCACGTAATAATAATGTTATAAGAAATTCGTCTTCGCTAATAAATTGGCTCCTTCGAACCATGCAATTGTATATGAACAATTTTTTTTATCTCTAATACTTTAGGAAATAACGCACTGTACAGTATCATACCTAACCCTGTATGTACATATACATATACTTTTTATATACATATTTTTTATATACAGGGTGTAAACAATATACGTTTAAATATTTGCAGGGGTGGTTGGGGAGCTGAAATGGAACACAAAATGTATGGTTTTGACATGGATACTAACTCCGGAACATCGGCGAGGCAAACACATGGAACCAAGCAGCCGTTTAGGCTTCCCTTCCTCTGTGTGCGTAGCCGATGCTCATTCCTACAAACATCCCCAATTTTTAAAGCTTTATAACAGTTAAACTATAAGAGATACAACAAAATGTATTAAGACTCTTTTACTCTATTGTTGCTTGCCAATGTGCGTTAGTTTAGCGTATAGGGTAATAAACTTTAAGGTATTATTACTGCAAATAGAAGGCAGATCGGACACTATGTCATAGGACATTTTGTGTTCCATTTGAGCTCCCCAACTACCCCTGAAAATATTTAAACGTATATTGTTTACACCCTGTATAATAGTGGGAAATGGCATTTTTCCGCCTGGTGATTTTTTAGTAACTGTCACGAATCATTTGGACTAATTGTACCTTGCACCAAAGGTTTACTTTCAAGAACTGCAGAACCGAAGAACAGAGTTGATTAGCTTCATGAAAAAAAACTACCAATCAACGAGTCCGATACTAAAAAAATTAGAAGGTCTGGTGTTAGGAACGTCTACCGGGAAAAGTCCATCCATGCAGATTTTCTACGAGAAATACGAAAAGAAATTATTTTCCTCGTTTATAATGTGAGCGAATTTTTTCGTAAAAGACTTTGCCTTCGGTCGTAATTAGAAATTCATTTGACAAACGTTTTAGATGCATTACAAGAAATCTAGAGTTGTTCAACAAAATGCTAACGAGCCAGAAAGTGATTTTCGAAATAGACGCAGTGTTAATCGCCTCGGAGCCTGTGCTGAGACCATCGCCCAATGATATTTACAACATCATCCTCCAAAACGTCAAGAGTCTCCTGGAAGAGTTGAAGCTGTTCCCTAGATGGTTAAACGGGACCTGTTTGGAATGCACGCAGATGTCAAGCGAGAGCGAGGATGCCGTAACGTTTAGCTTCTTCGAGGACGTGATGAGCATTCAGGTTTATCAATTACGTAAATCCTCGTGACAACTTTGAAGCTTTTAAAACGAAAATTTGAATACGTCTATGCGTAGGTGGTCAACGAAAATCTATTAACGATTCAAGGATCGGCGCATAAACTAGCGCTGGAATGCTGGCACTATCTTTACAGGTGGAGAAAGTATAGTAATCTTTGGACATTTGACAAGAATTTGGCAAGCGAGAAGTTCGCTGCAACGAATCCAACGCTTTTTCAGTACGACGAAAAATTCACCTTCTACGATAACATTCTAGAAGAGTTGGAAGACATAGAGCCTTACTACGATTTGTATTGCATACGGTAGAGCATTCATTTTCTTCCTTAATTGGATTCTTTTGTGCTTTCAACGCGGGACGACGAGCAATGCTCGCCTTGGGACTCGAAACGCTAAAGTTTCTCTTCAATGTGTTCAGGGAGCAGGGCCGGCGGAACGCATTATGCAGGTAATGCAAGGCATAAGGGCGCTTAATGCCAGGGGCGGCAATCGCCAAAGACAAGAACACTTTGGTCGTGGAAAAATGTTGTTTCATTTTTACTGACAAGAAAGGTATCCCAAGTGTCCCTCTCCGATTCTGTTTATTTTAAAATGTTATTGTAGATTAAAAAATGAGAGACACGTGTTTTTTTTTTATCGGCGGAAAAACTTTGACGAGGTGAAATAACCCTTTGAAGTTAAGCGTGTCAGACGTCGATTTAATCGTTTTATTTACTTAAACGCAGTCTTTTCGGATCAAATCATCGGAGAAAGTTGTCACAATGAGGAAAAGAAAATACAATTCACTCGCTTTTATTGAACAACTTTATGAGGGTAAACTACCCCTTAACTTTGTAATAGATATATAAAAATTTGCAAATCAAATGGAAATTCGAGCTGAATAATCTAGAAAACATACAGGGTGTGCCAAAAGTATGGAAACGGTCAAATATTTCGAAAATGGAATATTTTTGAGAAAAATGTTTTAAAACAACGCTTTAGGGTTTTAAGAATTCTATTGGAACGGTCCTATCCGTTTGACCTTCAGAGGAACGGTCAAGGTCACGTCAAGGTCAACATGATTTTTTTAAATGGAACACCCCATTTTTGATCATGCAGTGTTGAAGCTGACGATGGGACCTTTTCAAAACAGTAACTGATGACCTATTTCTCTGGAGAATTGCCCAAGTGCTGAGCTTTAAATGCTTTGATGCTGTCAGCCTTATTGTTAGTATTATTTAGGGTGCACCTTGAGGAAGTTTCTTGATTGGACTTCGCATAATCATGGTCCTCGCGTACGGGCTTATGAAGGGCGATTTTAACATGAATACGCATTGAGCATTTGAGATTTAGCATTAATGTGCTTTAACTCGTTAAATGTTCGAATTGTCTTCTGCCTATTTCTTGACAATTCTTGGCAATTTTCAACAGAAATAGGTCACCAGCTAGTGGTTTGAAAAGGTCTCACCATCAGCTTTAACACTGCCTGATAAAAAATGGAGTATTCCATTTTAAAAAATCATGGTGACCTTGACGTGACCTTGATCGCTCCATTAAAAGTTAAACGGATAAAACCATTCAATAGAATTTCTAAAGTCTTAGAACATTGCTCTAAAACATTTTCTTCAAAAATGGTCCATTTTCAAAATATTTGACCGTTTCCAGACTATTTGGTACAGTAGACTTTCTTCATACTCAACGCTCAGAACTGAGGCAATTCTCAAGAGAAATAGGTCATCAGCTAGTGTTTCGAAAAGGTCTCATCGTCAGCTTTAACACTGCATGATCAGAAATGGCATGTTCTATTTAAAAAAAAACATGTTGACCTTGATATGACCTTGACCGTTCCTCTGAAGGTCAAACGGATACGACCATTCAATAGAATTCTTAAAACCCTAAAGCGTTGTTCGAAAACATTTTTCTCAAAATATTCCGTTTTTGAAATATTTGACGGTTTCCATACTTTTGGCGCACCCTGTATATGTTCGATAATACAAAAGAACAGTATACGTGTTTTTGGATTTTTTCGAAAAATTACTACCCTTAATATGTATTTTACGCTATTCTTACAACAAATGAAATTCACGGTAATAGAAATTACGTAATATATTGTTTTATAGACAGATGAAATACTGAAAAATAAAGTCTGTTGTTTAAAATCCAAAAACACGTCAATTGAGTTCTTTTGTTTTGTAGATATATATTTTTTCTACAAATTTTTATATATCCATTACAGAGTTAAGGAGTAGTTTACCCTCACAGAATTGTTCAATGGAATCGAGTAAATTGTACTTTTCGTTCCTCATTATGACACAATCTTTTCCGATGATTTGATCCGAAAAGATTGCGTTTAAGTAGGTGAAACGATTAAATCGACGACTAACATGTTTACCTTCCAAGAGTTATTTCACCCCTTCAAAGTGCCGATAAAAAAATACGTGTCTCTTATTTTTAATCCTACAATAACATATTTCAAAGTTAACAAAATCGGAGAGGGTCAGTTTCTATTCTAAGAAAACTTATGTTTTATTTGTATGTTTCTCTTTCTCTTTTTCCTATGATGTTATAATAAGTCTAGTTAAATTCTAAGGTGCTATACAGGGTGTCCCAAACTCGACGCGGGAGCCGGAAATGGGAAATTCCAAGGGTGATTCTAAACAACTTTTTCTTTTGCAAAAATGTCCTCCGAAGCTTTGGTAATGAGTTATTAACAAAAAACATCGACCAATAGACGCACAAATAGTGGATGAATTTCAGCGCGCACCCTAACTTTGAGTAGTATTGGCCCACCATCGTCCGCGCCATCATTAATCCGCTGTACTCGCTTTCTGATTGGCCGGTGTTTTTCATTAATAACTCGTTAACAAAGCTTCGGATAACATTTTTGCAAAGGAAAAAGTTGTTTAGAATCACCCCGGGAATCTCTCATTTCCGACTCCCGCGTCGAGTTTGGGACACCCTGTATAAATTGTTGCACAAGGGCGCCAAGAATCCTAGCGCCGGCCCTGTTCGGGAGCTTCAACATTTTCCAGATCTTTCCTATGTAGTAACAGCTTAAAAAATATCGCTCGAATGTTTTTCGCATTTGGCGAGGACTTTGAACAAGAGTATTCCCGCGTTGAATTTCGAGAATAAACGATTGTGTACTCAAGTGGACATTCGTCTCTTAATTAGCATCAATCTTCTTCCCTTGTTGGCCGGTGTCGATCAACACGCCAAAGAATGGAAACAAGTGCTCGGTACCTTTTTGCTGACGCACACCATTAACGGGATGACCGATTTCCAAAAAGTCATCGAGAACTTCCGTGAAGAAGTCGAGCTCGTGATTACTGGCTTGGATCGATTCACGTCGGTGATGCAAGCGATTTCTGATGTAAAGAGAACGGCGGTCCAAGCCGAAGTCCGGTACAAATTGTATCAAGTTTGTGTTCAACCTAGGAAACCTAGGAACCTAGTTTTCCCAAACTACCAAGATCGTTTGGTAGTCACTGAAAATCAGTGAGATTACAAACAACGCGAAACGTATGTTTATTTCAGGAAACCTTTCAAACTTTCCGCAGTCACGACATTAGTTTTGCGCCGGAAAACGAGCAAATGGCTTTTGATTTGCAACGCAACTGGGAATCTCTTTACCTGGGCGCTCTGTACAGAGCTTCGACCCTCGAAAGCACGTGCGACAGATTCTCGGACATGACGCAAGATCAAATCAACCAGTTCGTCAAAGAGCTCGAAGAGTTCGCGCTTGAATTCGAAACTTACGGTCCGGGTAGCGTCGGAGAGGATTTAGAACTTGGACAGCAAAAGATGGATGTACGTTTTTATCAGTTTATCAGTTTTCCGATATCTTAAACGGATTCTACTTTTATCGTCTCGTGTACAGGAATACGGCAAGCTGATCGCGAAACTCGATGAGAGGCGATTGATCTTGACCAACTCGGAGCTGTTGTTCGATCTTCCGGCGACGGATTACTCGGTCTTTCTGCAGGTCAAGAAGACGTACAATGGCTTGGAGAAGCTGTTTGAATTGTACCAGGAACAGAACAAATCGAGGGCCGCGTGGGCGCAAACGCTTTGGGTCAATTTGAATCCGCAGCAGCTGATCGACGGCATGGACCACTACATCCGTGATTTTCGTCGACTGCCGAAATTCGTCAGGAATTTGGATGTAGGGCAAACTTTGGACGCGAACATGAAGAGCTTCAAGAACTCGGTGCCGTTGTTTATCGAGCTGAAGAACGAAGCTATGCGCGACAGACACTGGGAAGAACTGATGACAAAGACAGGACAGCATTTTGACATGGACCCGGATAGGTGCGCGGAACATTGAGAACGACCCTTGAGAATGATCGAACGAATAAATGACGGAATACGTACGCGCGCGTGTGAATGCGGGTCTTTAATCCTATCTCCTAATCTCTACCCAGCCTCTCTTTTCCAGGCATTACTAGTTTTACTATAACCACGGAAGTTTCCTTCTCTTTCTTTTTTTTAAACTAGGCTGCAGTCAGAGTTTGCCATTATCTAGATAGAAAATTATTTAAATAACGGTTCAAATAAAAGATAAATTATCTTTATCCGTTATTCGAAGGCTCGAATGACTTTTATGCAGATAATCTTATTTTCGATTTTATGCAGATGATCTTTTCGATTTTCTTTGTATACCGGGCGATTCACGAGAAACAGAACACCAAAATATCTCCGTTAGACTTGAAGATAGAAGAAAATGTTAGAGAGTTAGACTTGAAGATAGAAGAAAATGTTAGAGAGAAAAGTTGTACTGTTTAAGGAGGCATATATGGTGATATAAAAAAGTTGTCCAATTGTTGTCGTTGTCAAGGTCTTTTGAAGGTCATCGATGATATTTAAATAGCATTATACATTTTTAACTTCATGGTGTTGTAGCTGATGTCAGGACGAGTACAAAGATGTGCTACACTATGTGTACCTTCGAGTGACTTTGAACTAAGAAATTTATGATAAAGCAATGATAACTTCAATATGTTCAATCATTTTATTTAAATTAAATTAAATGTTCAAAATTATGACCTTGGTCAGTAGCGCAAACATTTAAACGTCCTGCGAGGCAATCAATCGCTGGATAGGACGTAATGGACACATACCATGGACCATGGCCAGCTCGTTCACCCGATTTAACTCCTCTTGATTTTTTTTTATGGGGAACACTGAAAGATGAAGTGTATCGTGATCAACCAACTACACCAGAGAACATGCAAAAAAGAATAATTAGATCTTGTAGATCAATTTCAGCAGAAACAATTGAAGGGGCAATTGATTGCGTCACAGGACGTTTAAATGCTTGCGTTACTGCTCAAGATCATCATTTTGAACATTTAATTTAATTTAAATAAAATGATTGAACATTTTGAAGTTATCACTGCTTTATCATAAATTTCTTAGTTCAAGGTCACTTGAAAGTCATAGTGTAGCACATCGTTATACCCGTCTTGACATCAGCTACAACACCATGAAGTTAAAAATATATAATGCTATTTAAAAATCATCAATGACCTTCAAAAGACCTTGAAAACGACAACAATCGGACAACTTTTTTATATCACCATATATGCCTCCTTAAACAGTACAACTTTTCCCTGTAACATTTCCTTCTATCTTCAAGTCTAACGGAGATATTTAGGTGTTCTGTGTCTCGTGAATCACTCGGTATTATCATATTATCATACTACTTATAGACTTGTTTCTAGTAGAATACACGGACGTTCTCTTTAACTACCTTTAAAGCAGTGTTCTTCAATGTGAGTAAGGTGGGTAAGGCTTAGGTGGACTAAGAATTAGATTATTTATACCTTATCTTTTCAGAACTTAATTTACTATCATGCTAGGGAGAAAGGTGAATATCTTTGAAGTACTAAAATGAAGCATAGTCCAAAAAAGGTTGGGAAACACTGCTTCAAAGACAATACAACGGTATTGTACCTGCAATTCTTTAAGAAAATTCTTCTTCTCTTCTTTCTTGTTACAGAAACTGCTTTACTAATAGAAACTACTTAATGATTATTAATTATTGAAAAAACAGGCACAAACTTTTTAGATAATGGCACATAACAAAATAAAAATATTAGAGGGGTGAGTTAATCGTCTAACCCTTCGTTAGACTATTTAAACGCTACTTATCATTACCTACACTTTATTTATAAATTAAATGTATTACTTATATATATTTATTTACCTTTTTTGAAATTTTCCTTTTTGAAAGGTTCACCCTACAAAATATGTTTGCAATGGAGTTAGGAAAGTATCAAGATATCGCTAAGGAAATAGTGATGAACGCAGTGAAAGAGCTCTCCATAGAAAGAGGTCTGAAAGAACTGTCCGAAGTCTGGAAACACATGGAATTCACGGTGGTTAGACACGTTAAGGGTAAGCTGTTCGTTTTTAATTAAAGGTATAATAACGTTTACGATTGACTTGGTTTATCGTGATTTTCCTTAGGCACCGAGGACCGTGGATTTATTCTTGGTCCTATCGACGAATTGAATCAAGTTTTAGAAGATAACATGATGAGCGTGAACGGGATGGCCGCCTCGCAATTCATCGGTCCTTTTCTCAGCACTGTGCAGAAATGGGAGGACACGATGCACACAATTTCAGAAGTTGTGGAACATTGGATACTACTTCAGAAAAAATGGCTCTACCTCGAGGGCATTTTCATCGGCGGAGACATCAGGTTGCAACTGCCGGATGAAGCGAAGAAATTCGACGAAATCGACAAGACGTTCAAAAAAGTCATGGTCGACACGTCGAAAAGGTTGAACGTCCTCGAGTGTTGCACGATGAAAGGTGTAATTAATATCGTAATCAACTTGCCTTTTTCAAATATAGAAAATAATTTTCCAACAACAGTCTCTAAACTGTAAGTCAATTGCATTGGTCGTTTCAGGACGACTGGAGGAGTTTGAATCCATGATCAATGGGTTGGATAGGTGTCAGAAATCTCTCACAGACTACTTGGACGGTAAACGAGCTATTTTCCCGAGATTCACTTTCCTCAGCGACGACGAATTACTAACTGTCCTTGGAAGTGGAATACCAACGGCGATTCAAGAGCACGTGGGCAAAATGTTTGACAATTTAGACAAATTTCTGTTCGAAACGACCAACGCCAGTCGAAACGTAGCTGCTGCGTTGATTTCCTGCGAAGGAGAGCAGATGGAATTTCGAAATCCTGTTCTCACCGAGGGAAAAATCGAGGAGTGGATGGTGTTTGCTTTGAAGGAGATGCAAACGTCGAACCGGTATTTAACGAAGAAAGCTGTCTATAATTATGGGAAGGTTAGCGAACGAGATTTTTCACCAATTTAATTAATTTATATTTCAAATTGCTTCGAATCAATCACGAAAAATTCGAATAGTTTGGAACACGATTCGAAGCTTAGAACTCTTGAAAGTTTTGAAAATCTTGGAATTCTTGAACAGTCTTGAACGGTCTTGAAAATCTTAGAAGTCTTGGAAGTCTTAAAACACTAGATATGTAGATTAGAAAGTCGTGAATCGTGAGAGTTCCAACAGATATTGAAATCTTGATGAGTATTCGATATTTTACACCCTTTTTGATTGCTTCTTTTACTTTCAAGACCGTTCAAGACTTCCAAGACTTTCAAAACTTTTTTCAAGGCTTTCCAGAATTCTAAGCTTTACTGCAAAATGGAGACTGATCGGACACAATGTCATAAAACATTTTGTGTTCCATTTAAGCTCCCCAACTACTCCTGAAAATATTTAAACGTATATAGTTTACACCCTGTATGTAATTAGCTTTTGAAACTTTAAACGCATTTTTCTTGAAACGTTCTCAACAACTACTGCACCAATCTTTTCCAAATTTGGTGAGCTTGCTTCAGATATAAAAATGTAGTGGTTGATCGAAGGATTTTTTTAATGTATATTTTTAATTTTATGAACAAAAAATGACCGTTTTTTATCCCGAAAAGTAAAGCTTTTACTTTAAACTGAATTAATCAGAGGAGAAACTAACAAATTAACGAAATATTTTGGAGTTTTTTTTAGTGTTACATAACCTCATTCTGAACGACAGTGTTCACCGCAAAACTATTTTTTAGAAAAGTGACTGTCGGTCATCGCTAATAACTTCCACATAAATTAATATTCTTACACCAAAGAATTAGGAAATACTTTTTAAATGCTACTCTTTTAAGTAGAAAAAGTGTTGAACCTATGCATGCTTACGCTTTTTCAAAAAAAATTCTCAAATATTCGTTTTGTTTCGACCTCCTGACTGGGTATAACCCCTTAGGAACGAAAAGAAAATATTTTAACCATTTTTTTTTCAAATTCGATTGCTCGTTCAGGTAAGAAGACCGAGGCCAGAATGGATGCTGGATTTCCAAGGGATGATGGTGCTGGTGGCGGATCAAATATGGTGGACAGCCGAAGTGGAAAACGTATTTGTAAAAATTGCCAACGGAGAGAAACGTGCGATGAAAGAAGTATTAACCTTTTCAACTTATCCTTTTTACTTTCACTATTAATGTACGAATCTTGAAATGCTAATTTGTTTCGTGCGCAGTATCTAAAACAACTCAACTATCAACTGAACGAAGTGATAGCGTTAATGGGCGGCGACACGTTGTCAAATAACAATAGGAAGAAGTTGGATACGGTGCTCACTCTCGACGTTTACATGCGAGACATCATTGAGAAGTTTGTTCGCGACAGCATCCTGAATTCTGCGGAATTTGAATGGGAAAGTCAATTAAGGTTCGCTTCTGACAAAGGGAAAGCACGGATGTGGAAGTGGCTTTTGGAACGCCACTATATGGAAGTTGTAGTGTATACATAGTATAGTAAAACCGTTTCGGCTGTCTTCAGAATGGGCCTTAGCTTTTGAGATATTTTAATTTAAAGTATCTTATGTATCTCCTAGTATAATTTTATTAATGGTACAACCAAGATCACCTTGTAGTTGTGGCGCTACGGCATAAGTTTACCATGCAGAAGACTAGAGTTCTAGGGTTCAATCCGCAATTTGCGTGAAAACTTTTTTTTTCCTTTTTTTATTCTTTTATTCCTTTTATTCATTTTTTAATATATATTATACATTAATTTTTGTAATTTGAAATGTAATTTCTTATACATATATTAATGTTTTGTATTGTATTGCGCATGTTACATACTGTAACAACTTTTTTTAATCATTTTTTCTACGAACGTCTTTATATTATTGTACGACGTCGAAACTTTCGATAGTATAATAATATAAAATATACTTTTCCAGTATAATAATATAAAATCGTTCGTAGAAGAAATGATTAGAAAAAGTTGTAACAGTATGTAATATACGCAATACAATACAATACATTAATATATACAGAAATTACATTTCTATTGCAAAAATTAATGTATAATATATATATATAAATGAATAAGAGGAATAAAAGAATAAAAAAAGGAAAAAAAAATTTTTACGCACATTTGCGGATTGAACCCCTAGAACCCTAGTCCTCTGGCGTGGTAAACTTATACTGTAGCGCTACAGCTACGAGGCGCTCTTGGTTGTACCATTAATAAAATTTTACTAGTAGATACATAAGAAACTTTAAATTAAAATATCTCAAAAATTAAGACCTATTCTGAAGAAAGCCGAAACGGTTTTGCTATACTATTGTAGAGAGGCGGCAGCCGATACGTATGTAGTCAAACACATTCTTTAAAAATCCAACACGTTTATTCTGCAAAAGACCTAAACCGTCTACTAGATGTTCCAATCGTAACAGCGTTTCCCGGTCAACGACCAACAACCCGAATATGCACCTATAGCACCAGTCTCACACACTCAACACATACAGTATCGCCTACGGCCTACACTATGTACATATACACTACAACTTCCATATAGTGCCGTTCCAAAAGCCACTTCCACATCCGTACATTCCCCTTGTGAGAGTTATTTGAAAGAACTGTCATCTTCGATAATAATACGTATTAACATTATCTTTGACGATTGAAAATTCTCTCGAAGATTTTACTGGGTTCACGATCTCGACAACGTTTGGATGCATCAGTGCACAGGTGCATTCGAATACGGATACGAATACATGGGCCTCAACGGGAGGCTCGTAGTCACGCCTCTGACTGGCAGAATATATCTGACTATCACGCAGGCTTTGTCGATGCAACTTGGTGGAGCACCTGCAGGTTAGCTGGTTATCGCAGCTAAAACTGAACGCAAACTTGAATCGTTTCGAAAAATCATTTGCTTTGACAGTAAAATTTCTATTGTTTCACGCGCGTCGCAAGGTCCTGCTGGCACTGGGAAAACAGAAACTACCAAAGACTTAGCCAAAGCTTTGGGATTACTGTGCATCGTGACAAACTGCGGCGAGGGAATGGATTACGTTGCGATAGGAAAGACACTCGGTGGATTAGCGCAATGCGGTGCGTGGGGATGCTTCGACGAGTTCAATCGAATCGACATCTCTGTCCTTTCCGTTATTTCCACGCAGCTTCAAACCATACGATCTGCCTTGCAAGTGAAATCAACAAGATTCATGGTACAGAAAGCTCACGCAACGCGATCAATACAATTTCGCTGTATTCGAAACTAAATATTCTTTAAACAGTCTCGTTTCCTGTCAGTTCGAAGGCCGTGACATGGTGCTCGACTCCAAAGTGGGCATATTCATCACTATGAATCCCGGATACGCCGGTCGAACCGAGCTGCCCGAATCGGTGAAAGCCCTGTTCAGACCTGTGGTTTGCGTGGTTCCGGATAACGAGCTCATTTGTCAGATCAAGCTCTTCAGCTCGGGATTCCTAACCGCCAAAGTCCTGGCCAAGAAAATGACTGTTCTGTACAACTTGGCGCGCGAGCAGCTCAGCAAACAGAATCACTACGACTTTGGTCTACGAGCGCTCACGTCGGTACTCAATATGGCTGGCCACTTGAAGAAGAACTCTGGCGAACTGCCCGAGGACGTGGTGCTCATGCGAGCGCTCAGGGACATGAATCTGCCGAAATTCGTGTACGAAGACGTGCCTCTCTTTTTGGGCCTCATAGCTGACCTGTTCCCTGAACTCGATTGTCCTAGAGTTCATTATCCTGATTTTAACGAGGCGGTGGAAAAAGCGCTCGAGGAAGCAGGATATTGTCTGCTACCTGTACAGGTGACGCTTCTAAACAACGAATGTTGGCTCTCGCGGCCCTTAAACCGCAAACATGGACCTAAAGGACAGTGCATAAAGTGAACTTATGGGCGCGGGGATGAAGCTTCAAGGGGAGCTATTCACCGCCATGATATGATACCGTTTGAAGTTGCGTATGATCATTATTTTGACAGCCGCTCAGCGGACAGATCCGAAGGCAATAACCATAACCCTTCATAACCATAATCGATGTAATCTTGTGCCGTATATTTACGTATAATTTTTTTTCTTACACATCAAATTAGATTTATGAATATATATGTAGGGTAAAGTAACATAAATGATATTTTTTCCTAATTCCCACACTTGACTATAGAGAGCGCCATAAGACTCCCATAACATGGCGACTGAAGCAGATTCCCCCTTCCGTCTTTCGGCACAGACCCCGCACACATGGGTTCCGTCCTTTAGGTCCATGACCGCAAATCAAACTTCAATGCGAACACCTTCGGTGTCCTTTGTCCTCTAGATCGACAAGGTAGTCCAATTGTACGAAGTGATGATGACCAGACACTCGACGATGGTAGTTGGACCCACGGGGGGTGGCAAAACTGTCGTGATCAATACTTTTTGCAAAGCTCAGACACGGTTGGGTATTCCTACGAAACTTAATACTCTAAATCCAAAGGTATATTGGTGTAAAGTCGTTGAGCCATTGAACCATGTTAAAATATGTCCGTTTACGCCGAGTTTTTATTCAACTCGAGGCATACACGGTGACGGAGCTTTACGGAGTGCTGGACCCAATAACTCGCGACTGGATGGATGGCCTTTTGAGCAACATCTTTCGCGAATTGAACAAACCTCTGGATTCGGATAAACCTGAAAAGCGGTGCATCCTCTTCGACGGCGACGTAGACCCTCAATGGATCGAGAATATGAATTCGGTGATGGACGACAACAAGCTGCTGACTTTGGCGAATCAGGAGAGGATCAAACTGCAGAATCATTGTAGCTTGTTGTTCGAGGTAGATCGCAGCGTAAAAAAAAAGCTATTAATAAAGCTTAACAGGATTTTATCTCGTTTCGATAATTGGATCGTTCCTTTTGAAAGGTGGGCGACTTGCAGTACGCGTCGCCAGCAACGGTGTCGAGGGCAGGCATGGTGTACGTGGATCCAAAGAACCTGGGCTACGAACCGTACATGGACAAGTGGATACGGAGCAAGAACGAGTCCGATCGGGAGTTCTTAAGCAAAATGCGCGAAAAATACGTAGACGGCGCGATCCAACTCATTATATACGGAATGCTGGGATTGCAAGTGGTCAAGTCACTTAGGATGATCATACCGCAAACCGCACTAAACATGGTAGAAATTTTACGTTTGCACGCTAATTAAATTTACCTTATGTTCTTTCGATACGAACAAGAACGGAACAAATTGCGATCAAACTAGTATCGTACAAACATCTTATTGTTAGTAGATGGGAAGGAAAGAGAGAGAAGTATCTCGGGCCAGGGCCTCTTCATGGTATTTCAGAAGGAATAGTATTTCATCCCTATACATATTATAAATTAAACACCGAAGATAGAAGAAAAGATAGAAGAAAATACGTCAAACCAAACTTACTTGGTATTGAGGGGCTCATAATTTGATGTTATTAATTTTTTTATAGTTAGAGACGTCATAGAGATATGAAGGTCAAATTTGTTTTTTTAAATGGAAGGGTATAGTTTTTTATTTACAACCTGATAGAGTATTTCAAGACGAATACAATCACCTATTTTGAAGGTTATTCGAGGTGATTCAAGTTCAACTGCAATAGGGAAGTTTCAATTGCTCGCGAACAACATTATGGATAGCTCGACTTCAACCAATTAAGTTTAGCTGTCGAAGCCAGTAAATTAATTTATTTCATGCACTAGTGACAACTTACAATTAGTAGGCCCCTCTTTTCAGCGGGCCCTAGGCACGTGTCTATTTTTGCCTAGGGGTAAACGCGGGCCTGTCTCGGCCTCCTTTTTATTAACATGAAACTTGACGTTCTGACTCGACTACTCTTTCTTCTTCTATCCAGATAACTCAACTTTGTTACGTATTCGACGGTTTTCTCTCGATACTTGATGAAATAACCACTTCTGCGGTGAAACCTGACGACGACGATAACTCAATGCTCGATATGACTGTTACTAGAGAAGAAATTCTAGAAGCTATGTATATTCAAGCATGTTATTGGTCGCTGGGTGCTTCGTTAGTTGTCGAAAATAGACCGGAATTTGACGACTACATGAAAAAGATGGCTGGATTGATGCTCGTTCAAGACACTGATGAAAAGCCAGCGACTATACGTAAGTTACTACACTATTATATGTATCGACCGGATAGATGTACAGGGCGAATGCAAAGTCCCTATTTATTTTAAAAAGAGAGAAATATAATAAAACTAGCTATTGCCCGCGACTTCGCCCGCGTGGATTTCGTTTTAAACGTTGCCTAATTTGTAATCTGTTAAATACGATGGAACTGAGCTTTCATATTAATACCAATTTGGGGAAAATAGGCTTTTACGGCTCGGTATTAATACCAATTTGTTACAAATAAATTTAGTCAAAATTATATGACAACATAACTTCTAACTAAATTAAACAAAAACTAACCCAAGATTCTAAATTATAAACCAAACATTTAACAAAGATCAAATCAGAAAGCAAAATCAAAAATCAAGGATCAAGCACAAATCGTCATATAGAATAGTAGCTCCAGATGTAAAAAGATGTGGTATACATATACATATACAGGGTGTCCCAAACAAAGTGTAAGATCCGAAAATGGGGGATTGCTGGAGTGATTCTAAACAACTTTTTCCTTAGCGAAAATGTTCGTTGCGACTTTGTTAGCGAGCTATTAACGAAAAACACCAACCAATCGGGGAGCGAATACAACGGATTAATGACGGCGCAGACGATGGCGGGTCAATACTACTCACCGCTGGAGCCCGCGCTGAGATTCATCCACTGTATCCTGCGTCTATTGGTCGGTGTTTTTCGTTAATAACTAATTTTCGCTAAGAACAAAGTTGTTCAGAATCACCCCAGGAATTACCCCTTTTCGGTTCTTACACTTTGTTTGGAACACCCTGTATATTTCAATGCAAATGAAACCATATCGCCGTGTAAAAAACTCTCAGCATCATCTAGGAACAACTTTATTAAACTGTCCTACCCTATGAACCATTATATTGCCGTTATTTTTGTCGCCTTTTCAATATTTTCAAATACATTACTTTATTAATCGACTGTTTAATTAATTTGATTGAATTATTAAATGTTTCACACTTACGTTTTTTTTTTGGTATTTTAATGTTATGATTTTTATATGTTGTATTTTAGTTGCTAATTTACATGAAAGTCAAACACAATCATATCTAATTGTTCTTGTGACCAATAAACCAATACAATACAAATCTGAAAGTGTGTAAGAAACACTTCATAACTTAACTACTGAAATGATTTCAATTGAATTTGACGTAGATGTAGCCTGAACATAGAACACTCGGTTTTTCATTTTTTATTAATTAGTTCCTCCTGGAAAAGAGAATCCTACGTACTTTTCCAGATTTCAGGCTACCTCCCTGCCAAATTTCGTTGAAATCAGTTCAGTAGTTTAGTCGCGAAGACGTAACAAACAGACAAACACACTTTCGGATTTATAACATTAGTATGGATATAATGTACAATATTGACAGGATACATCCCTGTGACCTACAAGACGTTGTACGAATATCATTTGAGCATAAAAGAGAATATTTGGATACCATGGAAATCGTTAGTCCCTGCCTACGTGCACGACAGCAACAAACCTTTCTTCGAAATTCTGGTTCCTACCATCGATACCCTGCGAACGACTTGCTTCGTTGAAAGAATGAACAATCTTAATCGACCGACGCTGCTTGTCGGTGAAACTGGCACTTCGAAAACGGCTATAATTCTAGATTTTCTTCGCAAGTTAAGTGTAGAAACATATGTAAGTCTTCGATGGCATTTTTGTGTTTTCAAATCTTTTCGCACACCGTATGAATTTGCATATATCGTAATCATTATCAGAGTTGGGCAAAATGTAATTTAATTACAGATTACAAATTACAATTAAACCTCAATTGTTAATTCAATTACAAATTACTTCATGTAATCGTTAAATGTTATAGACTACAATTACATTGTACTTGTAATTGTAATTGCTCTGCACAATTACATTGTACTTGTAATTGCAATTGCTTTGCACAGTTACATAATAATCGTAATAATAATTTCCATTTTCACCTTTTACTATCCTCCTCCCGTTCAGATACAGAGCTGAAAATTGACACAAATAATTTTTTACCCTGTCTGCTTATTTAAAATTGTCATAACGCATAAAAATCTGCAGTCTAGTAATGAGATTACATTCTGCTCAACTCTGTTAATGATATTTAGTTTACCTTTCAGTATGTCTTTAAAAAAATATAATTATAAGACAATTACAGTTACAATTACAATGTCATTGTGCAAGGCGTTACGATTACAATGTAATTATGCAAGACAATTACAATTCCAATTGCAATGTAATTATAGTCGATAACTATTAACGATTACGGACAGTAATCTGTAACTAATTTATCAATTATATTGTAATCAATTACATGTAATTGTAGTTACTCTTTTATCACAATTACATTCTAATTGCAATAAAAGTAATTAATTACATAATCAATTACATTTGTATTTGATTATTACATAGAATCTATATGTTCTAAATCTTCAAAAAAATACATAATTTCAAGTTCATTGATACAACTTACTATTATCATGGCAACAGAAGCAACTTTTGATCAATTTTTCATCGAGAACAACCTCGATGGACGTACAAAGAAATATAGAAGCGGTCGTGGAGAAACGGACCAGAGAAGTATACGGGCCACCACCTGGTAAAAAATTGTTGGTCTTCATCGACGACATGAACATGCCAATGGTGGACACTTACGGCACTCAACAACCGATCGCTTTTCTCAAATTCTTATTCGAAAAAGGTGGATTCTACGGTCGAGGACGAGATCTCACGCTCAAGTATATGCGAGACATGTGTAAGTTAATCGGAAAGACGTTATTGTAGAAAAAAAAGAGAATCTTGGTGGAAGATCGAAGAGTTTGAAAAAGAATAGACATTTCGGTCGAGGCTAGCCTTACGAACGATTACGTTCGATTAAAGATTAGCAAGGAGAGTTGCTATATAGACAATCGGTTCCACAGGTTATATAGCCGCGATGGGAAAACCCGGCGGCGGTAGAAACGTAGTCGATCCCAGATTCGTTTCCATGTTTTCCGTCTACAACGTCACGTTTCCAGCGGACGAAACGCTTAATTATATCTACAGCAGCATATTAAGTGGACATTTGAACACATTTTCGGAAGACGTGCAAGCCATCGCCGACGTGTTGGTAGAACTAACGTTGGATCTTTATCAGGTCTCAGTCTTCTTCTCTTCATTCTTCGGATAATTTGTCTTCTCACAGTTTCCACGTGTCTTCAACCGCGGTATTACACCTTGCACACATTTTTCATTCTTCACGTTTCCGCAGATAATTACCAAGGAATTGTTACCGACGCCGAACAAGTTCCACTACGTGTTCAATTTGCGAGATCTCTCAAGGATTACGGCCGGTCTTCTCCAAAGTCATCCTGATTACTTGCCGACGGTGAAACAAATCGTCAGACTGTGGCGGAACGAATGCACCAGGGTTATAGCCGATCGTCTCATCGACGAAGAAGTAATTTCTCCTTCTCTTCGAGCAAAGACACCGACTCTATTTTTTGAAAGAACATTTAGTAAAATCGTCGCGATCGCAGGACCAGACGATCGTTTTCGGATACATAAAGGAAAAGATCGAAACGAAGTGGGAGGAAGAGCCCGAGCTGATCGAATACGCGATGAGAGATCCTCTGCTATTCGGCGATTTCAGGAACGCGATCGAGGAGGACGAGCCGCGATTCTACGAGGACCTGCTCGATTACGAAGCCGTCTACAACCTGTTCCTCGAGGTACTCAATGGGTTCTGTTCGATCTCGGAGTCGACACTCGATCGACAATCCTTTATCGCCTATATCTTATGACTCGTCAAAACGTTTGTGACTTAAGCATACACTTCCTCTATAACCTCTCTTTTGATTACTATATACGTATCGGTTCCTGTTATTGTAATTGTAGCTGATAGTACGTAATTAGAGAAAAATCTATGGTCGTCCAGCAAACGCGAGTAAATTAGTTATAAAATTTGAATCCAGGTGAATCCGGAACCAATTCTTTTTGCATTATAATCACGAATCTTTGACGAATATAATGACACTAGAAAAAGCACCGGGACTCATTCAGAAGTATAACAAAATCGTTAATGAAGTCGTAAAATCGTAAAAAGAATTACTGAATTATTTTCTATTTTCGAATATTAATAACTATATAATTTCCCAAAGCAAAAAAACGTCTGAATGTAGATGAAGATGTTTATATCGCTTCAAAATAAGTGAGTTGGAAAGCCGAACGTTCCCAGACTATAGTAGAAATCTTTTCTTTAGTTAAAACGCACTGCGTATTAGACGAAACAGGTTCTAATTCCTAGAGCTACAACTTCCTCCAAGTCAAACTTTCGCATTCCCAGATTTTCGAGGAGTATAACGAAAAGCAGTTAACGAAATTGAACATGGTCCTCTTCAACGACGCGCTCGAGCATCTGACCAGACTGCACCGAGCGCTGAGGATGAATCGAGGACACGTTTTGGTGATCGGTGTCGGAGGCAGCGGAAGGAAATCGCTGATTCAACTGGCTGCGTTCGCGGCGGGTTTCCAAACGTTCCAGATACAGCTGAGTCGAGGATACAACGAGGACTCGTTCCGCGAAGACATGAAAACCCTTTACAACACGGTCGGCGTCAATAACAAGAGAATCGTCTTTGTGTTCACGTCCTCGCATATCGTTGACGAGAGCTTCTTAGAACTGGTGAATAACATGCTGATGACCGGCGTCGTGCCGTCCCTTTACAGCGACGAAGAGAAAGACGAAATCGTCAACTCGTGCAGAAATCTAGCCCAGGATGCTGGTTTTGGAGTTAGCAGGTGATGATAACGTGTATAACAAATCAAATTTTCATTTCCGTCCTTGTTTAAGTTTTAAATTTTTATTTTGAACTGTTCGCAATAATCTATTGCACTTACCTTCCAATAATCTCCAGTAGAAGCTGCAGTTAACATCATTCATGAACGAATGTTCCTTTCCTTTATGCATTTATGAAAAACGTCAATGCACAACAATTTACAAACATATTTACAAATTTAAAAATATAAAAGATAAAGATTCGATCGAAGCAGAAAAAGCCCTGCCTTAGATATTACCGCTTTATCAAATTCTTTATCGTTTGTTCGTTGTAGGGAAGACGTTTGGTCGTACTTTGTGAAGACCAGCATGCATAATTTACGGATCACGCTGTCCATGAGTCCCTCAGGGGATGTATTGAGAATAAGATGTCGGAATTATCCAGGTCTGGTGAATAGCACAACCATAGACTGGATGTTCCCTTGGCCAGAACAGGCTTTAGTAGCGGTGTCTAACGTTACGCTCAGAGATGTGCGCAGGCTTTAAACGAGCTATGACTTCGTTTCGACAGCGAATCGCGTTTTCGAATTGATTAATCATTTTCGTAACATTTTTTAGGATCCGAATGTGTCGCAGCAGTATAGAGAAGTACTGGTAGAACATATGGTATACGTGCACAAAACGGTCTGCGAAAACACAATCGTGGTCGAAACGAAATTACGGAGAAGAAACTACGTGACGCCTAAACACTATCTGGATTTTATTAATTTGTACTTGAAACTTATACTCGAAACGAAAGAATACATAAACTCGCAATGCGATCGACTCTCTGGAGGTGAGTGCACGAGAATAACTTTGAAAATAGATTTTCTCTTAAACGCGTTTACATTTGTAAAAGCATATTGCGGAAACGGCGATTCGAAAGTTTCAGGAAACATGCATCTGTTTCAGTTCGCCTCCACTTTAACGTGTTTTAACATATGAATTGTATTTTAGAAGAAGAAGAAGAAAGAGAAGGAAAGAAACTCCCTTAAGTAGTCGACGTAAAGTTATAATCGTTCTGTTTTTCACATTTCGAAGGTATACAGAAAATCGCAGAAGCTTCGGAAACTCTGGCTGAACTGAACGAGATATTAGCAGTGCAAAGGGTGAAGGTAGCGGATCAAACGAAGAATTGCGAGCAATTATTAGGTTCTATCGGCGAGAGCACAGACATTGCAATTGAGAAGAAGCAGCTGAGCGAAGAGAAAAGAAAAGAAATAGAAGAGCAAAGGGCGGTGATCAGTAAAGAGGAAACAGAGGCTAAGGGAGCATTGGCCGAAGCACAACCAGCTCTGGAAGCGGCTAGATTGGCTCTCGGAGAACTTGACAAATCGGATATCACCGAAATAAGGTCTTTCATTTTCATTGAAATTTATTGGAACATAATACGTACTAGACAGCGAACTGGCTTCGAAAATTCCAACGTCATTTCATTAGTCAAATTTCTTACTTTAAACCAGGGACGGCCAAAAGTTGCTCGGGATAAAAGAGCGGTCCCGTGCTGCGCGCGAATGCTCGCGAAGCGTCGCGGCTGCAAAAGAATGGGGACTGACAGTGCGACGCGGCGGTCTATGGGTGGGGACTTGGGGACCATCGATTCCCCCACCACTAGTATCTGGGTCGCGTTTCGCTCTCACAATCAGAGCAACGCGCTGCTCCGCGCTGCCTGTGCGAGCAAAATTTTGGCCCTCCCTGCGATACAGGCAATGTTACTAATCACAAAACCGGCAGTCTGGTTGGTCGGAACTCTTGCGTTTAGCGGGGGCGTGCGCCCAAAGGTGATTTCAAAGGGTAAAAACGCCATTTCATTACGGCTGAAAATTTGTTTATTTGTACTACACGATGCTACGAAACACAAGATACCATTGGCAGATTATTTGGTCCTTGCTAAAGTACTGCCAGACTGAGTTAAAAGTGCATATGAAGTGCATAAAAGTGTTTTCAATGGATTATATCTTTAGGAAGGCATTTTAGAAAAAAATGTTAGACAAAAGTTGTAGCAGTAAGAGGGGGGACATTCGAAAGAGTTTCTGACTTTGACCTCGGTGTCAAATGTAAAGGTCATTCAAGGTCAACTTATTTTTTTTTAACGAAACCATATACTTTTTAATTCATTGATCGATGCAATTCGCTATTCCCTGTAAAAAATTGTTAACCTACTTATGACCAAAAACCGTTAGTTTAGGAGATAATTTTACTTTTACTATAAGTTTCCACGGGTTATCTCTTAAAACCTGAGTTAAAGTGTTTGTCTTGTAGTAAAAGTTAAAATATCTCCCAAATTAATGGTTTTTCGCCATAAGTAGGTTAACAATTTACAGGGAATGGCGAACTGCATCGTTAAAAAAAAAAAAATAAGTTGACCTTGAATGACCTCTACATTTGACACCGAGGTCAAAGTCAGAAACTCTTTCGAATGTCCCCCTCTTACTCCTACAACTTTTGTCTAAAACATTTTTTTCTAAAATGCCTTCCTAAAGATATAACCCATTAAAAACACTTTTATGCACTTCATATGCACTTTTAACTCACAAGGGAAGTTCAGTGAGTGTCACTCGCCGATTTTAATGAAACTTTGTACGATTTTTCTATGGTCCAACCTAAGAATTTTGCCCTATATAGTAGCTGCCCATACTCGACTTTAAAGGAGAAACTACCCCATTAATCCAACTCGCCCTTTTTATTTCGGTGCTTATAACTGACAAAGTTTAAGCGTTATAAAAAAATGTTTTGTACAAAAATTTTACTGTTGTTTAAGACCCATAGGATGGCTCTAAGAAAATTTTGCAAAAACGAATTGTTTGTAAAAATTAAATTTTATTTACCTCCCTTTTTCTGACAAAAAATGTTTTCGTTTCAGGTGAATAAAGAGCAATTCGTTTTTTCAAAATTTTCTTACAGCTATCCTATAGGTCTTAAACAAGAGTAAAACTTTTGTATAAAACATTTTTTTATAACGCTTATACTTTGTCTGTTATAAGCACCGAAATGAAAAGGGCGATTTGGATTAAAGGGGTATTTTCTCCCTTAAAGTCGAGTATGGGCAGCTACTATATAGGGCAAAATTCTTAGGTTGGACCATAGAAAAATCGTACGAAGTTTCATTAAAATCGGCGAGTGACACTCACCAAACTTCCCTTGTCAGTCTGGCAGTACTTTAACAAGGACCAAATAGTCTGGCAATGGTATCTTGTGTTTCGTAGCATCATGTAGTACAAATAATTTTCAGCCCTAATGAAATGACGTTTTTACCCCTTGAAATTGAACACCTTCGGGCGCACGCCCCCGCTAAACGCAAGAGTTCCGACCAGCCAGACTGCCGGTTTTGTGATTGGTAACATTGTCTGTATCGTTTAAAGTAAGAAATTTGACTAATGAAATGACGTTGGAATTTTCGTAGCCAGCTCTTAGACTATACAGTTTAAAGCAATGGTATAAACATTAAGAGGGTACAGCACTATTGGAATTTTTAAAAATCGATTTTCTTTTTATTCCTAATTTAAAAAGTCCTTTATGAACGCTTTAAAAAAAGTTTCAAGTGCAAATTTGAATAATTACGGAAATCATAGCGCTGAATGTAACTGAGTGCATACGATTTCTATGGGTACAGGGTACAGGTCCCTTTTCTATGATTATATTGTATGTATTAAATATATTTCAGATAGAAATTATTTTATTTTTGTATTTAAAGTATGTGAGGAAATTAGGCAAGCCATATAAGAGAAAAAGCTAGTTTAAACATTGAAGCCGTTTATCTCGAAACAACATTTTTCAATACCGCCATACGTCATAATTAGACTGTGGATTTTATGCATTGATGACAATTTTAAGTATGCAAAAAATCTGCTGAGACTGTTACTACATGCTAAAATGTACAAAATATCAATAATATAATTTAAGTTAGAATGTTTAGAAAATTAAATATACTGTTATTCATTTTGTAATTCGTTAATTGTACTTGCAAAAACGCAAAAACTTTATTTTCCATAAAAATCCGCAGTCTGATCATAACTTTTGAACGAATGAAGATTTTCAATTTAAATTTTAACTGGAAGTGTAGGATTCCTTTTTCTACAATTTGGAACTTCCGCATCAATATTGGGTAATTGTGAAAATTTTTAAAAATCATTAAAGACTTTTTTTCCGTAAAAATGTGAACAAAAAATTGATTCGTGTGCAACTTTCTCAATTTTTGTTTAAAAGGTCTAGCCGGATAAGAAGGGGGAAAAGTGCCTCGACTCGAAGCCAAATTAAACTTTATATACATATACCAGTCGATAGATCTCTCAAAAAAATCCCTTTCTGCCAAGTATGAACCCGGTATCCCCACTATTGAGGTAGTTTCAGGGTGAAACGTAATTTACAGTTTATGCTCGATTGCTTCTGTTCCCTGCAATAGAAAATTATGAACCAAAACAGGAATATTTTACTCTAGTAGACGCCTTTTTGTGAATTTTTTCAGAATTTTTACTTGACAACAAAAAGGCGTTTACTAGAGTAAAATATTCCTGATTTTTTTCATAATTTTCTATTGCAGGGAACAGAAGCAATCAAGCATAAACTGTAAATTACGTTTCACCCCGAAACTACCCCAATAGTGTCGATACCGGGTTCATACTTGGCAGAAAGGGGTTTTTTGAGAGATCTATCGACTGGTATACAATAAGTTTAATTTGGCTTGGGGGCATTTTTCCCCCTTTTTATCCGGCTAGACCCTTTGTCACCCTAGTTCCACATTGTAGCTTTTGGTACAGAAATTATTTACCCTAAAGTGTTTTGCTTTCGTATTAATTATTAGTTCACCTAAAACTACGTACGTAGATGTAGCGACCTGTTATCAAGGGTCATCTTTAACGCTTCATAACTTTAACAGTTTTAAACATTTTAACGATTGTTTGTTTGTAATTATTCCCAAATGTGTCCATAATGAGTTTTAAGAAGTACCGGCTTAATAAATATTTAGTATCTGAGAAATTCAATACAAAATAAACCACTGATTTTATTCGCCCAATAGTGCTGTAACCTCTTAAGGTAAAAGTAGTTAACATTAGGAAGATTGAATATTTTTGAAAATGTTTCCATTTACAAGTGAAATATTTCATTGAATAAACTTGAATTGTTAGATCGTTCGCGACTCCTCCGGAAGCCGTGCAAATAGTCTCGGAGTGCGTGGCCATCTTGCGAGGCGTAAAGGACATTTCGTGGAAAGGTGCGAAAGGAATGATGAGCGATCCTGCATTCCTCAGATTGTTGCAGGAAATGGATTGCGACCGAATCACTGTCAAACAGCAACAAGCAGTGAGAGCACACTTGAAGAAAACTACCAAGCTGAATCAAATGCAAATGATCAGCAAAGCTGGTTTCGGGCTGTACAAGTTCGTGCTAGCTGTCTTGGATTATTGCACAGTTTTCAAAGAGGTGCTATTCTCAAAATTTATTTGAAACTTCCTTTAACCCTCGTACAGAGAATGTAGGGTTATTTGGACCCGTCTTTGTTTCTATATCTGCATTTTTCACCATTTCAATTCCTATTTCAGGTAAAACCAAAAATAGATCGAGTGAAAGCGCTGTCGGAGGAGTCGGAACGAGCACGAAAAGCTTTAGAAAAGGAGGAACGGGAATTGAAGCGGATCGAGAAAACTATAACGGACCTGAACGTCAAGTACGAGAGTGCGATGTCGAAGAGACAAGAATTGCAGGAAGAAACAGATCTGCTTCAGAGGCGACTGATAGCGGCCGATAAATTGATCAACGGCTTGTCTTCGGAAAACGAACGCTGGAAAAGGGAGTTTGAAAGCTTACAAGGACAAGTCGATCATATTATCGGCAACTGTCTTCTTTCCGCGGGATTTCTTGCCTACTGTGGTCCCTTCCCTTACGAATATCGGAATCAGATGGTGTACGAAGATTGGTGGAACAGTCTAACGACCAAGGAAATACCCTTCGACACCACTTTTAAGATAGAAACCCAATTGAGCGACGACGTTGAAATCAGCACGTAAGACGCGCACGTGACTATCTCGTTTTTGCTTTCTTTTTCTAATTGTAGATGTTAACGCTTAAGGAGGTACAGCACTATTGGGCGAGTAAAATCGATAGTTTTTTGTATTGAACTTCTCAGATATTACATATTCATTAAGCCGGTGCTTTTTGCAACTTATTATGGACACATTTGGGAATAATTATGAACAAAAAAAATCGTTAAAATGTTTAAAACTGTTAAAGTTACGAAGTGTTAAAGACGACCCTTGATAACAGTCCGCTGCAGCCTGCGTACATTGTTTCAGGTGAACTAATACAGTGTTGACTCCACAGACTTCTATGTATACAGGGTGTTTCGCAATTCGTGGGAAATCTTCGAGATACAGGTACTAGACACGAAAATAATAAGAAAAGTTCTTATACAATATTCTCGGAAATGGTTAGTTTATTAGTTACACGCGGTTTTATATTTCGTAAAGGCACATAACAAAGGCTCATCCCCTGTAAGGTCAGTGACCGCGATTTGGGCCCCTGCATCGTGGAAAAGTATCAGTTGTGTTACATTCGTCATAATTTCAATTTTTAATTACAAAATATGTTATTTTTCATTCGAAGAAACATCTCATTCCAATACACGTTGCGAGTCACCGGGGCCCACTAGGCCCAGAGAGGCCTGGGCCTTTATGCGCGGTCACTGGCTTTAAAGGGGATGAAGCAGTGTTACGTCGGCATTTTACGAAATGTAAAACCGCGTGTAACTAATAAACTAACCATTTCCGAGAATATTGCATAAGAACTTTTCTTATTATTTTCGTGTCTAGTACCTGTATCTCGGAGATTTCCCACGAATTGCGAAACACCCTGTATACATATTACACTAGACTGCTAACGGACTGTGGCAGATGCGAGTGGTGGGGGGTTTCCGCCATTTGCAGTGTAGATTCATTGTAGATAGAACTGGGCAAAAATAGAGTGGAAAGCGTGCTGCAGCAAACGAGAGTGTTGGTATATTCGTAGTTTTTTCTTTAAAGAAAGTAATTTAGAAGTGGAAAGTTTGTAAAACATTCCGAAATTAAACATGCCTACGTCGCCAACGAATCACTGTGTCCGCCATTTGCAGTGTAGGCAAAATCTCATCTCCACCGCTCGCATCACCTTTCTCTCGGCTGTTAGCAGTCTAGTGTAATATACATAAATAACTTTTTCCTTAGCAAAAATGTTCGTTATGGCTTTGTTAACGGGTTATTAACGAAAAACATCGAGAAATTAGAGAGCGCGTATTGCAGACGAACGGCCATTCAGTGGCTGGCCCAAGCTACACGTAGCGTTCACGGCTGATCTTTCGCTATGCGTGCGCTGTGATTGGTCGGTGTTTTTCGTTAATAACTCGTTAACAAAGCCATAACGAACATTTTTGCTAAGCAAACAGTTGTTTAGAATTACCTCAGGAATCACCCCTTTCCGGCTCATACACTTTGTTTGGGACACCCTGTATAGTCTGTGGTTGACTCTTTGTCGCTGCAGTGTTGTCACTTGAACTTTCATTTGAAACTTTTTTTAAAGTGTTCATAAAGGACCAGACTTTCACAATTAGTAATAAAAAGAAAGCCAATTTTTTGAAGTTCCAATTAAAATTATGACAGGTTGACGATCAGGAATCAGGACTGACGGCCTGACCAGAATCACGTGATCAGGACTGATGAAGTGTCTCTAAAGGGGGAATTCCATGGCCTGTGGTATGATAGGCCAAGATCGTGATACGCCTAAAAAATGGTAGCGCAACGGCACTCTGTGTGCCTGGTCGCCGTCTGCATCGACTTCCTGTGCCTCGCAGAGTGCCGTGGCGCTGCCATTTTTTGGGCGTATCACGACCCTGCCATGCCATACCACAGGTCATGGGATTCCCTCTTACGCGCTGTTGCCTTATCGTGCATTACGGCCTGTACTAGAGAGGGCCGTGTTCTCGCGGATGAAAGAAATAAAGATGCCCGTTTGATGTTTTAGTTGGACATCGGAAGGCTTGCCTCCAGACGAACTGTCCGTCCAAAACGGTATTCTGACCACAAGAGGATCGAGATTCCCAATTTGTATCGATCCTCAGCAACAAGCTCTCAAGTGGATTAAAAAGAAGGAACAGAAGAAAAACCTGAAAATCCTTTCGTTCACGGATGCGGATTGCTTGAAGCAAGTGGAATTGGCGTTAAAATACGGTCTGCCAGTTTTGTTCCAAGATGTCAACGAAGTAGATCCCGTCCTGGATAACGTTCTATCGAAAAATATACAAAGTAAACGGTCGCAGCTTTGCTCTTAAACAACGAACGTGAACCATTCGCGACTCGGATCAAAATTAACGCGAAAATCTGACTCGGTTGCAGACGTTAGCGGTCGAATATTCGTCATCCTCGGAGACAAAGAAGTTGACTACGACCCCAAGTTCCGAATGTACCTAACGACGAAGGAGTCGAATCCTAAGTTCGATCCTGGATTGTATGCTAATGGAACCGTGATCAACTACATGGTGACGCTAGGAGTTAGTAGACATCGCAAATATCCACGCTTCGAGTAAAACCCTCGAGAGTTCGGCACAAAAAAGTTAACGTATTCGCGTTCCAGGGGCTGGAAGATCAGCTGTTATCGGCGGTGGTACGAACGGAGCGACCAGACATCGAGGAGCAGCGGGAAACGCTGATCATCGAAACCAGCGAAAACAAGAATCTGCTGCAGCAGCTCGAGGACAGCTTGCTGCGAGAAATCGCCACCAACAAGGGCAACATGCTGGACAACATCGACCTGATCGAAACCCTGGAGAACACGAAATCGAGCGCCAACGAGGCGATGACGAAGTTGTACCTCGTCCAAATGACCGCCGCAGACGTGAACAAGCTCCGCGACGGATACCGACCGGTAGCGAAACGAGGAGCTATCCTGTTCTTCGTCCTGGCGGACATGGCGATGGTGAACTCGATGTATCAGTACTCTCTGATAGGCTACGTCGAGGTCTTCGTTTATTCCTTGAAGAAGGCGTTGCCAGACCCGACGTTGCAGCAACGTTTGCTGAACATTATTTTCATGCTGACGAAGAACGTCTACGATTACGGCTGCACTGGAATTTTCGAGAGACACAAGCTGCTGTTCTCGTTCCAAATCTGCACCAGGCTGCAGCAGAGCGAGGGGAAGCTTGTCCAACGGCAGCTCGACTTTTTCACAAAAGGCAGCATCACGCTGGAGAAGTCGGCCAGTATCAACCCTACCGACTGGCTATCTGCTACAGGCTGGGCTGATCTACTCAAACTGAGCAACGATTTCCCGGAAACCTTCGGGAAACTTCCTTCGGAATTGGAACAGAACAACGACGAATGGCAAAAGGTACAGGAAACTGAAGTTTGTCCTTTGAGGAAAGAGGATGCGTCGTGTCTAGCCTCGGTATTCTATGATCCCTATTATCTCTACACGGAGGCAATGTTCGGAACATTTATTTTTCGTATAATTATTGTTTCATACATTCGATTCTTTCAAATAACTTGGGTCGGTTGTCAGACCTATCTCCACTATTACTGACAAGGGGAACTTGCTAACTGTTCGTCATATTTTTGTTTTCCAAACTTTTTTGAGATGTAGATGAGGATATGTGAAACAGCTTCACAAAGTAACAAGGAGCACTTCTCCCCTGTTTTAGAGAAATAATGTTAAGAATAATTTAACATCCATTTTTCAGATAGTTTAATGTTCATACGTTTCACAATTCAGACATTCTCTTATCCGAACAAAGTGTCATCCAGCACCAAACACCACTTTCTGTTACATACTTTTCTCTATCCGGCGGTACGAATTGCAATCGTGAACCGTTTGGCGCTTGCTTTGCCACAGTGGTACGACTTGGATGACCCAGAATCCCAAGCTTTTCCCCTGGATTACTCCGAAAAGCTGAATCCGTTCGAAAAGTTGATGCTGGTGCGATGTTTCCGAGTGGATCGAGTCTACCGAAGTATCATCGATTATATCAGCAAAACGATGAGCGAGGAATTCATCACTCCGCCTCACATCAGCCTCGATTTCATCCTCGAGCAGAGCACACCGACGATGCCAGTGCTTTTCATCCTGAGCCCTGGCTCCGACCCATCCTCGGAATTGATGAAACTAGCCGAGAGATTCGGCTGCGGGGGTGGCAAGTTTAAATACCTGTCTTTGGGGCAGGGACAGGAGAAGGTAAGAGGCAACGAGAAGACGATGGCGTTTTGGATTTGATTGTATTGTTTTGAACGCGTTCTTTTACAGACTGCGATAGAATTGTTGGAAATAGCCGTGAGTAGAGGGCAGTGGTTGATGCTGCAAAATTGTCACTTGCTTCTGAGCTTTACTAGGGAACTGGAGAAATATTTGGAGAACGCTGGAGTGCCTCATCCTGATTTCCGGTTGTGGCTCACAACCGATCCTTCTTCTAATTTTCCGATTGGAATATTGCAACAATCGTTAAAAGGTTGTACTAGTAGATTTTCCTTTTCCAATTTGCCTCTCGAGTATAATTCCCGGATACGATTACCGTTGTACGCAAAACGATCACCTCATTCGCGAATCACCGTCCTATAAAATTAATTCAGCTGATCTAATAATTTTCTTCGCGCGCATTTCTAGTCGTTACCGAACCACCGAGTGGTTTGAAGTTAAACCTCGAAAATACGTACTTCAAAATGAGGCCTCAAGTCTTGGAGGATTGCGAACATCCTGTCTATAAGCATTTGATCTACGTTCTCGCGTTTTACCATGCGGTTGTTCAGGTAAGTCCAAACAGAAATCTCGATGTCGACGAAACGTGAAACGTGATCCCGAAATAACAGGAGAGAAGAAGGTACGATAAAATTGGATGGAATATAAACTACGATTTCAACGAGTCGGATTTCAACGTCTGCACGACCATCCTGGTCACGTACCTGAGCAAAACGCTTGCAACGAAGGACACTAAAATACCTTGGAACAGTTTGAAATATTTAATCGGCGAAGTAAATTCGTGATTCCTCATGATTTTCGTATTTTTTTTTCGTCGTGTCACAGTATTAAATAATCTCACAATTTACTATTCGAAACGATCAGGTAATGTACGGTGGCAGAGTGATCGACGGCTACGATCGCCGAGTCTCTGAAACTTACATGGACGAATACTTCGGGGATTTCTTGTTCGACGTGTTTCAGCCGTTCCATTTCTATCATGACGAGGGCGTCGATTACGTGATACCCCCGGAAGGGGATCACGCCTATTACCTACAGTTCATCGAACAACTTCCGCTTGTCAACACACCGGAAGTGTTTGGACTTCACCCGAATGCCGAAATCGGATACTTCACTCTAGCGGCGAAGGAACTATGGAGCAATCTTGTACAACTACAACCGCAAGCCGGTAAAACAAACTTGACAAGGTTCTCCTTTCAACTTTTTTTCTTGTTCAACTATTTGACAATCGGTCGAAAAATCACAGAAACCGATAGCACTGGGATAAGCAAAGACGAAGTCATCGACAACATCGCGAAAGGTATTCTAGAGAAAGTTCCAGACGAGTACGATATCCTTAAAGTAAAGAATACTTTTGGAGTATCCGTGACGCCGACGACGATCGTTCTGTTCCAAGAACTGGAGAGATTTAATAAACTGATTAAGACGATGAAGAGAACGTTGACGCTGCTGAGGAAGGTTCGCAAACGAGCAACATTGATTCCCATCGTATAACGCTTAAATATTTTTTAATTATAATATCGTATCAGGCTATCCTTGGTCAAATTGGAATGGACACAACACTGGAGAATGTTTCTAGAGCTCTCTATAATGGAGTATTGCCCGAGATATGGTCGAAATTAGCGCCAGACACGAGGAAAAACCTCGCAGGTTGGATAGAGCACTTCGAGAAAAGAATAGCGCAATACACTGATTGGGTAAGTAAACAGAACTCGCTAGTCGAAAGCAACGATTGGGTAAGTAAACGGAACTCGCTAGTCGAAAGCAACGAAATCCAAGTCACTAATACTTTTAAACCAGGCATTGAAACGGTTCTAAAAATAACTGTCTCAAACTGTTATAAATCGGTTCTAAGCGAAACAGTTATAACAACCGAAACAAAGTCATAACTGTTATAAATTATATCGGTTCTGGCTGATATCAATTACGGTTTCGTTTCTTCAGAATCGACATTATTTCGGTTCTATAACTAGTTATTTTTCGGTTCTGAATTTCGGTTATGATTCGATTCTGTATATGGGTTATGATTCGTTCTACTGCATCATATAACTCATAGAACTATCTATGTAATTATAGTCCAAATAATTTTTGACAGTTACTAGAAAATCACCATGAGGAAAAGTGCCCATTCCCACTAATTATACATAAAAAAAATATATATAGGTATGTACATTACTATATACACTACAGTATATACTGTATACAGGGTGCCCCAAACTCGACTTCTGGGAGATTCCTGGGGTGATTCTAAACAACTTTTTCCTTTGCAAAAATGGCCTCCGAAGCTTTGTTAATGAGTTATTAACAAAAGACATCGACCAATAGAAGCACGAATACAGTGGATGAATTTTAGCGCGAACCCCAGCTTTGAGTAGTATTGGCTCGCCATCGTCTGCGCTATCATTAATCCGCTGTACTCGCTCTCTGATTGGCCGACGTTTTTCGTTAATTATTCGTTCACAAAGCTTCGGATAACATTTTTGCAAAGGAAAAAGTTGTTTAGAATCACCCCAGGAGTCTCCCATTTCCGTCTCCCGCGTCGAGTTTGGGACACTCTGTATATTGTATTTTATACAGGGTGTCCCAAACTAAGTGCGGGAGCCGTTAAAGGGAGATTCCTGGGGTGATTCTAAACAACTTTTTCCTTTGCAAAAATGTCATTGGAAGCTTTGTTAACGAGTTATTAACGAAAAACACCGACCAATCGGGGAGCGAGTACAGCAGATTAATGATGGCGCGGATGATGGCTGGCCAATACTACTCACAGCTGAAGCCCGCGCTGAAATTCATACACTGTATTCGTGCTTCTATTGGTTGGTGTTTTTCGATAATAACTCGTTAACAAAGCCGCAACGAAAATTTTCGCTAAGGGAAAAGTTGTTTAAAATCACCCCAGGAATCTCCCCTTAACGGCTCCCGCACTTAGTTTGGGACACTCTGTATATTTCAGTGGAAAATAGGCATTTTTCCTCATCTCGTTTTTCCCTAGAGTTAAGAATCAACTGCACTGAGCGTACACATAATAATACACATTTTCTTATATTGATTTTATTTTAAAACTGTTATACAACATGAAATCTTCGTCTGTTCCAACAACAATCATACAAACCCTAATAGCCATTTGTTGCCAAATTGATGTCAAATTGGCAGTAGATTTAACAGACCTTGTCACCAAAACCGTAGCCATCTGTTTCCGCATTAGGCTGTCATTTTGGAAACAGGGCCTGTATTATCAGATCGAGATGCAAATTGGCGTCAGTAATGTATATACAGGGTGTATAAAAAATCATGGACATCCGTGATAGGGGTGAAACTAGACCTCGTGGTTGATGGAGATTTGTAAAAGAAACGCGCCGCAAAATTGTTTATAACAATGAAAATTGTTGTTAAACTTTTTTATTGCATGAATCTATATTCTACTCAACGAGTTGAGAAAAACGCGCTTCGTTTTGCGTGTGTAGCGCTACACAATCACAATTTTGCGTAAACTGCATTCCCGGCATATGGCTCCTTGAGACTTTTTCTCAATTCGTCGAGTAGAATAGATTCATGCAATAAAAAAGTTTAACAACAATTTTCATTGTTATAAACAATTTTGCGGCGTGTTTCTTTTACAAATCTCCATAAACCACGAGGTCTAGTTTCAACCCTATCACGGGTGTCCATGATTTTTTATACACCCTGTACATTACATACATTATAAATAGTTTAACATTCTATGATGTAGTGGAACCGAATCATAATCGAAATATAGAACCGTAAACAGTTATAGAACCGGTATGTTTTAAACGTTTTTTCAGTGCGCTGCGAACGAGCCAATAGTTCTGTGGTTAGCCGGTTTACACATTCCGGAAACATTCTTAGCAGCTCTCGTACAAATGGCTTGTCGTAGAAATAATTGGTCCCTCGATCGTTCGCTCACTTACACAGCCGTTTCGAGATTCACCAAGGCCGATCAAGTGGAAGAGAGACCGGAACAAGTACGATATTAAACGTGTATTACGCCATTTTATCGTTTCTTGACTTTTCGTATCTTAAAGTTATCTCGATGTTACAGGGTTGTTACGCGAGCGGTTTATATTTGGAAGGGGCCAGGTGGTGCATGGAAGAACAATGCCTGAAACGATCGCATCCGAAAATTCTTGTCGAACAACTTCCGATACTCATCATCGTTCCAATCGAGGCTCACAGACTTAGACTTCAGGTATCAGAAAGAATCGAATAAAATCCATTTGTCAAATTAGTTCCGACGTTTAACGACTCGTTAACTTGTAGAATACTTTAAAAACTCCGGTGTACACGACGAGCAATCGACGTAACGCAATGGGAGTAGGTCTGGTGTTCGAAGCAAATCTTGCAACTGCGGAACACATTTCGCACTGGATCCTACAAGGAGTTGCCTTGGTTTTGAATACCGATTAACGCATTCGTTCTCCTTCGCTTTCAGTTAATTATACTAAACGCACAGAAATGTACGAAGCATGTAGAAATATTAGTGTTATGTACATTATTACAATGTAATTATTAAACTTAATATAATTTAATTGTGTATTTAAACTGTTTCTGTCTTCGTTTCCATATCATTTACTAGAATTCCATACATTCACACAATGTGCATAGAAAATCCAGCATTTATAGTAACGCGTTATTCAATCTATACAGTATTTCGCGTCGTCCGTTTCACCTGTGGCAAGCACAGGTTGTAGAAAGAGCTATCGACGAAATTTTTTATATTTTGCCATTTTACCCAATGGTAATTTTCCAACTGCTCTATATTTTTTGCTCTGCCAACGAAATGCGGGTCTACGATCAGCATATACGTATTTCGTGAACCTTGGTGGATTCCTACCACGCATTTGCTAGAACAGTCTCTGTCTCCACCCATCATAATAGGACTAGCAAACTCCTCAAAGTGTCGTTTAATGGTAGGTATTTGCTCCGACAATGCGTTACCATTTGAAACGTGAATGATTTTACTAAGAACATCGTACGAATGATTCAGTACAAGGCATACCTGCCAATTATTAACGAAAAAAGTTACTCATTTCATATAGTTTTCTCCCAACAGTTGTTAACATTTCGTAGCTTCGTATTAATTTTTTTTTTTCCATTGCAAACAAATGGGATATACAGGGTGTCCCACGTAACACTTTTCACGATTTTTCAAATACTTGCGATAATCTGACAAAAAAATATTTTAAACAAAAGTTGATTAGTTTCCGATTGGCTATACATTGCAATAAAAAAAGTTCAACATTTTTTTTTTTTATTGTTGTCAAGGCCACCTTCATTTTTTTAAATTGCACTTTGTATTTTTGACTTAACAGTATTATAGCCCGTATCAAGACGAATTTAACGACCTAGTATACCAAGACCTTCGGGTGACCTTGAAGTGCCATTTAAAAAAAATGAAGGTGGCCTTGACAATAATAAAAAAAAATTTTCGAACTTGTTTTTATTACAATGTATAGCCAATCTAAAACTAATCAACTTTTGTTTAAAATATTTTTTTGTCAGATTATCGCAAGTATTTGAAAAATCGTGAAAAGTGTTACGTGGGACACCCTGTATGTTAAAATTGTAACGTACGTGAGAATTTATAATACAAAGATAAATAAAAAAAACGAAATGTGAAATTGAGCTTACTTCAAAACTACCTATCCATTCCCTCGATCCAACAAACGATTTTTCTTTGTCCTCTAATAAAACTAATATTTCTTGTATAGATTTAATTTTAGGAACATGTTGCTCCAAACGCCTGTTCTTTATGATCCATGAACAAATTGTTTGTAGAGTTCTATATCCGCATCCCCAACCCTACGTACAGAATATTTTTTTTATAGTACTTTCAAAAATATTAAATAATAAAAACAATCGGCTTCTAAACTGCGTTCCACGAGAGAAAGGATTCGCCTGACGACCAGTTTTCACACGCGGGTGTCGGATACTGGATTAGCGGCGCGTAGGGGTGGAAAAGTAAACTAAAAGGGCCCCGTGTATTTCTTATGGGACGGCTGATGCAGGATTTCGGAAAGAATAGGAACCAAAACGCATAATAATTATTATATTATTGTTCAGGGAAAAAAGGCCGAGGTCGCTACAGAGCCCTTTTTTTGAAAAAAGGTCCTGAAATAAATTTCTTCTATAAAAACATTGACATTTTTTTTTTACAAAGTTTTGAAAGCCAAATTGCAAAAAAGGGCTCTGTAGCGACCTCCGGAATTGAACAAAAAAATTCTAAAAAAAAAAATCATAAACAAATAGTGTTTCTTCGCTGCAAAAAGTTGCATCGGCTGAATGTTATGAAATCCGAGCTGTTTGTTTACAAACATGGCTGACCTTGCTCGCGCCCTTGCCATATATAGGTTGAATCAGGGCCGACGTAAATTACGTGGACCCTGGGTTTATTCCTATATTTATATTAAACGTTATTATTAAGTTCTAAATGTTTACAAAGTATTGATTGTTATTGCAGTTATCATAGAGAACACTCTGCTAAGTTAATTGCTTGTTTATCAATAAAAGTTGTATGTATATATTTTATTATGTGGACACGGGCCTCTAGGTAAACTTGCTACGGTACTATCCTCTAACCACGTGACCATAGGTCATTGCCACGAAGTATCTTATATCACATCGTAGTTCATTTTTTTTTGGACCTTTTTCTTTTTGCCCCCAGAGGTCGGTAACCCAGTATCCGACACCCTTAACGCCTACCCCCATTAGTTACTGGTGCTATCTCCCCAGAGCGCATACTTACCCACGCACCCCCTGCTGGGCCCTCGAGGGTCCCACCATTTTCACGGAAGTCTGTTCCTTGAGCGTTATTAGGCTGAGGTCCCACGGAGCGTGCTATCACGCACCGCGCCACAGCGATAGCGGCGAAAAAGCAGCTCGGCGCGAGTCACGGTATGATCCATGCTACACAAACGCGAGAACCGTTCCAATCGCGGTCCGTGGAGCGGGAAGCGCGTTGTGTAGCACGGATCATGCCGTGACTCGCGCCAAGCTGCTTTTTCGCCGCCATCGCTTGGCGCGGCGCGTGATAGCACGCTCCGTAGGACCTTAACAGTGTTGCCAGGGTAGGGCCCCTATCCTGGAGCCTACATGACGTCCCAGCGTTTGTGACATACTACTACCACAGAGTATTCCAGAGGCGAAACTCCGCCCCTTTCCTATTGTTTTCAGATTCCCAATTTTTTGAGCGCATTCGTCAGTCTAAGGCGTGTCGCATGAACATAGCTACAAACTGCAGTGCGCATGCGTTGACGAAAGCGTGTTGCCTGATTGGCTGCAGAAGCTGGCAGAAGCTTTCGATTCAAAAATTCAAATGATTATGTAGCTAATATTACGATAAATATGATATAATAAGAATTATAATTAGGATTTAGGTTACCATTTTGATTTTTTTGACTTTCCATAGAAAAAGAAATATTTCGACAATTTTTTCTCTTAATGTACACTACATTATATAATAATGATACATAATAATATCATTCAATACGTAATGAAATTATTATATAAAAGGTTTGATTTTGAAATTAACAAATTGACCAAAATTATTCTTTGAACAGACTTAAGATTGATACGTTTTAAAACTTTATTGTAGTTTTTAGCTATCGAAGAGCAGATGGTTATCTTGATCTATTGTTCCAACTTTATTCTACACATTTTACAAATATAAAATACTGTACAAGGTAATTGATCTAAGTGTGTCACCCAAATTACTTGTAAACTATTTATTACATGGAAAAATGATTGAAACAGAAGTTGTTGAACAGAAGTTGAAGTTGTTGACAGTTGCGGCTTTTGAGTGTAAACCATATGTTCTTTGATAAAGTGAATCAAAAATACGCAGATTGCTCCTATAAGCCTCAGTCATTGACAATACTTAATCATTATGTATGTTAAATGAATATGAGATACAGCACATAAGTTTCACACTATAGATGTTATTTGCCAGTTGTAACTTTTGGGCGTAAACTGTGTTCTTTATTTATGAACTGAATTTAAAATACACAGCTTGCTCCCACAAGTCTCAATTACTAATAATATTTATTCATTGTGTATGTTAAATAAGTCTGGAATATAGTACATAAGCTCTACACTGTATGTGTTTGTCTTTTGCGGCTTTTGAATGAAAACCGTATGTTCTTTGATAAAGTGAATCAAAAATACGCAGATTGCTCTTATAAGCCTCAGTCATTGACAATACTTAATCATTATGTATGTTAAATGAATATGAGATACAGCACATAAGTTTCACACTATAGATGTTATTTGCCAGTTGTAACTTTTGGGTATAAACTGTCTTTTTCTATCACCTGAATTTAGAATATACTGATTTCTCCCGCAAGCCTCAATCAGTAACAGTATTTAATTGTTGTGTATGTCAAACAATAAGTATGAAATGTATCACACAGTCTATATTGTTATTTACCAATTGTAGCTTTTGGGTGTAAACTTGTGTTCTTTTATGAACTGAAGTCAAAGTTAAAATACATGCATTGCTCCTAGTAGCCTTATTTACTAACAACATTTATTCTAAAGGATCCAATATTATAATATTTTATATTTCTATATAATATTATCCACAGAATAAGAATACTGTGATATATGTATGTATGTATATATGTAACATAAAATTGTAAATTGATGTAATATTTGTGTAATTTCACCTTTTAGTATGATGTAAATATAAATACTTAAAAATTCGAATGTATGTTATTTTTTAAAATGAAATTTATTAATTTTAAAGACTCGATTTCTTATGAAATATCATGTGGTTACAAACTACGCTTCAAATATTTCCGCGCTTTCCACTGTTGCTCTAACATCTCTCTTTCCTCTTTCAACCACTGATGGGTGAAAGGCAATGGGGATATACGTTCATGAAGAAGTGGCAACGCTGTTTTCAAGGCGTCCCCCAAAATCGGGGACACCGAGAACAAAAGACTTTCACCTCTGTAATCTGTAATACTCTGTGCTACTACGAACGCAAGCGTGACGTCCGTCCCCAACACAAATATACCGTTCAATCATATAGCTCCCTACGCGGCCACGTTTTCCCTACCCTGGCAACTCTGAACTCTGAACTCTGAACTCTGAACCTCAGCCTTAGCGACAGTACGGTGTAAAAGTTCCGAATTGACAGGCGATATTGTTTTAGATTTTTCTATTTTTTGTATTTTTTGCTTACATAAGTGTTTATGTTTGTGTTTTATATTTTATATTATATTATTATTAGTATTCTATAGTATTAGTATTGTATATATTCGCGTTTTGTATTATTTTAGTGTTAGATTTTTTAGAATTAGTGGTTTATGTTTTTTTATTAATATTTTTAGTATTCGTGTTTAATTTAGTATTAATGTTTTATCGTTTTACTTTATTTTTCGTTTTTATATTTTTATGTATTTTTATATTTTTATACATTTTGTACTATTTTTACATATTTATATATGTATATATTTGCTAACATTTTTATATTAACTTAGAGAATTTATAAAACACCCATTAAAGATATTATAAAAACTAAATATATTTTTAAAGAAAAATTCATTTCTCAGGATTTATTTTTTACCAAACATCTTTGTTATTTGCCTAAAGGCTTAAGTTTTTGATTAGCTATCTATTCTTACAGTTATCAAATGAGTAACATCTTAAATTTTGCCTCCATCAGTCGAAAACATCCTGTGCCTGTCAGAATTTTGACCACAATTAGCCTATCATAAACAACTTGGTCCTCTAACTACCTGGTCGCATCGAACAGATACAATACTGGAAAAAAATTCCACCGCTACAGCTTGTTCCAAATTTTTCCCTTATACATACAATTTTTAAAGCAGCGCATGGCTTACTTAAAAGCCTAGAAATCAGTAACCTTTCAATACCATATATTGAGAGTAGGACAGGGGTAAGGCGGAACCTTTTCTAGCATTGGGGCTTGTCACGAACTCCCGTGGAGAAGTCAGTCGGGACAATGGTGACGGACTGCATGAAACAGGTCCGTTCTCTCGTGGAACATAGTTTAGAGATATACCAAAGTATACAATTTATTACACACCTTATCGTTAAAGCCATCGCAACCGTAATGCCAATATTCATAGTCTCCTTGAATTAATAAACTTTGGCCAGGTTCAGGCGGAGGAATGTTTTGGTGAACATTGGTCAGCAAACGTTCCGAATAATCAACAACCATCTGTGCACGATTACTCATGTAGAACTACTGAAATTGTAACACAGGTAAAGAAATATTTTTGCTTCTTAATACAAAAACGCTTACGTAGATCAGCTAGTATTCTTACATTTACAAAAGTTGTGGAAGCAGAGAAAATGTAAGCTGCGCTTCGATAAGCAGGATGATAAATTAAACAAACTTTAGTTATACTATTTGATTAAAAAAAAAAGTAACTTTGAATATCGCACCGTAGTCTACACGCGTATGATTTTAAACGATTTTTCAGGTTTTCTATAACATGAAGTTTTACAAATTTTCAGCAGTTTACCAAACACGAGGTGCAGTAGGTACTGCATTATTATTTTACTGATACATACTTTTTTAATTTTTATAACTAAATCGCATATGACATATTTGCTGCAGCAGCTGCAGACAGCAGCAGACATGAGCAGCAATGAGCAGACAGCTGCAGATAAAATCAAAGAGGATTAGAAATCCTCTTTGGATAAAACCATAAAACACAGTATTACAGAGGCGAAACTCCTTTGTTCTCGGTTCCTCGATTTTCAGAGAGCAGACGACAAATATGAGGTTTCGCTTGAATATAGCTCCAAAAGACTAAGGTATCGACTGAATATAGCACCAAATCTAATAACACGATGTGACATTGGAGGGTTAAGTCAACGCGAAATTTAAAAATTGATATTATGAAACGGGATATCAAATTTTGTACATTATTTCTGCAGGGCAAAGGAGTGGATAACAGCCGATAGCAGCATGCGACAGGTGGGATTTATTAGAATGCACATCGCAGGAATTGAAAAGCGGCTGCTATAATTGTGCGAAGAGCATTTTGACGAGAAGTACTTCATGAGGGGTAGTAAAATTAATAGATTGAGCGATATTGCGGCACCTACAATTCTTGTTAAAGGAGAACTGGCCACTTCAAGTAAGTAATTATTTTTCACTTCAAGCACTTTTGAAAAACGCTTACTCCAAAACTTTTTTCTCCTGGTAGTTATCTCTATGTACATTTGCTGTGTGCATGTAACAAAAAGTTTTCTGGAAGAAATGTGGGTCTCCTTAGTCAGAGTGGAAGAAGCATGCCTCGCATTTGTGGCTCCAGCAAAATTATTTACTAAAGCATACGCGCACGCATGCACGCACATACATTGGAGCATCCTGCTTGCCCTTGTGCAGTCCCACATATCTTCTAGTCAGATGCGCACAGTACCATAATAATTTTTACAAGAATAAAATTGTAACAGCAGTCCATTGCAGGTATACCAGTTCCACAACCCATACTGCACGCATCAATTGATACTGTACTAGTGTTTGATATGCCAGGTGCTTGTAGTATTTAATTCCTTCATGTTCATTTTAATAATCGTAGTTATCTCTCATAATTGACATTATTTTCCTTACACTGTTAGGTACTTCTTCTCAAATATATGATGATGTGGAAGGAACTGCATTACCTAGCCCCGAGAAACCATTTTTGCCCATGCAAATTGCAGGTAATAATATACATTCCAATTCTTATTAACTAATATGCAAGTTTCTATAAAAGCACGTCATCTTTATAATTATAATATGAAATTTATTTTTCTGTATCTTAATAACTACAAATATTAATTCTTAATTACAAGACCTTGCCAGTGAATACATCAAGGAAAGCACATTTAAAAAGAAAAGTGAGAACACTACAAAAAAGTAAGCAAAGGCTTGTATTACCCCCTCCTGTAACACAGTAGACCAAAACGGACTTTTTTCGTATTTTGACGAATATTTTAATAATATACTTGCCGATATTATTAAAGTCCAAGTAGAGTTACAGAACAGGTGTCCCTGAGGAAGGAGATACTCCATGGAGTATAAGCAATTTGCTTTGACCCTGTATTTTTTGAGTCCCAGGACATATCATTTTCTAGCTACAGTAAAACATTTACCTAGTAAAAAATCTTTAGAATTTATCATTTCAAAATTAGTTTTTCAAAAGGGACTTAATAACATGTCTCTTTTTAGCTTATTAGAAATTAAATCTTCCATTCTAGATATAGATAAACATTGTGTACTTTGCATTGATGAGATGTCTTTTAAAGCAAATTTAACATATTTAACGAATCAAGACGAAATTATTGGTTTCCATAACACAAATGCGAAAAAAGCTCTTTCGATCCACAACGCATGCGTTTTCATAGCAAGGGGTATTAATTCCAATTGGAAGCAGCCTAGTGCTTGTATTTTTGTTCATTACCGATTTAACGCCACAGGCTATGAAATAGCTTATATAATATACTAAGCCATTGTCGTTTGGAAATTGATTTGAAAATACACGGTTTACTCTTAAAAATTTCAACTACCAGCATTGTATATCGGTTACAATAGAAATCTACAAAATACGTGCCTTCAATGTTGTGTATTATATAAGCATTAACTGTATTATATTACTTTAATACTGTACGTCTTATTTGTCCGTTGTGGCTTTTTGGTGTAATTTGCGTTTTTTCGAAGACAATCGAAAATACTCGACTTACTCCTAAAAGTGTAAACTACTATCAATTTATTATTACTAGAGAGAAAGTGTATGAAACTAATTTTACCTTCGAAAACAAGGATTTAATAGAATTTAATATCATAGTATAGTATACAGCGTTTTCCTTTGTAACCACAGATTTACATATCTGCTGTAATATAATAATATCACATAACTTATGTTTGTATATATTTCATATAAAAATAAAGAACATAAAAAATATTATGAAATATAATTGTAGATTTATGTGTAACTTTATTTCTAACATTTCTTTAAGCGTAAACGTAAATATAGAAATTCTCTTAACTATGTAAAAATATTTCACTATATATATAATATGCATAAAAAAAACTATTTTCTTATGTAAAGTGGAATTTATGAAATTATTTATGTTTAAATAGAAATTTTTTAATTTTTTAACACAATCTTTACTGAAACGTCATTTCGATTTTACGCGCTATTAGATTTGGTGCTATATTCACTCGATCCCTCATTTTTGACGCATGCGCTCTAACCACTGGAACTACATCAAGTGATACCTCATATTTGTCGCTCAGAGTATTCCAGAGATGAAAGTCTTTTGTTCTCGGTGTCCCCGATTTTGGGGGACGCCTTGAAAACAGCGTTGCCACTTCTTCATGAACGTATATCCCCATTGCCTTTCACCCATCAGTGGTTGAAAGAGGAAAGAGAGATGTTAGAGCAACAGTGGAAAGCGCGGAAATATTTGAAGCATAGTTTGTAACTACATGATATTTCATAAAGAATCGAGTCTTCAAAATTAATAAATTTCAGTTTAAAGAAGAAAAAATTAAATGTAATCACGTTTGTTAAAAATGTATATACATTCGAATTTTTAAGTATTTATGTTTATATCGTATTAAAAGGTGAAATTACACATAAATATTACATCAATTTTCAATTTTATTGGGAAAAATTGAGAATCTGAAAACAATAGGAAAGGGGCGGAGTTTCGCCTCTGGAATACTCTGTGTTTGTCGTTTGCTCTCTGAAAATCGAGGACCAGAGAACAAAGGAATTCCCTAGGAGTTTCGCCTCTGTAACACTGTGTAAAACCACTCTATGCCTTGGGCTTTGGGTGACCGAAAATTCCATTCGACGATTGATCTATCCTATATTTTGTTAATGCTGTAGATTGCAAATAATAAATTATTAGAAACAAATTGCTGTGCCACAGTACATATATTATAAACGAGAACATTGTTTCATAAGTATCGTCGTTCGACGACATTAAAAACGAATATTGAGACGAATTAGCATAGAAACTTTAATTGGTACCTAAACAGCAGATGCCTACGAAAACGAACTGAAACGAATGCCTGGAAACGAACGCGGGATACGAAAAGTGTTTTATTCATCATTCAAAATGTTCGTTGTTATCAGTAGTCTTTAGTACTTTTTAGTTGCATTTGCTAGCCATTTCACGCGCGCGCGTGTGTGTACCTACTTATCATATATGTATATTTGTATACATATGTCTATAATAATGCAGGTAATTCAAGCATATACGACTTGTCGATGTATTCACACACGTACAGAAGGTTGATAGTTACACACACATTGGAGGGGGAAAGAATGCTCATGGTTTTGATGCAATGCCGTGTTGGAAAGTGATAGATCTTACTTATCCATGTTACTTGAGATTTCTATGGAAAGTGCTTTCTTTCATCCGCGAAATACGTTTCAGTAGCCGCAAACTATTCGGAACATCTTTACCGTTCACAAACGTGGATTCATTTATCAACTCTATAAATGGTAACTGCTTTGTACGATCAGTTTAGTATAGTGTATACTTTAAACTTCTTTTGTAGTTGCTATTGTCATATACTATCCTATACTTACGCGTCTATGAATCGATACGTGGTGCAATATTTCGATTATAAAAACCTCAATTTTGATTAAACTTCCTATTGAAACTATATTTTGCTTTAATCCTGTTACAATAAATAAGCAAAAAAGGTATTTTATCATACGCCTAAAGAAAAAACTTTGATAAGTACACGTATAAAATATACAAAGTTTATCGTTGCATAGATTAATTATTGACCATTGTTTCTATAATTAAAATGTACATAAGACATCATAAATTTCTAAAAAAAAAATTTCAATAAGACAGATGTTTCTTTGTAATCTAATTTTCATTCTGTTCCCACAAATCCTAATTAATCTGTATTGTCTGTTTATATTTAAGTAAGCATATAATTGAGGGAACGTATGCAATGAATCAAAATGACGGAAGCCCAAGAAAGTTCCATGGATTCTCTACAGCCGCAGAGTTCAGTTGAATCGGAACCGCAGAAGGAAACTTTACAGCTGTCGGACGTTGGAAGCGATCAAGGCAGCTCTCTCGACGTATCGAATAAAGAAAATAGTAAAATTTTAGCAAAAGTTGCAACTGACGATAATAAACTTGTAGACGAAACTAAGAATAGTAATGAAAAAATACCTGAAAACGAGGAGGAAGTGATTATTTTAGAAAGCGATAGTACCGAGAAAAGTAATATGGTTAAAGTAGAAGCCGCTCAAAGTACAGAAGAGTCAGACGTAATTTCTTCAGCGGCAGAAAATGGCTCAAAGATTACTAAAGTAGATAATACGAAAGAAACTACAACCAGGAGTGGAAATAGTCTAAAGAGGAAACAACAAAGTTTAGAGTAAGTGTAAACGCGTCCTTTAAACGTATCTTGAAACAAATTCTATCTCCGTTAGCCATTATTTATTTGAAATGTAGCAAGGCGAAGCGCGACTACAAAGTCTGCGAAGTTCAGGACTACGTAGACGTTTGATTAACGAATTTAATTGACGTTTTAGTACTCAAGAAACAGATTCACATGCAGAGGAACATAATCCCAGAAGCAAACGAAAAAGAAAAAGTACAAACGACAAATTTTGTTGGAGATGTCACAAGGAATCCGTAGAAGCGCATTGCAGTGCTTGTCCTCGATCCTGGCATCGCAGATGCATAGGAATGCAACAATCCACTATCCAAAATTGGATATGCGGAGAGTGTGCAGCTATTTTACGAGCAGAAAATGCAGAAACACGTTCTACGGCTATGGCACAATTATCGGTCGATCAGTTGTGTTTACTATTGAAGCATGTGGTGGAGAGAATGAGGGAGTATCCTGGTGTATGCATTAAGTTTTTAGTACGATTTGAATTTCCTGTTATTCGATTGTATAAAGGGTAGCGAATTTTTGTTACAGTCGGAACCATTTTGGAAACCGGTAGAACTTTCCGAGGCTCCAAATTATATGGAATATGTGGTGAAACCGATGGATTTGAGCCTTCTGGAATCAAATGTACGCGGCAAACTATACGGCAGTACGGATGCGTTCATGGCTGATGCCAAATGGATACAACATAATTGTATCGTGTTTAATACATGTACGTAATGCATTTCATGTAAAGTTAGATCGAACAAGGAAATGTCGTTGATTGTATCGAATAATTGATTTAAAATTATTCAGGCGGTGGCGTGTATACAGATACGTCTAAATTAACAAATGCCTCGAAACAAATAATCAAGCTGGCACGCCAGGAAGTGTCGGAGATCGAAGCTTGTCCCGATTGTTACGCTCATGGAAGAAATTTACCAAGACCGCAGCCGTCGTGGTTCATCGAACCTTGTCGCCGTCCTCACCCGCTCGTATGGGCCAAATTGAAGGGTTTTCCGTACTGGCCAGCCAAAGCAATGCCGCGAACAAACTCTCAAGGTTTCGTGGACGTACGTTTTTTCGGTGAACACGATCGAGCGTGGGTACCGCCGCGAGATTTGTATTTGTATTCCGAGGAGCCACCCGTTCCGTTGCCACGCAAAAGAAAGTTGGACATGGAAGAATGCGTCAGAGAAATTACTCGACACTGTCGGAAACTTGAACTCGTATTTGGCCAATTCAAATTCGCTCCTCCGAAAGTGCAATACAATCCGCACGACCCGATGCAGATAAAATTGATATTACCCAATTACGATCCGCTTCGTACGACCAGCTATACGACTTCGCAATTTTTAACTCCGAAGAAGAAAACGTTTCTAAAGAAGCGGCTACAAGTCAAGTCTAAATCGCAAAGTGACTCGGAGAAAGTAGATACCTCTGATATCGAAAATAAAACGCTAACCGACTTGGACTCGAGTGCCGAACAAAAACAAACCGAGGGGGATAAATCGATGAAAGGAAAAACCAATAATTGCAAGGAAATTGAATTGATCTCGATTGAAAATGAAGATTTCAAATTTCCTGGTAAAGCGAAAGAATCAATGGCAAGAGAACAAAAGAAGGATACAAAGGTTGCTAGTAAAGATCTACTTCCTAATGTCAAGTTGAAAAAGGAAGACGCGAAACCAGGTACAAGCAGAACCACGAGTATAAAAAATGAAAATGACTCGAACGTCCTAATATTAGAACAAAATAACAACTCTGAAAATGTACTAAACGATAATGCCAAATCTTCGAAGAACACATCAAAAGGAACGATAACGTCTTCGAACAGGCAGTTGGCGGGGAAGGATACTCAAATGACGATAAAAAATGAATCGCCTCTTGCAAAAATTGATGTTAATACACCGAATTCATTAAACCAATCGAAAAGTAACATTAAAGGTACTAAAAATGCGGTCAAAGTTTATAAACCAAAAACTAGAATGGTTGATAAAGTGAATGCAGAAAAAGCTTTGAGATCAATTGCAAACGATCAAAATCAGAAATCGACCACAGCCGAATCAACAATATCAGTTTTACAAACTAATCTACCGTCGTTGAAGGACGCATTAAAGAATTCAAACAATAGTAGCCAATTATCGTCGCCGGTTTCGATATCGGCTAGTAAAACGCAAAGTGAGAACATTGACGGTCAAACGTCGAAAAAACATCCCACTGATCAGTCCGTTGCGTTGTTTCTCGTCGTGAATAACGCTACGTCCGAATCGTCGGTGAAAAAGTCTGTTAACAGTTTGTCAGCAAACGAGAAGGCTGACAAAGAAAAAGGTGGCGACGGCGCGACGGTCCATCAAGCTCCGAGAGACAACACGCCGCCGCAAACGTCGAATAAAAGGAGCAAGGCGAGAAAATCATTTCCGAATAAAACTTCTCGCGCTTGTCCGCAGCTCGTTCCACATTCATCGACGAGCCTGCTCTCCAATTCGATGGATTCCATGATTTACATTCCTACTAATCAAACCGAAAAATGCGTCGAATATCAAATGCTTCCGCCAGAAGCGGGACCTATTAGTGCGCGTTTATATCACGATGCTAAAAATTTAGCTAAGAAAATGGCTCAACTAATGGAAGAGGCATACAAGGAAGCGGTTCAAGAGAACCAAAATTGTGAGAACGCCACGTCCGAGAATCATCAAGCGACCGTTCACTTTTTACGATTACAAATAGAACGTATGAGATGGCAACATCAACAACAAATAGCCGAACTGAAGCACAACACTGGTACGCATTCTTTCTAACGTGTCTGTATGTACACTTTACTATACAGGGTGTCCCAAACTAAGTGCGGGAACCGTTAAGGCAAGATTCCTGGGGTGATTTTAAACAACTTTTCCCTTAGCAAAAATTTTCGTTCCGGCTTTGTTAACGAGTTATTATCGAAAAACACCGACCAATAGAAGCACGAATACAGTGTATGAATTCCAGCGCGGGCTTCAGCTGTGAGTAGTATTGCCTCGCCATCGTCTGCGCCATCATTAATCTGCTGTACTCGCTCTCTGATTGGTCAGTATTTTTCGTTAATAACTCGTTAACAAAGCTTCTGAGGACATTTTTGCAAAGGAAAAAGTTGTTTAAAATCACCTCAGGAATCTCCCTTTAACGGTTTCCGCGTTCCCGCACTTAGTTTGGGACACCCTGTATATTATAAATAGATTTACTTATAGATTTACTTTCTACTTCAGATCGAATACTCAGAGAAATGAAAGCTAGTTTGGAAGCTGAACGATTACGTGCCATCGAAGAAACCCGTAGGGAAGCCGAAGAGGAGAAGCAACGAAGCATCGAAGAAATTAAGCGCAAGCAATGGTGTGCTGTGTGTGGTCGAGAGGCGTTATTTTACTGCTGTTGGAATACGGCGTATTGTGACTATCCGTGTCAACAGTCCCATTGGCCGATGCATATGAGAACTTGTGCTCAAAAACCCTCCTTCACTGTCGTTAGTAGTTCTGCTATGAATTCGAGTCAGCAGCCAACAATGCCTAGACTTCTGATAAATACACAGTACGCGTCATCGAATGTATGGAAAGCCTAGAACGCATCGATGTAGATTTTCAAATCGGAACCGGAACTACAATGGGTTATAAACAATTTTAATTTCCAAGTAAGGGAAGTCTGAAGCATATTACACGCCGATTTTAACGAAAAATTATAAATTTAGTATTCATTTAAAATCGTACATTTAGTACTAAAAGGTATGAATAATAATTCAAACCTTTTCGATTCATACGCGAGTAAACGTTAACTTTTAATATTTCTTCTTTCTCAAATTCAAAAGTATAACTTTATTAAAGTCGGTATGTAACTTTTCATACAATTCCTTTGTAAATTTTTATAATACCATTCAATTTTTATTCCATCGTTGGTAGTCGTTTACGTATAAGTGTTGTGATGAAGACATTAAAAAATGTGTATAGTACATATAACATATATATGATAGTACTGTACACGACACTTTTTGTAATGTAAAAATACAAACAGAAAATAAAGAATATTTATTCAGGGAGTACTTTCTACTCCTGTACTAAATCCAGTGTACGCAAACGATCGACTTCGTATATCTTATGTTACGAGACTGTACCCATGTACTACCAAGGTATGCAATACGCATAATAGTAATCAAATTTATATAGTTCAAAGTATGTGGACATTTTTAATTGAAACAAAAATTGGAAGAACTTGCTTCATAGTTCAAATGAAAAATGGATATGGTATGTTACGACGCTTCTATGTTTGTTAAGTATTATTAGAGTAAGTTTATACAAGGATGTGACTTTGCACACTTCTTTTTACCGTAATAGAATGTTTTAAAACCGCCGGTATATTTTTCAAAATCATAACACCAAAAATAATTGTTACTATAAATTAAACGCTACGTTAATATTCATATCTTTACGCTATTCGGGTAACGATGGTAATCGGGTGTTGTACAAAACACTTGATAAACGAAACAGTAAAGAAAAATGAGATCATTTTGTAAAAAGTTCAAGTAGAAATAGTTGAATAAACATTTGTACGTGTCAAACAGATAACTGAGTATTACAATCACAAGGCGAACATATTTGTTGTACTATATTTAAATTTGTGTGTTAGATTGTATATTGCTGTCATTACATTAAAAAATATTTGGTAAACGGCTTTGAAAACTTGTTGCGTGTCTCTCCATGTATTTAAATGTTAACATGTAACGTTTTAATTAGAAATTTTTATACTGCATATTTATGCCGAAAGATAGTAAATTATATATACAAGGTATATACTAAATAAAGTGTAACAAGCTGTTTTTGTAAAATCTAATGAAGATACCTATTTCATTTTTGTCCTTAATTAATTCAAGTGGGCTGATTTTGCATTATACAACAGTTAATTTTTAAGCAACTGCTGCGAAAAAAAAGGGTCCGACTTAAAAAAAAAAAAATTAAAATAACTCCGAGTGTGTTCCGTGCAACTAAACACGAAAACAAGATTATATTTTAAATATTTAATAAAATGACACTGTTATGAGACTTTTTCTGAGAGATCCTGTATAATGCAAAGCGAAGTAAAAATTTATTCATCCAATTTTGTAGTCTTCTTTCATGTTTTAACCGAAAAGTCTCAGATTTCTTTTAGTTTTTTAGGGGAGATTTTTATGGGACGAATAGTTTAGAAAATACAAAGTTACATATAAAATAAAACAATAAACCTACTTCAGCGTTTGTTGAATAAGGGTTTTATTGAATGTATAGACGATGTCCGCTGTTCACAAGTATTTATAAACTTGTAAGCAATCTTCTTTTCATACACATAATTTTATTTCCTTATTCCCTCGTAGTTACATATTTATTTAGCTTTCTTGCTCTTAATTTTCCTCATATAAAACTCAAGTTCCTTTCCTTCAAGAATATAACCATCTGCTCGACCGCACTGTCCAGGTCTACTTGCTATACAACCTGAAATTTCAATTTCGTACGTCAAACTTTATCACAAATTTTATCGAAATTATTTCCCACATACTAAAAAGTTAATTCTTAGCTATCCTACATTTGCAAATTCAAACACGATCCATTTAATCCTCCAAGACCGAACGTTTAAGCACCGAGGCGTGGCATTCGGTCTCCGATGATTAAATACAAATATCTAATTTGTTCCACACGCTCTTCGCATGTCGATCAGTAGTGCAATTGTTATTCGACTGAAATTGTATACATTAGATAAAAATTCAACCTACCAAGTACACGTCCCGTGGCAAACTGTTCCTCCAGAGCAAGTTCAACTTTGGCAACTCGTTGCCTTGTTTTGTACTTAGCTTCTGCCTTCTTCGATCGTTTCTTATTTAAAACCTCTTCCTCTGCCTCTGTCTACGTAAGTCGGTTCGTTTTACAATTAGAAAACTGAAAGACATAAGATATTTTGCTACTCACCAATTTAGCACCGCGTTTGCGACCCAACGGCAAGGCGTAATGGCTTTCGTACCATTGTCTGAAGGGTGTCGCGTCAATAGTGACGATCGCGTTCTTCACTAAAGTCTTTGTTCTTACTAATTCGTTGTTCGATGCATTGTAAACCACATCGATAATACGCGTCTTTCTCGTGCTGCATTCAGAACCCCACGAGAAGTTTCCTGTGTCCAGACGAAGCGCCCTGTATTTTTTGTTGCCACCCCGTGTACGCACCTGGTTTGCAGAGAAACAAATAAACCTTGTAAATGTTTTGCTTCCTCTATGGCTAATAATATTATTTGAACATAGATTATCGTCAGTACGCTGTGAGATATTGGGTCAACACACTCTTCAGAGTAGGTAAAGGTAGTCATCATTTTATGCTTCTATATTATATTACGTTTAAAAGAAATAAATGTAAGAAATTACCGTATGAATACGCTGAGCTCCAAGTTTCGTGTTCGCGGCGGGTCGTCCTAATTCGAACTTCCTCTTCTTACGGATTGGTTTCCTTTTGCCACCGGTTGCCCGCCTCTTGTGCCAATGATCACGAGAAATACCTGTAACAAAGCAAATTCTTTGTTAATCACGGTGCATTCCGATCAACTAGTTCGTAAAACGTAACATTTAAGTATCTTGTTATTTGTTTTTATTAGTTTGTCAATTTCTAACTGTTTACAAAAAGAAACGAATATCGTACTAGTTTTCAATCTATCTATAAACAACACGTTAAAAAGTTTAAACGAATAGTAGCACGTATACAATCACGAAGAACATGCCAAACCAGCGCACGACTCCGGAGATGCTGGCCAAATTTATTTTTCACGTTTTTAAGTTACGTTGATTCGAATAATATATGTTTCGGCTTAAAAAATACACGCTTCACTAAACAATTAATATCCGTTTCGTAAGAATTTTTGTCTTGAAAACACAGATTTAAAGCGATGAAAACAAAGTGCAATAAAATTCAACTGCTCACCCATCGTGTCTACGTAGAAAAGAAACTCAAACTAACAACATTCTAGTAAGACTCCTCTTTACTTCCGGTGTTTGTCCACTTCCACTGCGGTGTAGTTCTGCAATCATTGCCCACTTCCTCTACGATATTTTACGCGCGTCTATTCAACGTAATTTAATTGTACTTTTATGTTGAATCAATTTTCTTGTTAGAAATGTTTTACCCAGATATACTTACTTAGACTTACTTGTAATAAAGTACATATTTTGTTAATTTAATACATGTAGTATAAAAAAAGAGTCAATTATAATATTAATATGACTCTCTAGATGCAAATTATGCCTTCTCGTAGCAATAATTAGAGAATAAGAGAAAAATAATATGAATGCATGTAAAAACAATAATGAGAGATCAAATTGCAACATAAGTTTTTCCATTTTATTAATTTAGCTCCCTTTAATATCAGCCATGTTGAACGTAAATCTGACAACAATGGAAGAGTCTGCGGTTCAATTTAAAATTTAAACTTCTCAGTCAACTTCAGTAGTGCATATACATAGGAGTTCGTCATTTCACAGTGATTAAATGCTTGTTGTTTTCAAGTTGTAACAATATAGTTGCAGTTAAATAGTGGTATAGGAGTAGAAATATGATAATGCACAGAGCAAGTATAATTTCTTATTTTATTAATTGCGTTGATTTTATAAATTAATCATGCCGACGTTTTGGATTATAAAGGACATTATGACAGCGCTTCAGAATCAAATAATGATATTTCACGCAGTAAAGCCAAATTGATGAGCCAAAGTAGAGCACAGTAGAGCAGCGTTGCCGCGTTGTTCAACATGGCTAATACTAAAGATGGCTATGGTATTGCATTAGAAACTGCTATAAGCATACGCCTTCAATGAAACTGCGTAATATATATTGGTTACCATGAAAACAAAGAGCCAAAGAGCATCGCGATCTCGTAGAAGAAATCTGCCGTGGAACCGTTGTTTCTCGCAAAATCGTTGTTTATGTTTGACTTGTAGCAGTCATTATAGAAATTCAATATGGTGTCTATCGTTGGACGGTTTGCGACGAATTTCTGTATTTTAACGTAAAATTGACGTCAAAAGAGCGTTCGTTCTGTCGTAATTATGAAAATTCGATTGAAAAATCTGTACCGTATCTAGAACTTCCGATGCCACGTTAATGCATTGCAAATAAAATTGTGAAAACAGTGCCTCAATAACACACTGTCCGCATTCGACCTTAAAGAGTGAAATTCGGGCATTTAAAAGATAGGGAAATTAAAGAAAATGGAAACCGTTCAGATGGAGCATCCTGCCGATGCGCCCGAAACAGAAAGCGAACGAAATAAGGTCGAAAAGAAGGATGACAATTCCGTGACAGATATTGACACTTTAGACATTAAATCACGACTTAGTCTAGAAACGACGGAAATATTTCAAGAACCGCATGCGAATGGAATAAGCGAAATGAACGGTGTTTACGACTCTTCCGAAAGAATTGCTAGCACAGCTGATCTTCCGCAACCTGAAATTATGGAAACTAGTCACTTAGCCCAACATGGTATGCGAAATTTGCCTTAACCTTTAACACGTGAAATCCATCTGTTTATTTTGCTGTTTTCATAAATCGAATATTAATTAAAACAAGCTGATTACTAGCGTTAACGCGTGTTTCATTTTAATACCGCCGCAGAACCAAGTCCAACGAAACTATCTTTTCGTACGTACTGTTTCGAGTTTAGAAGATTGCGCTTTGGTCCTACTGATTGTACCTTAACAAATTCACCTTTTCCAACGAGACTGCGGAGATAGAACATACGTGTCGTCGGTTCCAACCGACGAATGAAATCTAAAAATGAGAGCTTGGTGCTTGTCTCTGCAGAGTTAAGGTCGAGTTACACATATCCGGGTGTTCCATCAGGACCGAGCCGGGCCATGTGAGCAAAGAAGAGGACAGACCCTCCCCCTTCTTTATTCACACAGCCCGGCCCGGTCTGGATCGGAACGCCCAGATATGTGTGACCCGACCTTTAGACGATACAAACGAAGCTCTGGTACCGCTCAAGACGCAATCATCTGAACTTGGCATGGTAGTTTAAATCGTGTTGAAATATATTCAACTTTAGTCTGATTTTTCTCCTTTGCGTATATAGATAATGAAGAAACCTCGTCATTAGAAAATAAAGGAGAGGACATAGAATACATTAGTTACACGAGCGAATTGCAAATGCCTGATATTATGAAATTAATACAAAAGGATCTAAGCGAACCATATTCCATTTATACTTATAGATATTTTATTCACAATTGGCCGAAATTGTGTTTCCTGGTGGGTATAGTCGTAGAAATATGTTTGGACGATGTTGATATAAATATGTATTTATCGTGAAAGGTGTTCCATAGTTAATAATATAAAAAAGAAGGGAGGTAATATTGCTTAATTTTTTTTCCTTTCAGACTTTAGAGAACAGTATAAAATACCATGATGTTTAAGGCTTTAAGATATAACTTTTATTGGTCTGATTCGCAGAGAGTTAACTCTTGTACTGTTGACTCTGGAACACCCTGAATGTGTGTACATATGTGAGCGCGCGTGTGTGTTTGTACGGATATTTTAAAAAAATTAATGTAATTTTTACTCCTTTTTGTTTATATAGAATTTAAAAAAAAAAAAATGAGAATTTTTCGATACGGTATAAAGAAGCGTCGATGAACGAAAAGAACTTTTAGCCAGTTTTCGTTAGATTCCTTTATCTTGCAGGTATAGAATTTATAGAAAATTGTTGCTTTTTGTTCGTCAAGGCGATGCATGGTGACGAGTGCGTTGGTGCCATAGTCTGCAAGTTGGATATCCACAGAAAGATGATAAGACGTGGATACATTGCGATGTTAGCTGTCGATGTTAAATATCGAAAACGGAAGATCGGCTCGAATTTAGTAAGAAGAGCTATCCAAGCTATGGTAGAAGATAACGCGGACGAAGTAGTGCTGGAAACGGAGATCACTAATCGGCCGGCGCTACGTTTGTATGAGAATTTGGGTTTTGTACGGGACAAGCGATTGTTTCGATATTATTTGAACGGTGTCGATGCTCTCCGACTGAAATTGTGGCTCAGGTGAAATTCACTTGTATATTAATGTCAATAAAAGTTTAAATAATTTTAATGTTGAAGAGGGATAAGTCTATGTTCTGTAACGACAAAAAAAAAAAACGATGTTAATGCCGAAGAGATTATCGATTATTCTATACGCACAAACCATTTCGAAGCAGTGTGTGTTCATTAGTACCAAGACTAAATTAAACTTTGCAATTCATTTTTTCTGATGCAATTGCCGCATGCATATTTTCCGATGCAACGCGCCGCGTGCACGAATACGATAGAACGTCGATCCAACCATCGTAAAAGATATATTAGCCAATGGGAATGTTCTCTTTGGCATTAACGTTTATCGAAGTAAGTTCCAGCTGCAATTTAATAATATAAAAATAGAAGGTTAACCGAAAAGAAAAAATATCGAAATTGTGAAAAGTTTACTGAAAATAATCAGCGTTTTCTCATGCCTTACACTACACGAACGTGCGTTCCGATACAATGAGATAATTTATTTACAATAATCGAATCAACATTTCCATTATTATACGCGAACAAGTGTGTAATTGGAACGTTTAACTTCTCAGCTTGATGTTTAAAAGATGAATTACAATTTGTTGTCGCTCGTCGTGCAAGATGTTAATTTAACAATAGAACTTGGTGCACGCGTATCTGTAATAACAAAATATCTATTGCGCACGAGTTCATTGTATCGGATATCGTACATCTTTCTACCGTGTAGATATCGATTTAATACCTTTATTGTAAAAAACTGAAAACTGTAAAATAGTGAATGGGAGTGTCTAGACATGGATGTCTGTGTTTGTACATGCGCACTTAGGCATGTATATACTTTCTCTATATGCACGTATACGCGTCGTATGCATTTGCTCGCGCAACGTGTGCGCGTACAATATAGACGCGTATTCCTGTCAGTACGATACATATACGCGACAGAGGACGAAGGAAAAGAATTACTATAATTTGCCAAATTAAAATATTTCAAAGAAAGTATATTGGACGTACGATTAACTCAAGGTCGTATATACTGCTGTTCAGTCATTGTATCTATCTTTGTATAAAATAAGTGCGGGACACAGATCTCGTAAAGTAACTATTTAAGAATGTAAAAATGTTAATAAGAATACATAAATGTTTTTAAATTTGCCGATTTTCATTTGACGTGAAAAATCCCGTTACAAAAGAGAAGAGTGGAGGAGAGAAAAGATGAAGATAGAGAGAGGGTGAGGACGCGTGAATACGCGAGTAATTGAGGCAGCGAGTACTAAAAAAAGAGGAAGATTAGAATTTCAAGTTCGATCATCCGTTAAACTTTAATCAATATATCTTTCTCCTCGCTCCGCCCCGTCTGCAATTTCTTTCATCCCCCCTTCTCTTTTTCCGTGACCACAGGCACGCGTGTAGATCTCATCTTTCACCCTGCGCGACACGGAATGACATCATCCCCCGTAGGGAAGGCAGACTCGTATTACCACCATCATTTTCCAGGATAATGAGGAGTTGTTGTGGAATTGAAATTGAAGATGAGCGAAGGAAGAGAGAAAAAAATGTTACTCAAGATTTTTAGTTGTCGCGTGAATGTTAATAAAATATGCAATAGACCGAACTTAAGATTTGATCGATCAATTGAATTTTATCAAGTGACGCGACAGTTTTTACACTCTGCATATTGTCTGTCGCGTTTTCTCCACTAAAGTAGGAAATTTCGATTACGAATACGATTTCACATTCCGCGTTGCGTTTTCTACGTCGAAATAGCAAGATGAGCGTTTTACCAGATATACGTATTACACGTCATATTCAAACGGATTTATTCAGTATAAAAATGGATATTGAAAAAAGAAAAAAGCAAAATCGTCGTTGGTGGGTGTATCCATTTATTAGCACAAGGCTTCAAAGAGCACAGTTCATTTAAAATTCTGTGAATATCGAAAATATTCAGAAAAATTTTTTACTTACTACCGGATGTCTGTTACGAATTTTGATGAACTCTTATTACTTTTATAAAATCAAATAAGAAAAAATGATACTTACATGTGAATCTCCAGCGTAAAGACTTGTTATTACATTTTTATTCGCACAACAAACAATATATATTATGTGTATATTCATTTAAATAAGAATGTATTAGCATAAGTCTAATATACAGGGTGTCTCAGCTAAAGAAGGCTACCTAAATGTCTCTTTCGTTTTTCATGATATAAAAAATGTTCGTGGCATAATTCGAATGGCTTTAATGAAAGAATGCCCTCAAATACATTTTTTTTGTCAGGTTATTTTTGTTTTTTTCAAGGTCATTAGTATTTTTTATCTAGAAAACGCATATTTTTTTCAGTTGTATCTCGTAGCGGATGAAAAAATACATTTGAGTATGTCTGAATCATGACCTTCGGATGGCCTTGAAAACCAATAATGTGATAAAATTGGTGCGATTGTTAAATGTTCAGAGTGATGTTCGTTAGCAGCGATACATTTCCTGACACGCGTAAGTATGGATTGTGTTGCTTTTTTATTGTTTACGGTTTATCATATCTTCTAGAGTAGCAGGTGGATGTTCATAAACTTCTTCCTTTAGTTTCAATCGCAGCAATTTTATCACATTATTGGTTTTCAAGGTCATCTGAAGGTTATGATTCAGACATACTCAAATGTAGTTTTTCATTCGCTACGAGATACAACTGAAAAAAATATACATCTGAAAAAACACAGAAATAATTACCTGACAAAAAAAATGTATTTCAGGGCATTCCCTCATTGAAGCCATTGAAATTATGCCACGAACATTTTTTATATCATGGAAAACGAAGGAGATATTTGGGTGGCCTCCTTTATAGCTGGGACACCCTATATATTGCTACTACTCATTTCATCAGAAATAATTGAGGGTGAATTTGTGGAAAATTGTATGGAAGACGGAGTACATAGAAGTAATTGTTTCGTTCTTCAATAGTTAAATCTGTCCAATTTTACAATTTTCATACATTTCTAGTCCAATTTCACCTCATAATTTGGTTTGTATATTTCTATTAGAATATTCTTTCAGTTTCATGTCGTACAATCCAGTCGTTTTTCAACTTCAATGATCAATTTTTCTCTATCAAGCATTTTTTAATCAATCAACCAATGTAAACAGAATGATACTGAGCAATTCAATGCATTATGAGTGAGCGTGTTTCGTTTTCCGCGTGCAGGCTGCGGTTCGCGAGTGTATCAAAGCGCGCCAGAGTGCTTTTTACGCCTGCGTAGTCAATTGAGAAAACGCAACGGAATGCACACACAAAACGTTCATGCAGTCCTATATAGTCCATTTTCCGCGTGCAATATAGCGTAATAAAGCGTATTCCACGCCCATTCTACAACCCGTGATCCGCGTACCGGAGCCGGTCCGTAAAAATTTTCTGCCGGTCCGTGGAAAGTTTCTGTCGGTCCGTGAAAAGTTTCTACCGGTCCGTGAAAATTTTTTGTCGGTCCGCGGAAAATTTCATCCGAATCATCTAGTCGCTATATATTTGGGCACTATATTGTTGCGACACGAGCGAAACACAACACGTGACAAGTGTAGGTGAAATGAACGGTCGTTGTATTGTATCAGTATTTTATCATTTCGTTTGTCGATGACACGTGAGAAGTTTTTATTTTATCTTATAGCTTTTTAGTATTGTGTTGTGGTATTTCGGAAAATAAGTTATTTCTTTTGTAAAATTGGAAACTCTATGAAATGGAGACAGAAAAAGTTAAACAATAAAATCTTTTGAGGCCGCTGCATACATATCCGGGCGTTCAGATATGTGTGTCCAGACCTTTAAGCTTCTTTAGTAGAAGCAAGGACAATATTCAAGAGAACAATAGTGATGCTAACGAAAATATGCCAAGTACTACCTAATGCTTCCAGTTTACAATAGCTTTTGTTTCTTTTTTAGCCATCGGACGGTCCGCAAAATATTCCTGCTATTTTCACCGGTCCGCAAGTGCAAAAAGGTTGAAGAACGCTGCGTTAGAACATTATCTTGTACGCACGTGTGTTTCGAGGTTTTTTTTATCGAATCAATGAATTATACGCAGTTTTAAATATTTCTAGCAACTACATAATTGCTGCAATGGCTACAATAATTTATAAGCCTGATAGATCGAACATTCAGTGATTAATTATATATATACAATATCAATTATTACACTAGAAACAGTAGAAATATACATTTACGTAAGTAAATATTATCGTTTCCACATTCAAGTATGTAATATATACTTTTAATAAAATATAACTTCAATCTCTTTTTTTCGATTTCGTCCGGTATAAAAAAACTGACACTGGGTTTTGAATAAAATTTTTAAAGAAACTTGGATCGTTGACGCTTCTTCAAACAGTTGTTTTTGAGCAAATGTACATACATGCAAGTCGGGCAATTCGAGGCGTTAAATTGGAATGAGGTTGAATCGCGTACGACCGAATACAATTTCTTTTTATCCGAGTATGATCAACGTTGCCCCAGATCGATCCTTCGTGTCGTAGGTTACACGTCCAGCACGTTTCTCTTAACGCTCTTTGTTGTATAACGACGTTGTACAACTTTCCAAGGATATTTTAGATAGTTAATACGAAGATCATCTTCTTCGTAGTAAATAGCTGCTCCTGTAATGTGAAGAATAAGCTATTAATAATAAGTAGACAGTGCTCACCCTTGATTATCCTCTTCTTTTTGGCCATACAAAAAAATACTTATTCTATATTAGGATAAGTATCTAAGTAATTTATATTTTCTAATACTTCATATTACAGTATTCTCTCGCTATAAGCTCGCCGTTTTCGTCGCTTCATCGAGCAATAGTATGTGTAAGGCACGTGTTCGTGAAGGTAATGGAATAATGGAATCGATAGCTTTTTGTACGATAATGATTACAGTGAAATTGAAGAGTGGCTCGATGAAGCGACGAAAACGGCGAGCTTATAGCGAGAGAATACTGTATTATGAAGATTATTTCAGGATTGTGTCTTCTAAGATTTTTAATAAATATCTTCTAAGAATCACGAATGCGTCTTTTTGCGTACCCGCAACCATATGTCGCGCTATGACCTCAATTTTCCCCTTGGAATGTGATACAATAATATGATCTGGAATCTATAAATATTTTTCTGTACGTGACGAATAAGGGAATATTGAAGGGATAACAGAGTCATTTAGGTGGGACATCATTATAAGAGACACCATTATATGTATATGGATCAAATATAAATCGGAATTTTTTTTTTAATTTACTGTCACAATAAGCAAAGCTTGGAACAGATGTTATTTTTCTATGAAGAATGAACTTAGCCGTGTCTCTATTAAATTGCGCAAGCACAATTCTACACATTGATCGTCGTCAAACGTCCTCCCAATTCTTCCTTGAGTGAGCCAAACGTGTGGTAGTCACGCGGGGAAAATCTGGGCTATAGGGCGGGTGTTTCGGTTTTTCCCAATAAATTTTTTTGAAGCGAAACTGGCTTATCAGCGAAAGAAGTGAGACATGCTTATTCGAAGTGTGATTTTGCTTCATGACAACGTTCGTCCATGCATCGTTGCATTGACCCGAGAAGAATTAAACCAAGATATAGAATTGTTCTTGCGCAATTGGTCACAGACACGGCCAAATTCATTCTTCAGTGGCGGGATTAAGAAACTTCCAATCCGATGGAAAAAATGTGTACATGAAAATGGAGATTATGTAGAAAAATAACGTGTGTTCAAAACTTCGTTTACTGTGACAGTAAATAAAAAAAAAAAAAAAAATCCGGTTCATATTTGATCCAACTTCGTAGATAAACAAAATAGTAGAAATGGGTTCGAACCTAACTTTTGACTTCTCGAAACTCGAGGCGCTGATTTGGTTTTATAGAAAAATATTTTGTTTCAAAAAGCAAAGCCATGAAAGTTTGTGCATAAATCTTTATTGGTCGTAGTCAAAGTAGAAACGGACAGCGAAGCACGCGAACGTTGAAAATCAAAGGACGCATGAAGAATGCGAAGACTATTCGATAAATAATTATTCTACTTTTCGTATTTTCTTAACGTAAATAAAGACAGTTAAGACAATTCTAAAGAACGTAACGCTATCGGTGAAATTATTGATCGACGCGTCCCAATCTGTCGGCATTCTATTCCAGCGATCCTATCACCGATAACGGTGCGGTGCGGCGCGGCGAAAGGACAGATGTTTCCGAGTACAATCGCGGAAGTAAGGGCAGCTAGAAGACAAAAGTGCTGCAACTGACGATAACGGAGAATGGTGCATTCATTCTTTGACTCCGTACTCTAGTCCGCTCCGAGACGGGAAACAGAATTTTCCTTTCCTTTGTCTTCAGATCCACCTCTACAGTCATCACCTGCCTGAAGTCCTTACATCTCTGCGCCTACCTTCTGCTATTCCACTTGACGAAGAAGCGTTGATGTTCCGGTAGATAGCGATATAGTTATAGTTATCATTATTATTATTATTATTATTATTATATTATTTACTAATGAATTCATATAAGGCATTTCATGTCAAATATACCTAAAAAAAAAAAATTTGGGTCTCCGACTTTTTTGAATTTTTTATGTTTTAATATCCAGCCTCAGGAGCTTTCAGGATTTTTTTCAAATTTTTTTGACCAATGGTGTCCGAAATACGAATTTTATAAAAATTCAGTTTTTTTTTAAAGAACTATAACTTTTCGAAAAATTGATAGATTTTGATCAATTTTTTTTTAATCTTCGTTTATAAATGAACTTTTCGAAAAAAATGAGAAAAAATTGTTTTTTATTTTTCGATTTAAATTAAATAGATTTTCCATAAATTTTTTATTTAAATTGAGTTTTTGAAACTGTGTGGGTCCTTCGATTTTTTTTTTATTTTTTCTCAAAAAAACTACTTTTTATAACAAAAATTTTAAGCTTTGTCTGGTTGTGGTTGAACAATATTTACTATTTTATATATATATACGAAACATACATCCTAAAGAGGTAATCAAAGTTACCTGTACATAGGTCTGGTTTAACCGTGAAATTTAGAAAATACAAAAAACAAATAAAGAAAACTTACATACTACGGGCCTTTGAGGCATTGCACATTTCCAATTATTTTCACGAATCTTATTTTAAAAACATTCTTATTCCTACACAAGGCCGTAATTATAAACATTTAAGGATATATTATTGTTGTTTTTAATCCAGTTTGAAATTTTGTTTTTTAGATTTCTTTTTTTTTATATTTTTATATTTTTATTTTTATTTTATATTTTTTTTTTTTATATTTATAAACGAAGATTAAAAAAAAAATTGATCAAAATCTATCAATTTTTCGAAAAGTTATAGCTCTTCAAAAAAAAAACATCGAATTTTCATAAAATTCGTATCTCGGATACCATTGGTCAAAAAAATTTGAAAAAATCCTGAAAACTCCTGGGGCTGGATATTAAAATTTAAAAAATTAAAAAAAATCGGAGACCCAAATTTTTTTTTAGGTAAATTTGACATGGAATGCCCCATATACATATGTACCATTTTAGATTATAATTTGTAATTTTTGTTTTACACTTTGCGATTCTTCGCGTACCTTTTGGTCTGGAAAGCCGTAAACTAAACACTTTACCAAGGAATAGTTTAGAAAGAAGTTAAATATTCAATCGGATATGTTATCTATAGATAGTAAACTGTCGACGACGTTAAACTAATTAAACCATCCCAAGTCCACAAATTGTCGTTGGATATCGACTAAATCGATCACATCCACCTCGTTACGCCTTAGAGTCGCGGATACGATCGACTTCCAAGGGAAAGTCTGTAAGTGACGGACTTCAATTTTCATGAAACTTTGCGTAATATCCATAATATCCTTTGGGATCTATTGGCTTGATCCTACTTAATGTCGACCTGAAATCACCCTTTTCTTTAGATCGCAATTGCCTTTTTAACCAGTACAAAAGAATCTGTCAAAGAATTGAGAAGCGTTTAAAACGCGCGTCGACTCGTAACAAAAATACAGGATACATTCTCTGTTTGAAAGTTTTTCACCGTTGGCTCTGAATCGGCGCGGCGCGGCGCACAGTGTTCAAAAACGACTGTTTGACCGGGAAAAATTATGTTTTGAAATGAAAGTGTATAAATCATCGAAAATAAGTTAGATTATTGATAATTTCGACTTCTTAACCTTATGTTCTGTCTAAATTCGAAATATTTAAAATAAAAACTAAATTATTTTTAAAAAATTTTAAGGTTAATTTCTTTACGATTGGAAAAAATATTTTACTTTTATTTATTCCAATACAGAATACGGTAAAAACAATATACATATATAAAAATATAATAGTTAATTTAACAACTTAACTATTAATCCATATTTTTTAGTAGTTCTAATACTTCCAACGGAAGATGTCCAGTACTTTTCTTAGTTTTAACCCTTAAACTACTTATTAGTGGATCTGAAGGCATCAGGAGCATATGGAATAAATCCTCCATACAGTCCTTTCTTGATTGATTAATTGATGTTTCTGCTGAGCACTGCTGTTTGTAAATCGTCTGTGAAGGATTCGCGAAATTCAAAATCAAATTATGCAAAAAGTTACAAAAAGTAGCACTTGATTTTTACAGCAATTATAATGCTGACCCTGTACTATAAGATAGAGTTAAAATTTTGACCAATCCTTACCAATCAAAAAGGTTGTACTTAAAAAATCAAAGCACATGCGTAGCAAAATTAGCTATTATTGAGCGTGTTTGTTCGAATGTCCCATCAAACTTTTTTTTAATCTTCCTATTACAAAATATAAGTATACACCTTCGTCTACAAAATCTGTGTTGCGTAAAATAATTTATTGCACGTTTCGTCTTTTACGAGAAGGAAAAATCTCGAGTGCTAAATGACATTTCTAATCACAGTACAGGTTTGAAAATTCTATGTACATATTATGTTATTTAAACAATCTTTAGAAGTAAATAATTGTACAATCAAAGCTCCCTAGGATTTTAGGAATCTAAAACAATTGAGAAATAAGTAAAACAAAATTATCGAAATTATGACTTTTTCCCAGTCAGACGGTCGTTTTTAAACACTGTGCGGCGCGGCGCGGAAATGCTCCTTGAACAACGACAGCGAAAAATATTTACTCGCAGAATCCAGAAACTGTGGCGAGGGTGAGTATTTCCGATGAGATCGTATCTGAAATTATAGTCACACCTCTCGACTCGTTCGACTTATACGTCGCGTATCGTCCTATGTAACCGTTTCATGCACCTTCTCTTTGTATCCGGCATTGTACAATCAACGTGGTGCATCGTGCATGTATTGTCAATGAAAATTGGCAAACTTTTCCCGATAGTCGATCGTTAGAGACGTAGCATTTTATTACTGGGATGCGAAGTTCCGATCGGGTCGAGTAAACACGCGCCTGTTGTTTCCGTGCTCGGCAGTCTTAAACTTAAAGGGCAGTGCGGTTGAGTTGGGCAGAATGCAATCTTATTACCAATCACAAATTCTGATTGCTGAATTCTGAAAGTGTAATTGCTCATTGAATTACGAATTGTTTTCTGTAACTGTTGATTATTGTGAACTACAATTTGACCATGAAGTGTATAAAAATTAACGATTACAAAAAATAATGTAGAATTGAATTAGTAATTTCACTTTAATCACGATTTGTGATTTATAATCAGATATATTATATTTTGCCCAACTTTGCAGTGTGGAAATTTAAGCTAGAAATGGAAGCTTCTGTGGTTTTCGCTCTTAGAAAGTAGATCGCTCCTTTTACTTCATATTTTAATAAAGTTTTACATTCTAGCTTGTTGGTTTTTCGTCCTCCGGAAACTGCTCAACGGTAAAAATAAATGGGATACGATCCTCGAAGCGAACGCGCGTTCAGCACCGTTGTTCAGAATCAGAAAATCGATTCGACAGAGTGTATTATATTACTTATATGTACAACGTTTCGCCTATTTAAATGGTAGACGACGCGACGCGACATTCGAAGAATAAAAGACCGAATCCGATATAATTGATAGAGAATCGTACAGTTCTCGTTTAACACATTCGCGTCTTCAAGTCCCATGTGACGTCTTATAAGAAAATAACATGTGTTCGGAATTATAATTTAGGCATTCTAAATTCTATTAGATCAACTTTTGTTCTACAACTTTTTCCGATAAATGTTCACATTAAGGTGCGTACTCACTGGTGAACAGTTCGCGAGCATTGTTCGCATACAATGTTTGCAAGCAGTTCGTAAACTTTCTATAAACACTAAAAAACACGACGTCATCCCTTCACAGATGTTAAGGTGCGTCTTCACTGACGTTCGCGAACTGTTCACGAACAATATAACAGTTGAATTTCGTAGAAATCATCTGTTCGCGTACGTGTTCGCATACGGGTTTTCAATAGTTCCTGTAACATCTGTGAAGGGATGTTTTTTTAGTGTTTATAGAAAGTTTACGAACTGCTTGCAAACATTGTATGCGAACAATGCTCGCGAACTGTTCATCAGTGAGTACCCATCTTTATACGAACTATTGAAAACCCGTATGCGAACAGGTACAATCAGTCCAAATGATTCGCAAGGGTTATTAGAAAATCACTAGACGGAAAAATGTCTATTCCTACTATTTTATATAAAAAATATATAAAAAGTGTATATGTATATACAGGGTGTTTGGGATAGTATAGTAAAGCTTTGAAGGGGTGATAGATCAGGTAAAAACAAACAAAAAACTTGTATATGACTTGGGTCCAAAACTCAAGCATTTATTAAAAAAACTGTCATGAACATTTAAGCTATAAACCACTATTACTCAAAATAGGAACGTTTTTCGTAAGCAATTTCTTCGCTAAAATAAAGATTACGATCTTGTTAATCCAATAAGTACAGTAACTGTGATATTTTATTATTTTTTCGCGATGCAAGGTAACAATATCACAGTTACTGTACTTATTGGATTAACAAGATTGTAATCTTTATTTTAGCGAAGAAATTGCTTACGAAAAACGTTCCTATTTTGAATTATAGCGATTTATAACTTAAATGTTTATGACAGTTTTTTTCAAAAATGGTTGAGTTTTGGATCCAAGTTATATAAAAATTTTTTTTTGTTTGTTTTTACGTGATCTATCACCCCTCCAAAGCTTTACTATACTATCCCAAACACCCTGTATACTACACACATATATACGTATGCACATATATATATATATTTTTATATTTTTTATATGTATACAGGGTGCGCCAAAAGTATGGAAACGGTCAAATATTTCGGAAACGGAATATTTTTGAGAAAAATTTTTTAGAGCAATATTTTAAGGTTTTAAAAATTCTATTGAACGGTCATATCCGTTTGACCTTCAGAGGAACGGTCAAGGTCATATCAAAGTCAACATGATTTTTTTAAATAGAATACTCCATTTTTGATCATGCAGTGTTAAAGCTGCCGATGAGACCTTTTCAAAACACTAGCTGATGACCTATTTCTCTTTATAATTGCCTGAGTGCTGAGCTTTAAATGCTTCGATGCTGTCAGCCTTATTGTTAGTATTATTTAGGGTGCACCGGGAGGAAGTTTCTTGATTGGACTTCGCACAATCATGGTCCTCACGTATGGGCTTACGAAGGGCGATTTTAGCATAAATACGCATTGAGCATTTGAGATTTAGCATTAATGTGCATTAACTCGTTAAATGTTCGAATTATCTTTTGCCTGATTCTTGACAATTCTTGGCAATTTTCAACAGAAATAGGTCACCAGCTAGTGTTTTGAAAAGGTCTCGTCGTCAGCTTTAACAATGCACGCTAAAAAATGGCATGTTCTATTTAAAAAAAATCATGTTGACCTTGATATGACTTTGACCGTTCCTCTGAAGATCAAACGGATATCACCATTCAATAGAATTTTTAAAACCCTAAAACATTGCTCTAAAACATTTTTCTCAAAAATGTTCCGTTTTCGAAATATGTGACCGTTTCCATACTTTTGGCGCACCCTGTGTAATAGTAGGAATAGACATTTTTCCGTCTAGTGTTTTTCTAATAACCCTTGCGAATCATTTGGACTGTGTGTACGCGAACAGATGATTTCAACGAAATTCAACTGTTATACTGTTCGTGAACAGTTTGCGAACGCCAGTGAAGACGCACCTTTAGAGTACACGTTCAGAATTTCAAATTTTATAGCATATCTGAATTTCATCAAAATCGGTGGGGTGTACCCTAATGTGAACATTTACCCTTTTTCCACCTTTTTCCTTCGATTGAAATCGAGAAAGAACAAGACTTGAGCAAGACCCTAGAAAGACCAAGGGGGAGGCTCCACAGCTCGTCCTTTAGAAAATGTAAAAAATCATTTTCCTCACTTCAAAAATTTCCAAAGAATTATTCATTGTCACTTTTAACTTCAAAATTGATGTCTAGGAATGAGTGATCAAATATTCATCTTCTTCTGTCTATTCTTCTGTCTGCTGCATAAAAGTCCATGAAGTGTAGCATTATACGCGAACAGCTCAACGCATGCCGCGACGTCTGACTACTATTCATTATTATAAAAACAAAAGACAATGAACCAACGATCCTATGCGTTCTTCGGAACTGTCGAAATAGCTGCAGATTAGTTCCAAAGCAGGTAAGCAAGCAGTCAAAAGAAACTCGCAGTGGAAGCGTTCGAACGTTGCAGCGTATTTTATTTCGAAAGTCGTTAGAAATATTTTATACACCGACTTTACACCCGAAATCCGCCAGTAATTTACATTGTTTTTACGCGATTGCGGAGCTGCGTATTTTTAGATTTAGGAGACGACGGAGGAACGGAAATCGGGAAGCAGTCAGTAGTCAGAAATTGACCCATAAAGTATTATGTATAGTCAACAACTGTTCCCTTCATTTTCCTCCCATAGTATTTTTTATTGTGTTTTATATTTGGCATTATGTCATTCATACTCACTGATAGCAGCAGCGACTGCAGTAATATTGATAATCAGGTAATGAACAGTATCAGTGAAAGTAGTAATGAAGAAAATGACAATACTTGTGTGATTAGTTGTAATAAAAGTGAAGATCAAGGTTTTTGTTCGAAATGCTCACAATCAGAGACAAGTAACGAGGAGTATAATAAAAACACTTTGATTCCTTCGTCTGGTAAAGAGTTTGTAACAACTGTACCAAGGACGACGTGACGAAGAAATAAATAAATATACATATATTTATGTATATTTCACGATATCGTGGATTAATAGAAGCAAAGCTGAAACATTTTTCACTGAATTTAGAATTGCCAGCAGTAGTATTTTTCATATTTTTTACTCGCGATACATTTGCAAAAATTCTTCAACGCACAAATGGAGAAAACACAGTTTCTTAAAAGTTACTGTCCGACCCAAAATGTAAATAATTCAGGTGGACTCAGGACTCAGGAAGCCCCGCCTCTCGGTCTTTTACGAAACGGTTCCAGCCTCGGTCTTTCTAGGGTTAACGAATACAGCATTCTCTCGATATAAGCTCGCCGTTTTCGTCGCTTCATCGAGCAGTAGATGTGTAAGGCACATATGTTCGTGACGGTAATGGAATAATGGAATCGATAGCTTTTTCTACGTCGTCAATGATTACAGTGAAATTGAAGAGTGGCTCGACGAAGCGACGAAAACGGCGAGCTTATAGCGAGAGAATACTGTAATACTATTCCTATCAACTAATTTTTCTTTGTAGCTTACTTCCTTCGTTCGCTTCTGTAGGTATTGTTAAATACTAAAATTTTCAATTCCAATCAGTTCATTCATATTTGCAATTAATTATTTATCTTTGCTCTGTTATGCACATTAACGAGTATTGCAATATTTCGTTTCCATCAGTTTATTTTTATTTCCAATTATTAACTTTATAGATTTATAGGGAAGTTCATTTATTTTTGTTTCAGTCCTCGAACAGAACAGAAGGATTTCAATTTGTCGACTAGTCCAATTAGAAACCGCAAGATGAAATCGATGCTAAACGAAGGAGTTTTGATTGAAGTTTTCGTTCGATTCGAATCTGTCTACGGACTACGGACACGAATCGGGAACATCAATTACCACGACGCATTATATTTGACAGTAAAGTGGATTCGGCCGCAATTTGTTAGGGACAACGCAATATTTGCTACTCCACGCTGTCCGCCGAGGCCACCCCATCGCATCGGCTAACAGATAACGTAATCGTTTTCGAGTAGAGACACCTAATGGATTATTTTAATCGATAAGAAGGAACCACGCCGCGGTTCACTGGAAATCTATATCGTAGATAAAAATCTTTTCTCGTACCCGCGCTGCATATTAAAGGGCATCATCTACCAGCACAAGGGAAAAAGAAGTTTTTCACGAGAAATTGGTAAATAAGACGCGCACAATCTCTTCCTGGTTCTGGTTTCACGTAGAAACCAGAACCGCAAATAGAAATGAAAGGCAAAGTAAATGAGGGAATCAAATACATAGGTACATCCATACGTACTAATTGTAAGAAAGGAAATACGGAAGCAAGAACGGAGGTTGCTGCGAAATCGAGTTCAATAACGATTCTAGACGCAAGAGTACGGTTATTGCGTTAGTTGTGCCACAGATTAATTGCGTAGCTATACAAGGTGTAACAAAAATGTTGCAGTTCCTTGAAAGGGGTAATTCCTGAAGTGATTTTGAACAACTTTTTCCTTAGCGAAAATGTTAAGCAGGGCTTTGTTAACGAGTTATTAATGAAAAACACTGACCAATAGAAGCGCGAATACTGTGGATGAATTTCAGCGCGAGCTCCAGCTGTGAGTAGTATTGGTCCGTCATCGTCCGCGTCATCATTAATCCACCGTACTCGCTCCCCGATTGGTCGGTGTTTTTCGTTAATAACTCGTTAACAAAGCCCCACCTAACATTTTCGCTAAGGAAAAAGTTGTTTAAAATCACCCCAGGAATTACCTCTTTCAAGGAACTACAATATTTTTGTTACACCCTGTAGAATAAAAATATGCTCACCACACTCTAGACGCAGTCTAGTGGTGCCAAATCACAGAATGACATCTTCTTGAATCTTCGACGCGTTGGTGGTTGTCCCATCTAAGACGATCAGCTCGCAGTCCTCCAAATTTGGAGTTTTGGAACGAGTTTGGCTCGGTAACAGAGACTCTTGAAGGGTGTTGGTACCCTTGCACGCCCTATGACTTTGATACCCTTCGGTAACTCTTGGAATATGCTCGCTGCCGTTCCTCGGAAAACATGGGAGAACCTTTAAAACATTTTAAAAAGAATAAAACTCCCAAAACGTTCAGTCTTTCGTCTCTTCGTCGCTAAATTTCTGTATAGAGTAAACACACCAGTAGATGGACGGTTTAGTTGATTCCGAAATTTATAATAAGATTTTGCTTAGAAATATTTATTTTATGAAAAAAATCAGATGCCTTGTACATAACAAAGTGTAAATTTAAAGAAAAAATTAATTTTGTATGAAGAAATTCATTTATTTAAGCGTAAAGTGACGAAAATTGTACACACAGCCTATATCACCAGTAGATGGACGTTTGAAAGAAATATTGTGTACTTGTATAATTTATTTATTGTTTTTATTTTATTTAATTGTAACAAAAAGAGCATAATTCAAGGAAAAATTAGATGTTATTTTATGTATAACCTCTTTTATTGGCAGTTTATATCTATTTTTTTTAATATCATTCTCTTAGAAACTGTATTTAGATTTTCTTTTCAAGTTTCTTCAGTTTGTTTCTTGCTTTATCTCTATTCTTCTTCCTTAACTGTACAATTTTTTCCAGCATTCCTTTGTTTTTACTTTTGAGTTTTCTTCTCTAATTTTTGTTTTTTCTTTTTTTCATTTTCTTTCTATTTTTTTTTACTATTTTTGTACTTTATTTTCTTCACTTTTAACCTTTCGTTGCAAAATTCTTCCTTTGGTTTCTAATTCTTTTTTCCTTTTCTTCTCTAACTGTATTATGATATTTTCTCCATTTAGAGCATGTAATAGCATATTGCTGTTTGTTGTTTTTTTTAAATATTTTTAACTGGTCAACTTGATGGCCAAAGTAAATGTTTGTTCCAAATGTTAGTATTATTATAAGCTGACGTAAAACGAGACATAGTTATTGTAAATTCTTTTACAATAATGTACCTACCTAAACAACTAACAAGAAAAGTATACAATAAACAACACGTATTATCTTTTTCAAAAATATATACATTTCAATAGTGTGCAAACTTTTTCACTAAGCGTGTTTATTTAAAAAAAATCAGCGTGGCAAAGTTTAATATATAGTCCTGTCTATCTACTGGATTTAGGTTGGAAAATCAAAACCAGTACATGAACAGTTATTTTTCTAAGTTTTACCATTATATTTATTTTTATTTATATGTCTGTTTATAAATTTTGAATGTTACTGACGCAATCATATGTTAGAAGCCTCTTATAAAAATACGTCCAAACACACTGTTCAGTTAAATTAAAACACGAGTACGCTGAGCAGTCTCTAATAAGGAACGAGTGACTATCACATGGTAGTGAAGTACAATTGAATTACAAAATATTTTCTCGCTTATAAAAAAAGTTTTTAATAAAAATGTTAGTTTTATATAATAACAAATGTTTCTTCTATACTATAGAAAAACAATAATATAAATAAAACGTCTAGTTTTTTTATAATTATCGATTAATCTACGATTCGTCCATCTACTGGGTTCCGTCCATCTACTGGCGTGCTTACCCTACATTCCCTCGATATATCCTCGTAGAAATCACGCACTACAGACTCCCTGTTTATCCCCACTATTCAGTCCCTCTTTCTCTTTCGCGCGCTGTCTCTTTCTACGTTCGAAATGCTACAAAGCAGTGTTCTTCAACCCGTGGTCCGCGGACCGGAGCCGGTCCGTGAAAATTTTCTGCCGGTCCGTGAAAAGTTTCTGTCGGTCCGTGAAAAATTTCTACCGGTCCGTGAAAATTTTCTGTCGGTCCGCGGAAAATTTCACCCGAATCATCTAGTCGCTATATATTTGGGCACTATATTGTTGCGACACGAGCGAAACACAGCACGTGACAACGAGTGTAGGTGAAATGAACGGTCGTTGAAGTATTATATCAGTATTTTATCATTTCGTTTGTCGATGACACGTGAGAAGTTTTTATTTTATCTTACAGCTTTTTAGTGTTGTGTTGTGGTATTTCGGAAAACAAGTTATTTCTTTTTTAGAATTGGAAACCATATAAAATGGAGACAGAAAAAGTTAAACAATAAAATCTTTTGAGGCCGCTGCATACATATCCGGGTGTTCGGATATGTGTGTCCAGACCTTTAAGCTTCTTTAGTAGAAGCAAGGACAATATTCAAGAGAACAGTAGTGATGCTAACGAAAATATGCCAAGTACTACCTAATGCTTCCAGTTTACAATAGTTATTGTTTCTTTTTTAGCCATCAGTTGATCCGGGAAATATTCCTACTATCTTCACCGGTCCGCAAGTGCAAAAAGGTTGAAGAACGCTACTACAAAGCATTGCGAAGAAGTGCAACCCAAACGATATACTCTCCCCTCCGGTCCCGAGGCGCGAGGATATATCGAGGGAATACTGTATTAAGATTGCTCGTTACGACAGAGAAGAGGACGGAAGGAGGGTGGTTTCATTTTCACTTAAGCGAGTTGTTATCTAAGAGAAATACGTAACTGTTATACATATTTCTTAGCTTTTCGTGAATTTTCTTAAGTAGAAGAAATAGTGGGTTTTCAGGAAAATTTCATGAAACAAACGTTTTCCGAACGTTTCATGCAATTGAATAGCGTTCAACAAGAAGTTTTATCATTTTCATAGGTACTATGTATATAATTTCGATTTTACAAAAAGTAAATCAGACCAAAGCATTTGATTTCATCCAACTGGTAGATACAACAAGAAAGATCGCTGTAAAAAATTTTGATTTTTATTTTTATATAATCGAAAATAAAGAAAAAGAAAGAAAACGCTTGCAGCCTGATCATCATCAAAACAGTAGCGTTCGTCGATTACCGTGCAGAGATCGTAAATTGCCAAATACCGTCAAGGACCCAATTCCTGATCAGTTAAGTGCGTTAAAATTTAAAATGTGCCGCTCGTCGAGGGCACTGGACCGATGAGTCATCGCTTACCTACTGACCGTTGGTGACTAATTTTTCACCGTAGCGAACTGAAAGTGATACCACTGGAATCCTGGCATTCTTCTGATTAAAATGACACCAAACTTCATGTAAATCGGCTTATTTTAACGAAATTAGCATTTTTATGCGTAAATCAAATTTTTCCGTAATTTCGTTAGTTATAACTCGATTTACGTCGTGTTTGGTTTTTTCTTCATCGGGCAAGCATAAAGCCGGGGTCTCACTACAGAAAAGCGCGGCGCGCACGGCCCAGACAATCACCTGAAAAAGTTGATTTTTACGAGCAGACTCACCCTGAAGTACCAAGCGTGTCTTGACAGAGTACTTTAAGTACTACAGGACGAATCTGCTCGTGAAAATCGACTTTTTCAGCTGGTTTTCAGGACCGTGCGCGCCGCGCTTTTCTCTAGTGGGACCCCGGCTTAAGGAATCGATTGGTGTCACGTTTGTCAAGATCCGATGAAAATTATGTTTGTTCTGCTGTCGTAGTAGTACATATTGCTTCACACGGATATTCGATCCCTCGCGGCAACCGAACGCTGCGCCGGATTATCGTGTAATCCGATTATCCGCTTCGCTGGTTCAAAGATGGACGCCGCTAGTGGTGGGGGAATAGTAGGGATAACCTGTGGGTATATATCGAATAGAAATTTCAGGCATATATCGAGACAATACTGTATTTGGATGGCCTCCTTTAGCTGGGACACCCTGTATACTAAGCTGATCAGGAATTTGATTCTGATCAGAAATTGGGTTCTTGACAGTAGTATCAGCCTTCAGCCGGATCACTTCGAGTTACGAAAATCGTCATCGATTAATTGCGAATGAATCGCATTCACAAATTCGATAAATTCGATGCGAATAACTTTCGTTAGATAGTATATGCACTGACCTTTGTGTGATTGAAGCAGGGTTGCCAGAGTAGGGAAAACATGGCCGCGTAGCGAGCTACGTGATTGGACGGTATATTTGTGTTGGGGACACGACGTCACGATTTCGTTCGTGTAGTATGTCACCGGCGCTGGTGACGTCATGTAGGGTCCAGGATAGTACGGATTTTGGAACTATTCTGGCAACCCTGGATTGGAGCTTAGGCCATATATACCTATACAGGGTGTAACAAAAATGTTGCAGTTCCTTAAAAGGGATGATTCCTGAGGTGATTTTAAACAACATTTTCCTTAGCGAAAATGTTAGGTGGGGCTTTATTAACGATTTATTAACGAAAAACACCGACCAATCGGGAAGCGAGTACAGTGGATGAATATCAGCGCGGGCTCCAGGTGTGAGTAGTATTTGCCCGCCATCGTCCGCGTCATCATTAATCCGCTGCACACGCTCCCCGATTGGTCGGTGTTTTTCGTTAATAACTCGTTAACAAAGCCCCACCTAACATTTTTGCCAAGGAAAAAGTTGTTCAAAATCACCTCAGGAATCATCCCTTTCAAAAAACCGCAACATTTTTGTTACACCCTGTATAGACACGGCCTGAGGTATAGGGGCCCTTGGGAGAGCCTGATGCAAAGATAACGAGCAAGTTTGCCCACAGTGATGTCAGAAAAGATAATTCAAGATGGCGAATAGTGCATCAGACCAATCAGACGATTAGACGCCATTAGACTGTATAGATACTTTTTGAAAGTAGATATTCTTTGCTCACACGAACGTCATGTAGATGATTTTATCTTTACATCAATCTATTTAGATGACTCAGGTCGTGTCATATGGTTCGTACCCACCAACCATATATCGTATACAGGGTGTTTCGCAATTCGTGGGAAATCTCGGAGATACAGGTACTAGGCACGAAAATAATAAGAAAAGTTCTTATGCAATATTCTCGGAAATGGTTAGTTTATTAGTTACACGCGGTTTTATATTTCGTAAAGGCACATAATAAAGGCTCATCCCCTGTAAGGTCAGTGACCGCAATTTGGGCCTCTGCATCGTGGAAAAGTATCAGTTGTGTTACATTTGTCATCATTTCAATTTTTAATTACAAAAATGTGATTTTTCATTCGAAAAAACATCTCATTGCAATACACGTTGCGAGTCACCGGGGCCCACTTGTTAGACCCAGAGAGGCCTGGGCCTTTAAGCGCGGTCACTGGCTTTAAAGGGGATGAAGCAGTGTTACGTCAGCATTTTACGAAATGTAAAACCGCGTGTAACTAATAAACTAACCATTTCCGAGAATATTGCATAAGAACTTTTCTTATTATTTTCGTGTCTAGTACCTATATCTCGGAGATTTCCCACGAATTGCGAAACACCCTGTATATGGTTTAAGGATTGGAGGTGGTCTTTTTAATTAATTCAATTGTTTTGTGCGTCTCTCCCCTGTCGGATGGGCGTTATGTTTTATTTATTATTCGCGAGCGTGCATAACTTGCACTCGCTTTCCTCAGGTTTCGTTCTTTGGAAAGATATTCAGAACTTATTCCAAGCATTTAGAGATTTCGAGACTCAAAAATAGAATACAGAATATAAAAGTAACGGAGTACTCGATTCCCCGAAGCGATGAATATTTCGCCAAAGTTACGCACTGCGATGCAAACGGGAAAACTTGTTAGGACTCTTTAGAATTGCCGTGAAACGAATTTCACGATAATCTACTTAGGGTGGGTATCCTCAAAGAGCCGAAGACGGCAACGAAAAAGGAAAAATAAACCGCGACGGTTTTCAGAGAAAACACGAAGAAGATTTATAAAGTAGACTCGATCTTTCCGCTAATTTGGTAACGTTAAAAGTAGTTCCGGCAGAGACGATGGGCTAGCTAAATATTCTGAAAACTTTGCTGTTCGAAATTTGTCGTGTAATACAAGGGAGCAAAGAATGATAGAAATATTTGAAAGAAAATTAGAAAGATCCAAGAGACAGAGGAGAATTAATAACGTGCAGCTACAATTCGAATTTAGAACGATGATATTTTAAACAATTGTAATGGCTCGAATGGATCGTCGACGCGTCCTGTACGGATGGGGATAGCGGATAGATAAACAACGTGCACCTCGTACCGATAGACCAGCCGATTCATCGCTAAATGGAGGATTGAAATGAAAACCACGCGCGTCCATTGTAACGAAGATTACAACGAAACGAGCAGAACAGACTTACCGGATCGTATTCGTACGACGTCGTACGTGTCATACGTTCTCATTGGTTTCATAATCAATACTCCAGATTTCAAATAATGTCGGAAAACAAATAAATAAATATCTTTAAACTAGCTTTTGCCTGCGGCTTCACCGCAGATTTGTTTTAAAATTTGACTAATTTTTAAGCTGTTGAAGCCGATGGAGCAGAGCTTTTATATTAATACCAATTTGTTAAAACAAATTTAGCAAAAACTATATTAAAAAAAGAGTATGGAAAGAAAACCTAATACTACAACTTATAACTGAACTAAACAAAAACTAACCCAAATCATAAATCAAACAGTCAAGAAATACCAAATTAGAAATCAAGAATCAAGCACAAATCGTCAAATAGAATAGTAGCTCCTATATAAATTCCAATGCAAACGAAACCATATTGCGTTGTGAAATACAATAAGAGCTGTGGAGTCTGAGTCAGAGTCGGAGTTTGGGAGTAATTTCTGATCACTGGAGTCGGAAACGGAGTAAGAAAAAGCTATATCGACTCCTGAAGCTTGGAGTTGGAGCCAGAAAAAAATATATCGACTTCGACTACATCTGACTCTTTTGTTCATACCAAATCGTTATAAATCTATGTATACATAAATAAATTGCTAATATTCGAAAATTGATTAATTCAGTGTCAAAAAGATAGAAGACAGCCCTAAAAGCAACATGTGTCCCTACGAAATATTAGAGGTTTATTAATTTTAAAAAATGCAAACTTTTTCGTTAGTATTAAAAATTTACAGCTATACTTACAAAGAATGAAAAGAGTATTTCCTTAAATTGATATGTATTTTCTAACTATTTCCTGAAATTAAGAAAGTAACTGTCGTATTGTGTTACATGTGAGTTATCTGTTCATTATTCTTAGACTTTGATACAATATTTTAACTATTTATTTAGTTTTATTACAACTTTTAATTATTTTGATAGTCGAAGTCGGAATCGGAATTAGAGTCAAATTCGGAGTCGAAGATAAAAAAAAAAAAAAAAAAGGAATTGAAGTCAAGAGTCAGAGCCGTGAATTTTGACTACCGACTCCGCAACTCTGTAAAATACTATCAGTGTCATCTACGAACACTTTTTAAACTGTCTTACCCTATGAAGAATATCACTGTTATTTTTGTCGTCTTTTCAATCTTTTTTTTTTTATTATTTTGAAAATCGACTGTTTATCGCCTTTATAAAATCATTAATGTTTAATACTTATATTTTCTGTATTTTATTCTTATGACTTTTATATCTTGTATATTTTAGTTGTTAATTTATATTAAAGTCAAACATAATTATATAATTGTTCTTGTGAGCAATAAATCAACACATTACAATACAAATCTGAAAGTGTGTATAACAAACAGAAAGTCTTTACGACTTTACTACTGAAACGATTTTAGTTAAATTTAGCACAGAGGTAGCCTGAAGATAGGACATTCGGTTTTCCATTTTTTATTTAGTGGCGCCCCCTGGAAAGACTAATCAATTTTTCAGGATAAAAAGTATCCTAGGGTCCTTCTCTGGATTTCAGACTACCTCACTGCCAAATTTCATTGAAATTAGTTCAGTAGTTAAGTCGTGAATACGTAACAAACAGCAAACACACTTTCGGATTTATAATATTAGCAAAGAGTAGGTATAATAAGAGGCGACACTCCAAGTGTCCCTTTAAATTCGCTGTGTCATTTCGTCTCTTTCTAAGAATGAAATTACCGATCAAAACACCCTACGGACATTTAAATTGGCTGTGTCATTTTGTCTTTCTCTAAAAGTGGTTTTCTTTTCGAGTGTCGCCTCTTGTTATATCTACTCTTTGATATTAATATGGATAGTCATTTTGTATCGAATATCGATTCAAATAATTCCTTCACAAAAAATGCCTGTTCCAGATCAATCTATTTATTTAAGGGGTCTTCCCAGTGTGAACCTCTGAAAAATTGCCTTTTTTTGTGAATTTTTTTGTACTAAACGAAATGTCCAATCTAAATAAAGTTTTTCCTACTGATTAATACACTTATTGAGAGTACAAACAAATTTTTTTGCAATTTATAATAGTTTATTTAACTATATATATCGCACTGAATTGAGCGCCTCAAGAAAACGATGTAGTGCTTGCGTAGATGATTGCAAAAAAACTATTTGATTAATCAGTCTCAAATTTTTACACATTATTCAACACATCAGTGGCTATCGCAGGGACCACGGAAACTTTGTTTTATTAACAATTTCATACTTTTTAGAATGACAAATGACTAAAAATTCATCGAATTTCGGAACTTAAACATTCAAACTTCCGTCATTTGGTTAATTTTTTATCAATTAAAATAATTTTGGTTCCAACGATAACGACATCCGTGACGACTAAAAACCATTTTGAATTTTTTTATTCAGATGCGTCGTTCTTCTGGAATCATCTACGCAAGCACTACATCGTTTTTCTTGAGGCGCTCAATTCAGTGCGATATATATAGTTAAATAAACTATTATAAATTGCAAAAAAAATTTGTTTGTACTCTCAATATGTGTATTAAGCAGCAGGAAAAACTTTATTTAGATTGGGCATTTCGTTTAGTACAAAAAAATTCACAAAAAAAGGCAACTTTTCAGAGGTTCACACTGGGAAGACTCCTTAAGGGGGGAGCCCGGTTTGGAACGCTAAAAGTAAGCCAATTTTCGGGAATTTTTTTTACGAAATTGTTGAGCGAATTTTTTCGAGACATTCAGGGTATATTCTTCTATGTTTCAACAATAAAAATTAATTTTTTCGTTACAAAATAATTCGTAGAAATAGTTTTATATAAACAAGTTCGTAAGACTTCACCGCCGGAGTCTTCGATTTGCGGGAATTCTGGAGGCTATAATTTTTCACTAAAACAAAAAACACAAAGATTTTCTTGTTTTTCATGTAATTACATTGTCGATGAACCTAAAAGTCTAAAGAAAAGTACATAATTAGTCAATTAATGGGACTTCAAAGGAAAACTTATGATTTTGGCTAAAAATTTTCATATTGTTTATGTTAAGAAAATTGTTTAAATTAATTTTTTTATAAAAGTTTTAGGTTCATCGACGATGGTTGATCATTGTTTAGTTGTATGTACAAGGACAAGTCGATTGAATTAATAGTTTTTTTTTATTTGTCCCGCAAGTTTTAAAGAAGTGGTTTCGAGAAAAACGCGGATACATATTCGTGTTGGGAAATGTCTTTACAGGCCGAAATTCGGAGTTTGACTGACCGTTGACAGTAACTGCCTAAAAAAACGCAGTACTGGCGGAAAGTCATAAATGTGGACTCACAAAATTCAGGTAAACAGTTACCAAGCTCGGAAACTTTATGCGACGGACCCAGAACCGCGGTTCGCTGCGTGCCTGCAGGTATACCTGCTTGACGCGCTACAGTTTCATGATCCGTATCTACATAGTTCCATCGAATTTCGGTCTGTAACTTTGGGAACATAATTTTAACATGTATTACTATTGATTAAAGCAAAAAAAAAAAAATCGATTTTTTGAAGTTGACAAACCGGGCTCCCCCCTTAAAGTATGAATGGAAATTCAAGGTTAACGAAACGTCAATCCAACATTATTTAACTAAAGTAAAAAGGAAACCCGTCCCGAGTCTTTCTAAGTCAGAGAATAAACTTGGTATGGCATATTCGATACGAAATAAAGCTGAAGAAATAGGAAGAAAGCAAGGTTATCGACGGAATGAAAAGTTTTTGTAACAACGGCAAAAGGAATTCGTATCAGGATATACCGGTGTATGTAACCAGAGAATAAGTTCGTACTTGTTTAAACTCTTTGCGGAAGTTATCGTTGAGCCAAGCGTAGAGAAACGGATTGTAGCAGGTGCTGCTCATGGCGAGGCAGTGCGTCATGAAGAAGCAGAGCTTGTAATAGGACCAATCGTTGGCCGGCGAGTAGAAATCGTTAACGACGTTGACGATGTTCAGAGGCAGCCAGGAAATGGCGAATATAGTGACCATCGCTATCAGCATTCGATTCGTCCGTTTCTTCCTCTCCCGGTCCGCCTCCTCCCTCTTGTTTGTCTTGGCGCCGGGCTTCGATTTTGCCCGATCGTTCAATTTGATCGAGACGCAAGTGTAGCAGAACGCGATCACGAAGAAAGGAACGACGAATTGCAGTATCGACGTGATCGAGCTGAAGATTTTTCGAAATCGCTCGCTCGGCCAGTGCTCCTCGCAGTAGGTGATGCGCGGCGGCTCCTCCAGGTGCATGTAAAGCCCGTAGGGCAGGGTGACCAGCAACGCGACCAGCCACACGCCGACGATCACGCTCGAGCAAACCTCGATCTTCATGCGCGGGTGGAACGGGTAGATGATCACCATGAACCGATCGATCGCGATGCTGGTCAACGTTAGCGTGCTGATGTAGACGCTGACTCCCTGCGCGTACGGGACCAAGTGGCAAAGAGTTCGTCCGAATATCCATCCACCGAGGAACGTGTAGAGGGGGGTGAAGGGCACGGCCAACACGCAGAGCAATACGTCGCTGACCGCCAGATTAGCGATGAACAGGTTCGTTACCGTTTGCATCTGACGGTTTCGCGCCACAACGAAGCACACCAGCGCGTTACCGAACAGGCCCACCACGAATATGTTTGCGTAAAATGTGTAAAAGATCAATTGCACCGTGGTGTTCGAAATCACGTCGTGGTCGTGGCTGTTGTTGTTGCCGCTGCCCGCGGGGGACTCGACCGACGGGACTTGCAAGCTCTCGTTATACGGAATTGCTGTGTCTATCATTTCTCTTTCGCGAGCTTCGACACTCGCGTAACCGCCTTTCGATTAAATGCTGGAAACGCACGATGGTAAAAGTGTAGACGAAGCAACGAAAAACCGATTATATCGTTTACACTCCCGTAGTAGTAAATTTACTACCGATCTTTCTACGGGAGCGGAAACTTGCCGGCAGTTTCTCCCACATGAGTTTTCTGACAGCGCAGACACGCCTATTTTTATGACACTTTAGAGGCACGGTAAAATATTCTAAAACTACGGAGTGAGTCACCAAACACTCCCTTGCCTCTCTTTTCTTTATGTCCATAACTTTAAACTACTTTGAAGCGACTGTGCTCATTGAATTCGTCTTAAAAACGGCTGCAATCGTAGGATGGTTAAAAATACATGGTCCTATTTCAGAAAAGACAAGGACACCTTCAAATCTTAGGAAACAAGTAACATTTGTTTCAAAAATTTCTTCCCAGTTTTAAAATTGTGCAAGTTATTCAGGTGGCGTTTTTTTTCCCTTGACAATCGCTCGCATCTAGAAAATGAAAACATTCATCAAAGTTCGGGGTCGGAAGTTTTTGCTCGCTTCTTCCATAGAAATCGGTATCTTTTTACGTTTTACGAATTTAAGAAATTCCATATGTTATAAATGTCTTTTGCAAAAATGATAATTTCTGAATTTCAGCTTTTGTAGATCTAATCTACAAGAGTAAATTTTAACGATCGAAGGAATAGGAATTTTAGCTAGTGTTAAACAATAGGAAAAAAAACGAACCCTCGAACTCGAACAACTGTTTCTAAATCATGACTAATGGAGGGATGAGATTCGAATTAGTTGCATCGTCACCCCTCGAAGATTAGGATAAATCGTTCCCCGCTTCTTTCCTTCGATTCACGGGAGAATCAAATGAGCTGTCTTAAAAATAGTAAAATCTGGTGTTTCCCGAGGTTATCGAGTTAAAAACATTCTCCAAAAATAGAACAGCGCTGCGCGATTGCGAATCGTACGACCGATCCTGCGAATTTTTTCACCTGGAACATCGAATCAAATGCTTTCGTTATCTGATAAAAAGGAACCGAGCGCGACTCGGTTGTCCGAGAATTTCGCATCGATTATTTCCGCAGACCTTTGCGAAATTCTTTCCTAGCGTTTCAAGTGTCTCTATTCGTTACTTTTCCTACGCGCACCAGTTCTCTACAAAGTAACTAATGATACACTGATAAGAACAGATCCTTCCCTGTATTCTAACAGATTACATAACTTACGAGTATTCAATGGGAATTTCTAAGAAAAGGAAAAAAATCAGAAAAAAAATACGCTTCGAAAGTTGGTTTTGAGCCACCTGTTGAAGACTGCGTGCGTGTTACACTTTTTCACTTTTTATCACTGCTACGTAAGTACGTGAAGTTGAACAGCAACAAGGGGAGAGAAAGCAGAAGAAACTCGGCAAATAAAGATCTCTGCAACAACACGTTTTATCCGAAATATAAATTATTGTTAATTGTAGCCGGTATCAAATTCATCGGCGCAACGATATCTACTACAAATTCTGCAATCAATGATATTTCAGAAATACCTCGCGCTCAATTTCGAACGAAGCCGATCGAGAAACATGAAACGGGCAACAATCTCGACCACCTTGAAAGAGATTATTAGAAACGCGAGAATAGTTCGATTTCGATCGCACGTTCCACGTGTCTTCGGGATTGTTATCCAACACGGGAGTAAACGGAAGTGAACCGTTTCGGGAAAATTACGCGCAACAGTCGATTCGGTATTTCGCGTACAGCGTTTCGGTAAATGAAAAGCAACGCGAGAGGCGACGATGTTATGTGGTACACGGGGTTGAGACACATCCGAGACGACGAGTAGTCTTTTCTATCGACGCGACGCACGACTGAGAACGGAGAATCGCCGACGGTGATTCTAACCAGACAGGCCGCCGTTCCCTCGCGCGCAGGCGTCCGCAACAACCTCCGAAGGGTTCGTTTCCTTATTTCTGCTCGTTTCTTCGAGTTATGCTTTCACCCCCGTCGCGTCTTATTTTTAGACTGTTCCAACCGAAGAAGGATAAAATCACGCACACCCATGCCAGTGTAATAATAAAGTTGTTGTTATTATAAAATACGGTGATTTATTAAGAATGAACCGTTTATCCTCATGGCTCTTGCGATAAATTAAGTTCGAAGCATTTTCGTAACCTTATTACTTATTACACAACTACATAACATTTCTCTCACTATGTATCTCGATATCTGGTACGGCAATTTACACATCATCTTCGTTAGCTTAATAGTTAACTATTCCTTATACGTACGTGCCCTCGCTTTTATGTATGCGCATACAAATATATGTACACTTACGTGAATTAGAATAAAGATACATACATACAACTCACCACATGCTACTTTAACTTATCGTACAGTTATCTCGTAAATCCGTAATTGCACACTTCGATCGCTCTTTTATACATTTATCTCTCTTCTCTTTCCTCCTTCCATCATTCTACTCTGTCCCCAACATATAATACGTACGTATGCATATGTATATATACATATATAATAGGACATTCTTTTTCTCGACGAAAGACATCCTTAAGGTACATTCCGAACGAATAAATTTCTTAACTGATATACGTCGTTAGTATCCAAGAATGAGTTTTCTATTGGAGGAAACTGATAAGAAAAAAAGTTGTTGAAAATTCAACTAAAATCACGTAACCTGCAATCTTTCTCGTGCATAGTATTTCTAACATCGCCTCAATTTACTTTGTTTTCTATTTTCTTCTACGCCACGGTTTGGCAACAAGTTTATCCGTAAAATAAACATTTTACTAAACAATCACATACTGTAAACCTTAGAAATTTTGTACAATGTATACAGTCGATCATAGTTACAGACGAAATTTCTTCTGAGAAAAACTACGATACGGTTACGGAACAGCAAAAAGATTTTCGTTTCATTGTTCGATCGCGTTACTACTGTATAAACCGTGTCAGCCAACTGTTAATTACCTACAAAATCGTTTGATATCTCGACTATTCGCGTCGTATTATAACGTGTTACCGAATCGTTCGAGTCGTTTGCCTCGATGTCTTGTTTATTCGGGAAAGTGTACATACAACACTTTGTCCTGCACCGTGCACCACTGACGTATTCTCCCATATCGAATATGGGAATATGTATATGCATATGTTGCATAACCGTGCCAATTTTGTACACACATATACACGCTACTTAAATATTATTTGTATATCGCGAACGCGCGTAAACGTATCTGTGCACGACAAGAAATGATAATTTTCCGCGTTAAGATAAATTTATTGCCCATCAAATTCTTTTATCTAATAATAACTCTTTTTATCTAAAATAAACAACATACGCATTCACGCTCGTTTAAATTTACAAATCTCTATTGCAATAGAGAAACTGAATACGATAGAGTGTTCGAAATTCACAAGAAAAAGAAAAGCGTTTGTTACATAACGTATACGATTAATAACTTACGAAAAATACAATAACATCTACACGTAATTCGTTCCGTTAATTTCGGATCTATATAATATATAGGTAATTATTAAAAGTATTGAAACGTTTTTCCTGACAAGTATTGTCGGCACAGAACTTGTACGAAGTTCGATTGGAAAAGGCTGTTCTTGTAACGCGTGCAGAGGATGCGACTTCTCTGTTTCATCTAACTATAAGGTGTTTCGCAGAATCTTTATCGTAAAGTAATTCTTTTAAACGAAACGCTCTTTGCAAATCAAACGTATATAAAAAAAAAATGTAGCAAACTTGCTACTCGTGTACTAATAATAATAAAACCTACGATGTTAGAAAAGTATAACATAGTACGTGCGTGAAACCTGAGTAGAGCAATTTAATACAGTAACTACACTTTTATCGATGAGCAAAGAGCAATTTCCAGAGTTTTGTAATTAAACGAATTTGCGACACGGATGTATTTCACTAGGGACCTGTTGTAAAATTGTACAACTAAATGGATAGAGTCTCTTTGATCAGCTTTTTCATTGTATTGCCCATTGTTGTACTCGACGGACTAGACGTCGTAAACGACAATTTAAACAAATAGGGCTGTATGTCGGGATACGACGTATCAAAGATCAGATCTAACTCGGCTTGATTCGGTATTTTCGGAAGGTAATCGTGTCGATTCATTACTTCCGTTATATAAAGAATTTTATCTGTCAACAGATCGCCGACCTTCTCTCTGCATATTTGTCGTTCGTGTTCTGTTGCTAGTTTTATAAGTTCCAAACGTACTGTCCATACTTCCCACGGTATGCATTCAGGTTGAAAGGGCCAACGATTTTTCTTCTTCTGAAAGAATTCCAAGGATATTTGGCCAGAACCTGGACTATCGGTCGAGCGTAGCGCTTCAGAAAAACCTGATATTTCACGTTTCAGAGTTTGATCCAGATGCACCGACGAACAACAGACGTAAGTAAAATCGATAAAGTCACAGTCGACGTCTTGATATCCCACCGTACCTATCGAATAGCTGCCTTCTTGCTTATATTTAAATTTACCAAGGCTTCGATGAAAAAGAACACTGTGGAAGATACTTGCTACCGCTTCGTCCACTTGTCTGCCCTCCATACTTAATTCGAATAGCTGAGTTCTGGCATTCATGGTGATTCCTATACAACAAGATTTAAAACGTTAGTACGTACGATCCGATGGAAATTAGTTCCAAAACGAGCGTTAATATAATACTTTGAACGTAATGTTCTTACGTTACAAGTACGTTCCAATTACATGTCGTTTGTACTTGACTTGTTAAAAAAAAATACAGAATTAAACTACACGATAAAATGTATCAAACGTAACTGACCGTTCGAATCGCATTTGTTCCAGTTTACTAGATGTTAACTTATCAAATGACGAGACTCTTTAAATATTTAACATAAGCAATAGATACGAGTAGAAAGAAGAAAAGCGGAATTACGTCGATCAATTCTAACCTCGTAAAAGCAGTAGTAGAAACGATGATTATCACTGGATATTCGCTGCGGTACTGGACGATATTTGGTCATCTTTTAGTTGTAGAAAATTGTCCAGTACTCCGTAAATGCAATTGAGTAATCGATGATTAACGTCATACAAATAAGTCTCTTCGTTCGTTCGACAATTTTGAGAACGAAATACTTGACGTGCATATGTTCGCATCGAAACGCAACCAAATATAATAACTAATAGCTTCGTTGAATACTCCGTCCATACGTACGCGTAACCACGATTAGGAAAGTGTTAAGCTTTTGAGAAATAAGTGTTGCCCAGATATTCAATCGCAACATTAACTTGCTTCACCTTTTCGTCTTTCTTTATGATTTCGAGCGTTCGACTGTCGTGTTTTAATTTACACGCCTCTCGTGAGAATAGAAAAGTTTTCGAGGAACTCAACTTCTAGATGCTTCAACATGGGATCCAATTAATTCTTCCATCAAGAATTTCTTCGTCTGTCTTTCTCTTGAATACCCACACAACCACTTCCACCACCATTGCCACTCTGTTACTACCAGTTACTACCGTTGCCACCACACCAAGTACCAACCAGTTTCACTATTTACCGTTTCTACTCGTCCGTTATTACAGTTTGTTTCATTCTTCTTTCTTGCCGAATGCTATTCGTCGGACTAATTTTTTTTGGCAATGATAAACACCCTTCAAATTTCTATCGCGCAAAACCATTTCATCCGAGCCAAGTTACTCCAGTTTTCTTTTGTCGGTAAACAACAGCTGTCCTTGTGACCCGCGCCATTTTACAATCTTTTTGCCTACATTTTTATCTATACTTACACTTTGCACGCATGCGCGTGAACTTTCAATGAATGTGTCATGCAAGTTACAATATGTAAATTTATATACATTACGTATAGGTAAGTAAATACTTAGATACTCACATTTACTTAAATATAAGTAAGTATATTTTCATTGTAAAAGTATAATGCACATTATATGCTTACCTATTATTCAGATACAATTCAATGAAATATTTATACTAAAATTTCGCGCGTATAGTTTGTGACTTATATATAGATAATACCGCGTAAATTGAATTTTAGATTCATCGTCATCAATCATCATTATATTTTTTTCCTACAAATATTATCGAGAAATAGTCACCAACTTATTGTTATTTGTATAGAAACTGTATATGCAAATTGGCTGTGTCATATCATCTCTTTCTAAGAATGAAATTACCGATCGCAAAACATCATGTGGGCATTTAAATTGGCTGTGTTATTTTGTCTTTCTCTAAAAGTGGTTTTCTTTTCGAGTGTCGCCTCTTGTTATATCTACTCTTTGTATATACGACGTGAAATTGAAACTGATTTGAATTTTGTTTCTTTTTTCTTTTCTTTGTCTTGTTATTCGTTCCATTACAATCAAAGTTCAGGCAGCGTGAGAACGATAAATTTTTAGTGTAACAATATGACGTTGTGTAAACCTCGAATCATAACTTTGAACGATCGAAAGTTTCATGTTTGTCGGAAACCAGGATTTCTCGCGTGGTCATTATTAACTTGTAAGATCCATTACATCAATTTATTCTTTCGTACATTTAAACCTTGTAATTTAATCGGCAATTTGAAAATGACGATTCTTAAATTACGGTAATGCTTTGATGGACTATTATATAATGCTATTATCTTTAATGGTTTTAGTGTCTGCATTTTTGTGGACCGAAATATCTCGGCAACTGAACGAGTATTTTTTTTATTCGATTATTTTACTCTTTGGGGAAATCATATTTCATCTAGAGGAATTCGGAGAATGGCAAGATTTATTATTAGATAAGGACAAATATAATGCTGTTATTAAAAAGCATACTTGGATCGATAAACTGTGTTTTAAAGCTACTAACGACTCCTATATTATAATGCAACTTTGCGATATAAGGTATGTCGGAGTCTCTGCCGAAATGGGGCTTTTTATACTTCGTGAAAACGGAAGAACGATCTCTTTAAGTATGGAAGGCTTTACAAGAGAAGAATTGCAGGAGCTTAGAAAAAGAATAAATTATTTCTTAAACACGGATCACAAAATTTCTGCATAGGCAATCATTTTATACCTTAGCAGACTCTAAACATTTATATTGTATTAGGTTTAATAATTGTATATAAAGCAATATTTGTAATACTTGTGTATGTATAATAAAACTTCATAATTTGCTCAAATTAAATATGTGTATATTAAATCACCATTGTTGTACATTATTAAACAAGATTCGGTTACATTTTATCAATTTCGGAATCCAAAAAAATTGAATTAAAAAGGAAAAGTATATGAATAAAAAAAAGGCTCTTGCTTTAAACATATTTATCATATAGTGAGCTATATCATACAATGAGTTATATATATAACTTTTACGAAATAGAGTAGAAAAAATGTATATATATAATATATACTTAAATTTTCATGTGTTTATGTGCACACACACACAGATGCGCATACTACTCACATTTTCTCTCTCTTTCTCTTTAAATGTATTAAATAAATACAAATAATGACAAATAATCTATCTAATTAGGTGTTCCAATACTTCCACCAAGTATTTGAGCACACGCAGAATGTATATTAGGATACTGGTACTCAAATCCTAATTCTTTAACACGCTTTGGTATAACCTTCTGCCCTTCCAACATAATCTGAAAGAGAACTAATGTAATGATTGTCAATGATAGGCTGCAATTTAAGTTATTTTTTCTGTACTAACTTTTGCACGTTCTTTATTTAAAAGAATGTTTAAAACAAAAGACGGTACACGAAGAACGGCGATTCTCTTCATCGTCGACGCAAATACTTCTGTGAATTGTCTATTTGTCACAATCTGTTGACAATATTTACAAATTATGCCAATCAACCGAAACATTAAATAATCCAGATATAGCAAGTCAATCACCTGCGGAGCAACTCCATTCAGTATACCCTTAACGTTCTTCCTCTTAAGCACGAATGAAAACAAATTAACTAAATCGTCTATGTGTATCCAAGGCATATACTGACTTCCAGAACCGATAGGGCCACCGAGGCCAAAGAAAAATGGTATGTATATCTGTTTAACCATACCACCAGTTCTCCCTAGCACAACTCCCGATCTGATCGTAACTTGCCTAATACTGCTATCTTGTGGAAGTTGAGCAGCTGCCTCCCAGTTGTGACAAAGTTCTAACGCATGAAACAATTGACTTGGAGTAAACTAATTCATGTAGATATCATTGCTACTGCTATTAAATAAAAATTTTACCCGATAAAAAATCATATTTCTCGCATTTATCTTCTTCCGTATATTCGATTCCGTTTGGTTTATAATAAGCAACGCCAGAAATCGTTATAAAAACATCAGCGTTTGTGTTCACGATAGCGTTAGCCAAGGCTTTCGTCGTCTTCACCCGACTATTTACAACGTTCTGTTTAAAGCCTTCTGACCATCGTTGCTTCATATCTAATACATTTTGCCCAGCAACATTAATTACCGCAGACGTGTTTTCAGGCAATCCGCAAGACTCCAAATCATGCTACAGATATTACGTTACATTTAGACATCGTTTGACGCGTACTGGTGAAACGCGCTACGGAGTTTGCCTTACCCACGACATTCGATTCGGTCCAGGCATTCGAGAAATACACGTGCATGAAACACCTTGGCGAGACAACGAATTGATTATTTGCGATCCAATAAAACCTGTACCACCACCTGAGAATTACGTAACCTCGTTTGTAATATAACCTAACGATAACCGATCTACTATTTTTTCGAAATTATCGCTAAAGATTTCCGAAACGAAAGTACACTTGCCTACAACTACGTGTTTTAGAGCCATGTTAGTGGGAAAATAACAATATCTTATACTATAGAAAACTGTTCCTTTGTATAACAAGTATTAACGGCTTCTTCGCAGCTGTTCGTAACTTGATCGAACTCATCGAGTGATCGAGCTTAAAACTGCCCGCCAGGCGCCAGGTCAAAGCAGCAGACGCAGCAGCGCAACTAGCGCAAGCAGACGGCGTGACGCTATGTGCAATATGTCATGAGCACACATGAGCAGTCATGAGGTATTAAACATGGCGTCTGCACTAGAAAACTTGGAAAGTCGATTGGAGCTTTTCATCGAAAATGTAAGACAAATACGCATTATAGTGAGTGATTTTCAACCTCAAGGGCAAAATGTATTGAATCAAAAAATGTAAGTATCGTATGTGACATATACTATGATTTTTTCCACATGTGTATTGTAAACAATAAGTACTTTGTTTAAAAAAGAACATACAAATTGTTCTGTTATCGTTTATCGTACGATGTAATTTCAATTCTCTCTCTCTCTATATATATATATTTACAATACAGTTTATATTTACAACTAGTACAGTAACGCCTACATAGGTGTTTGGATTTCTGGTCCCTTTGAAGTCTGTCCGTATTCCTTCTAGTTCTTGAAACTATCTGTCCAGACAAACATCTAAAGATGCTTCGCCAGGAATTAATTATTTAAGGATTCTACATATTTTATCACACGCAATTTTTTCAGTCAAGGCTTAGTAAGCGGGCTGCAAGAAATAGATAAGCTTAAATCTCAAGTCCAAGATGTTCACGTTCCTTTGGAGGTTTTCGAGTAAGTATAGACAAACTGATACTATTGGTATATGTAAGAAACTATAAGGAATGGTAGTCTGATTTATCCTGTATGTTTTTAGTTACATCGATCAAGGTAGAAACCCACAACTATATACGAAAGATTGCATCGAGAAGGCATTGACCAAAAACGAACAAGTGAAAGGAAAGATCGACGCTTATAGAAAATTCAAAGCAAATATGCTCGTAGAATTGACTAGAGTGTTCCCTCACGAATTGGCCAAGTACAGAGCTATACGCGGAGACGAATAAAGAAGCATCCCTTTTCTTAATTTTTTACCGTATATCGTACCTATGTATCATAGATGTTTATAATAAAAAGTTACACCTAACAAAGAAATAACGTTTCTTTTTTCTTATAAATATCCTCTACCTTTGAATTGTGTGATTTAGTGAAAATATCATTTGGAACTGATCCAACAAAAACGAGTGTTATAAAAACAGACGTTTTATTAGGTAGCTTTTTGAATGTAGTGAACGTAGTGAATAAATAATTTAAATAAATGTATTATTAAGTAGTATTTATATTCACCTTCGACCATTTCGATTATTTTCAAGTTTCTTTATTGTAAAAAACGATACCGATAATACCCCACTCCCTAATTCCCCTTCCAGTCGAAACGTATATAAGAGTAGGATAAAATCGTTTCTTCAAGGATAGTGTGTTACTATTCGAGAAGTGGCGATCGCGAGAATAAGTTGCATTCGGGAATTATGATTATCTTATCGTCAATTATCCTATTTTTCGTTTATTCGAATATAAACGTTGATGCCGAAGATTTGTATAGGTAAGTGAATTGTTCTCTCAATGTTGTTGGAAAATTTGTCTACCAGTTCTTAGATTGCATTAAACGTATGACAAGAATATATGTCTTGTAAACCGAAAAATACGACGAACGCGTAAAAAACCAAGTACTTGTAGTGGATAATTCTAAATTTCTGTGTAATAGTCTTTTTAAAGATCGAGATGATCTACTCGTGGTCTAGTTTCAGCAATCTGTGTGTATCTAAATAAGTTACCTACCCATATAGAGTACATAGAGTGAAAGTAGTGAAAGTTGCAGAAGTAACAGGTGAATAAAGGAGGAAACAAAAATTGTTTGCTAATTAACCATCTGTTATAACCCTGATAGCCAAATCTCCCGAGCAGATTTTTACAGAATCTGTCATTACAGTATTTGTTGCTAGGTTGGCAGCAAATTTGATGTAGAATCTGTAATGCACAGGACTGTTGGCAGATTGGCGACAGAAACCCTGTTGACAGATCCACTGCCAACTTGGCAGCAGATTGGCAGCAAAATTTAAACAGATACCAAAGATATAACAAATAATAAGAGGCGACACACCAAAGAAACCATTTTTAAAGATAAAGATAAAATTACAGAGCCAATTTAAATGTCCGTTCGGTATTTTGATCGATAATTTTATTTTTAGAAAGAGACGAAATGACAGCCAATTTAAAGGGACATTAGGAGTGTCGCCTCTTGTTATACCTACTCTTTGCAGATACTGCTACCAATCTTGCAACAATTTCTGTTAGCAGGATCTGTATTAGGGAAAATGTAAGTGCCGTTGCGTATAACACTATTAAACGATAGAGGATCGAAGAAAAATCTAATATTGTAAGGAGATTTTTAACACCATTTTTCATATAAGGCCTGTTTTTTATTCCTGCACTGGCTGCACTTGTACAGAATATTGTTGCCGAGTTGGCGTTAAATTGGCTGTAGATTTAAGGGCGGAGACTGTTTCGAGGGTACCTCCGAATCGATCGCAGCGGTTTTTTTTCTAAGCGGCCGTTATCCAAAATAAATAATTGATAAAATAATTCGGCGTTGAAATGTGACAGCGCGACTTCTAACGGTGATTTTTATAAAGAAATTCTGTTTCCTTTTTACCTACCACAAAACCGCTCGTTTTTCGTCGTGTTTTGTTCCGCTACGCAAAATGGAAATGATGCACACGAGCGACGCGAAGTCGCTGCGATCATTGCAATTTCATGTCAGTGACGTTGCCCGATTTGTTCATATTTGTGAAAAACATAGGGCTGAGACACACGAGCGTCACGCGTCATTTTGCAGTCGCGTCAATATATCAGTATACATATACATGCACACATAAATCAGATGTATGTGTACAAAATACAAATACGTCCTGTTTGCGTTTCGGAAGGGGACGCAGACATGACGCTAACGCAAATTTGATGCTAACATTTAAAAAATCTAAATTTCATCGAAATCGGTGAGGTGTACCTCTTTCTGCACAGTTACCAAATAAATTTTGAACCATATAGTTTTTAAATTATTATCATTTTACATATAATGTAGACATTTTCTTGTAATATAGAATAGCGACGTGGCATGGTGGGTGTCTCGTAATCTGATATTTCAGCGATCGAATCTCTCGGTAGGAGTTAATAGATTTTTTTTCTTATTTTATGAAAAGAAACTTTAGCTAATGTATTATGATTATAAAATCTCTTATGAATGTCATTCTACAATCTTCCAAAACTTCGTGGTATTTTCGGCCACCAAGGTATATTTTTTTTTTATACTTTGCTATATTAATTATTAAATATTAAACTTTATATTACCATTAATTTTAACTGCTCGCATGTGTTCGAAACAGAGAAAATAGTTACAATTATAGTGTTATAGTAACAGGAAACTTTTGCCACAATTTTTCATCTATTTCTTTTATGTTTACGAAAAAATGTTTTCAACAAAATTTAGCCAGTTCTTGGTTGATAACGGATTCCAGTAATGAACATTACCAAAGAACATTTTCATTTAATAAAAAATTGATATTACCTCAACTTTTTTTTATATAATTGTATATTTTCCAAGCATTAATCGATGTATTCTTGTATTCTCTTTAAAAAAGTATTAGGGTACTTAGACCGAAAAGTAGTTAGTTTGGAAGTTATGATTTTTGTCCTGTTTTTGAAGGTAATCGAAATCTCGGCTCGAGCCGTTCAAATTTTCTTGATGGACAGATCATAGTAAAACAAATGTGACAACAGCGTAACAAAACTCTCGAGGCGTTTCGGCAACTATGTTTTTCGTCGCGCTGTCAAATGCTGTCAAATACATTACCGACAATTACAGTTACATTACATTTACCAACAGATTTATTTTTTCATCGATTTTGATGATAACGTAATCAAACTGATTAGCAAATACCACAAGCGCCGTTAACGGAAATTTGTTGAAGTTTTTTTGACGTGGCATCACATGGCGATTGTATTTCCAAGTTCCCGTCTTCCAGGAGTGCTTAATTGACAAAAATCGGATTTCAGTGATATGCTATTAGTGGTAGGAAGGGCGCTCAGGGTCGGTATGAGTGATTAAACCATTAAATCGTGAGATATTTGGGAAAATGTGGCTTCGGCAGCCATCTTGCTTACTTTGATTATATCTGTCTCAAGGTCTCACTTTCGTATTTTCCAATTTTTTCAACATATGGTGTTTATTGTTGTTCAAACGGGACCCTGAGCGCTCTTTATCTGAATCTACTGATGAGTGCTGTACCCGCAAAAAATTTATTTATGCAATTTTCGAGACGGGTATTTTGTATTTCTGTTTCGAACACATGCGAGCAGTTAAAATTAATGGTAATATAAAGTTTAATATTTAATAATTAATATAGCAAAGTATAAAAAAGAAAATATACCTTGGTGGCCGAAAATACCACGAAGTTTTGGAAGATTGTAGAATGACATTCATAAGAGATTTTATAATCATAATACATTAGCTAAAGTGTAGCGTAGACTTTTGTTAAAATTCGAAAAATTACGAAAATGGCAGTATTTTGGAAAAGAAAGATGATTTTCACCTGCAAAAAAATTACATTAAAATGCTTCGAAAAATTAAAGTATCGTATGTTATTACTTGAAAATCTTATGAATTTCAGTGTTCGATCTTTCAGGACTTCGCAGTGCTTTGGCCAGCAAGGTACGTTTTTTGAAAGGGTCGAGTTCCGAAGTTGCCAACTCGTCAAAATTCTATTTTTTCCACATAATATAAAGGCTTGTTTGTTGCAATGACATTTTTTAGTTTTTACCGTTTTGTAACATCACTAGGGTAACTGTCCTAATTACGGATGGTGTCCCTATTATGGAGGATTTCTGCATATTCATGTATTAAAGACATTCTATTTGCTCAATACCTGATAATTGAACCACAATAATTCAATTTCATATTTTAATGCTGAAGCGGGTATTTTAGGCACAATTTTTCGAATAGTCTAAATAAAAGTGCTAAAAAGTCGCATTTTTACGTAAGTAAAAATTAATAATGTGCTTTTATGGAATAAACTACATATATTTAAAAAAAAGTAAAGTAAATTATGATACTTTGTAACATAAACGCCTCTGGTTTGAAGACTCTGTAATAGGTGCAACTTTTCTTTTCATAAAATAAGAAAAAAAATCTATTAACTCCTACCGAGCGATTCGATCGCTGAAATATCAGATTACGAGACACCCACCATGCCACGTCGCTATTCTATATTACAAGAAAATGTCTACATTGTATGCAAAATGATAATAATTTAAAAACTATATGGTTCAAAATTTATTTGGTAACTGTGCAGAAAGAGGTACACCTCACCGATTTCGATGAAATTTAGATTTTTTAAATGTTAGCATCAAATTTGCGTTAGCGTCATGTCAGCGTCCCCTTCCGAAACGCAAACAGGACGTATTTGTATTTTGTACACATACATCTGATTTATGTGTGCATGTATATGTATACTGATATATTGACGCGACTGCAAAATGACGCGTGACGCTCGTGTGTCTCGGCCCTATCTTTTTCACAAATATGAACAAATCGGGCAACGTCACTGACATGAAATTGCAATGATCGCAGCGACTTCGCGTCGCTCGTGTGCATCATTTCCATTTTGCGTAGCGGAACAAAACACGACGAAAAACGAGCGGTTTTGTGGTAGGTAAAAAGGAAACAGAATTTCTTTATAAAAATCACCGTTAGAAGTCGCGCTGTCACATTTCAACGCCGAATTATTTTATCGATTATTTATTTTGGATAACGGCCGCTTAGAAAAAAAACCGCTGCGATCGATTCGGAGGTACCCTCGAAACCGGGACTCCACTAGAAAGCTAAGCTAAGCTATGCTATGCTATGCTATGTTTAAACAATACATTTTTATCAACTTAGCTCAGCTCTTAGTGGAAACGGATCCATCAAAATGTATTGAAGCTAATTTTTTTTAAACATAGGATAGCATAGCATAGCTTAGCTTAGCTTTCTGGTGGATTCCCGGCTTTGGGCTGCTATTTTGGAAACAGGGCCTGTATTATCAAATCGAGATGAACAGAATTTGTTGCTAAATTGGAAGCAGTATCTGTTTGAATTCTGCTGTCACTCTGCCGTCTGTCAACAGGGTTTCTGTCGCCAATCTGCCAACAGATCCTACATCAAAATTTGCTACCAATTTAACAACAAATGCTGTAATGGCAGATTCTGTAAAAATCTACTCGACAGATTTGGCTGTCAGGGAATTAATCGCTATGTTCTTTTATTTCACAAAACGCTACGAGGTAGCAGTGGTTCACTCTGCATCAGCTCAGCCAGTGCAGGAATAAAAAAAACAAACCTATAGAATATAGAATATCACCGCGGAAAAAAATGTCTTTATCTTCAGTTTTTCAAGATTATCTTGTGTGTTTCAAATGGAACGTTGTATTTTGGTTTGGGTATTCTGAAAGTATGGAAAGAAGCAAGTTCAGCGCAAGTCATTGAAATGACCTTTGCAGCAATCCAAGGTCGCAAAGACGAAAACGTTTGAAAACTAAGGAGAATCGATATCTGTGTTTCTTTTAAACAGCCAGCGTATTACGTTTGTCTACAGTTCACCGTGGCACTACAAGTGCGAGAGCGGCCTTTGTAAGAAAGAATTAATCACGAAAGAAACGAGTTCACCGCTGTCGTTGGAAGTATGCGAACTACTGTGCGGTGCGTCCAGTTCGCTATGGCCGAAACCAACCGGTCATCTATCCTTGAGCCAAAGCATGGTCCATCTCGATCCTGAAAAAATTGTAGCCGTCGACGTGCAAAGTGAGACGCGCGTCGGACGTTTACTCCAAAAAAATATAGAGTTGTTAAAAGAAAATGTGAAGAAATCTGGCGATGATCTAACGAAAGATGGCGGCGCGAGCTTGTCCGTTCGATTTGTTGGATTCCTTGAAAGCAACGACGTTAAACTTACCTTACGTACAAACGAAAGCTATAGTTTGAAATTGATGGAGACGAACGTCTCGGTGAGGATGCCCATTTTTCTGCGAAACTTATTTCTATACAATAATATCATTTCTATATAATTTCTATACAGGGTGTTCTGCAACAGGTGGGAGAAAATGTAAGGTGTGATTCTAGACGTCAAAATAAGAGGAAAATCAAGAGTAACGAAATGGCGGTAGTAGCTTTGTTTTTTAGTTATTAGCATTTTAAAAAGTGGGTAAAAAGCGCCTGAAACATGGCAATTCGTATGGCATCCCTAATTCAAAACACGGGCCCTCTCACTCAAACTTACATTCATTCGGGCCTTCTTTCAAATAATCAATATATCGATCCGCGAAAACAGCTGTCGTTTACGTTACACATACATCTTCGTTTCATACATACGGACAGCTCTACAGCAGAGTTAGGCGTTATTCGAATGAATTTTCATTCGAATAAAATTTTGAATAAATTTTCGAATAAAATAAAATTATTCGAGAATAACGAATGATTTTTTTATTCGAATAAAAATTTAGTCGAATAAGAAGTTAGTGTAATAAGAAGGTATTCGAATAATTCTCCGACTAAAAATCGTATCGCATCAACCCGGCCCACCGCTCGTCGACTCGTCGAGTACCATTCGACATTTAGACCCGCACCAATACTAAAGCAACGATATCCACGTTTCATTTAGAGTGAGTCCAGAAGCCCTGATATTATACGACACAGATAAAAATAGCGAAGAATCCTGAGAGTCAACTACTATTAAACGTTAATATTCAATTTGTTTCATTCTAATCAAATCAATGAAAAAAGAAATAGGTCAGGAATATTTGACTAAAAATTTGGAAATATGAATAAAAAAAGAAACTAAAAATCGGTGAATCCTTTCATGAATGGCTTGTTTTAGTGACGAGTAGTAAATATATTTATCTATCTATCTTTAATTTATAATATTGCAACATATTCTAACATTTTTATACTTTCTAAAATATTGTAAATTCATGTAATGTACTGCTTGAAATAACGCCGATATACAGGTGGACAGAGTTCGTAGAATACCTTGTATATTGTAACGTGTGAGTGTGTGAGGCTATCCCTAAATCGACAGTTCTCACTTCTCACCCATCTGAACGCGAGCTCTTCAAGATCGAATAAACAGATGATGATCCCTTCTCGACTGCACTCCGGCCGGCGCTTAGTCTCTCACTTATTCGCCGTGGAGCTCTTTCGAATGACGAATAACGAATAATGGATACAGATTTATTCGTGACCAACGAATAATGGATACACATTTATTCGTGACTAACGAATAATTTTTCTTCGAATAAAATCATTATTCGTTATTCACGAATAAATCTTAGGAATTTATTCGTTATTCATTATTCGTTATTCGAAATAAAATTTGCCCAACTCTGGCTCTACACACTCTGAATATTCCGTAAATTTTGACACATGCCATAGGGATTGCCATGTTTCAGGCGGTTTTCGCCCACTTTTTCAAATGCTAATAACTAAAAAACAAAGCTACTAAGGTGAATGTCCCAATTTCTGCTCATTTAAGCGTTCACTCATTATGAAAAGGATATAAAAAATTTGTTTGCAGTAAAAATTTGCAAAGTAATTGATTAATACCTCGATAATAAATCAATTAATTCAAAAATATTTTAAAAAGATGTTATATGACGTTTAATTATTAATAATGGCTAATTCAATGTAGTACTCTAAATGTCCGTATTTCTGCTCACGACAAATAACTCACAAAAATACTGTAAAAATCCAGAGTACAATACAGTAAACATTTTTAGTATTAAATACGATTTATTTCTGCACACACTACATTCGGTCCGATTATCGAATCACAATGAAATTGCTGTTCTTTAGTCTAAGCAGTAAGAATACAATCAGAACGAGTAAGTTCCTTGTTCTAAAATTTGTTTCGTTGCTTACATAGCACTTTCTTTCTAATAAACCTGCGCATCACTCGCATGAATGATCAAAGAACTTATAATTATTTTTTTACAATTATAGTACAAACGTAACATTTATAATAATAAGAAAAATACGAAGTGATTAGAAATCAGGACATGAGCGGAAATTGGGACATTTACCTTACCGCCATTTCGTTACTCTTGATTTTCCTCTTATTTTGACGTCTAGAATCACACCTTACATTTTCTCCCACCTGTTGCAGAACACCCGGTATAATTTCTTCATTTTCGTATTTGTTCCTTCGAAATGTTAAGAAAGAACGAACAAAAAACCGTGGTATTCGGCGTTCGAAGGGGAGGGACAGGAACGAAGATGAGAATAAAATTGCAGACGGTTGTCGTCGTTAGAATAATTTATTTGCTAGTTGATATTCGGTAGTCTGAAACGAGTTTCGAACGCGGAACGTTGCCTGAAAGTCTGAGGACTATGAAAAAAGATCGTCCGTTAATGTTTTCTTCTGTTCCTCGACACGCAGATGCTGGAGGCAACAATAACGTCGAGCACATATTTCGGCGCTCGCCACGCTCTGGAAACACTGAGCCAACTCATCGTTTTCGACAATTTACGGAACCAGATTCAAATTCCAAATGCAGTTTTCATCACCGACGGACCCGTTTATCCCTACCGCGGTATATTGTTGGATACCAGTCGGAATTTCGTGGACAAGGCGACGATCGTGCATACTATCGATGGAATGGCAATGTCGAAGCTGAACACTTTGCACTGGCACATAGTGGATACCCACAGTTTTCCGTACGTCAGCAGAACGTGGCCGAAATTTTCGAAATTCGGTTCTTACACGCCCCGAAAGATTTATTCCGAGGATGACGTTAAAGAGATCGTTGAACACGGATTACTGCGCGGCGTTCGAGTATTGCCGGAATTGGACGCGCCTGCTCACGTTGGAGAAGGATGGCAATGGGTGAACGTTTCTTCTTTGTCGACGCGCAATCATTTTTACAGGGAATTGCATCGTTGAAAATATTTTCAGGTGGGAGACGACGCCGTTGTTTGCTTCAAAGCCGAGCCCTGGAGAAAGTATTGCGTCGAGCCACCTTGCGGCCAGCTCAATCCTGCCAGTGAGAAAGTGTACGAGGTCCTCGAAGGATTGTACAAGGACATGGTGCAAGATTTTCAGCCGGACCTCTTTCACATGGGCGGGGACGAAGTGAACATAAACTGTTGGAATTCTTCGACCCCCGTCACAAGTTGGATGCAGAACGTTAAAGGCTGGAACTTGTCGGAGTCAAACTTTTATATGCTTTGGAATTATTTCCAAGAAAAGGCGTTGGAGAAATTGTTTCTCGCTAACGGGGGGAAACAGATGCCAGTGATTTTATGGACGAGCGGTCTGACGAACGCCGAAAATATCAAGTATCTGGATCCGGCGAAGTACATTGTACAAATTTGGACAGGCGGAAATGATGCGACTATCGACACGTTGTTGCGGAATAATTATAAAGTTATCTTCTCCAATTACGATGCTCTTTATTTAGATTGCGGGTGAGCGAACAGCATTTTTAACTCGCGTAGCAGGGCTTCCACTTTATGCCAATTCTTTTTAGATTCGGAGCCTGGATAGGCGCAGGCAACAATTGGTGTAGCCCTTACAAAGGCTGGCAGAAAGTTTACGACAATTCTCCTTTGAATATGATCAAGTCGCGACGTCTCGAAACCAAAAGCCATCTTGTATTAGGTGAATTTCAAACAGGCGCTTCGTAAAAGCTGCGCTTCGGTTTCGAACGAATTTGTAATTGAGCGTTCTCGTCGCAGGAGGAGAGGCGGCTCTTTGGTCGGAACAGGCTGACAGCGCGACCCTCGATGCGAAGCTCTGGCCTCGATCCGCGGCACTTGGCGAAAGATTGTGGGCAGAACCGAGCTCAACTTGGATTCATGCCGAACGCAGAATGCTCAGACACAGGGAACGGTTCGTGAAACGGGGAATCCAGGCCGAAAGCTTGCAGCCTGAATGGTGTTTACGAAACCAAGGCCATTGTTATTAAGAGTTACTATAAACTCTTCCTCTTAATAGTTTTGCGAGATACATACGATCCTGTTTAGGTATCTATCCTAAATTGCATTTCTTTATTGTCCTGCTTCCAAATCTCCAAACCTTCTCGCGATCGAATCAATAATTTTCTTGTTTGCCGTCGAACGGTGTTTTCACGAAGTACGTAATCAAAGTTCCCTTCCCCTTGACGTGAATCGGCCCTCTACACGTCAGCTCGTAACCAGCGCCGATCAAAATCTTCGCCGACTCCTCGGTCACCTGCAATTTTCCCATCTCCCCGCAACTGTCCATCCTAGACGCCACGTTTACAGTATTGCCCCAAATATCGTATTGAGGCTTTTGCGCTCCAATCACGCCTGCGATCACAGGCCCGTGATTCAAACCTTGCGAAACACATTTTCTTTGTGTAATATTGATTCCTAATAAAGCATACTAAATATTTGTGGCTGCAAGACAAAACGACTCGTTGCGAATAGGGGAAATGTGTCTAAAATGATCCCTCTAAGGTTTAATTCATGTAAAAAATACAAGTTCACATCCATCTTATCACTGACTTAAGTAAAAGTTAGCTATGCCTCATCAGTTAAAAGCTGGGAATCCACCAGAAAGCTAAGCTAAGCCCAGATAGCACACACACGTTTTATGTACGTCCACAGAATATCCGCTCTGGACGTTCCGTACATTCGGAGAACGTCCCGTTAAGGTCCATATGTCCCATATACGTTCACATGAAGTTATTTAAACGGTCTAGTAAGGTCCTTGTTACAAAGTGGAACATCCTCACGACGTACTATGTCGACATTCTCAGAACATATTCCGAACATTCAAAAGTAATATTCTCCGTGCTTTTTGTGAACGTTTGAAATGACTAAATCATTTTCTTTAGACAGGAAGATCCGACAGCAAGCCAGATCTTCCGATCCATGCTAAATTCACATTCTTGAATATTACAAAATAAAAATATAGGGTAAAGTATACAGTTATTGACCCCCCCTATACAATGATTGACCCTTTCAAGAAAAATAAAAAATATAGTATAATACTTTTCTTACATAATAAAAAATATATATATTTCAATGCTCCAAATATTCTTGTTTCGAGCACAATTAATACTTTTACTATATCAGAAAAGGATTATACTATATTTTTTACTTTTCTTGAAAGGGTCAATAATCATTGTATAGGGGGGTCAACAACTGTATGCGTTACCCTAGACCTTATTTATTTATTATCTTTCACAACCCGGACAGCAAGGATTTTATTAGTATATTATTTTCTCTGCAATCTGCAATACTAAACCTTGCAAGGTTATGTTTACCCGAAATATTCGGCGGTTACCCATCTTCCTCAGAGTCTTGGATCGAACATCTTTCCTATTAACTTCGATGATCCTATCTATAACCTCAAACTGCAAACTCAAATGATTAGATAAAGAAAATTTTTATTTGGCTACCTTTGTGTGATATATCAAAGCAAGTTTTTATAATATGCGCGTCGTTTTGAATAAAGTAATTGTTTACAATTATTTACGAATCATTTCAGAATTCAGAAGCATTTATTTTCCTTTAGTTTTGAAAACCTCGTTTTGTTGTATGTACATACATATATATTTTAAAGTTCAGAGACTTCAAATTGAATATAAAATTATTGTTTAACAAACTTTCTATTTAAATGTTCGTTTTTTTAAGCTGAACAAAATAAGAGTAGCCGACTATTAAAGGATTGTCAACCTTTAATGCCTTCACCCTATACAAGAAATAAATAATACACCAAAATTTGTGGTTATATTCCGTATTTCTTACACATATTCATACTACTCTTTAGAGGCACTTTTCTAAAACATCCGAAATGAAAATCTTACGAACATCCAGAAAAATAAATAATACACCAACATTTCATGGCAACGTTGAGGTTATATTGCGTATTTCTTACGCATATTCATAGCACTCTTTAGAGGAACGTTTCTAGAACATCAAAAATTTAAATCTTCCGAACATTCACAGAACTTTTAAAACGGATGTTCCTGAAACATCCGAAATTTAAGTCCTCCGAACATCCACAGAACTTTTAAAACGGACGTTCCTGAAACATCCGAAATTTAAGTCTTAGGAATGTCCTAGGAATGTCCAAAATGGACATAGGACGTTCGGACGTAAACTGGACATAAAACGGATGTCCTTGAGACGTATGGTGCTATCTGGGAGTTATGCTATGCTATGCTATGTTTAAAAAAAAATTAGCTTCAATACATTTTGATGAATCCGTTTCCACCAACAGCTAAGCTAAGTTAACAGAAATGTATTATTTAAACATAACATAGCATAGTTTAGCTTAGCTTTCTGGTGGATTCCCCGGCTTAATACTTTTTATTTACATTTTTATAAAAATATACTTAAGGATCATTTTGTACCACTATGTGTATAAAATGATCCTCCGGGATTCTATATACACCCGGAACACCTATTTGTAATAAATAAGATGAAAATTAAAAAACATTTTTGGCATACAATGAATGAATGAATGAGAATGAGGAATTCTAAAAATTGACTATTTAGTAAACGTAAGAAAATGCAATCAGTTTCAGAAAGTCCAACTTTTTTGCGTCCAAGTGAAGTAATCTTGGAGAAATCGCAGGCAATATCACCAATCCTAATAGCCATTTGTTGCCAGATTGGCGGCAAATTTAACAGACCTGTCACTAAAACCGTAGCCATCAGTTTCCGCCATTAGGCTGCCATTTTGGAAACAGGGCCTGTATTTTCGGATCGGGATGCAGATTGGCGTCAGAAAGCGAACAGATCCTGCTAACAGAACTTGTTGTAAAATTGACAACAGTATCTGATAGAATTTTGCTGCCAATCTGCCTCCAAGCTGGCAGCAGTCCTATACATTACAGATCCTGCATCAAATTTGCTGCCAATCTGACAACAAACAACTGTAATGGCAGATTTTGTAAAAATCTGCTCGACAGATTTGGCTATCTGAGAAACTACTGATTTTTTGCAGAATTAAAAGAAATTGAAATTTTAATAACCGTTTTTCTTATTTTCTTAACATTGTAACTTGAGTTATATTTTCGATATTTTGTGAGGGATCGTTTTGTACACATTTCCCCTACCAATGTTCTTTTCAAATCTGTTTACTATATAAAAACAAAAATTGTAACAGTTACTCATACAATTTCGTTCCCGTAATCCCATAATCCCAACTTGAACTTTGTTTCGTAGACTTCAAACGTAATACTAGATTTAATAAAACTTGTTAAAAATGTTACCAATGTCGTTTTGCGTTGCAACTTTTACATATATTGCGGAACGTAACAATTTCTTCGCATTCGAAACTCACCTATTCGTAGTTTAAATCTTTGAAAAGATTCTTTGTTAATTTGATCCAAAATCGTCATCAACGCGAGCGCGAACTCGACGAGAACGATTACGTTGTGATCCTGTTGCTTCACTGCCTCCTGAAAGTTCGTAAGCGAAACTACTCAGACTGTTGTGCCGATGCACAGTGGTGTATTTGCACCGAAAACCCGGGAGAAACTATCTCTAAATTTCCATATCTTCGTTAAAATTCATCCGAACTTGATGAAACGAAAACTGTTTTAAAGCTTGTACCTTCTACTTTTTGATTCTTAAAGCACTTTGATCCAAACTGATTTCTAGGAGGTTAAATCTACCCTTAAAGAGTAGTGTGTCAAACTGCAAAAATTCATCAGGTTTGTCAAGTGCCATGGATTGCAAACAATATTTTTTTGCAAATTTATATCTACATTGTCGGAAACTGTGATCAATTGTCTTTAAGGTGAATGAAATCCTGTCGAAGAAAAATGTTTTTTTAACAAAGATATAGCCCTTTAAAGAAAAGTTGTATTTTATCAATAGTTTGTATGTTGCAAATGTTTATATATGATATAATATATAATAATAGAGCACAATCAACGAATCTTAGTCCTAGTAAAGTTAATACTATATTAAAAACTTTACTTTCAAGAGCCGATAGTTGCAACTTATAATAGCATAACAGTTCTATATGTATAGACAGCAACAGCTGCTACACTGAGGTAATTGTAGTAAAATGTCAGAGAAAGTTACTGTTTGCACGTAAATCGCATTGAAGTGAGGAAAAACTTGTATAACTATATATAAGGTGTTCAAAATATTTCACTCTGTAGTATCTAATAACATTTTTCACTTCTGTCGCTTTTACTTAAATTAATTATAAAACTTCAATCCGGACGAATCCAGAACCAATTTTTTTTTTGCACTCTGTTCACAAACCTTTTCCAAATGTAATAAGTAGATTGCGGAAGTTTATGCATTTATGGCAATTTTCAAATTACAAAAACTTATAAAGACTCCTGCAGGTATAAAAATGCAATCAAATACAAAAAATATAATGCACTTTGTAATATTTAGAAAACAAAACACATTTATTTAAGATTCAGTTGCTGTTGTATGTCTACAAAAATATTAATTTGCATAAACTTCCGCAGTCTAGTAATAAGAAAGATCACCGGATCTCATCCAGAAGTATTACAAAACCGTTAATAAAGTCTTATGAGCGTAAAGAAAATTACTGCGTAATGTACCTGCCTCTCATAATCTACAGGGTGTAACAAAAATGTTGCAGTTCCTTCAAAGGGGTGATTCCTGAGGTGATTTTAAACAACTTTTTCCTTAGCGAAAATGTTAGGTGGGGCTTTGTTAACGAGTTATTAACGAAAAACACCGACCAATCAGGGAGCGAGTACAGTGGATGAATATCAGCGCGGGCTTCAGCTGTGAGTAGTACTGGCCCGCCATCGTCCGCGTCATCATTAATCCGCTGTACACGCTCCCCGATTGGTCGGTGTTTCTCATTAATAACTCGTTAACAAAGCCCCACCTAACATTTCCGCTAAGAAAAAAGTTGTTTAAAATCACCTCAGGAATCACCCCTTTCAAGGAACTGCAACATTTTTGTTACACCCTGTATAGTTACATATGATAGCGAATATTTTCCCTTTCACTTTCTACAAATATCTAAGCCTACTTGTTTTCAAAGATAGAATCACAGTAGTCCAAAACAATGTGTCATCCGCGCCCTATGAACTCAGCGCCATCGTTATCTATTTAGTTCCTAAGTTCGTCTCTAAGTACATACTTTTCCTTCCCCTACCACCATTCTGTTCGCTAACCTTTAAATAGCTTAAGCATTTTCCGACCTGGCTCAGATGCCGCCAGTAAGTATAGTATAGTCGTGACACTGTCAGTACAATAAAATCTCTTCTTTTAAAACCCAAGTTTGGTTCTCTCTTGTGTCCGTTACAACTGAATTATCGGTTGTATTTACATACAGGGTGTAACAAAAATGTTGCAGTTCCTTCGGAGGGGTAATTCCTGAGGTGATTTTAAACAACTTTTTCCTTAGCGAAAATGTTAGGTGAGGCTTTGATAACGAGTTATTAACGAAAAACACCGACTAATAGAAGCACGAATACAGTGGATGAATTTCAGCGCGCGCCCCAGCTTTGAGTAGTATTGGCCCGTTATCGTCCGCGCCATTACTAATCCGCTATACTCGTTCCCCGATTGGTCGGTGTTTTTCATTAATAACTCGTTAACAAAGCCTCATCTAACATTTTCGCTAAGGAAAAAGTTGCTTAACATCACCTCAGGAATCACTCTTTTGAAGGAACTGCAACATTTTTGTTACACCCTGTATAAATAAATACCTATACAAATATGCATGATAAAACAATAAGGATTGTTTGAAAATGCAGTTCCAATTGTCCTGAAAGGCTTACATAATGCGAAAATATATAACTTGTTTGAAACATATAAAAATTACCAATAAATGTATCATGTTTCAGATTTCAGAGGATGGTTACGGAAGGCACGCGTGTTATAAAATCTCTCAACTTTAAACGAATCTTCTAATTTTACAAGTGCACAAATGAAAAAAAAAGGTTTACTACATTGTTCTTCATACATTCAAGAATCGGAAATGATAAAAATTTTACCCCTAACACAAAATTTTTTAAATCGACTTTTTTCCGGGTTTTCCGTGCGAATACCTCACTGTGCGACGCGACGCGACAATAGCCGATAGCACATGGAAAATGTTGCGTTTCTACGATGTATAGACGAATATTACCTTTCCATCGATATCTTCTTTCCCCGGACTGAGACCGGAAGCAAGCATGTAAGTGCTGCCGATGGTTTTGATCTTTTCTATTCCAGAGAACTTCGGCTTAAGCAACAATTTATCGAAATCGCAAATAATCTCGTTCAAAAGTCTAAGACATTCCAGTCCCTGTTTGTTTATGTCCGTCTCGTCGTAGAATTCTTTGTAATTCGGGATCGACGCAAACATCACGGCGATACTGTTGTACCTTTCGTGATAAAGATCCTACGAAGAAGAAACGGAGAAGAGTGTGACGGAAACTGCGACAAAAACTTGTCTTTTACATACGAGGGTGGATCAAATATAAACCGGAATGTTTTTTTTAATTTACTGTCAGAGTAAACAAAGTTTTGAACACATGTTTATTTTTCTACATAATCTCCACTTTTATGTATACATTTTTTCTTGTAGCAATTTTTAATAATTTTTCTCGAGTCAATGCAACGCGTGGACGAGCTTTTTTCGCTTATAAGCCAGTTTCGCTTCTAAAAGTTTATTAGAAAACCGAAACACCCGCCGCTATAGCCCAGATTTTACACCAGAAGATGTAGAATTGTGCTTGCGCAATTGGATAGAAAAAACTTCCAATTTAATGGAAAAAATGTATACATAAAAGTGGAGATTATGTAGAAAAATAACATGTGTTCAAAACTTTGTTTCCACGTATCTCGGAACCCGCGCATATGATTACAAATGAACTCGGGTTTCGAGATACGTGGATATATACGCATACACATTCTTTGAAACGCGTCTCACCTGAGTGGCTCTGGTGTTCGTCAAGAAATGTTCCGCCACGTGAGCCGGCAGTATATTCTCAAGGAGAATCTTGTTGATTCCCCTCATGGTCTCCACCTCGTCCTGTTCTATTTTCAGCTTGCTTTGCCAGAGAAAATCGGTTCTCGAGGTGTACTCCACTTGCCTGTCCAAAACGTAGAGTACGAGGCAAACGAGCGCGAGCAAATATCCGATGCGACAGAAACAGTAGACGCGATAGATTCTGCGAAACATCGTGCCTTTGTTGGAGCCCTTCTTACGCGCAATGCTCGAACACTGTTGTTAGGGAACGTGGAACGGTGGCAAAACAAAACGGAAAAGGCGAATTTTCTAGATACTTACTCGTCGGTCTTGATTGTGCAGTACAATCGCATGATCGGACTTTGCGAAAACATTACTAGAATCATTGTTATCGACAGGAACATTATGAAAAATTTGAACAGGAAATCGATGCGTAAATGGGTCCATCCAACGATCAAAGACATCACTGCGGAGTACACGTACAGCTGGAAGGACATCATTCGTTTTGTGGTGCACTGTCTTTCAGGCAGGCACTATACAGGGTGGGGCAATAACTATTAGCACCTCAGATATCTCGGAAACTATAAGTTTCACAGAAATATTTGCTGAAATAAAATTGCACAGTACGAAGGGGGCCATCCGGTGGCGATAATAGTTTTTTTGCAGGTGGAGGTACTTTGGACATTTGAAGGTGACCTCCATTTTTTTAAATGGATCGGTATGTTTTTGCTTCCGTATAATGATAGAGAATCTTAAAACGAGTTCAACGACCTATTAAATAAGGTCATTGAAGGTCATAGAAAGTAGAGAAAGGCGATAATACTTACGGTTTTGGTAGTAAATCAATCGCCTTTCTCTACTTTCTATGACCTTCAATGACCTTATGTATAGGTCGTTCAACTCGTTTTAAGATCCTCTATCATGATACGGAAGCAAAAACATACCGATCCACTTAAAAAAATGGAGGTGACCTTCAAATGTCCGAAGTACCTCCACCTGCAAAAAAACCATTATCGCCACCGGATAGCCCCCTTCGTACTGTGCAATTTTATTTCAGCAAATATTTCTGTGAAACTTATAGTTTCCGAGATATCTGAGGTGCTAATAGTTATTGCCCCACCCTGTATATTGGTTTTTGATTTTTTTTATTTTCACTGTGTACATTACTTCTACAGTATTTTCTCGATAGATGTGAACTCCTTCGGGAGTCACATTTATCGTAGAGGTCCTACACTTCTTGTGTTTTTCTCAAAACACTGAATGTAGAACGTCACATTTACCGTAGAAATCCTATATTTCTTGTGTTTTTTCACTTTCATTATAAAAATGTAGTTGATGTAATGAAAAATTTTTTAGTAAAAATAATTAAAAAAGGATTTAAAATTCCAATCTCATTGATGTATTTAACAGACTCACTACGTAATTGTCAGTGAAAGAGGCCTGTTGTTTACAAAAACCAATTTTTGTAATTTATTAGCCGAAATATGTATAAATTTATTATATATAAAGTACAAATAATCGAAAATATATCGTGTTTGGTGTCATGTAAGTCAGAGAAATATCACGAATACGTTAAAAAACTTTGTATAAAGAAAAATTCAGAAAACAAAATTTTTTTGCCGTCGTATTAGTATTGCTTCACACGGATATTCGATCCCTCGCAGCCACAACAATCGAGCACGGGTCAATCGGATTACATACCGCGTTAATCCCATTAACCGCTTGGCTGATTCCAAGATAGTTGCCGCTAGTAGTGGGGATAAACCGTGCACATTTATCGTGGAGGACTTTTTCACACTTATCGAGAAAATACTGTATTCTTTTATCCTTATCGAATGAAACCAACTTGCAAATGTACACAGACCACAGATGGAGATATGTGTTAAATATTAGATTGGCCATCAAGTTTTTCCGCTTGTTTCTATGTGTATTATTCAAGGAAGTCTTCTGATTTAGGGAAAAAATAATTAAGAAACCTCTAATACGTGTACATACACCAGCGTCCAAAAGTTTGGAATCGCTTTGCAGATAAGGGAATCGAGGGCTTTTTTATGTAAGCGCACGTGCTTCAATAACTATAAACAATTATACATGGTGTTCCAGGTTTCGGGTACCACAATTTATCAGTATAGTCTTTGTAATGATATGTTAATTTTTGGAAAATGCTACGAACTTTTGTTCTGATCCAATGTATTGAAACTGGAAATACTTCATGTAGTCGTAATTAAACTGTCCTAATTACGGATGACGTTCCTGTTATGAAGGGATAACTACGTATTTATGTATTAAAATCACTAAAGACCACTGTATTTGTATAATACCTGAAGTATTATTTTAAAAATATACTTGAATTCCTATTTTATTCGGAGGAATTGGAACGTTTCTACTTCAGACTCTTTTATTTATTAAATTTTATGTTTTAATTCTGAATCCGATACTTTGGCGTGACTTTTCGAACAATCTAAGTAAATGTGCTAAGAATAAGTACTTGTATGGATTAAAGTATATTTAAAAAAAGAAGTAAAGTAAATTATAGTATTCCACGATATAAGCACTTCTATTTTGAGGGCTCGATAATAGGTGTAATAACTAATGGCGGATCCAGGGGGGCGATGGGGGCGATCACCCCCCCCCCCCCCAAGAGTAATAAAATATAAAAATATTACCTCACATTCTGAAAAACTTGTTTCGTATTTAGATCAACTATAGCAAAAGTAAATATACATTACAATATAGAGGTAAATGAAGACAGTGTTATAGATCGATTCGCAAAAATTCGCAAACGTAGAACAAAATTTATATTATGAAATAAAATTTTTGTAGTATCATAATCTCATTATTGTAATATCTTTTATACCTGTTTTCCTTATCAAGGTTAAAAAAACGGTTAAAAAATGTACTTTTTTACTTTTATACATTTCGCCCCCCCGCCCCCCAAGAAAGACTTCTGTATCCGCCACTGGTAATAACTCTTCCTTTTAGTACTTCAGTACTGCATTAATTTTAAATAATTGCGTTGTTTGAGAATCCCGGAAGGATTAAACTTACTAGGAGAAATGATTTTTAAGGATCATCCATCAATTATTTGTTACGATAATCTGTCTCTAATTTGTTCAATAACCGTAATACGATTTTAATGAAAATTAACAGGTGTTTCCAAATTTTTGGCCAGTAGTACTTATTAGAAAACTCTACCTACGAATTTGTTTGGAACAAACGAAAAGACTATCCAACCGAACCACGCGCAACGCAACGGTAAGCGAAACGAATTGCGTACTCGTTTCGTACGTACAAGTTTAATACGTACTGGCACGAGATCGTACCCATTTGTCTGATCAACGTCTATCAGGCTGAACATGGACGAAACGGTTGTTAGAAGCACTGTAATTAAGTACACTGTTATCCTGACGCTTCTGCTCACGGGCAATCGATCCCGTATGCTTTTATCTTTCGATTTGACCCTGCGGACTCTCCATGCTGTTAAGGTGAAACTGAAGAGTGGTAAAAAACCAACCACGAAACAAGTATAAACTATAAGATTCCTGAAATAAAATCAGCATAGTTTAGAATATTCATCTGTTTAGGGACTCTGAGACGCCCTGAAAACGTTTAGAACCGTAGATCAGTGATAAGTAGACTGTGGATTTATAGGGTGAAAGCACTAGTAGTCGACCACTTAAAGCTAAATTTGAATTGTATGTATTAACAAAACCAAACAGTCAATGTTCTAAAATATATGATACACATGATAGTACTTTAAGTTTATTCAGTGTATCACTAATATTTTTTGTTTGTATATAAAAGTTTTGGAAAAGACGTAATTAACGTTAAAAGTAAAGTGTCCGAGTCGCTTCAATAGTCGACCGTATAATATAAATTATCGCATTTGTTAAATTTGTCAAGCTCATAACTAAGAACGTTGATACTTTTTAAATAACATAGAGCCTCATTTTGCAATGAAGAATGTATACAGCTGAATTACATCAGCTATTTTTTCTCAAAGCTCGGTTTTAGGCGCCTCGTGTTTAAAACCAGCAGTTCTACATGTAGAATCAAACCTTGTTTAGAAATCATTTTAAAAGCATTTATTTTCTTTACTTTTAAAAATCGCTTTTCGTCGTATTTTGAAGTTAGACATTTAAAGTACAATATAAAATTATCATTTAATAAATGAATTATTCCAATATTTAGTTTTTCAACCTAAACAATAAAAATGGTCGACTACTAGAGGATGGTCGACTTCTAGTGTATTCACCCTATGCAAAATAAAATTTTTACATGCATAAATAAAGAATTACAATATGAATAACAGTTTGTCTTACTTTCTAAACGTTGTAATTTGAATTATATTTTTGATATTTTGTATATTTTGACATGCGTTAGCAATATCCCAGATTTTTTGTACAGCTATTTTGTATCGCCATAAATACATAAAATCTGCAGTCTAGTGATAAGTAAATATCAGTCAATACTCACCGTGGGAAATAAATGATTTGAATGCAGAAAATCATCGTGTAAATAGCGCACGCGGCGAGAGGATACCAAAGATACTGTTCGTCGACTTCCTCGTGAAATTGACGTTCCTGATTTCGGTCGTGAAACCGATACGTAAATGGCGACATGCCTTCGTTGCCTTTGCACCATTGTCTGTCATAAGTGAAAACGATTACACACGAATATTATGGATATTACAGTTTAAGTTACACACGAATATTATAGATATCATAGTTTAAATAAATAAATAAAAATAAATAAATAAAATATTCGCTCAAGCGGAAGATGTAAAGGCAACTCACTTTATGTCAACGAAACAATTGGAATTGCTGTTTGCCAAAAGATTCGATTCGATCATAGCGATGCTCTACAAGAGACAAAATCGATGTATCATTTACATACTTATTTTGTTCTTTTGTCTTTTTGTCTTGCTCTCCTTTCTTTCTTTCTCTTTCTCGCTTTACAATAAGAGTAAGCATCGAGGGTATTACGTTCGTTCGATCGTTCAGCGATAATTAGCCACAACTAGAAAGCAGGGACTTGAACCGGTACCTATAATACCGGTATAATACCGGTATTTTTCGGTTATATCTCCAAAACCCTTATAGAAACCGAAATACGCAAATACCGGTATGACATCATACCGATATATGAAAATACCGGTATATTTACCTATATTTACCGGTAATTTTTTCGGTTTCCTTATTTTAAAATATATATTGTCATATCTACGTTATAATTTATCTGACACTATTCTTGATGATATTTTAGTTATAGAACTAACGACAAAAATATAAATGTGTAAATTATAATAAAGACAAACATTCATTGCAAATTGTTGTTTATTTTTATGTACTCTATATTTTTTTATTATTATCTAAACTTTGGTTTGATATGCATAAATAAAAATATCTTAGAAATATCGTAAAAATATAACTACCAATATCTTAAAAGTTTTAAATAATGAAGTACGGAATTGAAAAAATTACCGGTAATGTATACTAATTACTAATATCCGCATTTTTATACATACAAAGATAAAATGTGTCAATATTTTTATAGTTTCAATCAATAAAAGTTATTACCTTATCTTTAGTGACTAAACTTATACCGATATTTTCGGTATCGGTATAAAATAAATTCCTGTCTACCCTTCCATGTTATTATTGAAAGAAAAACCGAAAAAATACCGGTATTTATTTCGGTTTCGGTAGTTTAATGATTTCGGTATTCATCTATTTCGATAGTATATCGGTTTCGGTATAGCTTTGTTAACGTCATACCGGTATTAAGTCCCTGCTAGAAAGCTTTGAAATTGAAAGAAAGAAGAAAGTATCCGTCGGCTTACCGTTAGACCAATGTTTTTCGCAAGCGTAGCTTCAGCGATATTGGCGAATGGTTTATCCGCGCCCCAACATTCAACGTATTTCGTCATTCTGCTGCTTGGTCTCGATCTATTCGGAAGCAGAGAAAACACGCGCTTCAAACATTGTATGTTCGTGGTGCTCGCGAATTTATCGGTAATCGAACCACGCGTCGAAGAGCGTGTAATCACTATCGTCCTTCTGTTTCGATTTCGATCAAACATTCTCGGTGGTTCGTCGCGTCGTGCAAATTTATTCGAAACAGCGAAACTTATCCTTGTCCTAAGAGGTTCGGCTTCAAAGTTAGGAGACTGTAATTGCGTCGACGATCGTCGGAACGTAGCATTGATCGACAGTTTACGAAAGTGAAGTAATTACATAAATGAAGCGACGTGCCGCCGTGTTCACCTTGACGGTATCGCTGGGCCGCGTGCGCGTTCGCCGCTATCGTTCGCATCCTTGCGATTCTCTTGGCTGCTTTTCTACAATACCATTGCGTATTTTCACGATACAAGAACGATTAGACCATATACTCGATAGCTAAGCGTTTCCAGTAATTCTTAGTTCGTTCTAAAAATACTCTCTGAAGCTACTCTCACCTGTGGAGGTACTATCAAAAAGGTTTCAACGTTGTGCTGCGCGAGATAACTCTCCCGAGATCCTCCATCGCCAGGTTCTACTTCGAAACGATTCCCCAGTTGAAGCAGAGTGGCTTTTGTTATATGCACCCGCCTTTGGAAAGAATGAAAAAACAAGTTACGCGATACTAGTTGTATCTACTACAGCAGTTTCTCGGTAAGTGTAAACTCCTCAGGGCCGGAGAGTCACATTTATCGTAGAGGTCCTACGTCCTACATTCTTTGTGTTTGGCCCAAGCGCCAATTGTAGAAAGACACAGCATGTAAAAGAGGAACAGGAACTATGGTTTGAGTAAACGCGTCAAAGACAAAAGTCAACGTATTGTATTACACTAATCGGTGACCGAGTATTATATGTACCTAATTAATCGCTTCGCTGGTGCCTAGAGGGAAGTCGCTAGTGGTGGGGATACAATTTTCACATTTATCGAGAAAATACTGCATATTGGGTAAGTGTGATAAAATTTTCACATTTATTGTAGAGGACTTTTTCACATTTATCGAGAAAATACTTTATATTGGGAAAGTGTGATGAAATTTTCACATTTATTGTAGAGGACTTTTTCACATTTATCGAGAAAATACTGTATATTGGGAAAGTGTGATGAAATTTTCACATTTATTGTAGAGGACTTTTTCACATTTATAGAGAAAATACTGTATATTGGGTAAGTGTGATAAAATTTTCACATTTATCATAGAGGACTTTTGCACATTTATCGAGAAAATACTGTATATTGGGTAAGTGTGATAAAATTTTCACATTTATCATAGAGGACTTTTGCACATTTATCGAGAAAATACTGTATATTGGGTAAGTGTGAAAATCTTGAAGGATTCTCAATCGACAGAAATTACTTAAATTAGCTGGTTTGAGTGAACCGCTTTGGTCTGAAATAAAGTTAAAGATGAACATTGAAAAACATGATAAAACATATTTATGATGTTTTCGCAAAGACTACGCTGTCAAGTTCAATTTGCGACTTTAAACGCGACGATTTTCATCCGAAGGATGTATTCTGCATGACACTTTTCATTGACGATGACCTCGCCTAATTTAATGAATATGCGAATCCACGAATTTCGACAGGTTTCATCGAAATTAATAACCAATCCGTTAATTCACAGAAAATCCATCGAAGCTTCTGCACTCACCCAACTTAATAATTAATTACCCTGGTAAACCACCGCTTTCCATGTGATTCGCCAAAGTAACGTCGTCGCTCCAAACATCGAACTGCCATTTCCGCAGACCGAGCACTCCGCACAGCACGTTTCCGGTGTGTATGCCGATTCTCATGTCCACGTTGAACCCAGTCGCTTCGCGAATAAATCTAACTTGCGAAACGAAAATTCCCGCGAAAATAGTGAAAAACTCGGTGCTAATAGGAAAGAGGTAAATCGCGCACCAATCGATTTTCTCACCTAATCGCTTCTATCATTTGCAGTCCCATGTTGACGCAGTTGTACGCGTGATTGGGCCGAGAGACCGGTAATCCGGAAACGCAGTAGTAACAATCCCCCAGAATCTTGATTCTCATGCATTGATTATCCTGAAAGCGCAAAAGCCAACAAGTTTCTATCGTCGCCATCTATCGCGTCGCTTCTCCTTCGTCCTACCTGCGCGATTTGATCGAACCTCCCAAAAAGTTCGTTCAAAGTTTTCACCAGGTCCGAAGCCGACAGTTGCTCCGAGAGCGGCGTAAAGTTGACGATGTCGGCGTATAGAATGCTAACGTTTCGAAAGAAGGGTTTATAGAGTTCTCTTAGCTTATTGTTAGAGGGGATAATTCTGAAATTTTTATTCGATTTAAGGGGGTACAACACTATTGGAACTTCAAAAAATCGACCTTCTTTTTATTGATAATTGTGAGAGTCTTCTTTATGAATACTTTAAAAAAAGTTTTAAGTGAAAATTCAAATAATTACGGAAATTATAGCGCTGAACGTAACTGAGTGCATAGTCGAGTGACGACCTCACCGTCTGGTACTAACATAAATATATCTGATTTTTTTTTTTATAAATACTGTGAGAGCGCCACCGCAACTTAGAAAGCTCTGTAATTGGGTTAGAACAAGTTAATATGAAGACTGAATTTCAAGCTTCAAATTTCAAGTTTTCAGAATTTCAACCTTCAAGCTTCAAATTTTCAGAATATCAAGCTTAAAATCTGCAAATTTTAAGATTATTCAAGCTTCAAATTTGCAAGTTTTTAAATTTTTGGGATTTCAGGCTTGAAATTTTCAAGTCTTCGACTTCCAGAATTTTAAGCTTAATATTTACAACTTTTAGTAATTTCAAGCTCAATATTTGCAAATTTTCTGAATTCCGAGCTTTAAATTAGCAAATTTTCAAAATATCAAGCTTCAAATTTTCGGAATCCCAAGCTTCAAATTTCCAGAACTACAGGCTTCTAATTTTCAAGTCTTCCAGATATTGCAATTTTAAAAGATTAAAACTTCCAAGATTAAAACAATTGGTTGCCTCGCAGGACGTTTAAATATTTGCGTTACTGCTGAAGGCTCAAGGTCATCATTTTGAACATTTAATTTAATTTAAATAAAATAATTAAACATTTTTGAAGTTATCATTGCTTTATCATAAATTTCTTAGTTCAAGGTCATTTGAAGGTCATAGTGTAGCACATCGTTGTACTCGTCTTGACATCAACTACAACACCATGAAGTGAAAAATATATGGCGCTGTTTAAAAATCATCGATGACCTTCAAAAGACCTTGAAAACGACAATAATTGGACAACTTTTTTATATCACCATATATATGCCTCCTTAAACAGTACAACTTTTTTCTCTAACATTTTCTTCTATCTTCAAGCCTAACGGAGATATTTAGGTGTTCTGTTTCTCGTGACTCACCCGGTAGAAATTATTCACCCTAAGCTATTTTGCTTTCTCATTATTAGTTCACCTAAAACTACATACGCAGGCTGCAGCGGCCTATTATCAAGGGTCATCTTTAACGCTTCATAACTTTAACAGTTTTAAACATTTTAACGATTTTTTTGTTTGTAATTATTCCCAAATGTATCCATAATCAGTTGTAAAAAGTACCGGCATAATGAATATTTAGTATCTGAGAAGTTCAATAGAAAACAAACCAATGATTTTACTCGTCCAATAGTGCCGTACCCCCCTAACTTATTCTTCCTGCGGCTTACCTAACGTTGTTATGCCTCTGTACGTACATCTCGTGAAATCTGGTTTGCTGATGCTCGTTGGCCTCTTGGCAAGCGTCCGCCATCTTCAACATGATGCTCCTTTTTACCTGTTTCAGACGCGCCACGACACATTTTCCTTTGAATACCGGGGTTAACGAACACGCCACGCGAGAAGAAAGCCGGAACCTACCTCGGCGGCGATGTACGCCGGAATAACGCTCAGCAATAATTGCTCTTGCTGCTCCCTTTCGCATTCCAGCTTTATCCTGGACTCTATCACCGTCTTCGTCCCGGAGAATGTTCTGCTGTGCGCTTTCGCGGTCAAAATGCTGTAATAGGAGCCCGCGAGGATCGCTGCGAATAGGAAGACGATTTCGCTGCATACCTGGAGATCCAAAGATCGATCGGTGATTTCGTTTGAAAATGAAAGTCGTTCTTGAGTGTCGGATGCGGGAGAACGGTAAATACCTCAACGACTTGATAACGATTGGAGAACTCGGCGAACAACAATCTTCCTCCCAAGTGGACGACGGCTAAAAGAACTGCGAGGATCGTAGGCGTTTGACAATTGTCTCTCGGTAGCACGGCAACTGTCGCGAGGATCGCGACGAACAACGGTATCGAGTCTCGAAGGATGAGAATTTCGACGCCGAGGATCGCGGCGGAAACGAAACCTACGAGAAATCTAGCTTTGGCCGACGTTAGAGTCGACGGCAGTTGCGCGAGAAGCAGCGAACCCAACGAAGAGACGGCCATTATCGTTAAGGTTGACGTGGGGACAATTACCTTGGACAAATCCTGGAAAAAGTCGTTGCCGTATAAAAGTGAAAGGTTGAAATACACCGAATTTTTACCCGATAATTGATAACGCAAACGACTCCCACGGCAAGGATCGACGCGACTACCGCGATGAAGAGAGTACCGGTGTAGAGAGACGTCGTCAACTTCCCTTCGTACTTGTTGCGAAGACGTTCCAGTTCCTGCACGCTTGCGTCGTTTGCGACGTACTCCTCCGATCCGGCTGAAACGACGTCAAGTGCCGAAATAACATTCGTGTGTGTCCTATACAGATTCGTCTCGATAGTTAACCAGTTTCGAAAAAGTATAACATAAATGGGTAGGTTTAATAATTTTATAGCAGGGGTTGAAACGGTTCCGAAAATAACTGTTTCAAACTATTATATTTCGGTTCCTACTGAAACGGTTATGGAGAACCGAAATGATGTTATAACTGTTATGGATATATCGGTTCTGGCCTATAACGATTACGGTTCCGGTTCTCCAGAACCGATATTATATCGGTTATAGGCCATCGTTATAGGCCAGAACCGATATATCCATAACAGTTATAACATCATTTCGGTTCTCCATAACTGTTTCGAGAACTAGAACCGATATCATAACTGTTTTCAACCCCTGTTTTATAGTAGTAAGAATTTCATACCGTCCCCGTGCAGCAACTTACAATTAGATCTAGAATAAAAATGGAAAATATACAGTGAAGTCTCGGTTATCCGAGACCCGTTTAACCAAGGTTCCGTATTATCTGAGGTGCTTCTGTGAAGTGCTTCTCACAATGACAGTAGTCATTGAAATAAAAAACATTTATAAACAAAACAGTTAGATCATTGCATTAGTGTGGTCTCATGGATATGCGAGTTTGGGTCAAGTTACACTACTGGGCAGTTGAGCTTCATGGTGCGTCAAGGGGAGTTCTCCCGCTCGTGGTGGGGGTAGGCAGCGCACACTTACGCCGTAGATCGCGACCGCACAGTTATCCAAGATTTAGGGCGGTATTCATAGTCAGTTCTTATTCTTAAGGGTGTCGGATACTGGATTACCGACCTCTGGGGGCAGAAAGAAATAGGTCCAAAAAAAATGGACTACGATGTGATATATAGATATTTTATGGCAATGACCTATGGTCACGTGGTTAAAGATAGTACCGTAGCAAGCTTACCTAGGGGCCCGTGTATGCATAATAAAAATTTATATATACCAATTTTTACTGATAGGGAGGCAATTGACTTCGCAAAGTGTTCCGTATGATAATTGCAATAATAATCAATGCTTCGTAAACATTTACAACTTAATAATTGTGTTTAATATAAATATAGGAATACACCCCAGGTCCATGTAATTTACGTCGGCCCTGCTTACGTCGGGCGCGATAAGGACCCGGCCATGTTTGTAAACAAAGAACTCGGATTTCATCCATTTAGCAGAAACAAGTTTTTGCAGCGAAGAAACACTATTTATTTATGATTTTTTTTTAGAATTTTTTTTGTTCAATTCCGAAGGTCGCTACAGAGCCCTTTTTTGCAATTTGGCTTTCAAAACTTCGTAAAAAATAAATGTCAATGTTTTTATAGAAGAAATTTATTCCAGGACCTTTTTTCAAAAAAAGGGCTCTGTAGCGACCTCGGCCTTTTTTCCCTGAACAATAATATCATAATTATTATGTGTTTTAGTTCCTATTCTGTCCGAAATCCTGCATCTGCTGTCCTATAAAAAATACATGGGGCCCTTTTAGTTCACTTTTCCACCCCTACGCGCTGCTAATCCAGTATCCAACACCCTAAGTCCCCCCCTCATAATATAAATACATTGTAGGGGGCAGACTTAAGCAAATGCTTAAGAATAGAACCGACTATGAATACCGCCCTTACTGTAGAATGTAGAACCAATGGCACGTGCAGGTTGTGGATGTGCTCCTTCTATTCGTCACACTGGCAATGTTCTTTCCTTTTCTTTCTGACCGATTTAGACGCAGACAAAATCGGACGCTCGAGAGCAGCCGGCTAGCGTTCGATGGTGCTTGCAAGCGGCATGGATTCGGCAATGCTCGCAAGCACCATGAACAGTCTGGACTCGGCATAACTGAAAGGACCCAAATCGTTGGTCGTCGACTGCTTAATGGACCACCCATGATGGAAGTAGACAAGAGGTCTGTTTTCTATTCCTGCACTTTCTGAACTAGTACAGAATCAACCACTTGCTATCTCCTTCCGTTTTGTGAAATAAGAGAAGATAGCGATAGACGAGTTCTGAACTAGTGCAGACAGTGCAGGAATAGAAAACAAACCTAAGGTGACCATTCCCGAAGATGCGTAGTGGTTCAGAAGTAGGCGAGCCGTCAGCCAAGCAGCTCCGCCCGAAAATGCAGATATCCAATATGGCTGCTCTTGCACGCGTCTGTATCTACAGGGTGATCCTCTCGCTAGTGGACACAAAAGAAGCGCCGGGCAATGGGACCGTGGCGACCGCACCGCAGGAGGCCACTTGTCGGGCCTAACTTCTACTGACCACCGTCCCATTGTCCGGTGCTTCTTTTGTGTCCCTTAGCGAGCGAATCACCTCGTAGTTATTTAGTATCTGTCGTGTTGCATTTTCGGGTGTTTGCTATGATTGTTCCACTTGGTTCCACCATCCAGCCGCCATTGTGCGCAATGGTTCACCTTGTCTTCTTCCACCATATGGGACCACCAACGGCTTGGGTCTCTTATACAGGGTGCGCCAAAAGTATGGAAACGGTCAAATATTTCGAAAACGGAATATTTTTGAGAAAAATGTTTTAGAACAACGCTGTAGGGTTTTAAGAATTCTATTGAATGGTCGTATCCGTTTGACCTTCAGAGGAACGGTCAAGTTTACGTCAAGGTTAACATGATTTTTTCAAATGGAATATCCCATTTTTTATCAGGCAGTGTTAAAGCTGACGGCGAGACCTTTTCAAAACACTAGCTGGTGACCTATTTCTGTTGAAAATTGCCAAGAATTATCAAGAATCAGGCTGAAGACAATTCGAACATTTAACGAGTTAAAGCACATTAATGCTAAATCTCAAATGCTCAATGCGTATTTATGTTAAAATCGCCCTTCCTAAGCCCATACGTGAGGACCACGATTGGGCGAAGTGCAATCAAGAAACTTCCTCAAGGTGCACCCTAAATAATACTAACAATAAGGCTGACAGCATCAAAGCATTTAAAGCTCAGCACTTGGGTAATTCTCCAGAGAAATAGGTGATCAGCTAGTATTTTGAAAAGGTCTCATCGTCAGCTTCAACACTGCATGATCAAAAATGGCGTGTTCTATTTAAAAAAATCATGTTGACCTTGACGTGACCTTGACCGTTCCTCTGAAAGTCAAACGGATACGACCGTTCAATAGAATTCTTAAAACCCTAAAACATTGTTCCAAAACATTTTTCTCAAAAATATTCCGTTTTCGAAATATTTGACCGTTTCCATACTTTTGGCGCACCCTGTATAAAACAGCAGAGTCCTTTCATTTCTGCGCAGCTTAAGGTACCGTTCCATTCCGAAGAGGCGCGACGCACACTTTTTATGGGCTAGCACGTAGCCACTATGAATGGAAAACCCTGTTCGACTGGATTTTCGGCGTGTCGCGCACAGTCATTAGGACCCCTTGAGAGAGTCGAACTAGTCGTTCGAGTCGTTTACGAGCCCGCGTGCGTTTTCGGCCGTTCCTACGCGCTTGGCGGAGAAAAGACCGGCAAAGCGCGCCGACAAACGGAAGCGCGCCAATGCAAGCGCGCCATCAGAAAAATAGAGATACACAGCTTTGCAATCTTTATGTAATTTTCATTTGCCTTTTATTATTATATATTATTTATATACATATGTATGTGTATTCTTTATTTATTACTATTGCTATGTGTATTAAAAACAGAGGAACGAGACATAAATTGTTCAAAGACAATAGTAATTGAGCACATTGCAGCAAGAGGGGGATAACTAAATCCCTGACATACCTATACATGCTTGTAATTACTCTTTGCATGTTCTATAATTGGATTATTCCATGCCAATCAGACACTTTTTGGAGTAAGACCTTGGATGTTGCTGAAATTTGGATATGTTTAGTTTTTAAGTATATGTATGTAAACGTGTGTCAAAGAATTAAAAAAAATTTGAAAAATTGTTGATTTTACAGCTTTTTGAAATTTAGTGCTCACCTTTTTTCTATTAATTTTAATTCTTGAACTAACAAACGGATAAAAAAGTGTGGGTGCTTATAGTAGAAGTATATATGAGTAACTAATAAAATTATTAGTTGAAACAAAAATGTTTTGAACTGTTTCTTTTGCAATTGTTGTCAAATGCAAGTTTTTCATAGCCGATAAATATGTAAAAATTCGAAAAAATTAAGATCATAACCCTATCTATCCCCTGTACGGAGAAACTTTAAAAAATATGGACCCTTTAAAATGAATAGTATAAAAATTAATTAAATTCGGCGTTGTGTCGAAATCCACCTACTTGATCGACCAAAGCCAAGAGGAGGTTGCAATCCAAGCGACTCACAATGGTCTATCTGCTTGCCGAACCAGGTATTTTTCTGTTTTTATCTCATACTCAATCAATCATACTCTATCTTTGAAAACACATGCTTCAGCAAATAATAAAGTGGCTCCATTTATGATATCGTTTTTTAAGGTTTCTTCGTACAGGGATATGGATAGATAGGGCTATGATCTTAATTTATTTTTTTATTTTTACATATTCATCTGCTGTGAAAAACTTGAATTTGTCCACAATTGCAAAAGAAACGGTTCAAGACATTTTTTTTTCAACTAATAATGTTTATTAGTTACTCATATGTCTCCACTATAAGCACCCACACTTTTTCATCCGTTTGCTAGTTCAAGAATTAAACTTGATAGAAAAAAATAAGTGAGCACTAAGTTTCAAAGAGCTGTAAAATCAAAAAATCTTCAAATTGTTTTAAATCCTTTCACACACGTTTACATACATATACCTTAAAAATGATACATATCCAAATTTCAGCAACATTTAAGGTGTTACTCCGAAAAGTGTTCTTTTCATTTTCGTTATACAAGAAAATAATACAGTTTAAAGTAGAGACCTCGTCACTGAAAAGGCTCAAGCATTGGTGGGCCATTAAGAAGTCAACGACTAAGCATGTCTTTTTTAGTATAGTCAGGGAGTCAGAGACACTTGACATACCATTTTTTGATGTTGGTTCCATAAAGCTGGAAATTGCTGAAAACATAAGTAAACATGTGTCTGAATATGACCCTAAAATGTGGAAAATGAATCAGGTCCGGAAGTCCATTTTTATTGCACAATAAAGTAAAAAATAGGCTCTGTTTTCAGTTTTCCCTAAATAATTCGTTTATTATTGATTTTGTCAAAAAAAGTTTCAAACAAAAGTTGTTCGCAATTAAATTTAGCATATATTGGCTGCTGTCATCAAATAAAAATATTCATTAGTTCGCTCGCCATTGATAATTATGTACTAATGAATTTTCTCGGCTTCTATTGGCCATATCGTAATGCTCTTTTTTTTTAATTTCATGATTTTTTATGTACATTTTAATGCACCTGCTCCCGATACATAAAATTGAAAAATGACGGAGATAGCTCCCTAACAATGCACTTTTATTAAAACAAAGTACCTAATATTTAAACTAAAATTTTTTCCTTGTGTGGGTACATAGTACACATCATGAGCTTTCGATTCCAAAAAGTTTCATCTATATATTTGTCCTGGGCTAGAATTGACAGCTGGTTAAAATATGCGGACTAATAATTTTGCAATAGGTCGTCATTTTAAAATTTGGGGTTGGGCTTGGACACATATCCTTAGTACATCAAGGGACATCATTATATGCAATTATGTTAAAATTAAATTATTTTTTATACCTTTTTTCAATATTCAATGTTTTTCGCACTCTTCAACGTTTCTTCTTGTAATTTTGCAAAATAAAAACTAATTTTTTTCTTTGAAAGCAGCCAATATATGCTAAATTTAATTGCGAATAACTTTTGTTTGAAACTTTTTTTGACAAAATCAATAATAAACGAATTATTTAGGGAAAACTGAAAAAGAGCCTATTGTTTACTTTATTTTACAATAAAAATAGACTTGCGGACCTGATTCATTTTCGACATTTTAGGGTCATGTTCAGACGCATGTTTACTTATGTTTTCAGCAATTTCCAGCTTTATGGAACCAACATCATAAGTTGGATCTCTAACTCCCTGACTAGTACTAGTAAGGAGGTTGCCGCTGGATCTTTTGACAGTGACAATTGCTTTGTGTCCCCGAGTCCTCGCTACTGTACTCAATGCTTGGCTTCAGAAGACAAGAAGGACAGATGTATCGGAAAAGTATGGTCTTTCTCTTTCCCAGTGCTTCAAACAGCGCACACGCCTGCATTCATCGCGGAGCGCGCTTTGACGGAGCGCTTGGTCATAAAACACGGGTATAGTCGTAAAAATCGATCCTTTCGAGTGGTTTTTGCATGGACCTGATGGACGGAGCATTGTATTGCGGGGTTGTGACGAAAGACGGAAGGGGAATCAGCTCTCAGCCACCATTAGTTGGGCCACTAGTGGTGCACTCTATAGTTAAGTGTAGAATTAAAAGCGCGTGGCTTGCACGTAGCTTAGAACGCCATTACGGCCATTTCTGTGAAATTATAAAATTTGACAATAATTATTTACATTTAATTGTGCATTTATGTTGCTTTTATTGATGCATGTAACCTATAACTACAAATACGTACATATGTATAACTGTAATGTATGTAATGTATTCATAATACAATTAAAGAATATACAAATGTATCTGTAACAATATTTTTGTAAGACGATTGTACTATTTCATTACTAGGATCAAAATTTATTGAAAATGTATTTATTATAAATATTAGATATAATGTGTCTAAGTTACCGGCTGGTGACTTCTACAGCGTTCAAATAATTATAAGTTCCCATAATATGGCACGGATGGCACCATCAGTGGCCCAACTAATGGCGGCCGAGGGGCCCCCCTCAAAATCACACGTCCCTCGCCAAGTCTACTTTATGCTCCGTCCTTCAGGTCCATGGGTTTTTGGGACTGTGCGCGCTGCGCCTCTTCGCAATGGAACGGTACCTTTACGTTCGTCTCTGCGCGTCTTCGCGCGCGATTGAGGGTTATCGAGCGAAAGCTCGTAAATTTTGATCCCTTGTTGACACTTTTAAGAACCTCACGAACCAGCGCAGTTCGCGCAGTTGCAGCACTAGGAATCCGGCTTAATATCGAGTCAGACATCTCGTCCTTAGATCGAGTCACGGCTACATAAAAGTAAAAACCTATTTGGTTACAATTGTACGATGCTTTTTGTATATAAGTTTACACACGCGATGAAACTTGATTGAATGCATCTTTTTGCGAAGGCGGAGGCAATGACGGCGGTGGTCACATCGCGTCACTGTATTAATAGCGTGGTACACATCCAAAATTAAACGAACTGAAAATTGAGGCGACAACGAATGTGCTCGAACGAATATGGATCGTGTTGGAACAAAGAAAATCCGCTTTATCCTTTTTTTTTCTATTTTGTATCATAGATGAAAGCTTCGTAATCGGTTGCATGTTTATTTTCAATAAATCTGTAAACTTAAAAACATCCGCGATACCTGCTGCATGCTTTATAACATTTCATTTCATCGAATAACTTTAATTCCGAGTATTTGAAGCGCGCGTAAACTGTCCAAGCGGAATATCCAAAACAAAGTGTGTCAAAACAAAGATCAGTACATCAGTTCCTAGCCTTTATTCTCGATAAAATAGCTATTCACGTAAATCGACCGAGTTGCAAATAGAACGCGAGACGCGTGAAAGCCCAGCGTATAATTGCGTGGGGAAAGAAAAGGCATAAAAACCGAAAACGGATATGCGTCAACGTATTTATTGAGAAACGGAACAGCAGGGATAAACACCGCGCGTCGGCGGTGGTTCCTTGTAAGACTTGGCTAGAGGCCAGCAACAATTATTTTAGATGTACATATTTCCCCGGAAATGAATTTCATTTTCTTCTTCCTCCGTACAATCGGTTTCACATTTCAGCAACGATCTTCTCCACAGTATGTTACTCTTTCTTTTTTTTTTAACGCGTACATCCGTAAAAATATCCGAATGTATTTCCCACTCGCTTCTAAAACAATAACAACGAACGCGCACGGGTAGTATATATTCGCGGGCAACGCGAGTCTCAACCTCAATTATCCTTAATTCCGGTTCAAGTTCACTCCCAAAGTAGCTGGAATTGCAAATATTCTGACAACGATTATTTATATTGATCGTTCGGCATCGATCCTACCCGACGCACGGATCAAACAAACATTTAGCGTGTTCGTTTCTGCATCCTCTATCCGTATATGTAATCCACGCTATCTACCGATTCGTTTACACGATCTACATGTATACTTTTACCTGTGCCAACCAAATGCCCTATATACAGGGTGTAACAAAAATGTTGCAGTTCCTTGAAAGGAGTAATTCCTGAGATGATTTTAAACAACTTTTTCCTTTGCGAAAATGTAAGGTGGGGCTTTGTTAACGAGTTATTAACGAAAAACACCGACCAATAGAAGCACGCATACAGTGGATGAATTTCAGCGCGCGCCCCAGCTTTGAGTAGTATTGGCCCGCTATCGTCCGCGTCATCATTAATCCACTGTACTCGCTCCCCAATTGGTCGGTGTTTTTCGTTAATAACTCGTTAACAAAGTCTCACTTAACATTTTTGCTAAGGAAAAACTTGTTTAAAATCGCCTCAGGAATCACTCCTTTCAAGGAACTGCAACATTTTTGTTACACCCTGTATATAATGCCCTATATATATCGCGTAGCATGGCAAAAGCTATAAACTATAACGTCTGGAACTTTAGATAACGCAAATAATAACCAATTGTTCAACTTGCAATACAACTTTTTTTTAGATCTACTTAACTACTGCATTATTCACACCGAATGGTACATAAAATATAACTAAAAAATTCAGATTTTTACCTTTTTCCATGTCGATGGTAGACACTGGCGTCAGAATCTGCGCCTCACGATTCCTTCTTCGTTGGAATTCTCCAATTTCTTTTTCTTATCAATTACTTCGTCGTTGTCATTTCTAATCTGATCAGAATAAATCAATCGACTATTTCTATTTTTTTCACGAGCGATTTGCGCAGAACGAATCGAATAAGAAACTTTTTTTTTTTTATAGAAAAAGAGAGCAGCGCGAGCAATCAACTTGGGAGTAAATTTTACAAAGACGATGTATTTGATTCCTTTGTAGCCGAAGTAAATTAGCTCCGTTCAAACGAGACTTTGATTGTCTGTACAGCTTTTATACATTTATCAACACTTGCAATGTGATTGATCGCGTCAATTTCGTATTGAATATTTGGAATATTTTAAAATTTAGTGACTACGGTGGCGGCGACAATAGGTAAGCAAGAGACGAATGCTGGACCGACCGGTTTCACGACTACGAACATTGCAACTGGTGGCCGAATTACAAGCTAAGTTTAACGCAAAGCTTTCCTATAATCTGTTCAAGGTAACTCCACCGCAAACTCCGTTGCTTTTTCGATTAAAGCGCACGGATAATGCACTGTAATTCTCTACGGTCAACAATTTTTTTGACACAATCTCAACCACCGTTTATTTCCGTTTCCTTTTTTTGATACTTCGTGAACAACAGTAAACAATTAAGAGTAAAAATATATATATTTTAACAGGCGTGTTTCATAGATAAAAATTTTCTACCAAACCTTCACAGTATACATACACATTATTTTTAACAATACTACCTATTTGTTCAGGGCCACTAATTAAAATACGAACTTGAAGCTTTTCTTGTCTCAGGGATATGGGACAGGTACATATAAAAATAACACAAGTATTCGCATAGTTTTTACTGTACAGTAGACTCATTCGATTTCAGCTGCATTATTACTAATACATACACTGCAACGAGATCCTACCTCGACATTAGTCGAGTTAGTTGGACAATAAAAAATTAGTTATCAATTTTTGTAACACGTCTGTTTTAAATTAAATCTAAAATAAGGTTACGGTGCTATGAAAAGAGAATTCGTTAGATTCACAGATATAACACGAGTTTTAAATAACTACAGATAATGAGTGACTGCATTTCTAGAGTTCAATCATCCTCTTTCTATTATCAGAAAATCAATTGCAGTTCTCGAAGATTATATAGTCGGAATCGAACAAGCCGGACGTACGCGTTATATATTTCCACATAATTACCATCGTGTGTTTTTGTTTTATATTTTGTCTTGTACATCGTTACGTAGAAGATTGCCGCGCGTATGCGTTATAAAAACTCCATTTCACGTTCAATTCCAACGAATTTCAATTGCTCCGTTGGCCCGTATCTGTAAAGAAACTCGCTATAGTAATTGGCAAACGGTAGAATATACGGTATACGTTGAATCTCAATTAAATTCAATGGTTCACCTGTAATCGAAAAACAATTCCTCGCCAGGTTGAATGGCTCTCTTTGCAAAAATACCTATTCTGTGATCACCGTTTACCATCATCACTTTTGCGTAACAGTTTGGGTTTATCGAGTGATTGGCAAATCTTATTTTATTTCCCTTTCGCGTAGCGTCCACGACAAAGTCTAAAAATTACAAATTCAACATTAGCATTGGTGTTACTGTTTCTTAATTTAATGGAAAACTGTAGGACAGCGCGCGCGCGCGCTCACGATTATTCTCACCATTGTTGAGGTTGAAAAGAAAACTGCACATGTACTTGTCGTACACTTTGCCTCTTCTATCGGCCTCGTCTTGACTTATAATTTCACCGCAATATTCAGAAATGAATTCGTTCTTTGCCGCAGATTCTTTAAGAAATATTCCCCATCCAGCCACGTCGGAAGGCGCCATCAACAGATGTTTGTCTGAAAATCAATCGCTCCTTTTTATTTTTATCCTGACTACTAGTTTATCTGATTTGTCGTGAAAACGATCTTTTTGGAAAGAGGAAAAAAAAAATGAAGACACGTACGGAGACCACGCTGAACGCTCACGTTCTTGCAAGATATTTTAGTAATGTGAAACTGATCTGCGCCACACGTTTGACAAAGGTCCGGATCGCATTCTCTTACAGCGAGATAACACGGACATTGTTTAGTATTACACTGAGCTTTACACCTGCATCCTGGGAATCGGTTTTGACATTCGCTGCTACACTGACAGAATTTTTCACAAAAATTTTGAGCCTGTATACACGGACACGAGTTGTCGCATTGTCGTCCTGGATGATCGCACGGCGCAAAATTATGGACATGATTAGCACCTTTACAGAACAAAAAAAAAATACAGTTTATTAATCAAATACCAAGCACAGAATCTCATTATACGTTATTTGTTCTTTCTACTCTGTTTTCACATTACCAGAATCCTTCTTCAATTGTATCTTTCTACAATGCATCGACCAAAGTCGATGTTTCTTCTTTTTCTTTCGTGGCGGAGTAAAGTCCTTCAAATTTTCGATGGCAGGAATATCTGAGGCTTCCTTTTGCGCGAATTGATAGACTTCTTGACACGTTTTCGTCAACATTATTTGTGCCAGAGCACACGGATTGCCAGGGAAAGCTTTGTGAAGAGCTCGGAACAAACTTTGCTCCGAACCAGTCCACGACAATTCGCTCTCCGTCTTTGTTCGCTTGTCTAAACCCAGAAGCGTAAACGGCGTTTGGTTCTCTGGTTGGGCTTGATCTTCGATCGATCCTTCAGACTTTGTCTCCTTGTTCACGTTTTGTTTAAAATCTAATCCAACATATTAATCTTGTATTAATTTATACGAGTATCGATAACGAAATAAGAAAATTTTTCGACAAAGCAGTTTTATATCTTACCTTGGCAGCCGCCCTGACTGTACTTATTGCTATCGTTACTATCTTCGCTGCTCGCTTCGTTCCCAGAGTCTACGCTCGCTTGTTTTCGTACTTTTCTAGGACCTCCACGCTTTTCGTCGCTTTCCTCGTCTTTTGCATCAGCCGCTTGTGCTGCTAATTTTTCCTTCATCCCTTCCTGTGAAATAAAACTACTTTTACGTTATCATGTACGCTCCGGCTGCGCGGTTCATCGGGTGTACGTATGTTTTCGCTTTTACCAAATGCATGTAACATTCTGCGCCACACGGTTCCGAAAACGGTTTTAGATCTGGTCCTTTCCGTTTTTGTAAATTTGGTCCGGGATGGCACACTTGGAGTCCTACGAATTAAAATGTGAGCTTAGCTCGAAAGAATTCGAAGCAAAGAACAATTCGACGTGCGTTACGAAAAGTAGCACATTTCGATTCTCTTATGAAAAGCAGCTCGTTCGTCTTCGTTATCACGAAAGGTAACACATTTCGTCCTTCACCGCGAAAAGTAGCATATTCGGTCGATTAGCTACGAAAAGTAACACGTTTCGTTCTTCACCGCGAAAAAGTAGTCCATTTCGGTGGTTAGCTACGAAAAGTAGCATGTTTCGTTCTTCACCGCGAAAGGTAACACATTTGGGTGGTTAGCTGCGAAAAATAGCACGTTTCGTCCGTTCCCACGAAAACTAACATGTTTGAATGGTTTGCCTCGAAAAGTAGCATGTTTCGCCTTACAACTCTAATTTCATTCTAATTTTCTACTCTATAGACATCTTTTATGTTTTAGTACCGAGAAACGTATAGTATTGTATACTATAAAACTAAGACTTCATACATAAGAACTGTTTTATTGCTTTGACACAAAAGAAAACTTAAATAGAACAATAGCAGAATTACAATTACTTAAATTTTACTAACTACTTGTCGTGTATGTATGTATATTTTATATATATTAGAATAAGTACTATATTATATAAGATATTATTAAAGATTGACAAAGATATAAAAATAAATAAATAAATAAATAAATAAATATATATATGTATATATTTGTGTCAATCTTTGATAATATCTTCATAGAATTGGTGAAACTCTACTGGAATTATGCTTTTAGAAATCATAGTGGAAATATCTTCTTTTTTCTTCGATGATATTTGAATCTTACCAGTATATGCATTTTTTAATTTGTAAGTGTTAATATCGTCTCTACTAACATTTTTTTTTTAAATCTTCATTTTCACCATAAGATTTGAAAATAGTAATTTTAAGTTCCTAGTATGTATTTTAATCATGTATATAACAGTTTTCTGGAAAATCATAAAAATCCGTTGCAAATCCCTATTCTTAGTGGCAAAGCAGTGAAATGTATTAGTTTTCGCGGCTGAAATCCAAATGTGCTAATCTTCGTAGCGAAGCAGTGAAATGTATTAGTTTTCGCGGCTGAAGCCCAAACGTGCTAATAATTCGTCAGAAACGATGAAATGTGCTTTTCTTCGCGGGAAACCGAAACGTGCTGTTTTTTGTAAGAGAATCAAAACGTGCTACTTTTCGTAACGCACGTCGAATTAAACGCGTGGATCTTAGTAAACGCAACCACCAACGACGATTGCAAATAAACTGATCTTGAATTATTATAATTTACAAATGCTCAGTTTATAATGCCGATGAAACGACGCGCTGAATCTTGGTCTGATCCTCTCATAAAACCATTGGATTCAAGAAAAATACACTTTCGTTCAAATTGTTACGACACTCACGGTGAAGAAAACAGTCGTATTTGAAACATCTTCTGCAGAAAAGCGTGTGAAAAGAATGCATCGTCTGTTCCCTAGGTACGCTTTTAGCATTTACTCCGTCAATGTTTGGCGTACATTCTGGTGGCAAAACGTTTGGATCCGACCTCTCCGTTAGTTCGATATATTTTTCCTTTAATTCCTCTGGTCTACCTTTGTCAGGGAACATACTAGATATTGCCTAAAAAATTACTGCGTAAATACGATACATCGTTCAAGTAAGATTAAGCATTCGGTCATTCTACGTACATTGAATATATGCATAGATGGAAATGGATTTCCCTCCGGTTTAACATTTTCTAACAATTTATCACTTTTAACTTCTATTTTAACATTATTATCCTTCTTATCTTTAACATCCTCTTTCTCTTTTGCTTTCTTTGTTTGTTCTCTTTCTTTGTCTTCCTTCTCATATTGTGCTAGAGCATTCACTAGGTCAACAAATATAGAATCATCCATAAAACCAGATTCTCTGTCTCCGTGAACCTGCAGTGATTTTCAAAATTATATTCTACAACTTAACGTATCCCAACAACGCTCCCAACTTCTTCTCCGTACCTTTCCGTCGTAGTTCTTTATTAATTCTTCGATAAATGTGCCGTCTTGATCTAAAATTTCATCCCCCATATATGGTATGTTATGTAACACAGTTTCATCCTCGACCATAAAATTCTGTTGTATAGGTGCCCAAGTATACATTGTCGGTATAGGGGTAACGGCGTTAATAATTTTAACAGGGCACATTTGCGCCTCTCCGTCCGAACTAGTAACCTCTGCTTTCTTCATACATGAAACGTGAGCTGGTATGTCTTGCATAGCAAGCCACATAGCTTTCCCATCTGCCCATCGTTTCTGTTCAGTTATCAGAAGTTCTAAGAAAGCAAGTTCAACGTTAAACATAAACATAGACCCACACAGGCTCTATATATAGCAATATTTTTGGACCCGTCGTGGACGACGCGGCGCTCTGATCTGTCTCCGTTTTGCAATAATATAGTCTTAACACGTTCCGTGCGGGACGTACCGATATCGGTACGTCGACCCTGGTTTCTCGGCGAAGTATTGGCTCGCCCAAAAAAAGGCCTCTGCGAAGAGGAAAGGTCCACTAGATGGGACTAAACTTGCACCACAGGGGACTGACACACGATGGGACCAAACTTTTTCTATCATTTTTAGGCCCCGCATGAAACGTGTTAAAGCAAGCATAAAGCCTACACGTATTATAGAGCTTACTCATGGCTGTAACTAGCATTAATACCCCTTCTAAAAATATTGCTATGTATAGAGTTTACGCTACCACAAGTAATAATCAATATCTAACAATCGATCGAAACATGAAAAATATTGAAGATTTTGACAGGAACAGATGAACATAAATATTTATGTATGGGAGGGAAAGTGAAATAAATGCTAAGAAACAAACAGTGCGCGTTTACGTAGGAAATCATGCAGATTTGGAAGATTTAGTTTATTAACAATATTAGTACTAGATGAGTTACAATTACGAGAAAAAGAATAGCAGGAAGTGGTTTTGTTTTAGTTTCGAATAACAATATTACTTACCAGACATAACCTTCCGATTTTGATTCCAAGCTATCTTCACCTCATCCGCCCGTTTATAACGCTTCATTTGGCGCAAACGCATATATTCGGATTTGACGCGTTTCCTCCATTCTGCAGACACTTTCGCTTTCGACATTGTCTTAGGAAATTAATTTGTCATTAGTACACAACGTATATTTTCAGCGGGACACTTAGAGACATCGGGGACATCTTTGTTTTCTGTTTTTTCTTTTCTCGTTGTCAATTCGATAGTAGGTGCCGAGCGCCCCCAATATGCACGCACTTGAATTAAAGATTTTGTCCGTTTTGTAAGAAAATTCGTGATATATATTATTATAAACATCTAGGTAACTGCGTAACGCAATCCCTTTAGCAATTTTATGGATCATGAAAGTATAATTCTTAATAAACATAAACGCGTAAAAAAGTAAAGACAGAAGAGTGTGAAGTATGCCTCGCATTCACTGATCTAGATCAGTGCTCGCATTATATATATTATTCGTTTGAATTTGAAATTGAATCTTTTACATATATCGATACATGTATAATGTATGTATATCACCTCATTCCCATTTTTTCATCGGCTTGTCGTATTCGTGAATTGTTGGTTAATTGCCAAAGGAGTTGAAATATTCTGCATTTGTAATCGTAAACAGTGGCAAACAATGATAAATAGTGCTGACGCGAGAAATCAAGAGAACTCTGCGAATAGCCTGCTTATATATGTATGTAAGTACTTATTTACATACGTATGCATTTATTCTTTGACGTCTACCAAGAAGAAATTTACTGAATTATCGATTTATTCAAGGATTTAACTACTTTTCGTATTTTGTATATTTACATATGTACGTCGAATTCGTATGCGCATGCGGGAGAATTTTTTAAATTTCTTGCATTTAATTTAATAAACAGTCAGATCTTGTTCGTTGAATTGTGCGTAATTAAGCGTAAGTACATAAATTCCTACGATAGATCAGTTTTGTCCATTGAAAATGGCGTGATCGTATTAATAGAAAATTTGACCATTTTATGTGTGCTATTCAAAGTAACGGTACAAATTGAAGAAAATTTGAGAATTCAGTCAGGAAGTCGAAAAAATCGAATTTTCAAAAATGACAGTTTCTGAAAGTATCTCATTTTAGAAATATTTTCTGAAAGTTTCAAATTTGTCTGACTAAATTGCATAAAGGTATAGACACAATTAATTTCTTCATTATATACAATTAGCTTTTGAAACTTTAAACGCATTTTTTTCGAAACAATAACGTTTTCAAATGCGGTGAGCAAGATATTTCTAAAACTACTGCACCAATCTTTTTCGCATTTAGTGAGCTTATTTCAGATATTAAAATCTAGTAGTTGATCGAAGGATTATTTTTAATGTATGTTTAATTTTATGAACAAAAAATGGCCGTTTTTTAGCTTTTACTTTAAACAGTCACCATTTTGTTTTCACATAATATTTCGAAAATTCCTTCGATTAATCAGAGGAAAAACTAACAAATTAACGAAATCTTTTGAACGACAGTGTTCACTGCAAAACCATTTTTTGAAAAGTGATTGCGTCGGTCATCGTTATAATAACATCCACATAAATTAATATTTTTATACACCAAAAAATTAGGAAATCTATCAGTAACATCAAAATAAAATCGCTAACTACATATTTATTAGAATAATATAAGACGTTTAAATATTATTTACGTATCATCACATTTTAATAAAGCTTGAAGCTTACATACAAATAGGGTAACTGTGCCTTATTTCGGCCCCTACCCAATAGTCAGCCTCCCTGAAAATAAATTGCTTAGAATAAGAAACAGCAACAAAATTTTAAACAATCAACTCACTATTATCATCAGCCTTCCCCCTCCTTCCAATGTGTACCCCTAACCTTTGAAAATATTAACTATAGTAAACTTCGTTGTGAAAGTAATTGGATTGTTGACGACTGGTGCAAAAATTTGAATTATTTTAGTACTGTAAACGGCACATCGAAATAGTGTATATGATCAATAATAATACAAAGTTTTGTGCATTATCATTTTGTATACGCAATCAGTAACATTCAAATAAGTTGTTTGTGTGGTCATAACTGCATCTAAAAAATTAATATGTACATATTTTCGAAGTGGCCGACTATTGGTATTAAAAATACAAGGAAAACCAATAATCAGCCTCCCCGACTGACTATTGGCTATTCGTCAGAAATGGCTAATTCGAACCCTAGTTACCAAGCAAATGAACCTTACTTTTCCGAGTAGATATTTCTTTCTTATTGCTTCCTATCAGAATTTATAAAAATCCAATAGTCGGCCGTCAAAAACACAAGGCGGCTGAAAATTGGTACCTAAGCAGTTCATTAGTCGGCTGTTCATAATTTAAACATTTAAAAGTTTTGGAAAAAATGTGTTTTTGGATTTTGAGTAAACTCAACAGTAATTAAACAATACCATCTAAAATGTACTGAATTTGCAGACCAAGCCTATGCCGAAATTGATAACAAAATATTTATTTGCCCTTTGTGTTCCAAATAAACTATTTTATTTATACTCATCTTTCTTTATATTTTCATATTAATGTGTACTGCTACTAATTCCTTGTACACTAATGGGAATTCTTTCCCGTAAATAAATAAATAAATATTTTTCTACCTCATCGTTTATAAAGAAAAAGATTAATATTTTTTCGTTTATTCTTTAAAAATAAAGGTTTATGTTTTGTTGGATTTTTTATGCAATTGTTTGATAGAAATAAAGATTTGTTTTGTTTTGTAGTAATTTGATCAATTATAATTACCTATAATAAGTCTATACTTTTGTAACGGCTGACTATTGGCAAGTGAAAGGCTGAACTTAGGATCTTACTGGCTTACTATTGGAAAAAGGGACATTTTCGCATATTTTATACATTTCGACTATAAATTTGCACTATTTATTTATTTCGACTATTAATATTGCACTATTAAAATAACTATTTAGATATTTGAAAAATACAGGCTTTAAGGAATTGAATTATATAAATATTATATAGAAAATATTATATTTTTAATAACAACACTTTAGCTGAATTTTCATTCTGTCTTAAATGGCCGACTACTGGAACATTTACCCTATATCACCGTGAACACTTTATTAGGCGCAACCGCAAATGACGATTTGCGAAAATGCACGAAAATGCAATAAATAATCGTGTAAACATTAATAGTTCCTCCTTTTCACCTCGATCGATTATAATACGTCTTTCGTTCGTTACATCTTTGGTCGGTTTCGCTTGCGCCCTCTGGGACCTGTAATCAATTTACGTTTAATATAAATTGTATTTGTGTCTCGAATCGATGAAAAACTATTAAGTATTTTCTCACCTATGATACTCAGTAATACGGGCAAAAATATTAAACCATGACCGGCGCCAAAGATTACAATACCCAGATACATTCTGAAGTAGAATACTTGGAAGATTTGAGTCTTGGAAAACGCCAGAATCGCGATTCCTATGATTTTCGTTAATGTGATTCCAGAGAATACCTGTATCGGAAAATAAGATTTTTTTCAACAAACAATGAGTTGTCTTTATTGACTTGGGCTGTGTTCACGCTAGGTAATTTGCATATCTACAAAGTACATTTATAAATTATACATATAATACTTACGGAGCTTCCCATTTCGTTAAGAGTCTCCGACGCTCGAGCGAGTCTTGTAATTGACTTAGAATTCAGGTACGAGTGTATAATATGACTACAAAACTCCACAGCAATGCCTACTGCCTGCAACGGAATAGATCTCTTCTATTATTCGTCTGTGGAATATAATTTGGACAATTCGGCAATTGCGTTTACGTACCACTACTAAATTGACCAGAGAAACCGCGTTCAATTCGATATTCCACCAATACATGAGACCACCCATGTTTATAATTATCATGAGTACCGTAAGCAGCACCATCACTGCCGAAAACAACGACAGTCCCGTTAAAAAGATAGTCACCAGAAAAATAAGGCACAGAGAGAAGCTCAGCGACGATATAGCTTCCTTCCAGATGGTAAGATATTGCTCGTAATACACGTAAAACACGCTAAAGAAGAAAGAAAAATAAAAAAAAAAAAGAAAAACGCGTCGCTTGAAATAGTTTGAGTAGACGAAACCAGTCTCATCGAATTCGTCGCACGATAAACTCGTGGATACAATCGACGTGGCGACAATGATTCTTGTCACTGGTAACAAATATGATGTGCGATTGTAGCTTGCTACAGACCTGTACGGAAATACGGTTACACTGTGGTCGCTCTGATATTGTTTAATCATCGTTGTAATATTCTCCGCGATTTGTCTAGCAGATTTCAGTGATTCGTACCAATCCGATGGTTTCTTCAACGGGGTATGATAACCCATGAAATAGCTGTCGCCAACGTCAATGCTACCAGAATTATCGACGTAGTAATCTATTCCCTGTGAAATTGGGAATGTACATGTAGTCCGATAGATAGGAAATGTTTGAAACTATGTATTATACGCAAGGAGAAATAAGCTTACGTCCAGGTACGATGATCGACCAGATTTTGCGCAATCTTGATCTGGAATGTCTTGTAGAAAATACGGAATGTATTTTCGGAAATTGGGTGTGTCTGGTCGGGAGCCATCCCTAGTAATGTTACAGCTCTCGCAGATTTCAACTATTAGACAAGGTTTTTGTTTTAACGAATGTCTGAGAATTACCAATTTACTCTACCAATTTTTCAAGTTTTATTAAAATCGTTCTCTCTTTGTTCGTGGAAATATCGATTAAAGTAAGCTAGCTCTTTTTCAATTAGGAGAAGTAGTGATTTACTTGTATGTAAACCTGATGATCAAATATAGAAACACAACTCAAACTCAACTACATACAGTTGCAGACAAAAGTTTCCGAACGTTATCTATTTTCATACTTTATGCAGTTTCATGTATTTCATTTGGAGTAATAGAAAAATCTATTTGTACATTCATAGAGAATTTCATAATCTACAAGAATTCACCGAAATCATATTTATAAAAATACGTTTATCTTTTTATATTTACCTTAAATATAGCACAACAAAAGTTTCCAGGCGATTTATTAGTATTTAGTTAATCCGATTTTTTCGCAGATTTTAGTACTATTGCCCAGCCACTTGATGGCACTCGGCCACCAAGCTAAAACTGCAGCGAGGAAAGGGGAATCGGCCAGTCACAGCGCCCGATTCTGTGCAGTGACGTCACAATGTGAATCTGGCGCTGTGACTGGTCGATTCCCCTTTCCTCGCTGCAGTTTTAAGTCGGGGTCCCACTAGAGAAAAGCGCGGCGCGCACGGTCCTGAAAACCAGCTGAAAAAGTCGATTTTCACGAGCAGATTCGTCCTGAAGTGCTTAAAGTACTCTGTCAAGGCGCGCTTGGTACTTCAGGATGAGTCTGCTCGTAAAAATCAACTTTCTCTGGTGACTGTCAGGGCAGTGCGCGCCACGCTTTTCTCTAGTGGGACCCCGGCTTTAGCTTGGTGGCCGAGTGCCATCAAGTGGCCGGGCAATAGTAGCTGCTACTGTATTCTTCTCGATATCGTCTCGCCGAAACCACGCGCTACGGGCTCCCTGTTTATCCCCATTATTTCCCCTCCACGGGAAGGGGGGTCCCCCTTCTTGGAACCAGCGAAGCGGACGACATGTATCGGATTACATGGTAGCCGGCGTGGTGCTCGGTTGCCGCGAGGGATCGAATATCCGTGCGAAACAATAATAATACGACGGCAGAAAAATCGGATCTTGACGAACGTGACACCAATCGATTCCTTATGCTCTCTCAATGAAGAAAAAACCAAACACGATGTAAATCGAGTTATAATTAACGAAATTACGGAAAAACTTGATTTACGCATAAAAATGCTAATTTCGTTAAAAATACGTCGATTTATATGAAATTTGGTATTTTTTTTAATCAGGAGAATGCCAGGAATCGAATGGTGTCACTTTTTTAACGCTACGGTAAAAAATTAGAGTCGCCATACAGTCAGTAGAAAAACGATGACTCATCGGTCCAATGCCTTAGAGACGGCGCGGCGAGTTCTCGCTCGCTTCGAGCATCAAAAAAACGTTGTCCCCACTCGATACGGGCTCCCGTCCGGTTCCGAGGCGCGAGACGATATCGAGAAAATACTGTACTGTATTCTTCTCAATTTTTCAGGAATCTATTTCGGCAATTATATCGTTAATAGTGAAGTTGACTTCAAATAATATTTTTAAAATTTTGACAAAAAATTGAATCATCAGTTATCAAACTTCGTAAGTAGACGAATATAGTGAGGCAGTGAGCGACGAGGATAGCGGCGCGGAGAAAAGAAAACAAAGAACACAAAGACATGGTGTCCTTTACTATTCTGTTACCTCGCCGCTCACCGTCTTACTATATTTGCAACCTAAGAAGGATAAACTGTTAATTAGAACAATTTCAAAAAAATACGAATATCGAAATCAACAGTTTTCGAAATTTTAAAGCGTGTGTAAATGTTTAAATGAAGGAGGTTGACGTCACAAAATCTAGGGAGTAATGCAGAAAGATTGGTGAAAGGCAGACAATTTTCGAAATATGACGATGTATGTACAGAAATAAGTCGAAATTGAAGTTCCTTATTTAAATCCTACTTGCAAAGACTAATTACAAGTATGCCAATAAGATACTGATTGTAAGCTGCCATTGACAATAATTGGCGTATAACCAAATATAAAAAAATCGTTCAGAAACTTTTGTCATTCTATAATTCAGGCATGAATTCGGAAACTTTTGTCCGCAACTATATACAGGGTGTGGTTTTTATCTGTGAACGTGTAAATATCTACAGAATTATTGATGACACAAAACAAAAATTCAGACAAAAATGGCAGGGTTTGAAGGGGCACGTATGATGCCTATATGAAATTGACCCTGTGATGACCTTGAAAAGCTGTATGAAGGTCACGGGCACATTTTTTAATGGAACTCTATATTTAATTTTATATTCATATAGCTGGCATTGAAGTGTTTTCAAGACACTACTACAAATACATTTTGCACACACACACCCTGTATCTTCGCGGAAAATTAGAAAATATTTGGAAAAATTTCAGAAACATTGTTAACGTTCCTAATTTCTGGTACACCTGATGAACGCATCAATTACCTTTCGTATGCGGACAAAACGATTGATTGTTCGGGAAATATTTGCAACAACTGGGAATACTGGACCAATCTATGTAGTCATCTATCCAAGAAGAAGCCGCTTTTGATAGATACGACCTACAACGAATAACAATTCGAGTTTAAATTTTATTGGCAGCAGCAATAAAAAAAAAATAAGTACACGTATAGAAAAGATGTACGAACACGGAGGGTTGTTTCGAGGCCGAGTAAATTTGCGTGTAAAGGGAATCCGTATTACATCCTTGACCACCGCAAATCATGTTCTGAACGTTCGTCTGACTATAGTTCAATCCTGTGGTGACCACGAAATAGACAGGTGGGCCCATTGATAACAGATCTTCCATAAACTGCAAATCGATTGATCGTGTTTAATTTATCGTTAAACATGTAGAAAATAAAACAAGTGTATGCGATATACGTTACTTGAAAATATTTCAAAACATAAGAATCAACCGGCATCGAGAGCTTCTGATCTAAGCCGATACCAACGTTCGGCATCACTATAATGTTCACGATGAAAGCAACGAAGAATACGATCAGTACGATCACTCTGACCGGTGTCTTCATTAAGCACGGGGTATAGTAACGTCGAAAAACGGTTTCTACTGTACCGCGACTCTCTTTGAACGCGAAATTTTCCTTCTTTGTTTTCATGCAACAGAACACGTCCAGTAGATTGTTCTGAAAAAAATGGTGTTTCAATTTTCGAGAATTGTTACCGGAGCAGACGAAGACTTGGAGACACCCCGCGACCCTTTCGCCTAATTATCATAATTGGATATAATCAAATAACTCCTCACCTTCGATCTCTGAGCGTCCAGCGATAAAAGGCTAACGAAGGCTGTTATTTGCAAGAGAAAATTGATCAGAATCGATAGAGACGCGTAAAGCGCAAAAGTTTTTACAGCCGGCATCGTGGATAATGTTCCTAAGGGTGCATCACAAAACTTATGTAATATTACGTTATATTAGTTAAATATAATGTATTAGTTACTAACGCTAACTCACTAACCGATTAAAAAGCAAAAGCATTCGGATGAGCTAGTGAGCAGCATCGACGGTCCAACCTCAGACATGATTCTTCCAATATGATCGGAGATCGATTCATCCACGCGTTTCGGATGTCTCTGGTGCATTTGCACCAGTATAAAGATATTGTCCACACCCACGGCCAATACCAAGAATGGAATCACCTGTGTATACATAGGGTGATTTATTGTTTAGCACCTCTTTTCTTCCATTTTTCACACATACTACAGCTTACTTACCTCTATCGTGAGAAGGGTCGTGGGTACCCCGATGTAACCGAATACACCAAGGGAACAAGCGACCGATGCCATCACTATAATAATGCCGCCGATACTCAACATTATTTTGCTGTTCGCCTGAAATTATGCAAAAAATAACGATTAATTTGCGAGTATCTAGCGTTTCGTTCTAAGGACAGGGTTGTTGCCTCGATTCCAGGCGAATGCCCACCGTCGTTTTTTTGCGAGGGGTCATTGCAAAGTATTTCTATTTAGTTGTCGACGTTCGTTAGAACAAATGTTCACATACTTAATCGTTTATTTAAGAGTTTATTTAAGAGCTACTCCTCGTTTCATTCTCCTCTAGGTCTAAAACAATTTGGTTGAATCCTTCGCAATGTCCCCATTTTGGTACTACCAAAAAGGCGCAGAAGAGTTCCATGATACGCATATAATGCATTTGACATTAAACAAATCGGTGGTGTGTAGGATAAACAGGAAATTTGAAAAGAGCTTGTGGCGGGAGAAAACTTACAAAGCATCCTTTGACGGAAAATTTCATTTTACCCAGGGCGAGGGTAACGTACACGAACATCACTACGTAGCTGATAACGACTGTTGACACCTCTGCTCTCGACGATCGTTCTAATTCGTCCTGGATGGATTTCTCGGTAGTATACGCAACATTCATAAAGTCCGGACGCTTATTAGCGTCCCAGTCTTTCATGAAATCGATAAATCTGAAAGGTTTATTCTTGTTGCTATTCTTTATTGTTGCGTGGGGGTCGATGTAACAATCATACGAATATTCTAGTTCCGCTGAGGAAAATTGGCATTACTTTTGCCCGATAAATTTAATCGAAGAAACTTTACCGCTGTTCCCATTTTTTCGCCGATGCGAGTACAGTCTGGTTTAGAGAGTTTTTGACGAGGAACGATAGAACCAATCCGTTTGCCTTGATGTAGTCTTTAGAGTCGTAGTTAAACTCATTCTCTCGAAGAAATCCTCCGTAAGCTATAGCAGGCAAAACTGGTCCTTTGTATGGTGCCATGCAGTCGGGATTGAACGGATTTCTTTAATGAAAGAGTTGGACGATAATTTATTAAAATCACGGAATTCTTGGATCGACATAATTTTCTTGTCCCAAGACGACGCAAAGTGGGCCAAACGATCAATCTTTCTTATTACTTAATGATTAATTTTTTTAAGTACCTAAACCCTTACAGATTCTTAAATGAAATATTATTTGCGATTGAAAACTATTTTAAAAGGATAAAAAAAATACAGAAGTCTGCAATGGTAATCGCATTTAAGAATATCATCCAACGGTTCATGTTTCCGCTTCTATCTGACGGTGATATTGTCTGCGGTTTATTTTGCCTTTCATGAATCTCGTGCAGAAAAGAACGTACTTTCATTCTGTATTAAACAAAATTTAATAAATTTAATAACAATTTAAAAACACTATTCATTTATCCCTATGCCATCAACAACACCGTGTTGAATAATCTGGAGAAAGTGCCCCTGATAGCCATGTCTTGCCAAATTTGTGCCAAATTGGCACCAAATTCATACATGCCAACAACCTAACCAAAACCGTAGTCATCTGTTTCCGTAATAGGATGCCAATTTCTCAACAGATCTACACATTACAGATTCTGTATCAAATTTGCTGCCATCTCGCAACAAATGTTGTAATGTCAGAGTCTGTAAAGTTCTGCTCGACAGGTTTGGCTATCTGGGTGCGAGACACACCAAGAGTGTGTTATTCACTGCCTCCCTGTCTTTCGTAGACCATTATAACCATATAAAATATGTGGCTTGCAGGGCACTGAGTTTTATAATAAGATCCATCTTAGATTTCAACACCCAACTACATTTTACTACATTCAAAACACTCTACTCTGCTCTTGTTCTACCACACCTCATTTACTGTTCGCCGATCTGGAATCGCCAACAACAAGTTCGCATCTATGCTCTTGAAAAGATCCAACACAAATTTCTAGGATTTGCATCATATAAGCTTGGCAAACCAATGGATGGGAATTGTCATATCTACGACTCCCCTATGTCGCTTCTGAAGACTTCTTACTTTAGAGCAGTGCAGATTTATTGCCCAAGCGATATGGCATATCGCGTACCGTGCCAACAGCGACCAGGCAGGCCGTCTGCATCGACTTGCCGTTGCGTTGCCGTGCCTCACGGAGTGCTGTTGCGCTGCCATTTTCTCAGCGTACCACGACCCTGGCCTGCCATACCCATGGACATGGACCTAAAGCTGAGGTCCCACGGAGCGTGCTAAAGGCGCGGGTAAACACGTGCAACATTGGTGCGCGGACGCGCAAGGACGCGCATAGCGAATATCCCGTATAGAAAAAAGCAATCTCTACTTGCAGGCACTCGAAAAGGGTCTGTTTTTACGACCAGACGCAACATCACAGCCGCGCAAATGTTTGAGAATGTCGGGTTCGGCCTCGGTCCGAGCATTTGCGCGCTGTGATGTTGCGTCTGGTCGTAAAAACAGACCCTTTTCGAATGCCTGCAGGTAGAGATTGCTTTTTTCTACACGGGATACTCGCTATGCGCGTCTTTGCGCGTCAGCGCACCGATGTTGCACGTGTTTACCCGCGCCTTAACACGAGCAGCGTTGCGCCGCGCTACACCGATGGCGGCGAAAAAGCAGCTCGGCGCGAGTCACGGCATAATCCGTGCTACACAACGCGCTTCCCGCTCCACGGACCGCGATTGAAACGGTTCTCGCGCTTGTGTAGCACGGATCATGCCTTGACTTACACCGAGCTGCTTTTTCGCCGCCATCGCTATGGCGCGGCGCGACGCGGCTCGTGTTAGCACGCTCCGTGGGACCTCAGCCTAAAGGACGGTGCGTAAGTTTGAGGGGTTGCGGCGACAGACGGAAGGGGTATCGACCTCTATTAGACTTTCAGCCATCTTGAGTGGCCCAGACTGCGATGCCTCTTTAGACGAGTTTAATTACTAAATCAGCGTGGTAACTGCGTGTAGCCGTGTTTGGTCGTGCTCTAATTGTCGTCGAGTTGTCGCTTGGTTTTTGTGTACATGTATCTGTAAATTAATCGTTAAAAATGCCAAAGTGCATTGTAAAGGACTGCACTTTTAAATTTTGCCGCGGCGTATCATAGATGGCAACATTAGCAACACTATCTGGACCACACAAGATGATTGACAGTCCTCCCTTTCACAGCGACACCCGCATCCCACACATACCTACTTTACGCTCCGTCCTTTAGGTCCATGGCCATACCACGGGCCATGGGGTTCCCCCTTTACCTGTTTATAAGCGGTACTAAGGTTTCAGGTTCAAGGGCTCACGGTTTATTAAATGTTTATTTCGAATTTTAAGATTAAACTCTTTTCTTTACAATGATGCCATACAACTTGACATTAGAAGCTGCTTTTGATGGGTATGATTCTTTATCAGCCAAATTCGACGCACTGTACGTTTGGTCGAAAGATTATCAAGTTTTAAAATGCAAGAACGACAAGAAGTACAGTAATGTTTTGGGCTTATTTTAAATGGTTAACTCTCTGCTTTCATATCCCTAAGTCAAATTTCATATTGTGTTAATTATTTATAATATAATTGACTGTAAAAACATTAAAAAAATGGTTTTCGCGATCAATATCATCATGTATTTCAAGACTGAAATCTTCCCTTCACAATGATATCATCAAAATTGAAATCGGACCTTGTTTTTTCGATAACTATAATTTTTTCCAGCTAGATTGGCCGTTTGGCCCACTGTGCGACGCGACTAATTGTAAGTTGGGTAAATTACTTACTGTGCACATTTGTACAGATGATCCAAATAATTGATTTCGTACTCGTCAGATACATCCGTCTTATTGAATTTGACGAGATCGTTTTGAAAGTATCCCCACACGCTTTGTACGGTACAAAGGTCCACGGTGGTGGGACCGGTGAAATCATTTCGAACCGGAGCGTAGCAGATGTGTTCTAATCCTTCTCCGTCGGATTGGCCAAGCTGAAAATGTCAAGCTTCGGTTTTCGTTCAATTCTATATTTGAAAAAGAACAACGCGATCGTTCTACGCAGTGACTTAGCTAGGGGGGTGGCGGTCTGCCCCGGGCGGCACTTTTTTAGGGGCGGCATTTTTGACGTAAGACAATTTTATTTTTTAACATTGAACAATAGCATCTATCTCAGTCTTGAAAACTCAGTTCCAAATATTGTCATATTACTGCAAATCTTTCTCACGGTTGCTATAAATGTCAGTAGTTGTAAGAGAAGCTTTCCTAAATTGAAATTAATTAAAAATTATCTAAGATTCACAATGAGATTGTAAAACTTTAGAATTAAAGTTTTAATTTTCAAAATAAATGTGTTTTAATTCTTTTCCGTATACGCTATTTTAATTTTTTTTTATAGTATTTTTAATACGTTTAGGTAATTGAGGGGGGGGGGGCGGTGGCGGCAAAAGCAGGAAGCGCCCCGGGTGGGCAAAAACTCCAGCTACGCCACTGGTTCTACGTTTACCAGTTTCCGACGAATTTGCTAGAGTACGCTTACTTGTAATATCTCGTTTTGAAGATCGCGCACTGCGAGTAAAAACGTTTTGTTAAAGACGGGACCAAATTCGAGAGAACCATCTTGTGTGTTGTGCAATACCTGAACAAAAGGTAAAATCATCACTATAATTCAGCGTGGGAATTTTTTTTTAAGTTCGCCTCACCTTGTCAACCCCTACGGATTTGATGTATATTTGCTCGGACCTGTAAAACGGCTCGAACCGCGAATCGAAATATGTCTTTTCGATTCGAGCTCTGCTAGTCGGCGCTGCCCAAATTTCAATCGGGTCGCTGGTTATGTCGAGATACGTGATTCCGTAGCATAAACCCAGTATTACGTACGAAAACGTGAACAGCACTATGGTTGGACGTGTCGAAAATGCTGTAACAGTAATATATGGTAACGAACGATATCCGTCTTGCGCTTCTCTACATCAGGCATGTCCAAAAGTTGCCCGCGGCCCGGCGGACAATCCGCGCCGCTCCACAGTGGGGTATTCGCCCGTCGAAAGCGGTAAAAAGTCATTTTTGATAACTATCCTCAAAATCGAAAAACTTCCATAGAGATAGGTAACTGAATATTTGCTTCATCATGTAGTTTGCTCTTTTTTCATATTTATTAATTATTAACACAGTTATACGGCTTTAAAGAAAACAACCTCAAAATAACTTAAAACTATATTTGTTATTTAAATTTTTGTTATGTTATTAATATGACTAATGCCTATTAGGATTAAGTATACTGTGTGTATCTCAATTGTATCAAATTTCATGTTGATATTATTAACATTTTTTAAACTATGCGCTGTTCAATATTTTCCATATTCATCCTTAATTTTAAAAGTTGTTCAGTAGAGTTCAGTATTGCTACTAGTCTCATTACAAAGGGCAAAGTATTACCTTTAAGATAAAAAAAAATTGCCTGCTACTAGCTGCTACTTCAGAAGTTATAGCGATTTTTATTATTGTTGATACCAATGCAAGCGGCGAATTTGACTTCCATACGCGGTAAAAAGCATTTTCTGATGGAAATAATATATTTATATTGTATTGTTTTTTATTTTTTGCTATAAGGATATATGTTTGTGATCCTGTATATACATACAAATTAATACAAAATTTTTGTTAGTAACGTTTATAAAAAAAATAGTAATAACTTGTGGTAAAATGTTGTAACCGCAAAATTAATATAATTATAGAATATAGAATAATTATAGAATATAATTATATAATACAAAGATTTAAATGTTATTACAATTTCTTTATTGCTTTTAACAAATATTACTTTCTCTCAACTTATAATATAAGCTTGTCGTAGAAACTTAAAAATCCATGTTTTTTAATGTTATTTAATTTTAATTTATGAACTTATTATTACAAAATTATAACTTTTAGTATTATACATGTATTTATGATAACCTATGAATAGCAAACGATACAAACGAATGTTTGTTCTGTTTTGTCGTGCTTGTACCGCTTCCTTTGACAATTGTTCTATGGGTAGCGGTGCATTTTGTATAATAGTTTATGTCTGTTCAGGGTTACACAGGGTATACTGTGAATATAACTTAATATGCAACATATTCAATTTATTGAAATTGAAAAGTTGTTAAACGATTCGGAAAAAAATGGTTGAAAAAGTTCTAAAGTGTCACGTTTTAGTTTATATATACCTTTTTCTAACTTTATTCTTTTTGTAATCCAAAAGGAAAATATTATATTATTTTTCCTAATTCTGATAATCATAACTTTTATGAATATTTTTAGAGCTTGTAATGGAGCTAGAAGGCAGCAAATTAAGAAATGGAATAACAATGACTAAGAATGTATTCAGCGAAGGAATTATATAAATTCAGAAAAATTAATGTAGATATAGACAATAGATAAGTTAGCATAAATACTGGTACATGTAAAATACTTTAAGTTGCAATTTATAAGTAGTAAGATTATAAATTAAAATAAAGGAACACAACAGAAACATAAAATTTGAAATTCTTAAAATGAACTCGAATTGTTAAAAGAAAGTTAAGAGAAAGTGATATTTGTTAAAAGCAAGCAAAATAAATTAAATTAGTTTTGAAACATTTGTATGTTGCTTAATTGTATTTTACAAGTATACTAATTTCACAGTTGTAACAGTTTACGACATATCGTGAATTATTTTTTTTATAAATGCAGCTGAAAAAAATTAATTTGATTGAATATTTTGTACACAAAAGACCACAAATATGTGTCCTAATAGTAAACAATAAAAATGTGTGATGTAAAAATATGATTTCAATTAGAAAATAGTTTTTTTCGCGTTTGGTAGGCAAATACCCCACTGTGCGGCGGGCACCGCGTCGTGAAAGAGTGGGGGTACCATGGAACCCCCACTACTTTACTCCGAGAAACGGCGACCGTGACTCTGATTCCTCCACCACTTTGTTCTGAAGAGTGGAACTCAAGTCGCGTTTCGCCCGCCGGGCACGGGCAGCTAGCTCCGCGTGCAGGCAAAAGCTGTGGATATGTCTGCTCTACATCTTGGACTGTATAGGAAGAACATTGTGGTGCTTTATACAGTGCGTTCGGTTGCAATCAGCATACAGCATAAAGTCGTAATCAACCACTAATTGCTTCTTATTTACTGTTGTAGCGTGTGTAAGTTTATTGTTTTACGATAAACACGTACCTCTGCCCCAGACACTGAAAAATGCTCGAAACATTTTACGAATGCTTCCCCGACAAATTGCTTTCGATTCAACGTCGTTTTCCGTGTCCAGCTCCTCTTCGTCGTCATCTCTGAATGCATCCGCAACTGCGAAAAAATATTTTTCCAGGGAATATCGTTACAATTTTACGCATTATCGCGTATTAGAGTTTTGAATTTTACACACAATACCTGCAGATGATTTTCTTTTCATGATGCAAAATCCGCAACCAACGATAATCAAAATGCACAGACCGATTAGAATTCCTGCTATGAAACCGAAACCATCGAGCCCGAGGATAAAGAATGTGTTGTCGTGAGATTCTAATTCCACGAAGGGACAGGCTGTGGGACAATCGACACAGCTGCATGCTTGAAAACCCTTGATAAACAGGATATTTTAATCGGAGAATTTTTTATTTATAATTATTATATTAGAACGAGAAAAACATTAGCGACCACTTATCTCTCTATTAAATTTACAAATGTTGTTAAATGTAGTTTTCAACTTTGTTATAAAGAGTTTTTGGCTTCGTTTAAATTTATTTTCAAATCTGCTTTGACGTTGAATCGATTTCAATCGCGTGAAATATTGAGGCAGTCTAATAAAATATGTTTTATACTTACTTATGAACATTGCGCGAAGGTCGCAAAGTTCACATTCTAATCGAAGATCTTTAAGCTTACGTTTAAGAGGCTAATTTTAAATGCGAACTTACCTTGTAATTTTCATTGCAAGACTTGACCGATTCGTTCCAATACGGTTTAGTTGTTATAAAATTCATGCGAAAAGGTGCGAAATCGTTCGTGGTTGGATCGCCTTGATACTCGTACCATCTGCAGTATTAAAATTAAATTTCGACTCGATATCATCAACCCTTAACTATTGTAGCGAGATTTCGCAAATCCCTACATTAATATTTCTGAGCTTCGCAACTAGAATCGTTTCGCGTGTTTCTAAATTTGGGCATTTCGAAATAGGTGGCAAATATTTCAACTTTTCTCTTTTATGCCGGGAATCCACCAGAAAGCTAAGCTAAGTTATGCTATTGGTGCTCTTGGTGGAAGCAGTTCCAATTACAATAACTTCCCTATAAATCGGGAAGTTAAGAAAATGTATTGAAGCTAATTTTTTAAAACTTAGCATAGCTTAGCTTAGTTTTCTGGTGGATTCCGGCTTTAAATTGTTTTTAGCTGTTTCAATTCTCTACAACCATATAACGATATACGACATAACATTCGGTATAATATGGAGATTAAATTAGTATAATAAAAATATGCCAATATGGTTGATTGTGAGTCCTACAAACGCCATTGGAGCATTTAGCTTCAACCGTCTGCAGGCAAATCTATTTTCTATCTTACTGATCACTTAGAATTAATTAAAAGGTAATCTTATAAACGAAATATGAATTTGATTAATACGTAACCAGGAAATATTGCGCAACAGTCAACTTTATATAGTTACTTAATAGCTGAACGTACATCGTATACTTACAGTTTCGCTGTGCATCTACTGGCACCGTGTACTCCGCAAGCCAGATCCAAAGCTAAATTTCCACTCGCTGGATGTATAATATTTTTACACGAATCGTAGGTATTATTCATATATTCTTCCGCGATGTAAACCTACGGTGTAGGTATCGCAAACGCAAAAAGAATGAGTAAAAGGAGAAAGGATTGTTTACAAACTTGTTTTAGCCGGCTTGTTACCGATTTCGATTTCGTATGTATATGTATATGTATGTACAGAGTGTAAAAAAATGTTTCGTCTTAGCTATCATAAACGTATTCTATACCTTTGAATTGGAGAAGATCTGTGAAAACAATCAGCCGCAAAATTGACCTTGACCTTTGAATTCAAGGTCAAATTTTTTTTTGCATCACGAGGATAAAAAGTGTCAAAAGAATCATAGATCTTGAAGCAACAGTTTTAATAGAAATTATAGAGTTGAAGTTTTATCGTCTATAAAATGAATTTTGTTTATAAAAGTGGAAGATTTTAAACTTAAATGTGATATATTAACGTAAACACAATCGTGGTGAACATGTAAGGCTAGGGTCAGACGAGCGACAAATTGACGTCCGTTCCTATGTCTGTCTCATGTTATACTACAACGGACGTTGCGACAGACATAGGAACGGACGTCAATTTGTCGCTCGTGTGACCCTAGCGTAAACGAACAGCTGTAACATTAGGCTTTAGAATTTAGAAGGTAATATTGACTATGATTGTTTACGTTTGATTTTCATATTATGTTTTGTTTATTTTTATTGATATTTGTGTTTATTTATATTTTGCAGTTGATTAATATACATCAGTTAACAGATAAACAATAACACTAACTATTTGCTTTATTAGAAATACAAAACTTCTTTCAATAAAATTAGTTTTAATAAGAATAAAACTTTGGTACTATTTATATGAAAACGGTTAAGTATAGGCCTATGGTTGCTTTGACACTTTCTATTCTCCCGACGAGTAGAGTACGATGCAAGAAAAAAAAAATTTGATCTTGAATTCAAAGGTCAAGATCAATTTTGTGGCTGATTTTTTTCACAGATCGTCACCAATCCAAAGGGGAAGAATTCATTTATGATGGCTAAGACAAAACACTTCTTTACACCCTGTAGATATTTTATTACCTCAATTTCCGAAGCGTACTTTTTGCCTTCTTCATTTTCATCCGACTTGGTGACTTTCATAAATGTATTCTGTTTGGCGCTACAGCTTAAGTCGCATATTAACTTGAATACGTTCCGTATACATGTCGGACATCTGCCGAAGATGCCCTCGGCCATGTTCATTTGACCGACTAAATTTTTTATATTGTCTGCATCGCAACATAATTCCGGCAAATCTAAAAACGCAGCGATATGTTTTAGAAACAATATTTTAAAGACGACTTTTCAATTCGATAAAATTGATACTCGACGATCATGCAGTATTTTTCGGTATACACTCCGTTCACCGAGACAAGTCACAACTGTAACCAACTTTATGGCATCTAAACAAAACACGGCCGTGTTCATACTGCTCTCTAAATGGATGTAATGGCACCCCAATTTTTGCCGTACTTCTATTCCTTTAATTGGACTACGATATAATTTATTGCAAATATAAATATAAATAAACAAAACTAGTTCTAAATAATACATTTTTATTCTGAATTTGATTGCGTGCATAATTCCAAATTACTATTGCTATCACCATTAACATTTATAATTGAGCGTTCGACAGCTCTTTCGATCACAAAATCTAATTCTTAGAATTTATATTGTACCTTATTAATAACATATTGTATGCAATTTTTCCAATTCCCCTCTGTTATTCCATTTATGCCTTCATAGAATAATGGTAAGGAAAAGTCTAAGAATCGTTATATTCTTTAGCTTCGCCATTTCATTTAATGCGTAAGTATTATTATTTCTTTGTACGTGCCTTACAATATACAATATACAATTTTTTATCATGTCATTTGAAAAGTCAATAACCTTTGGGAATTTTTTCAATTTTTCACAAATGGCAGGAAGCCATTCATCACTACTACTGATTTTTCCTCAAGCTTATCAAGAGTTTCGTGAAACAACTTTTTAAACGTTTTAGAATTCATCTCTTCGTGATAATTATTGCTCTTTTTTTACTCGAAAGCCAATAAAGCCTCAGCAACAAAACCATTGTCACTGCCAATATACATATAATTAAATGTTAATGATGGTATAGTGACAGTAATTTGGAATCATACACAGAATCTGATTCAGAATAAAAAGTATTATTTAAGACTGGTTTTGTTTATTTATATTCATATTCCCCCTAAATAATATTGTAGTAAAATTAAAAGAATAAAAATACGACAAGAATTGGGGGGCAATTATACCCACTTGGAGAACAGTGACTGCGCCCCTGTTTTACTTATGTCAGATGCCATGCAGTTGGTTACCGTTGTGACTGGTCTCAGTGAACGAACTGTAGATCAATTTTGAACAAGTTCAAGTTCTGTACTACTCGTTATTCGAATTATGTAATTGTTTTAAGCAAACGAAACTCGATAACATGGACGGTTCACTGCATAAAAGTTGTAGGAGAAATTTAGAACTTTTCCGAAGAATACTGTAGACTGTAGACGGAAAAAAAGTTCTTTTTGTCCTACCTGCACCAAAAGTGCGTCATTACATGCTCGTAGATCGGACGCAAAGTTGCCCATTGCAATACTAGAGCGGAAAAGTAATACTTTAGGGTTAAAAGTAACATGCTAGGGCGAAAAGTATAACACCCTGAGGCGAAAAGTGACACTCTGGGGAGAAAAAGTAACCACCTTTGCACCCTCTTTACATACATATAATCACGCACTTCACGGTCCAGGTAGGACAAAAAACATCGTGTGCAGCTCAGGCGGAAGGCTATTGCTACTTATGCCATACTCTAAGCCAATTCAACAGGCCGCTCAAGGTCACCATTATCTGTCACTTCTTTCGGAAGGAAATGATTCTATGAAGGTTTCTGTACCCTTGTGAAGTACTATGTGTTTAGAAGTCTTCGTGTTCACAGAAGATACCGTCGCACAGTGGTTCGGATTTAAGAATGCTGTGCCATTTTGCAAAAAAATGAACTGTTTCACATCGGTATTTACTGAATATATATTACTTCCTAAATGTCCATTGGTTTCGAAAATGAAAATATTAATCAAATTTAATAGAAATTGTAGTAAAAACCAACACTTAAAGTCGGACGTTTTAAGAATTGTGTTTTTCAATTTATGAAACTGCTTTCTTTTTCGAAGGTATCCTGAGAATCTCGTTTAATATTTTCACTTCATTTTTCTTTGTAAATAAAGAGCGTACTTTTGCGATACGAAATCATACCTTATATTAACAATTACTGTACAGTATATAGAAAAAAAGTAATATTGAATAAAATATGAAAAAGTCTTAAAATTCTCTTCAATTGACAAGGGATATCTTTTAAGTCCCAAGAGATCGCGCATTTTGACAAATTGGAGTATGTTTGGCATACTTTTCTTAACATAATTATACAAGAATCGTGTCCCCATTGGTCCCACTGTTGAAGTTATTACTGTTTAAAGTCACTAGCGCAGCGTAAGATGGGACGTCGTGTATGCGTCTGACGCTGCGACTAGGCACAGCGTTCAAACACACGTCCCACGTAACAGAAACAAGCTATATCTTTAGAACGTTTAGAGATAGAACAAATGTCATGAGGCAAAGTTAAATGGTATAGAATGGAGTATGTCTTGATATTAGTTTTATGCATTTTTATGCATTAGTTCAACTAAAATATTGTATTATGGTTGATGTTGTACGATATCTTCTTCATATAGGTACTTGCTCTCTGAACTAAATAGATTTAGAAAAGTAGAATTTAGTGTTATATTAACTTATGAAATCTACATTTTATTACAGCTGATTTCTTCCCCGTACAAAATAAATGTTCAAAAATTCCGGCAATATACACAAGACACTGCAAAATATTATGTTGGAAATTATGGGTGGTACTACGTGCCATCTTCTGTGCACCAGCTATTAATGCATGGAGCAGAAATAATACAGTATGCATTACTTCCAATAGGACAATTTTCTGAAGAGGCTCAGGAAACACGACATAAAGATTTCAAACGTATTGGAAGTAGAAATACCCGAAAATGTTCGAGAACAGCAACAAATGAAGACATATTATATCGACTTCTTTTAACATCGGACCCATACATGTCTAATATAAGAATAAAGTCATCAAATAAAAAAATTAAAAAATTAGATCCAGAAGCTCTAGAATTAATAAGTGAATAATCTGAAATACATAAAGATAATGGTAATAATAATATGAATAACAATAACAAGAATAATAATAATATTAGCAATAAATGTATTGACATAATTTTTTCTTTAATATTTCAGTAACTTAACATCACAAAATTGTCTGTCCCAAGTTTCATACCAATACCTCCGATGATTTAAAAGTTATGTAAAAATGACACACTATTCTTCAATCCGAACCACTGTGCGTCGTGGAGATTTCGCTATTAGAAAACTACAAGACGAAAGTCTGACCTTGAACAACCTGTTCAGTTGAACCGAAGTATAGTTGCATAGTCCTCGTCTTCGGCTCGAGCTGAGAACTATGTATGTAGCTCTCGTAGCAATAGTCTACTTTCCGCCCTTGATACACAATTTACTATCTTCAATATTTTATCACGAACAGAAACGTACCAGTATGTTCAAAGTATTGTGGACACTTTTCGCGAAATTCTTTTAGAGTCGCGGTATCGTTGAGTCGTTGAGGAAGGGTATCGGAGACACATGTACGACGTAACCCTTTATCCGTTGCACCGCAGTCACCGTACATTACGCAACGAGGCTGTTCTGCGCCATGTGAAAATGTAAATAACCAACAGAATATCATGAAAATCCGAAATTTTCCGCTGCTCCTCATCATGGTATGAATTTCCCACGTAGAAATTTCAATGACAAATCGTCGCGTCCTTGATTATTGGTTTAATCCAATTCTTACAAATCCGATTCTTCTGTTGCAATTATCTCCTATTATTATTATTATTATTATTTTTATTATTATTATTATTATTTGCTACATTCTGTCGTATACAGTTATTTGTTGTTTGAACGTACGCCGTGTTTTTCCCGATATTTTTAAAAAAAGCGCAACATGAAGGAAGAAAAATAATGTTTAACACCATTTCAAACACTTTGGCAGAATATGTACAGTGAAAAGCAAATTAATAAAAACAAATTACAGAACTGTATATTCTCCTGGAAATCATGCGACATTTGTTGATGTTGAGAACAAGAAAGACGCGCATTTCTTACAGTTATTAGAGTTTTTTGGAATTATAATACCACCGACAATATAAAACGTGCAATTTTTTTTCTCTGTTCATAATAATTTGATCACTCAATGTAACTACAATTGATGATGTATAGATATTTTCCACTTACCACGTTTTCCTCATATCCCCATCTTTCTTTTATTAAAATTAATTCAATTCACCGTTTCACTTTCACTGACAATGCCGAAAAGTTCGTTTTCCTCTAGGCGCAGTTATTATTTATGCAGTAAACGATCGCACCAATTCGAATCAATTGTCAAGTATTAGCGCCGACCACCAAGTTCTCGTCGTATCACCTCGCGGTTCGTTCTGTCGACTATCACTGTCGAATAGATTGACTCGGATTAATCTCAAATAAATTCGATCAACGCATTCCCTCGACGTTAAATATCATGAAGATAAAAACAGAAAGAAAATCGAACAGGTGTTTTAACAATGAGAAAAGCGTACCGCGAAAAATGTATGTGCCGAGTCACTGATTTGATAATAATCATCGTTTCGTTTCTCGGATTAGTCGAATCGAGCGCACCTGCGGCTTTATCGCTATCTAATTCCAGAACGGCTGCAAAACAACGCTGCTACACGCATGGAATTAGATTCAATTAGTGAAGAGGTAAATTGCTGCTTTTTTTCACAAAGTTTATTGAATGCATTCCACGGTCTATCGAAAAGAAATCTCGCGAGCCAAAATCGGGACTAATCCGGTGAATACGGTGATACCATAGTGGATTTCATTTTTTATGTTTTCTAGTGTTGATAGCGTAGTGCGTAGTACGTTGCTCCGTATCTTTTTTTTCCGTGAAATCTATCCATTCTTTTCTTTCGCAGATTCCACGATATTTTCAAAAATATTTTTGCTGTATAGCCAGCTAATAGGTACTGGCTATTGTTATACAGGGTGTCCCAGCTAAAAGAGGCCACCCAAATAAGCAATTTTATCACATTATTAGTTTTCAAGGTCATCTGAAGGTCATGATTCAGACATACTTAAATGAATTTTTTCATCCCTTACAAGATGCAGTTGAAAAAAATATGCGTTTTCCAGATAAAAAGTACCAATGAACTTAAAAAAACCTGACAAAAAAAATATCTTTTCAGGGCCTTCCTTCATTGAAGCCATTCAAATTATGCCACGAACATTTTTTATATCATGAAAAACGAGGGAGACACCCTCCTTTACCAGGAACATCCTGTATCTGTGGTTAGATGGCAAAATACCGCACGTCACATGTTTTCATTTTCGAGATATTCGCGTTTAAAGTTCTAAACATTAATACTATCTTATGTACTCGAATTTTCTTTTATCCTTATTTTTAATGGAAAACATTCTTTTAATGCATCTTCTTTGATAGAAATATGAATTCTACTTTCTAGACCTCGGTTATCGCATAAAATCAATTTTTTTGAAAATGTGACATACGTCGTTTTACCTTGCAGCCACAGATATACAGGGTGTCCCAAACTTGATGCGGGAGCCGGAAATGGGAAATTCCTGTAGCGATTCTAAACAACTTTTTCCTTTACAAAAGTGTTATCCGAGACTTTGTTAACGAGTTATTAACGAAAAACATCGGCCAATCAGAGAGGGAGTACAGCGGATTAATGATGGCGCGGACGATGGCGGGCCAATACTACTCAATGCTGGGGCGCGCGCTGAAATTCATCCACTGTATTCGTGCTTCTATTGGTCGGTGTTTTTTGTTAATAACTTATTAACAAAGCTTCGGAGTACATTTTTGCAAAGGAAAAAGTTGTTTAGAATCATCCCAGGAATCTTCCACTTCCGGCTCCCGCGTCGACTTGGGACACCCTGTATATTGTAGGCGATTGGCGCCTGAGTTTATGTTTACGTTTCGATTATAACGTTTCGGATATAATATATATAAAAAAAATTAACATTTTCTGTTAATTGGGCATTTAATAATTCGAAGGATTGTAAACATCACTTTAACAGTCAATGAAATTTTGAATTTTTTAATTTCAATTTAAACCGATTTATCATCTTACCTTTCGTGGCTTCGCGATGTTGCACGTTACACTAGAGATCCGTAAAATTATAAATGTAACTACGAATACATATAACAAGGTAATTATATTAGAGAAATCGTGATAATCATCTGGATAATCATATTTTAATGACTCAATGATTGTACAAATGGATCACTCTTGATCGTCTCCGCGTAACCGAGGAACAATAACAATAAATACAGGAATGATCGTACTTATAATGTTCGTTACTAACGTATAATTACACAGTAGATGAAAACGCAAACAACACGTTTACATTGCGCTTGTATCCATACATACAAGATTTATTTCTCATTGTTGATTTGCCGCCGCACAATCTTGCGTACACGAACGAAAATGGAAAAACTGTGGAAAGACTCGTTACATTCTTACATTTTTTTTCTTTTTCTTTTATATTCTATCTTTGTTTTGTTATCGCGTAAACCCACCCTCGACCCCCCTCCCCCCTACCCTCACCCTTTCTGTTTCGCGCTCGTTCACTATTTCAGCTTACACTCTATAATAATTTCATCGACCATCTAAAACCGGTTGCGTTCACGGGATTCTCGCATGGGTTCGTCTCTATTTTGCGCTCTCCTCTCTCTTTCTCTCTCTCTCTCTCTCTCTCTTATTCGCTCACACATTCACTCCCCCTCGCTATCTCTCTCCCGCCCTCCCCCCAATCCCCCGATCACCCGGTCCTCCTATCCCACTTCCTAATCACCCCTTTGTCGCTCGTGAGATTTCTTCGGTGCCCGTAATATAATACCAAAGGTACCGTTATTATAATTTATGTGTAATTACGTTCAACGGTAGCAATAAAGTTTATGTCAATAAAATTTGTGGAGAGTGTTAATAATCGTATAATAGATGATAATCGTTCGATCCACTGCGACCGGCACAAAAATATGAAACTCGATACTAGGCCAACCATTGAGGTGCACCTCCGAGGTAGAGCGTCTCGACCGAGTTACCTTCCGTTTCTCCCAACGTTCCCCGAATCTCCACGAATTTCCTAGAGGTTTGCGAGATTTGTCGACGGATCCGAAACCGCGCGGCATCGGAAAAAGTCCGAAAGCGCCGAAATTCTTTTGGATCGATCGACTCGGCACCGTTACCAAAGATTTTCTTATCGGTCTTCTTCTAGCTACCGCCGTCGTTATCGTACACCGTCCCGATAATCCCGCAGCGGTACGTTCCATCGTCTTGTTGCTTTTTCTTTTTCTTTACGTTTAAGAAGGAAACTGAAACATTGCTCCAAGCTTCGTATTGATTGTCACGAGTTAGGAATCTAAATAATATGTGCGCCAACATCGTACGCGATATCGTACGAACGAAATTTAGAAACCGTCGACGCGCCGACACGATACAGATAATATTTAAAGCCTGATAACTAACGCGGACGTATCGCGTTTAATTAGTCACGATCGCCGCGATTACCAAGAAAATCGCGATTCGATTTGGTGTGCGGCGAGTTGTTCGGGTGAGAGAACCACGTCGCAATGATCGCGCGCGGGCCGAGAGGAATGAGAACGCTTTACTCTCGCTCGGAGGCGTACCTCGACAGAATTTATACATATATAATAAAATCTATACATACATACCTACATACATACATACATACACACATGTATATATATATATATATATAGCAGGAAAAACGCGATAATTCGGACAACAGAAGGTTCTCTACAGATTCTCAAACTTTCACCGTTCGCGTTTACAGCTATTTATTAGCAAGTGTCTCCTCTCTTTCATCCTTCTCTATTGAACGGTTAATCGATTCTCTATGGTATAGGTGTGTCTCGTGTACGTATGTCCGTATCTCTCTGTGTGTGTGTGTGTGTGTGTGTGTTGTGTGTGTGTGCTTGTGTTTCGATGTGCGTAAGTGTTGAACCGGGAGAGCACGTTGTTCGGGTGAATTAACACTGAGCTTGTCTTATCGTGTACTTCACGATTAAATACTCTATTTTTACGATTTTATTTCTCGTAACGAGTTCAACCTCTGCCTCTTATCGATCCAATTCGTGTTCAATTTCTCCTTCTGAACTTTTAATCGTTTGCTACAACTTTTCTTCCTTACGACCTCCAGTCTTAGTTTCGCGCAGTCTCTTCTCAAATAAAAAGGAATTACGCGTGCTCTTTGGTACATTTCTTGCTACGCATTTGAAAATTACTAAACCGTACATAGAAACGGAGAAAGTGTTGCTCAGAGATACGGAAGATTCGACGTTCAACGAATAAATGAAGAAGGTTCCATCTAGTTATTGTAGATTTTTATGACATGCATTTACCTATCGACAATATTACAGCTGAGCACCGGTCTTTTCCTCCCTTCAATTCTTGTTAAGTACTTAATAAGGTAAAATTCGTTTCGTGGCACGGTATGCCACGCATTTCATTCATATTATAATTGTTTCTAACGATAAACGTACTTCCAACTTCCAAGTATCGTGTGAACCTTCCGATTTCTTCTTTAAGTCTTCTTTAAAAAATGAGATTATTTTCTCAAAATTGAGTTCAATATTTACGATTGACTTTGCGTTCCCCTCTTCACGCAACTGATAACAGAAAAGATTCACCGTGTCATCTGTTCGATCGATCGTTTTTCAGATCCTAACTGTTTGGATCGTAGCGACAGAAACAGCTTGGTAAATATAGTTTGCGTCTCGTACTTCTCTCTTTTCCTCTGTATCCACGCTACCTAGGAATCGCGCACGCGCGTACAAATTTCCGTTTGTCGAACACGACGAGACAGACAGTCGATACTTTGGAATATTTTATCGGGAAATCGCGTTCCGGCGCGACGACGAAGAATCGATAGCGTCGAAAAACGCGGAGGAAATAAGAGAGACAAAAGCGTCGGCTTTCGCGCATTATCGATACGTTGGGTAAAAAATTGTGCGACAACAGTCTTTCAGGAAGTACGTCGGCATACGTTTCGAACTTACGAAGGAGGCAGTAATTAAATGTAAACGGTTGTTTAAATTTAAGCAAATTAAAGTTACACAGGCCAGCTCGCGTCTCGCGATAATGAAGCATAGAACGTTCAATTCGTCCCTCGGAGTGGCAACTGTCTTCTTGTTCGACACAATCGATTCTGTGCGTCACTTTGCGCCATAATTAACGCGATACATCCATTATACCGTATCGTACATCTAAATATATATATACATACATATATATCTGTGTACGAGGGTGTGGACAGCGTGTATGTATGTATGAATGTATGTATATGTATGCATGTATGTATGTATGTATGTACGTTAAATATATGCATGCATGTATGTATGTACGAACCGTACGTAAATACACGCGCGTATGCGTGTGATAAACGCGGTCCGCGTTCTCCGTTTCTTTCACATACACGCAAATACGCACACGCGCGTGTGTATGCAGCGCACATATGAACAACACGCGTGAGAAACTCCATAAGCACGCTTTACGATGATTTCGAAATTTCGATATCGTTGGGTACATCAATGTGACTATTTGAAAGAGGAACAACTTGTCAAGTCCAAAGATACGAGCTTAAAGAACGGGTGTAACTAATCACGAAGTTTCAAGAAAAATTTGTGGATGTTTATGCAGACTCACGATTTGATAAAGAGAGACGAAGAAAATTGAAATTCGAATAAAAATATGTAGCATCTTTTGAATATCGTAACGTGTATTTTATTATCGATATTCTCTATATTTTGGCATTTGTGCAGAACTTTGCCTGAAATGCATCAGCATTTGCAGTCTAAGGTCGATATTTAATCTCAAAACGACCAGCACAGCTTTGACAAGACGAAATTGAACTTTGAAATTGCTCCTCCGTCGAAAAACGTTTAGAAGCGACTTATTTTTCCACCGTGGTCTTCATACACACAGACGACATATACACACGCGCGTGCGTGCATGTACATGCAGGATTACGTTTACACTGTATATCATAATTTTATACATATAATACGTATTGCATTTATACATTCGAGTGGCACCGAACTGTTGTTATCTGAAAACGTTCAGGTACGCTTCACGCTCGGAAGCTCGATAAAAGAACAGTCTCGTATAAAGCACGAGACTCCGAGATGTCGCGTTCCACGGAACGAGAATACGCCACGCGAGCGACGATAGAAGTTTACCAAAAAACTTGAAAATGAAAATAGGAAAAGAAAAAGAATAGGAAAGCAGCGTGTAATAACTGTTCCATTTTCGAACAACGATCTTCGCCACTCCTACTTTATACATTGCGTACACGCACACGCCGCGTATATATTATTTTATTGTTTACTGTGTATATTTCTCTATATGTATAGATATACTTTCTCTTTTTTTTTTTCTCTAATTTACAAGTATTAATCGCTCAATACGTCATATAATATTCATTAACAATGCATTATAATTTGAGTATCGTTAGTTTTTATCTTCGTGAATGACTCCAATGATATTCCACGCGACCGTTTCTCTCGTTGCTCGAACTGTTCTAACGTTTCAGTGGGTTTCTCGTTTGCCGGCATTTACGCGTATTTACTTTATTTCATTTAATATTCACGAAACACGATATAATCGCGCGTGTCCAGAAATTCGTTCCTTGCAATAATGAGTAAAATTCGTCTCCCTCGTCGCTTTTATCCGTTCGCGTCTCGGGTCTCGAGTATCTGTATCACTAATTCTGTTGTAAATAACATTAAAAATAAAGCTTCCTGCAGTGATGAGAATACTCAAGTCCAAAGAAAGGATTCGCAACGGACGCGTGGAAGACCATCCTACGCCCAGAGTTTATAATCCATATATGTATATATGCACACGTAAATTCGCCTACGTTCGTGTTTATAGTATAGGTATAAGCACACGCGCGCTCGTGTACAGAAACGCACGCGCGCGCGTACACATATGCACATACCATACGTACATACATACACACATACGCGCGACGGTATGCGCGTTCTTAAACACCGTATGTATAATATATATATATACGACTTAAATAGTTACATTCTCTCGTTCGAATGCTAAATTACTCGGTGTGTCGTCGTTTTCTGTTGCGTAAATACTTGATGCGCTATTATGTCGTTAATAGTAACGGTATCGTAGTACGTGTCGTGACGATGGCGGTGACGATGACCGTGATGGTGATGCAGTGATGGTGATAGTGGCATCGGAAAACAAAAATCGTCAACAGCAGCGTAAACGGAAGTCGTGCGAAATGGAAACGTTGATGACAATGCTGGCGAATAATGGCGATAGTCGTGGTGCTGACAGTGGTAGTAGATGCGATGGTGGTGGTAGGAATAATAGTAGTAATAGTAGTAGTGGTGGTAGTAGTAATAGTAGTGGTAGTAGTAGTAGTAGTAGTAGTAGTAATAGTAATAGTAGCAGTGGTAATGGCAAAAGGAGGAGGAGGTGTGGCGAGAGCAGGAAGAATGATACAGTAATAATTAATGTAATATAGTAGTAATAGTAGTAGTAGTAGTAGTAATAGTAGTAGCAGTAGCAGCAGCAACAAGAGCAGTAGTAGTAGTAACAATATCAAAAAGTTAGCAGAAATGAGAAGAGCAATAGAGAAACGGTTGAAATGAACAAATACGATTAAACACTACTAACAGCCATAGAAAGAAAGTAACGAATGGTGACGGTGGAAACGATAATGGTGAATGACAGTGATAATGTTCACAATTACGATAGTAACGACGACGACGACAATAGTAATAATAATAACCATATTAATAATATCATTATTACATTATATACAGATCTTATTACTTTTCATTGCACTGCCGTCCACGTAGAAAGAAGCAGCTTAGAGTAACGTTCGAATAATATCAATCGATTGAACAACGATCAGCTTCGCCCCGTAATCGCAAACTATCCCCTTCGAGTAGGTCTCCGTTTCCTCACACGACACTCCCCCCTCCCTCAACAGCGTCGACTAGTCGAAATAAATCCAATTGCGTTCGGGATGTAGAGCATTTAGTACTATCGCAACAACATCAACAATAACAACAACAACAGCGTATAACATTTAGGAAACGGGAAAAATATAATTTCGAAATGGAAAATTTAACGCGATATGCATAATAACATTTACCGTGACGTTCGGAGTTTCGTTACTCTTCGCTTTCACAGAGTCGAGCAGCGTCGCGATGCTGTTTGCGGTTGTTATAGCGTGGAATAAATAACCGTGATAACTCGCGATAATAACATACATTCTATCTGCATTACAATGAGCGTAAAACGTTTGGGCCTGCTGCAAACAAGGAAGACAACTGAAACGTTTTCCCACTTCGTTCAGATCCTCCCCCGCTGGGAACGGAGTGCACGCGTCGTCGTTCCCTCGGCCTCCATCACTCTCGTCCACCCTCTCGTAAAACGTGCACGCGTTCCTTTCAAAGAAACGGCGCTTAACAACGCGTAGCGTTCGAATAAACGACGCAAGAGACACGAAAGAAAAGAAAAACAAACGTAGAAACGTTCTACGTGGGTGGCAAGTGCGCGCGCATTAGTCTTTCCACAATAATCGAGTAATTAGTTGGTTTTATTTTTTTTCTTTTCTTATTTAATTCACGATCTTTAAACGTAATTCAATAGTTTGTTAGCCAGTTAACATTTTCTCTAAGTTAAACGTGATTATTAAAGTTAGATTGTTGAGCACAATTATTGATTTCTATCAGAGATTTCCGGGAAGCGCTGTGAGACGAATTTATATCTCCGAACTCGCTAGCCGACTTACCCTTACGCGGCAACGTGGTGGCCTCCCCTAACGAGGGTAACTCCCGCGGTTTCCAGATCGGCGAACCTGTAAACGGCACACGAACGAAATCCGCGTTTCAGTCTTTCTCGGCGGAGGACTTGAGCAGTTTTTCGAAAAGAAAACGGTTTGAGTTTTCTTTTCATGGGAAACACAGAGATGATCGATTGTGGTTGCAGGATGTTCCACGGCAGGCGGAAGAACGCTTCGAAGTATGATTTTTAACGACCGATTAGAACGAAAATCGAGAATAGGCCCATTTACACGTACGGTTCTTCCGACAATTTTGGAATGTACAGTATTCTCTCGGTATAAGCTCGCCGTTTTCGTTGCTTCATCGAGCAATAGTATGCGTAAGGCACATGTTCGTGAAGGTAATGGAATAATGGAACCGATAGCTTTTTGTACGTCGTCAATGATTACAGTGAAATTGAAGAGTGGCTCGATGAAGCGACGAAAACGGCGAGCTTATAGCGAGAGAATACTGTACACTCCAAACACGCAGGCCAAAACTGTCAGTGTAAATGTTCGGTTTGAAGAGGCGCACGGAGCGCGGTCTTCACTCAAATGTTTGGATTGCTGGGGGTCTATTCTTGGAACCATGAGAGACTTTTCGCATGCGGGAACTCTCGCACGATGTGTTCCGATCTCAAGCTACATATTCATAGGTTCTAGTTCTGAAGAAATGCGAGAAAAAATAGATCAGTAGCAAGATAAAACGAGATAGTAAATGGTCCACACGTAAGTATTACCACGTCATGTCTCTGTCCCCTTCCAAAACGCAAACAGGATGTAGTTGTATTTTGTTATTTAACAATACATATATCCGATTTATGTGTATATGTACATGTATACTGATATATTGACCCGACTGCAAATTGACGCGTATCGCTCGTCTATACCGACCCAGATATCTTCTTGAGGGCATGGTGTATTGCTCTAAATTGCAAGTTCAGACCACGGTGTATGATACAGGTGTTGTAAGTTCCCTCAGAAATGTGTGATCATTAGATGGAAGATCTTCTAGCGACCACTGTAGTGCGTCTCAGTAGAAACATCCGTGGGCAGCGCTCCTATTGGTTCAGCGAGCTCAAGTGGCGAGGAGACCGAGCGCGAGTAAAGCTCTGTGATCATCTGTAATGCACTTCATTCGCACACATGCAGCATATATACCATACGCGGATTTCTGACTATGACGCCCCTAGCGGCGACCAGAGGATCTTCCATCTCTTGATCACAAAAAATCAACCAGACAGAGGTGCTTTGTCGGAACATCTCTATAATACACCGTTCAGACTAACAAAAGACACATCTGAAGGTGACATAAAGATGATCATGGCGACGACGCATTAATAAAACTTTCCAACTCGGTGAAAATACCACGCGCCGTTCCAATACCTTTCAATTTTACATTTTCATAGACACATTTGGAGTGTACACTCCAGATTTGCAGTCTGGCATGCAGGTTTGGAGTGTTGAATATATTTGCATTCCACGGTAGGAGCGGACGCTCCAAATTGGCGTTCCAGCATGGCGCTCTGGAGCGACGTGTCAAAACCGACAGACTGGACTGTTGGTGTAAACAGGCCTAATGACGACGGTCAATCTTTACATTCACTCTCGCCTAGTGTCGAACATCCTATTCATGCAGCTTTAAGATATTAGGTCATCCCATAAATAATGCCTCTCCAAATTAACATGAGTTTACATCTAACCTTTTTTCTTTTCTCCTTTTTATCTTCCGTACTTTTCTATTCTGATTTCTTTGTATTTCTTGTTTAACACTCACCAATATTTAAATGGTCACAATAATGTTTACTATTTCGAATCCGTTTCTATCGCAGACTTTTCCTAAAAAGAGTCCTGCTCTCTGGACCATAGCGCGAAGCGAGGAGCAGCATTATTCGTGGGATGACCCGACGTTTTCAGATGTAAAAAGTTTCGTGACCTTTAATTCTTCTCCTCTTACCAAGCTCTTTGACTGTAATGGGTTGATAATTTTCTGGTTGATGAGACGACTGGATCAACCTTGCTTGACTACCCGTACTTCCAGCTGAAATGGTTGAAGTGGTGCTCAGAGTCAAATGATTCGGAGTACGTCCCAAATTCGTCTTCTTCTCACCTAAAAAAGCTTGCGAGTCTTCTTCTCCCTCTGATTTCGTTCCCGAATCCATCTCGACCTTAACCTCCCCTGCATTTTGAAATAATCACATCACACAGTGACAAAGCACAATAAATGTAGGACTTCCACGATAAGTGTGATGTTCTACCCTCGGTGTTTTAAGTGAAACCCAAGAAATGTAGGACCTCTACGATAAGTATGACATTCTATGTTCGGTGTTTTGAGCAAAACGCAAGAAATGTAGGACCTCTACGATAAATGTGACTATTCGCTCCCGACGAATTACGTTCATTGAATGAATACAGAGTACATACTCCAATTTTCAGTAACGGATTAGTGTAATATGATACGTCGACTTTTATCTTCACCGCGTATCCTCGAATCTCAGTTCTTTTTTTTTGCGCGTTGTCTCTTTCTAGGTTCGGCACATTACAAAGAAAGTAGGACCTCTACGAGAAATGTGACTCTCCGGTCCCGAGGAGTTCACACTTATCGAGAAAACACTGTACATAGGTTAAACTATGTTACGGTACTAGGTACTACCTACCAGATGTATCGCTTATGGTTTTGCTTCTGGTGCGAAACGTAGATTCCTCCGCGTCCTTGTCCTCGGAGCTTTCGTGTTCTATCACTTGTTTCGAATGACTGTACTTTCGTTTGACGGTATGCGACGTCGAGAGGGGCTGCGGTTTCGCCTTTTTCGACAATGTTCCGGTGATCGCGATCCCTCCATTTCCGCCGTTCTGTTGTCCTTGATTCAATTGTTTATCGAATTTTTCTACGTGGCCGGTCGACATCCGCGGCGTCATCTTGATCGGCGGTTGGCTCATGTTCTGTTTCGTCGACGGTATACTCATGTTGCGAACCGATTCTCGAATGATTTGCCGAATCGTTCTCAGAAATGCGTTCCTAAATTCTGTCGTGCTGAACAGGTGTAACAAACAATTAAATACAATACGATTTTTATGCTACCCAGATAGCACCATACGTCCCAAGGACATCCGTTTTATGTCCAGTTTACGTCCGAACGTCCTATGTCCATTTTGGACATTCCTAGGACATTTCTAACACTTAAATTTCGGATGTTTCAGGAACGTCCGTTTTAAAAGTTCTGTGGATGTTCGGAGGACTTAAATTTCGGATGTTTCAGGAACATCCGTTTTAAAAGTTTTATGGAAGTTCGGAAGACTTAAATTTCGGATGTTCTAGAAACGTTCCTCTAAAGAGTGCTATGAATACGTAACATAACCTTAACGTTGCAATGAAATGTTGGTGTATTATTTATTTCTCTGCATATTCGTAAGATTTTCGTTTCGGATGTTTTAGAAACGTTCCTCTAAACTCTAAACTCTAAAGAATGCTATGAATATGCGTAAGAAATACACAATATAACCACAAATTTTGGTGCATTATTTATTTCTCGTATAGGATGAAGGCATTAAAGGTTGACAATCCTTTAATAGTCGGCTACTCTTATTTTGTTCAGCTTAAAAAAACGAACATTTAAATAGAAAGTTTGTTAAACAATAATTTTATATTGAATTTTAAGTCTCTGAACTTTAAAATATGTACATACAACAAAAAGAGATTTTCAAAACTAAAGGAAAATAAATGCTTTTGAATTCTGAAATGATTCGTAAATAATTGTAAACAATTAGTTTATTCAAAACGACGCGCATATTATAAAAACTTGTTTTGATATATCACATAAAGGTAGCCAAATAAAAATTTTCTTTATCTATTCATTTGAGTTTGCAGTTTGAGGTTATAGATAGGATCATCGAAGTTTAATAGGAAAGATGCTCGATCCAAGACTCCGAGGAAGATGGGTAACCGCCGAATATTCCGGGTAAAAAACCATACCTTTGCAAGGTTTAGTATTGCAGATTGCAAAGAAAATAATATAATAAAATTCCTTGCTGTCCGGGTTGTGAAAGATAATAAATAAATAAAGGAGGGTCTATATTTTTATTTTGTAATATTCAAGAATGTGAATTTAGCATGGATGGAAAGATCTGGCTTGCCGTCCGATCTTTCTGTCTAAAGAAAATGATTCATTTAGTCATTTTAAACGTTCACAAAAAGTACGGAGAATGTTACTTTTGAATGTTCGGAATATGTCCTGAGAATGTCGACATAGTACATCGTGAGGATGTTCCACTTTGTAACAAGGACCTTACTAGAACGTTTAAATAACTTCATGTGAACGTATAGGGGACATATGGACCTTAACGGGACGTTCTCCAAATGTACGGAACGTCCAGAGCGGATATTCTGTGGACGTACATAAAACGTGTGTGTGCTATCTGGGTATGTTCACCAGTGAGAAGGATTTGTCCGCGTACGGAACGAGTACGAAGAAAGTTACGATGCAATGCAGTATCTTTTGCGAATAGAGAAAAGAAAAATTGCCTCAACGATGATGGTTTTGTCAAATTCAAAGCTACTAGTTATGATTGCTACTTTTAATGCTAAAATAATTCACTGTTATTAGAAGTGTAATCGAAAGTCGATATTATCGAGGGTGTAAATATACAGTGTTGGACGGTACCTGTTGGAAAGCACATATACTTTCTCTGATCTTCTTTGTAATTGACTCCTTAAGTGGATCAACTCCCACAAGAAATGAGATTCCATGTCCTTGGCAGAGCTGGCCCGAACTTGGACCTCCGTTACGGGTATCAACACTTGGTAGCGGATTATTTCGACTTCGCTCGAATTCGCTTTCGTCGAAACCCCCTAATCGATATCGATGCACAAATACGTTATACATATACACAGTGGCCCAAGCGTTTGTCCCCTCAAACTGTTTCCACGTAAGTTCAACAAGCATACAAAAGACAAATATGTTTCTACGTATATGCATAAACGCGACCTCGCGAATCCTTGATTGGAAAGCAATTTTTTTTCTCGGTTTTACTGGTAAAACTTGTTGACGCAGTTTGCCAGGAGAAACTTGGGACACCTTGCGTGTTACGTAGAGAAAAAAAAAAATATAGAGATACAAAACGCATAAACGAATCGCAATACCAAAACGCAAAACGTAAAGTGCAAAACGATCAAACGAGACTTGCTAATTTACCATGAGTTTTTTCTTTTGTCTCAATCTTTCTTTGCACAAAAAGACAACGGCCGATTTGAAAACGAAACACATTGCGTGCAACTCCAGGCCTTTCTTGATCTTGCCGAGGAAATCGGAAATATTCAGCCACTCGACTCCTCCATAGTAGAGAAGATCTCCCGGGCTCAAGTCGATAGGCTATCGAAACGCATATTGTTTTTACCAACGTTCCATCGTACGTGTTTTTATTTTAATCGAGCTGAATTTCCTTTCACTCGACTCACCTGTTTGCACGATTTTTGGTGCTGCCTGAACAGATGATCGAAAATTGCTCCGTATTCTTCGTGAATTCTTTGCATCTCGTTTATGTGTTCTGCCACTTTCTCCATACCCTTTAGAGCCTCTGCAATTGATAAACGCATATCGGTTGGTAATAATTGGTGATTGATAACTGGTAACTGAACTTGTGAAACTGTTAATAATTAATCGGCTACCAATTAGACCGGCTAATGCGATAAGAAACAAGTCAATAAGAGCAGCTTTTACGAAATTTACATTCAATTCGGTTTTCTTTGTTAGTCGGGTCTGATCGGATCGCATGGATAGAATTAGGGGTGCGTTCCAATTCACGCATTGAGTGCAAAACTGCACAGATCACAGCCAATGCACTGCGACCTCTTCTTCTACCAATAAAGTCAATACTTGGTTATTTACAATTACCGGTAATTCAATTTGAACCATTTTATTTTTATTGTATTAGGGGAGACCGGAGCTGGTTTGCTAATTTTTCAGTATTTGATTTTTAATGAGTTATCTAAGTGAAATATCATTATAACAATTATTATGTTAGATAAGACATAACTTTATGTATCTGAATAAATTATTAAAATAAATCTAATGTGATAGCAGCTAAAGTATTTTGAGATTTTTCGAACATCTTCCAGAAGATGTTAGAAAAATATTAAAATACCTTAGTGATTAGTGTACCTATACCATGGGGTAGATTCACTATACAGGGTGTAACAAAAATATTGCACGTCCTTGAAATGGGTGATTCCTGAGGTGATTTTAAACAACTTTTTCCTCGGTGAAAATATTAGGTAGGGCTTTGTTAACGAGTTATTAACGAAAAACACCGACCAATCAGAGAGTGAGAACAGTAGACGAACCTTGGCGCGGGCGATGGCAGACCAATGCTACGCATAGTTGTAGCCCGCGCCAAAATTCGTACACTATACTCGGTCTCTGATTAGTAGGTGTTTTTCGTTAATAACTCGTTAACAAAGCCCCACCTAACATTTTCGCTAAGAAAAAAGTTGTTTAAAATCACCTCAGGAATCACCCCTTTCAAGGAACTGCAACATTTTTGTTGTAGCAATTTATTTGTGGTAATAAAACAATACAATGTTAAAAGAATTGTTTTATTATAAAATATCAATTATCTTTCCCTTATATTTTAATAACAAAAAAAAATTCCTTTTAAAAGTTTATAAATATTATCTAATAAAATTTAAACGAAACATAAAAATCGTTTTCCTAGCAATAATTTAGACCCTTATTAATACAATTAATTAACCTTTAGTAACGAAAAATTAGCAAAAATTGATATTGACTAATTGGTCAACCAACCCCGGACATTATTAGCCAACCAGCCCCGAACAATTAGTTTGACTTCAATGCTCTATATAATCTTCAAACAATTATATATGAAAAAACGACTGCTTCAATAAGTCGTTTAATAAACAAACTTTAAAATATTCCTTTAACATTTACTCTATTCTAACTATTTAAAGTGTGAAAACATAAAATCTTTAAGAGACCGTATTTACTTACGATTAGTTAATTTTTTGATAAACGTGTGCAGTTCTCAAATAACGTTTAATAGCAATGTCGGAAAGAAATGGAAGACATGGTAGAAGTTTCTTGTTTCAGCAATCAAGTATTCCGCAACAAATTGCGCGTGGGTGTAATTTCCCCTGCTTATTTTATTAATAAAAATATTGGAAAAATAATAGGATTTGTGAATTTGAAAATTCAATGATGGCGTCCGATGAACGTGCGGAAAGAAATAAATACGTATCGCGCATTACATAATTGCTTCTACTCCGAGTTGTAGTAATTCATGCATACACTGAGAGAAAAAATGTTTTCATTTATAGTATACATTGTGCGAAATTTTACTATATTTTCTACTAAAACGGCAGGATTGGTGAAAGTGGTTATGTTTTTACCACACCAGTAGTAATATTTGGTTCTGAGGACTTGGTAAAAGCTACAACCTCGTGTACTGATTTTTACTACACAATGTAGCAAAGTTGGAACTTCGCTCAAACTAAAAAGAGTTTTGCTTTATGGAAGGCGGGGTATAGGATAGATAACAGAATTATTTTGATTATACAAAGTGTTGACGACTGGAGGAGGAAAACTTCAGAGTGGAAAAAAGAGAAGGGGATCACGGTGGTGATTTTCGTTTTGGACCATCGGATCAACCAAGACTTGCTTCGTTAGTAGTAGATCTATGCTAACGGACCCGCGCTTGAGATGTGAAAGATTATTTCGAAACTCGTCTTATATATGAACAGAGCTAGGATCAAGCACTAGCGAGAAAGACGATTATTAAGAGAACACTCTAGCGGATACCCTATAAAACTAAGCCTATGCTCAGTAACTGCTAACGGACCAGCGGCCGTAGCGGGACAGGCAACACCGGTTCCCGTAAGATCACCGAAGTTAAGATGTCACGGTCGGGACCCGATTGAGGAATGGTGTGACCGTTCCTACCGGGTCTCGATGCTGCTGGTGCCCTGAGGGAGGGGGCATATCCTCCCAAAAAGGAAAAAAAGACATAATGGGACTGAAAGACGTCACCAAAAAGGACTTTAAGAAGAAAGATTAAAAATGGAAGTACTCGTTCGTTGGGCAATATGAAAGACGCTCTAGTCATTAGAAACGCCATCTTCAGATAAAAATCTGAAGAAAACATACCTAATAATAATTAATAATAATAACTGCTAACGGCCCGTAACAAATACCTATGTCAGGAAACAAGTTTTTGCAATATTAACTATACCACTTTTTGGACTTTTATACGATATTCATTGAAAGGCATTGAAAAGACAACGGTAAAAGTCAAGCAAATTGAGGTTATGTCACGAGACGCCACTTCTTTCTGAAGCGTAGATGTCTCTGTGTATCAGAGCCTTCCGTAAATTTTACTACACTCATCTATCAAATTTTGAAACACATGTGCTATTTTTCCTTTTAATGTGGTAGAAAGGAACGCATTTCACTCTATCCTGCTTCTTTACTACGCAATGTAGTAATTTTTCCTCTACGATTTTTCTCAGTGTATTAGATACGCTACAAGTGGAAATATTTTAGGGAATTTTCCTTCGCACCATCATAATAATAATAATAATATAATAATCATGCACGTATGAAATGAAATTTCTGTAATAAAAATAAAACTTGCCTAATTATTGTAGGCAATATTCTACATGAAGAAAAACGGAACAGGCATCCAAAGTAGAACCAAAAGATAAACCAAACTAATTAGCTTGTCTATTGTTACGGTAATAATTACCGATCAAGTGTTGATGTTCTTCGCTTCGTTCGTCAGTGAGATTCCGAAGTTGTTGCAGAAGCAAAGGATATTTCAGAATTCTTTGAATAGGTTTTATCAGATACGATTCTAGAGTCGACGAGTGTTGCTGTCTTGGATTTCTCGCTTGCAGGAATTCTTGTAAAGCTTGATTTCCTTCGTCTACAACGAAAGAAAAAGAAAGCAATGAAACGCGATACGCAATACGCAATGTTAATAGAAGGAAAAGTATTAAATAAGGTTTGACTAACTAGGATGTAGAACTTTCTGCGCCTTTGAGTGGCTGGCACAAAACGAGCTGTACAATTTGAAGTGATTTACGTAATACAAGAAGGCACTTCCAATGGAAAAAAGGACTCCCTTGAAAAATACAAAATCGTATAATATAGCTTTACACCGTAGCAACACGTACGCCATACAAGTAAGATGCGTACCTTAAATTGACTCGGGTGATCAAAGTTACTGAAATCAGCTTCCATTTCGATCGCGTGATCGAGATTTTGCAGAAACTGTCGTTGAAACGTAACAATTTCTTGAATATTTCCAAATAGTGCATTTATTTCTGCGTTTGATAGGAAAGTTTCGCGTTTAAGGGGCTCCAAGTAGTTCTCCAGCAAGTTATTTAAATTCTAAAAACATTTTACATTAAACACACTGTACACATTACGATTACTACTACTACTACCACTATCGATAGCAATGGCAGTGTGTTTGTCAAAATTGTAAACCTCGAAGCGTATCGGTATTTATTGAAAAAATCGATTGCGTTGCTGCATTCCCGGTATAAACAACAATGTGCTAATTATACGCGAAAACAAGTCTAATCCACTGCATACTACGTGCGTGTAGATACCTATCTCACGATTAAACAAATTTCTTTCACTTATACGTAGTATTAATATCACGCGTAGTGTTCATTCCTTCTCAGTTTCTATATACTGCTAGCATACAGGGTGTAACAAAAATGTTGCACGTCCTTAAAGGGGGCGATTCCTGAGGTGATTTTGAACAACTTTTGTCTTAGCGAAAATGTTAGGTGAGATTTTGTTAACGAGTTATTAACGAAAAACACCGACCAATAGGAGAGCGAGTACTGTAGACGAACCTTGGCGCGGACAATGGTAGACCAATGCTACGCGTGGTTGTAGCTCGCGCCGAAATTTGTACACTATACTCGCTCTCCTATTGGGCGGCGTTTTTTGTTAATAACTCGTTAACAAAGCCCCACCTAACATTTTCGTTAAGGAAAAAGTTGTTTGAAATCACCTCGGGAATTACCCCTTTGAAGGAGGTGCAACATTTTTGTTACACCCTGTATAAATATCGTGTTATCGAAGAGAAATACATTCACCGACGACCTACGATAAATATTATAAAACAAATTTTCCGAAAACAAAATGTTACGCGAAAAATTTCTCTCTTATATTTATCATAATATGTATTTCTGTATAACAATGATTACCGAGAAGACACCCTCCGTTTGTTTCAAGTTTCAAAGTCATAGTTGTATCGACTCACCTTTACGTAAGTCCGCTCCGTTTCGATCAATTCTAAAATGACCTTTTTCAATTTCTCCGCGTCGCTTAATTGCCGGCTCGGTGTCATAGCTTGCGAATGAGAGCTAACTACGCTTCCGGTGGGGCTCGATTTCCTGGTTTCACCGGGCGATCGACAAATCCCCGTCACTTGCTCGGCTGTTTTCAATAGATTTTCTATCTCGAACGAGTTTGTGCGAGACGTTTGTTTCCCGTTTTCTATGTGAGGAACTGATGCACATTCTTGCGCGAGGCTCTCCTTGCCTACGTTCAAAGCAAACGCGATTTCGTTCAAGAATAATTTTTTTAATAATAATGAATTCTAGGAGACTAACGAAGGGATATCGCAAAGCGTCTTCCTACATTTTTAAGATATTTTCGTGTGCTAGGGGGTGACACGTATAAACTTGAAATCTTAAAACCCTAAAATCCTGTTTACAAGGAAGAAATATGTAAAAGAAGAGACTTACTCCAACCAGGCGCTGGAACGATTAGACCGGAAATCATTTCTTCGCTCATAACTGGTGGATCGGTAGGCGGCGGTGGGCACACCAAGCTCTCAATTATGTCATCGGTCGCCCTCATTATGCCCGTGAGATCCGGCGGTTCGGTTCGAGACGATCTCATCATCATACAAAGACCGACCTCTTCTTGTAATACGCTTTCCAAATACATCATGTCCAGATCGCTGACAATCGCGCCGTTAATCACCATAATCTCGTCACCTTTAATGATACCTAAACAATCAAAAGGACGAATTGTGGTCGAAATTCGGTTTATTCCTAAAGACGCGTTCTCGTAACATGGCGTAAACGTTAACAGTGGCTCGCAGTCGTGTCGAGATTTTAAAACTGATTTTCGTTCGGGCTCGGAGTTGTGTTTCAACGTTAGAAGCGGGCTACTTAGTTATCAATATTATACTAGGTAATGCTGAAAAAACGTTTGTAATCCTACTTAAAAATTTGTCTTCGGTATAAATAAAAAATATGGAAGAAGAAAATCATACCAGACGACTATACGCTGTGCGCGGAGCAATGTACACTGGGTCAAAAAAATATTAGAACACCTACTTTTTCTAAAATATCTTTATATATTGAACTTCAAAGGTCATCCGAAGGTCACGGTATACTAGGTCGTTAAATTCGTCTTGATACGGGCTATAATACTGTTAAGTCAAAAATACAAAGTGCCATTTAAAAAAAATGAAGGTGGCCTTGACAAGTCAAAAAAAAAAAATTTGTTCGAACTTTTTTTATTGCAATGTATAGCTAATCGAAAACTGATCAACTTTTGTTTAAAATATTTTTTTGTCAGATTATCGCAAGTACTTGAAAAATCGTAAAGTGTTACTTGAGACACCCTGTACATTAATATGCGTTTAAGTGTCATTTAACATACAGAAATTGTCAAATTTTTCCGAACTTGAAAAAATGTAAGCAAAGCAAATAAAAATAAAAAACGAAATTTTTCTAGTCAAAAAAGTATTGGAACACTTGCGGATTATTCCTAAAATTTACAGTTCGTTGAAATTGTTAAATACAAAACAAATTTTTAATATTTTGTATGCATCCCTTTGGCATTCATTATTGCTTGTATCGAGTACCGTAGCAAGTTTTGGTACAGAAATGGTTAAATCCTTTTTTATTTCATGCACAATTGCATCTTCTTATCTCTTCGTTAATTTCTTGAACCTGCCAGAATGAACTTCATTTTGGAGGATTCCAGTGGTTTTTAACTTTTTTATTATGTAGAAAATGGTAGATTTACTTCTTCCTAACAATTGTACTATTTCGCTATAGTTCTTGCCTTCATTATGCCATTTAATTATCAATTTCCTATCAGTGATACTTGTTTCTAATTTTTTTGGCCATATTAATATAAATTTTGCAATCTTATTAACACGCACAGTACTGTACAAGACAAGTGTAGCACCAACTGAGGAAGGCAACGTTTACATAGTATCAAAATCAAGGAGTGTTTTGTATTACAAGTTTCGTCATTTGAATACTTTTGTGGCGTCTATTTTCTCGATGTTATCAAGAAATCTTTCATAAGTAATGTCTACGTTGTCGGACACACTTCAAATTTAACACGTGCAGTGTAAACTTATATGTTACTATATGAATAAAAGTATTTTGTAATTCGTAGTATAACTCATATTTTTTAAGCGTCAAGCTTTTCATTTCAGAGCGTTCGAATACTTTCGTAACTCACTGTATACACGTAGTCATAGTCAATAACAAGGAGCAAATACAGTCACTGAAAATCAATGACTTTCAATGTCGTCTATCAAAACCGATTCTATTGTAAGGGGGAAAAAAATATAATTAAGGTCGTCCAACGTGTTCCCACATTTACGTAACCTTCGTTTTTAAATTAGATCAAAGAGGAACGAAGAGAAGACGGATGAACGATGACGGCCTCGATTAATCGTCTAACGATTCATTTATATCTTGAAACGCTTTACGGTTTCAAACGTTTCGATTCTTTTCTGTCTCTTTTGTTTTTTCTTCGTGCATTCATTTTCAATCTACACCTTTGCACTTTGTAAGGGGGAAAAAGTGCATCGGTGAAAAAGTGGTTCGTCTGTAAAGTAACTATTAACTATAAGAGTTGACTGTTAATGAACAAAGATAATAAGATAAATCGTACACATATAGTTGGAAGTGCACGAGTTAGTTTATCGATCAAAGTACAAAATCCGAGAAACAATATAATCTATCAACTACTGCGTGATCTGATATCACTATTATCAATGAAACATAATTGTATCGATATAAAAGTAAAATCGAAAAGCATTTCTCTCGTGTTACAATATTCACCAAGATAAAATTGATCCTACCGTTTTGCATTGCTACGCTTTTGTCCTCGACTCTGCTAACGTAACAGCACAATTCGTCCTGTCTGTCCGAATTCTCGATAAGTTCCGCCTCCACTGAGAAGCCCCACATTTGCTCGAGAGTATTCCTCTGCAGTTCTACTTGGTACAAGATCTTGGCGCAAACTTCAACAATCTCGTGTGTGTGCAACTGAAACGAATATACGTACGAGTACTGTTAGTTCGCCGAAACATTTCGTCTAGAAACAAATAGTTTAGTATTTTTTCCGTATCTACATCCGCGATAGAGCAAAAATCAATGTTTCCATCGAGTGGAATTCACAGCTCGTTAAAAAATTGATTAGGTCCTAAAAACTAATGGTGATACTGTAACGAACAAAGTAGCGGGAGGTGTATGTAATAAACATTGAAATAGACCAAATCGAAGTGAATTATCCCTTAAATGCATCGTGTTGCCATTTGGCAACATACCAATATTTTTTGTTTTAACAGAAAAATAACATTGATTGTACAGTATAATCGATTACATCCACACTGTATATTCATACTGAAAAAAGAAGTAGAGGTCCTGCTTAGCATGTATCACAGATAGAAGTAAGATTGGACCAAATTGGACATTGGCCTATAATTGAAAATTCAAAAATGCGATATAAATTAGCAGAATGCAATGGCTTCACACGTACAAAATGTGAAAAATGTGGAGTTGTACTGTGCTTGAATAAAATTGAGAATTTTTTTAAAAAGTTTCAGACTAATTAGGATCTCCGTTTATACTGTAAACACACGCAGTAGCAACAAACCTTTTTTTAAATAAAAAAAAAAATAAAAAAAAAAGATGTACTTTTTATATTATTTTTCTACAGTTTTGGGGTACATCTGTTGATAGTTTCAATATATTTTAATGCATATTAAGCAATTATGCATCTAAGGGTTATATGTACAGGGTGTAACAAAAATTTTGCACATCCTCGAAAGGGGCGATTCCTAAGGTGATTTTAAACAATTTTTTCCTTAGCGAAAATGTTAGGTGGGGCTTTGTTAACGAGTTATTAACGAAAAACACCGACCAATTAGAGAGCGAATACAGTGTACGAATTTTGGCGCGGGCTACAACTATGCGTAGCATTGGTCTGCCTTCGCTCGCACCAAGGTTCGTCTACTGTTCTCGCTCTCTGATTGGCTGGTGTTTTTCGTCAAGAACTCGTTAACGAAGCCCCACCTAACATTTTCGCTAAGGAAAAAGTTGTTTAAAATCACCTCAAGAATCATCCGTTTCAAGGGCGTGTAACATTTTTGTTATACCCTGTATAGTCATCTATGCACCTCGCCACATATCAAGTAGGGCTATTGATTATGAGATACCCGGGTACCCGGGTGAGATACCCGGGTATACCAAAATTACCCGCACTACCCGGGTATCTCACGGGTACCCGAACACATGAGATAGACAAGAATCTCATGCCGAATTAAGCCGAATTGAACCGAATTGAGCCGATAGTTTTTCGGTATGTGTTTCTGGATTTTAAAGCAGAGCGCGCGCGCGCGCGCGAGAGAGAGAGAGAGAGAGAGAGAGGGGGAGAGAAACAGAGGGAGCGAACTCATTTTCAACATAACCACGGTCCATTAAATTCAATTTTCATCATATATACAGAATTCATTTCATTCTGAAATTTTTTTTTATTTTTAATGCCACAAATACGTACCGAAAAACTATCGGCTCAATTCGGTTCTATTCGGCTTAATTCGGGATGAGATTCTTGTCTATCTCATGCGTTCGGGTACCCGTGAGATACCCGGGTAGTACGGGTAATTTTGATATACCCGGGTATCTCACGAGTACCCGGGTACTCGGGTATCTCACTCGGTTCACTTGAAATCTCGAGCCCTAATATCAAGCAAGTTATTTCGCACCTGGCACAACGAATTAATTATACATGTACAGAAAAGACGGGAAGGAAGCGAATGCTCACGTAAGTGTCGATCAAGTCGGTCCTATGTGGCACGAAGTAGTTGTGGTCTTCCATGTCGCGTCTCTTCTTCACGCGAACAAAGTGCTCCATCGGGTTCAGGTTCTTCCGGTTGCAGGCGCTCGCCAAGAACTCTTCGACTGTCATAGCGTCGCGCAAAAATACAGATACGAGCTGTGCAAGTTTCGAAGCAAACGACACGATTAATCGAGATGGGCTACCAACGTCGACCATTGACTACGAGATCGCCTATCAAACCGTCATCGACGAAATCGCTCACCTGATTCTCCGGCACACATACTTTCACGGTCTTCTCGTCTTCTCGCGACGAGATCTGTAAGGACCTTCTACTCGATGCGCTGTTAGACCTTGAGAGCAACGGCGGCCTTCTCTTCGTAGCCCCGCGACCTGCCAGCAGGTTGTTCAACAGCGAGGGGCTTCGCGCGCATATGAAAGCGTGGAACGACGACACCGTGAACACACCCAATTTGTTCAGCGTTTGTTTTGTGGCGCGGGACACGTGCGTCAATAAACTCTGCGGTTGAGAATGAAAGATTGGAATCGGTCGGCGATTCACGCGCAGTGAGACGATTATCGGTTGCTGTTTCCCCTGCTAGTCTAGCGGAAACTGACTCGTTTAGTTTCTAAAGGATTCTATTTGCGGCGAGCCGCGCGATCGATACGGATCTCCGATGAAACGCCGCGCCTCGCTACGTACACGTAAATTCCCATAAATTATCGTGCGCGCTAACCGCGCAAAAATATCTCTCGCGATAACGCCACCGAAGAGGAAGAAAGGCGCGACAACGCGACAAAATACGACAAGGATCCTTCGTTACCTGGCTACTAGTTAAACTATTCGATCGTTGGATGCAACGAGCCGTACACCTAAAACGCGCGACGAACGTTCACGTACCTTCGGATTAGGTAATTCTCCGCTCTGCAAACTGGCCATGTAACACCTCAGACGAAATTGCTCGCAATGAAGTCGCTCCAGATTCTCCTCCCACTGGACGATCTGATTGTTGATTTGCTGTTTCGTTTCCACGTCGGAAACAACGGACTGTTGGAGGTCAGCCATGTGCTTCAGTTTGTGATCCTGCGGACGATCGTAGTTCGTAGTTACGTAGAAAATACAAAGACGTAAAGATTGTCTCGCGCGTCATTTGTTACGGAGTATTGGCTTTACCCACCGATTCTATCGCTTTCTCCAAGCGGAAGATTTCCTCCTGCAACAGATGGAGAGTCCCGGTTTTGCCGCGATGACGCGCGAACGCGGCAGCGCAAGCAGAATGTATGCTGTTCACCCAGTTCTCGAGCTCCACCTGGCACGGTGCCTAAATAATACAACAAATATTACGGATCGACATTCATCTGGCTTAATCCGTAATAGGATAATGTATTTGGACCACGCTGCGTCGCTTTCACGTAAAGTCGGAACTCGGAACCAATCATTCAAGACGTTAAAGGCCACCAAGTCCTCTCGTGCTCTCCTCCTCTCCTTCTTCCAAGGAGAGATTCCCTTTACACATTGTGGTATATAGCTCGAAGGGTAAGAGGCTTTCGACGAAACGTACATAACAATAGGAACTAATTACCGTACTGCGGACTGCGGATCGCAACCGTCTAAACTAAAGACTAAAGACGAAAACTATTCGTTAAGATAAATTTACAAAACTATTAAATAATATCTTTATAGTAGTTTATAATGTTTTCAGGCTCGCGTATTAATACTTGGATACGCTGCAACAATCTTCAATCGATCAAACACTTTTTTCCGCGCAACATGTTACTCCCTCGTTCTTTTCTTTTTTACTTTATACCAGACCGCTTCAACCGCTCGTATTTTATATTTATAAAATAATATATTATTTATGCTAGAACTTGCAAAAAAAACAAACAAAACCACTTAAGATATCTTTTCTTACATTTTTCTGATTTTGATTGATCTGATTTTACAAGTTAGTATTAAATACTGCAAATTAAAGTTTAAACCTACTCACTATGTTGTTAAGAACAAAATAATTTATTAGAAGTTATTTAAATTTACGATAATTCTTTCTTTACATTTTTGACTCCATATTGCCACTACAATGCTTTATAAAACCTGTTCAATTGATTCATAAATATCGACTACACTTTTATAATAAATGCGATGTATACGTCAAACGAATGTACGTAAAATGTTCTGCAATAATCCTGCTTTAAAAAGAATCCAAACCTACAAACTATAGGTATAATCGTTTCAACGTCTTTGAATTTTAATTAACAATAAGTCGAAAATATTTATGACGACTGGTGTGGAAGTGTTCACGATAAAAAAATACTGTAGAAATTAATTAGTAGTTTCAAGTTTTCAAGCCTCCTACTTCGACTTTGACTTTGGTTTCGCTGTTGGCTGACCAGTTATTGACGTTACTACTTTCGTGGCTACGATATTACATTGCTATACCGTTAAGGAACTAGTTTGTGATCATTTTAAAGACAAATTTGTGTTTTGTTTTCAAGAAAGGATTTTAAAAAGTTGAAAATAAGTATAATTGAATTATTTAGAAGGTATGGAATAGTAAGGTAATTGGGAACTAGTTTTTGATCAGAAGAGAAACTAATTTTTGATCATGTAGAATGCATTGGAACTAATTTCTCATCATGTACTGTACTAATTTTTGATCGGGTGTTTATTGTATAAATGTTAAATAAAAATCATAAGATATACTCCAAATTTTAATGCACTTAAATTTTCAGTAAATCCTCTTTTTCAAAACTTAAAATTGTCTGTAAACCAAGTCTTCGAATAAGTCTTCTCTTTGTATTTTTGCACTAAAGTCGAGAAAGGTTATTACATTTATCATTAGTAGCAGCCTCTGATAATTTATTGTAATTTATACTCTATACAGTTTCTTTCAAATTTTATTCTCTATACTTTTTGTAACAGATCTTTTTACTTGCTGTTTTCGCTCAACTCTAACATTTGCACCAATTACAAAGAAACAAAAATAAATAAACGAAGCTTGTGGTAATAACAAATAAACTTATTTTTAGTATAATAATGTAAATTTAATACTTTCTTGTAATTTTGTGTTCTAACCTATTCATTATTTAGGTGATCAAAAAACTAGTTACACGAGAAAACATTGGAACTAAATAATTGATCACTAGTTTTTAAATAAAAATTATATATATTATTAAAATTCTTGTTCTACATTGTAAATAAACTATGTAATAAGCAAAGTGTATAAAAATAGCCTTCAATAATTGCAACAGCATAAACAGATCTACTGTATTATTGACGGTACTCTCGGTATTCTCTTTCCCTATTTTTGAATAGTCAATCTTTACTTCAGAAATTATTTTAAATAATTACTTGTTGACATAAACAATTTATTTCACGAACTGATCAAAAACTAAACGGTACGTAATATACGTTGTAGCACTTGTACATATAACCGCTCGCTTATAAAAAATGGTTAGGTTCTTAGGATGAATACAATTCTGTTTTCAATTATTGATAAGTAGACTGCGGATTTTATGCATTTATGGAGATACGAGGTATGCAAAAAATCTACAAGGCTGTTAACATATGTCAAAATATATAAAATATCAAAAATACATATAATCGAAGTTAGAATGTTTAAAAAATTGAACATACTGTTATTCGGGTTGCAATTCTTCATTTGTGCTTGTAAAGATTTTGTTTTGTATAAAAATCCGCAGTCTATTGATAAGGAATAAAAGTGAATAAAGTTTGGTAGGAGTAAGTGGAAGCGAAAATAGTGGCGACGTTTAACGCAATTATAGAAGAAAGAGGAGAATAATACGGTTACAGCGAACCACTTACTTGGAATAAGTAAGCATCGCCAAACGCCGTACTCAGGCAGAATATGTAGTCCCTTTTCGGATGCTCCGGAATCGGTTGCATGATCGCACCATCCACTATGATCAAGTGCTTGGGTGCCGCTTCCATGGCCCTGCTCTCTTGCGAATCGCACGGATAGAAGAGGAGTGTAGTGCCCTTTAAGCACACCCAATAACCCTTCCATCCTCTTTTTCTCGCGAGCTCGATCTGATGTTTCTTCCGTAAAAGCCACTTTTTCACGCTGAGGAATCTGTCAAATCGTACACGAATATTACGATTTATACGTACTAAATACATTACCGAGGGGCTACATCTAGTTAAAGATTTACACGAGGTATACAGATTCGGAAACATTTGTAAAAAACATCATTGCAAATTAACGGATCCGTCATAGACGCGTTGCGTAACGTTACGAACCAATCGTACAGTCAAAGGCTGAACCGGGTTTTCTGATAAAAAGTATGTACAAGTATAATAAGTATGTTCATAGTAGATTTTTCATTTTTTAACCGAAACATGATACGAAAAAACGTTGTTAATAAAAAAAAATCAAAAAAATGATCAAGGAAGAAATAGTTTAAAAAACTTGAAACCTTAAAATAAACGCAAAACAAGAAATATCAATCTAGAATATTTTTTTTTAGAATATACATATAAAAATTCAATCTCTTCTCAAAATTCTCCAATTTTGAAATTATTCTTCAAATTTCATTTCCCTCTCCTAAGACACCGTTTTAATTGGCGTTTTAATTTGTTTAATTATATTATTCTCCACGTAGAAATTAAACGCGTAACTAAAATACGTTACGAAATAAAAAATTAAAAAAAAATATCTGCTATACAAGTATCGCTAACGTCAAAGAAATACGAGCGAAGAGAATATACGCAGTTTTGAATGGAATTCGCACAAATTTCGAAACGTCGCGTTTCAGAAACGTCATTAGAAATTATCGGTCGATTCAGCCTGACCTACATCTGGGTCGCGAGACCCGCAAATACATTAACCCCGGCTTACATTTTCTAAAAAAGAAAGAGGAAGAAAAAAAAAAATGTCTGAATCTGTATCTCTTTTCGAGCTCCCGGGCAGACGCGACCCTTTAAGCCCCGCGGATGTCACTTACCCAGCCTTTCGAACCGCTCCGGTGCAATTGAACGAAGCTGCGGCCGTGCCAGTCTGTTTCCCCCGATAGGGTGAGTTTATCACGCTCTCGCCGTCGTCGTCGTCGCTCACGGCGGTGGTTAGCGACATTCTGTCGTCGTCCGACATCTGCAACGCGGTTAATCGCTATCGGTTCTTATTGTCCGGGGGGCTCGTTCTCGCGACAACGAGGAGCCGATAATAATCGTGATACGCAATAATCGTTACACAGTATTTAAAATACAAATAGCAATTTGGTGGACTATCTACAACAAGAATCGTTTAGGTACTGTTGGAATCGTATCGACTGCGTGTCCCGCGACTTGGTCCCGAATAAATAGCGCAAAGACGCGTGCATCGCATTGCGTTACATTCGAAAGACACGCAAACAAACGTGAAAAAGGAACGGATAGGAACAGAAAAAAAGGAGACGATAAATATATATGTAGATATATAAAGACAGGGAGCAATTGATTCAGTAACAACGATTCTAACGAGAACAATTTTATACAAAATATGTATATAAAAACGTTAACCATCGGATGCATTAGAAATATCGACGTTCCATCAAAAATGGTGGTGCCCAATCGGGTGTTTGAATTTCAATCGAAAGAGTGCCGACTGTCTCAAGTGTCTGACACTACGTGTGTCTGTGTGTGTTTGCGTGTGTGCGCGCGCGTTGCTGCTGCGTTGCATGGATTTTGATCGGGCAACGATCCATGCTTGGCAAAACGGTATTGGATGGTGTGTACGTACTCGCATGCGAGTGAAAACAGTTCCTCTCGGAACGAAAGGGGGAACCGACGAGAAGAGACGAAGAGAAAGGGGTGTCGGGTGGTCGGAATGGGAGGGAAGGTTGTGACGGGACGAAGGGCGAAAGTGACGTCAACGGGTAACAGTGAGACGTACAACGTAGAACGAAGAAGAAAAACGATAACGCCGGATAGTCGTGTCTCTCTACCTTTTTGGCATAATTTGTCATACCGCGGAGCTTCTCGCGTAATCCTCTAAGGCCTTCGCCGGCCCAAAAACTTACGACTTTTTTCAGAAAGTCAGCGTTGCACGCATCCGCCGTGATGTGCGGATGGTAATGACAGTAGCAGCCCTCCTTAAGAAGCTTCATGTTCGTCTTGGCAGTGCCGTTGATCTTGAACATGATCTCCTTACGCGCGACGCTCAGACCGTCGATATAAAGCTGCGCCCACGTGCTCAGCGCTTCCTGGACGATTTTCAGTAGCTTGTAATAGTAACCGTCCCCGCGGCCCAGATTGATCTTCTCCCGGATACTCTTGCAATTGATCCAGTACAGTTTCCGCGTCTCATTGATGCATATCACGCTGACGGTGTGCCTCTTGCACAGACAGAAATACTTCCTGCAGTGGTCCTTGTGCACCGCTCTCACGTCCTCCAAATCCCTTCCACCCAGGTTCAACAAGCTCAGAATGCTATTCATACATTTGACCGACCATCTCGGCTCTACCATTATTCGTCTTTACTTTGATATTACTCTTGGTTCGAAGGAAAAAAGATCACCACCGCGTTCGATCGACGCGAAATCACCAAGTCCCGAAAGAAGACTCGTCGAACGTGTCTCGATAGTGCGATCAATCTCGGCTCTATCGTCGATCTATTCTTATTGTCTTTTTGACAAGCCGCGCGCGGGCTCGCCGATGCACGCGCGCCTCGACGGACAACAATTTCGTCCGATTACTTCCACGCGGTCATTTTTCGAAACGTTCTATTATTTTACCGAACAAAATAAATCTCTGCGCTGCGTGGGTCGTTGATCAATAGTCGTAACAGGTACCGAACTCGTCGCCGTCCTCGCAGCGAGCCCTCGACGTGTAAAACTCCCTGTCCTGATTGTAGATCTGCACGATCTGCTTGACGAAGATCATAGCCAACGGTTCCAATTCCTTCGCGAGCAGGCGCACCAGGCTAATTATAAAAGTGCACACGAAGTAGAAGAAACAAAGCCGACTCGCGTTGAGCATTTTCCGAAGGCTCGACGCGTAGTCGCTTCGCTCGATCGTCGAATGATCGAGGAGTATTGTATCGCGGCGGTGAAATGCGCCGAGGAGAAAGAAAGACGGAGAAAGGAAGAAAAGGGAGGGAAGGGATGAGGAGAGCTAGAGGAGAAAAAGCAGATATCTATCTTTCGGATGCTCTTTTCACTATCTACGAGATAGCACCATCCAAGAATGTTTCCGGTTGCTCGTGCCCCTTGTTACCTCTACTCGAGGAATCTCACGCCTCAGCGATCGCGCGAGATCATCTCTCTTTCATTCCGCTGCGACCAATTCATGTCTTTTAATCGATAACTCGCCGTTTCTGCATTGTACGTTTCTTGCACTAGAAATGCCAGAGAAATTTCTTTTCTCTCTCTCTCTTTCTTCGTTCAATCCTTCGATCGATCTTCTCAAGTTAACGAAATCGAGTCGTCGAACGACCAGAAACTATTTGTCTAAAAATCCGCCGAGAAATATGGCATATACGCGTTTTCTTTCGATCTCGCTCGCAACGGGCGACTATTTAATCTTGTTCCTCCTTTAAAAGTAAGTATATAGAATATTCTGGTAATACACGGGTAGAAATCAACACTCTGTATAAAAATATGTTGTGCTCTTCGATTATCACTTTCTCCCTTTCTTGATCCTTAAGTATACGCGCGCGCGCGTGGCGGGGTGTATAGATACCCTCCTTAAACGTTACGTCTCGAAGCTTCTTTTACCATCTATCACGTGCCATTGTGTTTCGTTCCTCGGCAAAGAGAATCTCACCGTTCGGTCCTTCTTCTCTTGCCCTTTGTACCGAAGCTATTGGCTCTCCTCGATCGGAGGTAACGTAAAACTCTACAAGTTCCTCGTATCTCCAGTTCCCGAGTGAAATCGCAGGGAAGATCGATGGAGTACGCAGAGCAGAGTAATAGGTAAAATAGTGCGGTCCTAAGTTCTACCGGACATGATCGACACTGAGATTCGAACAGAAAGTGACTCGGTACATGGTCTTTCCTTGTCAACACCTGCACGTGAGCCTGCACGTGCCAAACCACTCGAAACGTATCATTACTTCCCGAAACTTCCTGTTTTCAGCGCAAAATATCTCGGCGCCGCAGCCGCCTCCGCGCGACTGCCTCTAAATCGGCGATCGCTGGGTTCGCGTCGCCGTCGTGTCGCCGTCGCGTTGCGTCGCCGTCGCGTCGATCCGCGTCCGTTCCAAGCAACCGGCGTCCGTGTCTCGTTCCCGTTTCAACGCGCATAGACCGGAATTCGCGTACGCGTCCAATCCTCGATCGCGTCACCGACGTCCCCGTCCATCGCGGGATGCACGCGCGACGTTCCAGATGGTGGTGCCGCGCCGCGACGCGCCGCGCCGCGGTTCTCCGGGTCCTGGAGAACCTAGGGACGTTCGGCGAACGCGAGTAACCGTTTCGTCGCGACAGTTCTGAGGGGAGGGCGAGTCGGTCCCGATTTTTCGGATCGGGAGGCTCGACTTGGTCTCCTCTTTCGTTTCGTTTCCCTTTTTTTTTTTTGCACGCAAGCGACAGACAGCGGTCTGAATCCGGTGGTCCGCAGCCGCGAGCCTGCGTTGCTCCAGACTGCTGCGCTGGAGAACAGGGAAGAGGAGAGCTGCTACCCGCGAGGGGAATCAATACCTCGGTCCTTGTGGAGGCCAAAGGGGTGGGGAACACCGGGGGTGGCACGGTGGTAGGGAAAGGAAAGGTGGGCGAGGGGCTGCGAAGAGACCGCAACGGGGAAAGTGGGTGACGGCATAGAAGGGGACGGGAGAGGAGGAATGGCAGCGGCACTCGCTCTCCGCCACCCCCTCGCTTCCCTTTCCACCGTTGCCGGCTCGGAGCGGAAGGAGGACGACGGTTGTCGTTGCATCTGGCGGCGGTGGTGACGGTGACGGTGACGGAACTTTTCAGCGGACAGAAGAGAAACATTTCGAATGCACCGAGCTACGAATAGGGACGCTACTGCTCGATTTGGGGGGCATTTGGCGTGGCATCAAACGTGAGAAGCGGGCACCCTGTCTCTTAGCGGATACGTTTATTCTGTACATCGTACAAATGCTAATTACAAGCTGCGTATGGATAGCCTTAGAGATACGTTGCCGATTCTAGGCTAGCGTGCCTCGCGCGGTACGCCGCGCCGCGTCGGCGAGAACGGGGAGGAACGAATCGTCGCGTCGCTCGGTTTCGCGCGTCCGCTCTTCGAATCGCGGCGATCACCGAACGGACGCGTTCGCCAGTCGCTTCTCGCCATGCTCCGACACGACGTCGGATCTTTCTTTTTGGTTATCAAATTGTTAGGTTGTTGCGTACGAAATGTCCCATTTTATTTCAGTAAATATATCAATCTTTGCCGTGACAATTTTACGTCACCTCAAATCGATTGGCAAAGTGAAAAAGCTGGACAAGTGGGTGCCGTTGACGGAAACTTCCCGTTCGCAATTAACAAAGACCCATTTTTGTGGATCGCGTTATCATTTGCGTTAAGAAATGGATAGTAGTACTTAGTAATAGACGATGTTCTGTTCGATGGTTGGATGCGAATTATTCGCTGCGACTTATGCCAAGGCTAGTCTTACGTCCAAGAAAAATAACCATCACAGTTTGGTGATCGATGGCTGGCAAAACAGCCGTAGCATGAAACTATTGTGTTGAAATTGATGTTATGCACTACAAATATCGGGTAAAACAACCAGCATTGGTGAATCGAGCAGATCGAGCCGTCGTAATAATGCGATTAAAATGAATGCAACTGTCAAAAGTGCCTTAAACCATCATGTTGACTCCAATATTTCTAACGAATTGGGAAAAAAGTTACCGCTAAAAAACGGATCTTTCGTACGTAACAACCCAATAATCGTAACTTACTTGAATCGAAGTCAAACGTCTACAACTATCTACAGAATCTCGTCAACGTGTATACCAATGTTCAACACATCGATAGATATACAATATGTATACATTCGGTGCATGGAAGTAAATGTAAACATAGCCGCGGATTGCGTCGAAGCCGGAAACCGCGGGAAATCGGCGAACGGAAAGTAACGACGGAATGTTACAATTACAGCATACGGTGTCGCGCCTTCGGAAACGGCGCGAATCGATTTTTTGTATTGAATACGTGAATCGAAAACGGTCGACAATCTGTACCCGGTTGCAGACCGAGAGTTACTCAACAATAAATGTACCGTCGAAAATGATCGCAGAAGCAAAAGAGAGAGAAATGGAGAGAGAGAGAGAAAGAGAGAAAGTGAGAGAAATAAAGAGATGCAAAGGTACTCGAGAGTTGAAACGTCCGCGACTCCGAGTTTCACACACGTTTGCGCATGCACCTGTTGTATTGGCAGGGAAAAGTCAATTTTGGACTTTCCATCTACGAATGCCGCGCGTATGCACACAATATTTATCAATTAATCTGCGTACAATCGGACTACGGGACGTACCTGCATGCTCTTCGCCTTTCCGTTTTCCCCCATGCATCACGTAGACAAAAGCGAGAGCAAAATTGTTTAATGATTTCCTTCGCAGATACGTATTTACAGCGTTGATAATATTTGTCTTGCCGCGCCGCGACGAGATGGAAAGAACGATTGCGTGTACTCGATTCGAAAGAAAGGAGAAGCGTGTCGTAGGAGTTGGCTGACGGTGAAGGTGACGCGAAAATGACAGCGTATGCAGGCAGGGTCAGTACATAGGTCATCGGCGTTCGCGTTTGGTAGTTGGTCGCGATTTTTCTTCGTAACCCCGATCGGTATTACGGATGCAGATGCTCGGAAATGCGCATTACATCTAGATTGATCCTTCTGCCATTTCGATTACGAAAACTCTCGTCCAGTTGGATGTTTTGCAAGAGAGAACTTTGAGAATGAATCGCGCGACGTGTGCATACATTTCCCGTACAGTTCCGCGTTTCCGCAAACGTGTTCGTCGAACAATTTTCCAACGTATCGGACTTCGTGTATGCATTCGACTACAATAGTCGACGTTGTCTCGACCCGCTCCGCGAAAGGGCAATTATTGGTTCGATTCAATTATACATAGAGTGAACATCACTACCGACGAGCAATATTGCTTTACGCGTATTGTAAATTAATTACGGAACCACGGAGTATTATAAAAGAATTATAAAAGAGATTCGAAATATACAGGGTGCGCCAAAAGTATGGAAACGGTCAAATATTTCGAAAACGGAACATTTTTGAGAAAAATGTTTTACAGCAATGTTTTAGGGTTGTAAAAATTCTATTGAACGGTCGTATCCGTTTGACCTTCAGAGGAACGGTCAAGGTCATGTCAAGGTCAACATGATTTTTTTTAATGGAACACCACATTTTTCATCATGCAGTGTTGAAGCTGACGATGAGACCTTTTCAAAACACTAACTGATGACCTATTTCTATTGCGAATTGCTTAAGTTCTGAACGTTGAGAATGAAGAAATAGACACTCGCTTGTGTACAATGATTATTCCAATGTTTGCCACACCACTCGGCCAGTGGCGGATCCAGGAGCCTTTCTTGGGGGGGGGGGCGAAATATATAAAAGTAAAAAAGTCTATTTTTTAACCGTCTTTTCAACCTTGATAAGCAATTAGAATAATTACGTGTTATATAATTGTGATTAAAGACTTTATTTTATCAGAAAAACAGATATAAAAGATATTACAATTAATGCGATTACGGTACTTCATAATACAAATTCTGCTCTACGTTGGCGAATTTTTACCAGGCAATATTCTGAAAATATTTTAAAAACTTCTATGCACTAGCGCATTAGTGAGCACGCTAAGCAGAAAAATCTCGAATACAAATCATGTAACACATTCAGTATATACGTAATAAGTTTTTCGGAATGTGAGGAAATATTTTTATATTTTATTACTCTTGGGGGGGGCGATCGCCCCTATCGCCCCCCCCCTGGATCCGCCACTGCACTCGGCCGAAATCGCATCTCAGAAATATTACTGCACATGCGCTAGAAATACTACCGAAATCATGACGCCGATTTCAGTACTACTACCCAACGACATTAATTCCGAAATTTTGAATTGTTTTGATTCGCGTCGTTATACCTCTAACAATTTGGCGACAGATAAGCTCAGCATTCAGGTAATTTTGAACGAAATAGGTCATCAGCTAGTGTTTTGCAAAGGTCTCATCGTCAGCTTTAACATTACATGATCAAAAGTGGAGTTTTCCATTTTAAAAATCATGTTGACCTTGATATGACCTTGACCGCTCCTCCGAAGGTCAAATGGATACGACCGTCCAATAGAATTATTGAAACCCTAAAACACTGCTCTAAAACATTTTTTTCAAAAATGGTCCTTTTTCAAACTATTTGACGTTTCCAGACTATTTGGTACAGTAGACTTTCTTCATTCTCAACGCTCAGAACTCAGGCAATTCTTAACAGAAGTAGGTCATCAGCTAGTGTTTTGAAAAGGTCTCATCGTCAGCTTCAACATTGCATGATGAAAAATGGAGTATTCAATTGAAAAAAAATCATGTTGACCTTGACATGACCTTGACCGTTCCTCTGAAGGTCAAACGGATATGACGGTTCAATAAAATTTTTACAACCTTAAAACATTGCTGTAAAATATTTTTCTCAAAAATGTTCCGTTTTCGATATATTTGACTGTTTCCATACTTTTGGCGCACCCTGTATGTATAATAGGTACATACGATGAAATGAGATTCGAATTCTCTACAAGATCGAAATACAAAAAGTGCCTAAGAAATTGAAGAAACATTTGAAAATCGTTTAAAAATCTTGTACACGTATAAGACGACAAAGCGTAAGAAAAATAAAACGAAGCGCTGCGATTTAATAAAACCCGTTCGTTCGATCGTCCCCTCGGAATCGTTTACAGGCTTTTGCAACTTTAGCTTCCGCAAAATAATCGTACACGTACGTTTCATATTTTGTGTTTCGTGTTTCGTGCCGTGTTCACCACTTTTAGTTACACATTCTCCATTCTATTCTAGTCGGTGAAATTCGGCCCTCTCGAAGCGACCAACTATATTCGGTTTCTCGATATACTGGATTGATAAGGTCAACAACTCTATTCAGGCAACTCACCTCTGAGGACGTCAAGTAGCAGAGTCTCGAGTCTGTACTCTCCAAGGAAGCTTGTTGAACGATTCCGTATCTGCCGTCCCTGTCGGACATGTAGTCGGATCTCACGCTGTCTTGCCTGTCGAAAGTGCCTCTGAAAATCAAGAACAATGGAGCATTTCATTTCTCAGGGGTAACACACGCGCGCGAACCGCCACCCATTCATTCTTTTAAACTCAAAAAGCAAAAGCAATAAAAAAACGAGAAGTTTGTTAGCTGACACAGTCTTTGTACTGCTGCGTCTGAAAGAATTACCCCTTCTTCCAACGTTTTCTGTCACCTTTCTGCTTATACAGAATAACGCGTGCCTCGTGCCGCATAGTGCATTATTTGTGTGATAGTTTTGATTGTTGACATTTTTAAGCGCAAAACTAGTTCTTTTGAACAAAATCTCGATCTGGCACAAAATTAGGTTACGTTCGAGCGGTTGTTGTAAAGCATTGTACAGGAATAGGAGCTAGATCCCCTTCAACCAATTCAAGGTCAGGGCCACGCTCGACCACTTTTCATTTTGCTTTTCTAGAAAGTACAGTAAAACGTCAGAAACTATGAATGAATTTCTAATAACATCAACTGTGACGCAGATTGTGAACTGGCAAGGAGACTGCAGTATGTACTCCTTGGATTTTAATGAAATTTTAGTGAATAAATGATGACATTCTGTAGAATGTTTTGCGACAATGCGCTTTTTTTATAAACAATTAAAATGCGAAGTTACAGTTACAATTAGTAGACAGCGGTTCTTTATGCACTATAAATATGCAAAAGGTATATGTCATTTATGCACGAAAAATATACAAATATACATATAGTTAACAATACCTTTTCGAATCATTCTTGCATATTATAATTCGTGTTACAATAAATTTTGAGCATTTTTTCTAAATTTGACATTGTTACAAAATTTGTAACTTAAATTTTCTTTAATAACACTTTAGATTGTCTTTCTTTTGCCATTTTTTAAAAATATGATAAAATAGTTAATTGTTCTGTTATACACTATTTTACTTTGTTATACTACACCAATGGCTATAAAGATTTACCGAATGTCCCTTCTGAACAAATTGTAAAGTACAAAGCAATTATTAAAAAACAAAAAAAAAAACCTTTATTATACTGTGTACTATAATATTATACCATTACGCTATATTATATTACACTGTTATATAGGATTATGTATTATTCTATGTATACTATTTAAAAGTACATTTATTGTTTGTCACTTTTCACTATTTAATTCAAATCCTGTTGGCTACGACGAACGATATGTAATGTATTGATTGATATGTAATGTAAATCCTAATACAATAAATACGTTAATGATTCTAAAGTTATTTGCGTCATTTTGTAAATAATTACATTCGTATAGTTTCAATTTTGTAAAAATTTGAAGATATGTGAAGTGAGTTTAATTTCCGGTACTGTGATATGACCTACATGTATAATGTAAGAAATATATGTAAAAACAAAAATAAATGTTTGTATGAGTGACCCAATGAATTTAAATTAATTTACGGGAAGTGAATGTAACTGCAAAGACTATAAAATAAATTCGATATTAAATTTAAACGTTGATATACTTTTTTAAAAATATATGATTAGTTACATATTTATAAACAACTCTAATATGCAAACAAAAATTTGAAAACAAATGAACCTGTAACAAACCAGGACTTCGAACTGGGAACTCTTCGGCCTACGAGTCAGGCGCTTTTCCCAGTGAACTATCAAATCTCGTTATTCTCGTATTAAACTACATCCTCTAGATTCGTTCACTAAAGAACCCCGCAGAGTTTATGTGGGCATTTTGGAGACCGGTGAATTTGGCTGATTTTCACATATATTGTAGATTATGGTGTTCCCTACAAGAAAAGTATAAACACTTAGTGTCGCTGATAAAGAGTTAGTGAGATACAGCCTTCCAAAGTACTGTATATCGCTGGTAAGTTAGCAGTCGGAAGCAGGGTTGCCATGTGAGTGTCGTGCCATACCCCTTACCCTTCCGCCACTCGCCTAGATGTTCCACCACTCTTCCGCCTGTGAGACTGGTAGGGTAAATAACGGGTGTCTTACGCTACGGACTCCGTAGCGTCGCGTCGCGTAGCACGTGGTAGCGTAGCACAAAAGACACCCGTTATTTACCCTACCAGTCTCACAGGCGGAAGAGTGGGGAAACATCTTGGCGAGGAGCGGAAGGGTAAGGGGTATGGCATGACACTCACATGGCAACCCTGGTCAGAAGGTATGCGTCATGCGTGTCTGACCAGTCGAAGTGAAATAAGCCAGTCTATACGAAACTCGATCAAGCAGACGGATCACACGCATTTTCAGTAGTGGTTGCACCGTCCGACTGCGTAAAATATTTCAACGTAGAATATCTATGCATAGAATATTTTCTTTTCGTTATTTATATTAACCGTCGGAGAGCGAAAGCTCGCGAAGTCCGAATGTTTGGGTAATTGACCTGTAAGTCAGGTACAAGAACAGCTAATAAACTGGTTTATTTCACTTCGACTGGTCAGACACGCCTATCTTCCGTGTAAACTGGCTTATTTCACTTCGACTGGTCAGACACGCATGACGCATACCTTCCCATTACTAATTTACCAGCGATATACAGTACTTTGGAAGGTTGTATCTCACGAACCCTTTATCAGCGACCCTAAGTGTTTATACTTTTCTTGTAGGGGGCATCGTAATCTACAATATATGTGAAAATCAGCCAAATTTACCGGTCTCCGAAATCCCCATATAAACTCCACGGGGTCCTTTCATTAAAATCTAAGGAGTACACACTGTAGGTTCTCCTTGTGAACTCAATATGAAGCTTCTACTTTTTAATTACTCCATTAACTAATTAAGAACACGCCCGTTGGTAATCAATGAAACGGTGACAATGTTTTCATCGATAATTATCTGTTTAAAAAAAATAATGAAACGAATAGTTAAAGTTATCATAACATACTGTTACTTTATTGACCTCATTACTTTTTTAAGCACGTAATTATCGATGAAAACATTGTCGGTGAAATGATTGTCAGTGATTTAAACATGGTGGTGAATACACATTGTCACCGAATTCTAAAGCCGGGGTCCCACTCGAGAAAAGCGCGGCGCGTACGGTCCTGAAAACCAGCTGAAAAAGTGGATTTTCACGAGCGGACTCGTCCTGAAGTACCTAAAGTACTCTGTCAAGGCGCACTTGGTACTTCAGGATGAGTCTGCTCTTAAAAATCGACTTTTCCAAGTGATTTCCAGGGCCGCGCGCGCCGCGCTTTTCTCTAATGGGACCCCGACTTAAAGGTAATCCATAAAAAGAAAATGGTTCAAATCGAATTACCGGTAATTGTAAATAACGAAGTATTGTCCTTATTGGTGGAAGAAAAGGTCACAATGCATTGGCTGTGATCTGTGCACTCAATGCGTGAATCGGAACGCACCCTTAATATTTCTCGAACGTAGATGAAAACAATCTTAATACACTTAAAATGTAAGTTCGCTTTAACTTAGGCGATCCTCTTTTCTGTTTTCTGTTTTTGCAAAAATCTATTTCTCAATTACTTTCGGTAAAAGGGGACCGTTAAAAGCCAGAACTACGTTCGAAAATAAATAAATTCCCGAACGGTATACAAGCTCGCAATTAGACTTCTTACCTTTGCTCCATAGAATCGGTTCGGTTCGATTTGTATCCACTGTCGTTGAGGCTGCCCTCGTGCCTCAACGACGGAAGGGAATCCCACGGCGATTCTCGCCTGTGTCCCGTGTAACTCGGATTTATCGAACTCGAGGCACCAGAGCCGAGGGTCGAACTACCCGATTGCCATCCGTCAGAGTGCCGAAACCATTGTGCTCGCGCCGACTCTCCGATGCAACTGGCGCATCTTAAAATATTATTAAAATCACATTCGTCACTCGAGCGAGTCGATCCAATTTTCATTTCATCTTTAAACGAGATCTGCACGATATTCGCTTCGTCGGAAGAATTTTCGGTAACCAGAAACCAGAAGCGCAGAGCTGTTAAAGATTTATGGAAGATCCTTAAAGTGTTTTCGTGGAATAATAAACTCTTTTCGTGGATTCTCAGTTGTGTGCAGGTCTAGTTTAAACGCACTAAGTATCGATTAGTCGACGGCAGTCATTATTAGACTGCTGACATTTATGAAAATTCGTATTTTTATAGATAGAGGAAAAAGCTGAATAAAAGTGAGTCTATTTTATCTTCAGAAGGTTGTAACATGTATTTTATACGTTTTCACGTTTCCACACATTATTGTGTATTATTTTGATTGTACGTTTTCATTTATCAAAAATAATAGTTCTTCTTTCGTTAGAATGACCATTTATTCCATTCGACGCTATTTACAGAATATTATCAAACTTTTTCTTTTCCAAAATGTTTGTTCAAAGCGTATCGTTACGTTTAGATACAATGTTCCAAAAAATTACCTTGAATTGTAATCGCTAAGGTATCCACGATCTCGATCAATGTCCCTTTCCCGTTTCTCTCGTATCATCTCGTTGCGATCGCTATAGTAACCATCCCTGCTGTCTTTGCTGTTTTGTCTCTCGTTGCAGTAACGATACGATAAAGGCAACGTTGACGATTTGTTGGAACTGGAACCTGAAAGTATACCGTTTCGTCTATTATGAATGCAACGAGTATGAAAAATAAGCATTGCAATCTTCACGAAGCTTTTGCCAGCTTTTGCCAGCGACTTCGTCCGCGTGGATTTTCATTTAAAATTTGACTAATTTTTAAGCTGTTACAGCCGATGGATCTGAGCTTTTACATTAATACCAATTTGTTAAAACAAATTTAGCAAAAAATATATTTAAAAAAAGAGTATGGAATGAAAATCTAACACTACAACTTATAACTGAACTAAACAAAAACTAACCCAAATCATGAATCAAACATTCAACAGAGAGCAAAGTCAGAATTCAAGAATCAAGCACAAATCGTCAAATAGAATAGTAGCTCCATAGCTTCATACGTAAAATGTCGCAGGAAACGTACAATTTTTATAGCTCTCGCCGTTTTAACATCGCCACTTAAAAATTCCAATGCAAACGAAACCATATCGCGTTGTAAAATACTATCACTATCATTTACTGACACTTTATTAAACTGTCTTACCCTATGAAGAATTATATCACTGTTATTTTTGTCGTCTCTTCAATCTTTTTTAATATACAATATTATTTTATAAATCGACTGTTTAGCGAATTTATAAAATCTTTAATGGCTGTATTATATCCTCTGATATGCTATCTCATTTTTACTTAATGACGTCAACGTCATCCAGAAGAAATAATATCTTATTATTGCAAGAGACCCACTGCACGAATTATGGCCAATATAACTACATTAACCGTATGATTATACATGTTAATAAGTTTTGTAATTCTTTAGTTCTCATACCTCCTTTAGATTTAAATTATACAAAACATTGTCGTCTACAAATTACCGCTTATAAGAAAATTGTACTCTAAAGGGTTAAACACCCGTAAATGATTAAATAAATAAATAAATTAATTAATGTTTGATACTTATGTTTTTTGTGTTTTATTCTTATAACTTTTATATCTAGTATATTCTAGATGCTACTTTATATTAAAATGAAACACAATTATAATTGTTCTTGTGAGCAATAAATCAATATAATACAATATAAATCTGAAAGTATGTGTAACAAACATAACGTTTTCATGACTTAATTACCGAAACAATTTCAATTAAATTTGGCATTAGCCTGAACATAGGACACTCGGTTTTCCATTTTTGTATTAATTAGCACCCCCTGAAAAGACTAATCAATTTTTGAGAATATAAAGTATCCTATGTCCTTTTCCAGATTTCAAGCTACCTCCCTGCCAAATTTCAATGATATCAGTTCAGTACTTTAGTCGTGAAGATGTAACAAACAGACAAACCCACTTTCGGATTTATAATATTAATAATATGGATTAAATAAACGATATTATCCTTCTTACGCTAAAATAATGAGTTTTTGACAGTAGAATCACATTTTGTAAAAGAAACAAACAGCTACAAATAGCGAAGAAAACTAATGAATTCGTCAAACGGAGCAGTAAAACGCAGTGCCGATTATTAACAAAGGATAACTTTTGTTAGATAAAGGTGTAAAAACTTACGTCTTCGAGAAACGTGAGGTGTGCGTTGAACATTCAGTGGTATATTCTCAGCGAATTCTGCAACATTAAGCGAAAAGAGGTGGAACGGTGGCGAGTAGAAGACATCGAATTTTCCCGGTTATTATTAGCCTCGTGGCAAATGGAACGTTACGACTCACCTAGGTTCTCCATGCTCTGGGTGAGGAGCGCCTCGAACGTACGCAGGCTGTAACTCTCGGCGTCCATGCCCTTGGCCAGCGTGTTCCTCAGATGCATCTCGTATTCGAGTAGTAGCCGGCTGGTCGGGCTGCCGGGCGTCGACACCGACTGCATGCTTTGCTGCTGATATGTCTGGCCGCCGTTGCAACGACGCGAATTGCAATGAGTCGGCTGCTCCATGTCGGAGTTGCCGTTCGACGAGCTCGGCGTGGTCGCGTAACATTGATTATCGAAGATGACATTATCCGACGGCGGCGACATGTCACCTGTGCATCGATTACGTTCCGAATCTAAGTAGGTCCTGCCTCTGCCGCCTACGACAAACAGGCGCCTCATGCAAGAATCGGAGGAAACGGTGTGATGAGCGTATTCAGCTGTCGGACGAAAACAATCGTTACTTCGATGCGTGTTCAAGTTGGTTGAACGATGCGTCGACATGCGCCATGCATCCCCGCTGACCGCTGACCGATAACCGCTAACCGACCACGCATCCCCCCGGCGTCGTTTATTTTTATAACGCGATACGCGATATCCGTTCTTCCTTTCTCTGCCTCAAAAGTTCAGGACACGTCGTATGACATTACGAGGTTCGCGCGTGCGAGTTCAGGATGCATCGATTTCGTTCGAATCGTCTCTCCAAATGTCATTCTTCGTTCAATTCGACGGAGTGTTTCAAGAATTTCAGTCATCGGCGCGAAGATGCACGTGTTCTTTATGCGTGGTCGACGGTGAAAATATCGCGCAGTCGTCAAAATTCGGATCCTCAAAGTTTATCGAACCTCGAAGCTACAGATTTCAAGCTTTATAGTTTTTTTCAGGGATCCACAGTGCTTACGACTGTCTTATATTATCACCATCAACACAATACATATGTGTATAAGTGTATATCGTATACACGTATACAAGTATGCTTGAACGTATACTTTTCATTTATACATTCAACCACTTTTCAAATATCAATGTCGCGTCAACAACAAATTTGAACAAATTCAAAAACATGGAAGATGTCAAATGGATCATTTTTTGGATTTGATTCTAGTGCGTTTCCCCATTTTTTATCTCAGCTTAATTGTGCTCACCATTTTTTTCCTAACGATTTTTCCAACTTGGAAAAAGATATAACAAAGTTACTATGAACGAGGAAAACAGATTTTTTTTTAGATCTCTACAAAGTAAGTCCAGAAAGTTGAGAAAAACATTTCTTCCTCCGTTCTCGACAAATGCATTATTTACAATATCAGAATTTTAACGAGAAAAATTGTATTTGAAACTACGGTAACAAAGTATAAATTGTAGCAAATACGTTGAAAAACCGAGGGCCTCTTCCACTGTCAACGCGCTCTAGCTACACGCATAGTAGGTCAGACACGCCGCGTCACTCGCAGTGCCATGGTCACACATTTATCTTCCTCGTAGCAGAGACGGGCAAAATTTTATTTAAATAAAAATTTTAATGTTCGAATAGTAGATGAAAAATTTTATTCGTGATTCAGCGAATAAGGGTAACACAAATTATCTTTATTCGATAAGTAACGAATAAATGAATTTATTCGATGAATAAAGATACCTTTTTTTTATTCATAGCGTCGAATAAATATTTCATCTGCATCTGTATCTTTAGTCGAACGTTTATTCGAAGTTCGAATAATTTCCAAGGCCTAGACTTCAAAGGAAGCGAGGCCACATTCCTTTGGGCTAAAGATCAACTTGATACGTTTCTTCCAAACGTTTACATCTTTAGCCTAAAGGAACGCGGTCACGCTTCCTTTGAAGTCTGGGACTTGGAAATTATTCGAACTTCGAATAAAGATACTGATACAGATAAAAGATTTATTCGTCGAATAAATTCGTTGCTCATCGAATAAAGATAAATCGGTTATTCGAACCTTCGAATAACGAATAAAGATAGATCAGTTTTTATTATCGTATTTAAATAATTTTTTATCTAGATAATGACCATCTCTGCCGGAAAGTGGTCGGTTATATCCTTTTCGCATAACAGTTTTAAATGAAACGACGCACTAGAATTAAATTTGGGACGCTCGAGGAATTTGTCGAGTAATTGTCGCGTCATTGATCATGTGCGAAATTAGAAATTATACTTACTCCCTTGCGAGAGGATAGTAAAGGTATCTGATAAAAAGGCATATCGACGCATGCACTTTGTCGCTAATAATACATCCCGTTGTTCGCGTGCTCAACATTCGAAAGCGAAAGCGATGAATTTCTGTATTGTGCACCAATGAGAGAGATAAGTGAGATCCGTTGGCGAGTGTGGTCCCTTGTTGATCGCGTGCGCGAGAGAAGACGCGAACGTGCGTTTCGCGTAAAGTGACATGATCGATGTGCGTCAAGATAAAAGTACAAAGACTCGAGAGTGGAAGCTTCGGAGGAAGAGATCGCAAGAGACGTCGGGGTGCGACGGGGATGGGGTACCCTCGTGTCTTAATCTGTATAAGAATATGTCATATGTACCAGCATACTGGCGTCCCATGTCGTGCACGCTTCTAGATGTCTGGAATTTGTTACTATATGGAGCTCGATATGGATGCGCATAGTTTTCGTTCTCAGTCTCTTGTACAACGTACTTCTGATTGTTATTGCTCGGATGATAATGATAACTATGATGACTGTGCCTTTTCCTGGTCATCTCCGGCGATGTGACGGGACTATCGATACTCGACATAGGTTTCAGCATTCTCTTCAGGGTATTCGAATCTAAGCTAATCCCACCGTTTTGCGCATTCTCGATTCTCATATCGTCCGTACTTTTGCTCTTCGACTTCCTCCCTCCGTGATTGTTGTTCACTATATTGAAGATATTGCCGTTCTGCATCTCCAGGTCCGTGTAATCGGCCGACTTTGTGTGATGCAGCTGATCCTTTCGCAGGGATTTGTTCTGCAGCATGCCGCCCGCCTGCGTGCCCTCGGATTTCAACAGCTCGCTGCCGTTCTGCTGAGTGGCCGAATCTTGACTCTGTTTTTGAGATTTTTTCGGCGACATCGTTGTGCCCTTTTCCTCCGGGCTGTCGATCTGCAATTCCAGATAACAAATAATAAAAACTACTACGCCATCGAAAATTTAGCGAGTCGGACAGCGAACGCGTGAAATCATTTTTTTCTAAACCGATCGAATTCAGTTGAATTTAGTAGTTTAAGATTTTTATTTGGTTAAACTTTTATGAGCCTCAACAAATCATATGTAATACTAGCTGTTGCCCGCGGCTTTGCCCGCGTGGATTTTCCTTTAAAAGTTGCATAATTTTTAAGCTGTTTAAGCCGATTGAACTAAGCTGTTATATTAATACTAATTTGTTAAAAGCATTGAGCTCTATACCTACTGGAGAGAGAACGGCCAAAGGAAAGAAGAGGTGGGAGGGAGGTCAGACGGAGATTTCGAAATCCATGTGTGTTCATCCTTGTTTTCCTACTATTTCTCTCTCTCTTACTCATAGACATACAGGGTGTCCTAGCATCGGTAGTACAACCGAGGTGGGGGCGATTCTACATAAAAAAACAAATCGAAAATAAAGAATAAAATTTTTTCATTTGAGGTTTCGTTCTCGAGAAAATCGGTTTTGAATATTCAGCGAGTACGCGTACACGTAACTATGGTTTAGATGGATGGATCCCGATACAACTCATATGTCACTTATAAGTAGTACTAATATCATTAGTATAAAGATGATGTGCTGTATTACTCATTTCTGCTTATGGATTTAGAGTGAATTTAAATGAAAATAAGACATGTAATTTAGTTACTAACTTACTTTATTAATGCAAAAATTGTTGGAAATGCTGCCCATTGTGCTGCATACACAACCGATTTTCTCGAGAACGAAACCTCAAATGAAAAAATTTTATTCCTTATTTTCGATTTGTTTTTTCATGCAGAATCACCTCCTTCTCGGTTGTACCACCGATGCGGACACCCTGTATAAAAATAGACTGAGCATCACGGGGAAAGCAGGATGGTCCAACTTTAGAAAGAGTTAGGATGCTTTGGGAGGACTTGCTATCTTTTTCTATTTTCTCATTATCTTCTATCTGTCTCAGTCTTCCCAAGTACCTCCTAAAGCATTCAACTCTCTTCAACATCAGGCCATGGCTGCATGCTGACGCGCAGTCTATAGTTACTATGTCTATGCTCTTACTGTACGATCCTGTAGCAAATTTATGTGTAGAGGGGATAGAGACTAACTTCAGGGGCGTGAAGTTCAAATCGAATGTAATGGAGGAAGGAGTGAAGGAGGAGGAAGGTGAAGTTGGTATAAATTTATAAGTTTGAAGTGAGACTGCGACATCAACACATGCGTTTAGACCTCTCTATTTGACCGGTCACGATCGCCCCGTTTTCTGTCCAGTACCTACATATTGTATTGTAATGCAAACATGTTGCGTTGTAAAATACTATCCGCATCATCCAGCGACAACTTTATTAAACTCGCTTACCCTATGAAAACTTATATTACCGCTATTTTTGTCATCCTTTTAATCTTTTTAAATATATTATATTATTAATCGATAGTTTAATTAATTTTATAGAATTATTGATGTTTGATACTTATGTTTTTTTGTGTTTTATTCTTATGACTCTTATATCTTGTATATTGTAGATGCTACTTTATATTAAAATTAAACACAATTATTAGACAGCGGATCTTTATGCAAAATAAAATATTTACAAAAACAAATAACGAATTGGAACTTGAGAAACAGTATGTTTAATGTTCTAAACATTCTAACTTGCATAATATTATTGATATTTTGTATATTTTAGCATACGATGACAGTCTCGCAGATATTTTACATACTTAGCATTGCCATAAATGCATAAAATCCGCTGTCTAACAATTATAATAGTTCTTGTGAGCAATAAATCAATACAATACAAAACAAATCTCAAAATGTGTGTAACAAACATAACGTCTTCGTAATTTAACTACTGAAACGATTTCAATTAAATTTGGCACAGAGATAACCTGAACATAGGATACTCGGTTTTTCATTTTTTATTTGGTGGTTCCCCCTGGAAAAACTAATCAATTTCTCGGGATAAAAAGTATCCTATGTCCTTCTTCAGATTTCAGGCTACTTCGCTGCCAAATTTTATTGAAATCAATTCAGTAGTTTAGTCGTCAAGACGTAACAAGCGGACAAACACATTTCGGATTTATAATATTAGTAAGGAAGTAAGAATATACAGGGTGTCCAAACAAAGTGTAAGAGCCGAAAAGGGGTGATTCCTGTGGTGATTCTAAACAACTTTTTCCTTAGCGAAAATGTTCATTGTGGCTTTGTTAACGAGTTATTAACGAAAAACACCGACCAATAGACGCACGAATACAGTGTATGAATTTTAGCGCGGGCAACAGCGGTGAGTAATATTGGCCCGCCATAGTCCGCGCCATCATTAATCCGCTGTACTCGCTTCCTGATTGGTTGGTGTTTTTCGTTAATAACTCGTTAAGAAAGTCGCAACGAATATTTTCGCTAAGGAAAAAGTTGTTTAGAATCACACCAGCAATCCCCCTTGTTCGGCTCTTACACTTTGTTTGGGACACCCTGTATATTAATTTTTAAAGTTACATACAATTGAAAGAATAACTTGAATTTGTTTGAAAAATGTGGTAAAACATTTTTGGAGGAACGTAAAAGGCAGAAAATCATTGTAATTTAGTGCAGGAGCTAGTGTAAATGCAGCACAAACGGTATTGTTCAAATAACGTATTAAGCCTGGTTTATACAGGGCGTAAGAAAAATGTTGCAGTTTTTTTAAAGTGGTGATTCCTGGGGGGATTTTAAACAATTTTTTTCTAAAATGTTAACAGGGGCTTTGTTAACGAGTTATTAACGGAAAACACCGACCAATCGGAAGGCGAATACAGCGGAGTAATGATGACGCAGACGATGGCGGGCCAATACTACTTACAACTGGAGCCCGCGCTGAAATTCATCCACTGTATTCGTGCTTCTATTGGTCGCCGTTTTTCGTTAATAACTCGTTAGCGAAACCCTACCTAACATTTTCACTAAGAAAAAAGTTGTTCAAAATTACTGCAGGAATTTCAAGAAACTGCAACATTTTTGTTACACCCTGTATTATCTGGTTCAGACATGAAATGGTTACGAAAAATCCAAATTAGTGTCGTATTTTTATATGCAGTGGTTTCCACATGAACGAAGCAAGTGACGATTTTCCGTAACCGTTCCGTGTCTAAACGGATAATATAAATCAGGCTTTAAACGTTATGAGATCAAAAAAAGAAAAAAAAAAAAAAAGAACCAACAATCATCGTCGCCGTCGGTTCGCAACTTGCCTGAGATCCAACCGTGACCGTTTCGATGCCAACGTTGGCCGTCTTCGGTGTGGTCTGACAAGTTTCGTTCTGTTTCTCCTTCTGCTTCGTCGAATCGCCGACTTTCGTCGTCTTTCCTGGCGTCGCTGCGTTCGTGTTATTCACATTATCGTAAAGAGACGCGCTGGACGTAGCGGCGGTTATCTTGTCGCGGCCTGGTGTCATGTCCATTTCCGTGGATCGCGCCGTGGTGCGTGGAAGCGTGGACGTAGCTGCAAGTAAAAATATCCCATTGCCACGACAGAACCTCGCGCCTAAGAAATTCGTCCAACACACTGTATTCTATAACGTCTAAACGCATAAATGATTAACGCAATTAATAACGTACCGCAGAAACTTCGATATCTGGCGTCCTGACTTCGAAGTCTGGTGGCAAATTGTTCTGGGGTCATGCAAGTGCACTGAGGCTCCCTGGTTCTGCTCGGCGACGCGGGCGTCGATAACGGCTTTCTCCGCGTTTTGATCTTCTGCTTGTTCGCTGGTTCGAGCTTCAACGAGTAAGAAGAGGACGCTTTCCTTGAATTCCTGAACGACGGTGACTGTATGAAAAATTAACTAATGACTGTAAATGACTCGAGTCCCCGGCGAATCGATTTCGCTAACCCCAGACTCGTATTTTCACGCAGTAGGTACGGAGAATTCTTTTTACGTCAACAATCCATCCGCTCGTATCTTTTCGGACACGCTAAGGTTGGTGCGAAAGCGTAAAACGTGTCGTGCGTAAGGGTAACTCGGTAGAAAAGTTCGGTCGTTTTCCATTATTCTTCGACGGTGATAGAATTTTGTCAGCTTTTACGCCAGACCAACTGGAAACTTGTGACACGTATCGCATACTATGTAAATACTTACGGAAATCTTATTTAACACAACGTTCTACGTACAGTTGCGGACAAATGTTTCCGAACGATATCGATTTTCATATTTTATGCAATTTCATGTATTTCATTTGGAATAATCAATAAAAACTTATGTAATCAACAGCTTCAATCAATAATAATCAATAAAAACCCCTTTAATCAATAAAAACTTATACAGGGTGTCCCAAACTCGACGCGGGAGCTAAAAATGGGAGATTTCTGGGGTGATTCTAAACAACTTTTTCCTTTGCAAAAATGTCATTGGAAGCTTTGTTAACGAGTTATTAACGAAAAACATCGGCCAATCAGAGAACGAGTACAACAGATTAATGATGGCGCGGATGATGGCGAGCCAATACTACTCGAGCTGGGGCGCGCGCTGAAATTCATGCACTGTATTTGTGCTTCTATTAGTCGGTGTTTTTTGTTAATAACTCATTAACAAAGCTTCGGAGAACATTTCTGCAAAGGAAAAAGTTGTTTAGAATCACCCCAGGAATCTCCCATTTCCGGCTCCCGTGTCGAGTTTGGGACACCCTGTATAATCAAAAGCCTAATCTTCATTCCAAAAAGATCAATTGTAACAAATTTAACCGTTTATAATTGCTATGTCTCGGCAGCCTTGATGCTAAATTTCAAGTGGACACTATCTATACTGATTTTCAAAAGGCATTTGATACGTTAAATCACGGTATACTTCTGTATACTTCTGCGTAAATTGTCTAAGTGGGATTTTGGTGGTCCTTTGTTATCTAGGATTGAGAATTATCTTATCGGTTGTACTCAAATAGTTAAGATTAATAAAATAATAAGTAATCTTCTCCCATAAAGGTATCCTCAGGTGTTCCACAAGGGTCGCACCTAGGTCCCATATTATTATATACAATTGTATACATTCAGATTTTCTTCTGTATGGGTAATCTTAAAATTTGTAGGAAAGTCCAGAATATAGAAGACACACAAAAATGAAATTCAGATCTATTGAGATTCGAACAATGGTGTAAGAACAATGATATGAGACTTAATATCTCGAAGTGTGTGGTAATACATGCTTCTCGCTCACAGAATCAATTAATCTATCCTTATGAATTGCAAAATGCTATACTTAGAGAAGTTTTCGAAATAAAAGATCTAGGTGTCTCCTTTTCATCCTGTTTAGATTTCAGATCTCAATATACTAATTCTGTCAATAAAGCTCTTGCGATCTTGGAATTCGTAACCAGATTTGCCAAGTATTTAAAAAATAAGGAGACACTCTGCTGTACACTTCTCTCGCTAGACCTCGAATATGCCTCTGTAATTTGGAATCCTGTGCACAAAAAATATGCTTATTTAATGGAAAAAGTCCAACATAAGTTTGTGAGATTTGCTGCTAGAGTCCTTGGTAATCTTATGGACATCGCTAACCATGATTATGATGATATTCTTAAGGTTCTGAATTTGCTGACATTCTCTGATCGTAGGATTATTGCTGACTTGATATTTCTCTTCAGGATACTCAATGATCATATCAACTGACCAGAAGAACTTTTTGAACTTATAAATCTTTATGCAGCTCAAAGGCACTTCAGACATAGTAAACTATTCTATTGTAAATTACGTACATATAGTTTTACCATATAGTTTGTTGATCCAATTAGACCCGATACACACTATCGGTCTGCTCACGGTCCGGTCACAGTAGTTGAAGAAAGACAGAAAGTCTTTTTTTTGTTTCTCTCTTCGTTCAACTACTGTGACCGAACCGAGAGTGGAGCGATAGTGTGTCTCGGCCCTTAACAGAACTATGAATGAAGCCAACTTCCATATGAACGACATTGATCTATTTAATATCTCACTGAATGCTTTGTATAAATTTCTTAAATCGCACAGACTTAATGTTGTCCTTTCTGCTGTTCATGGTTAGACTATTCGCTTATTGTATTCAAATATCCTGTGTACACTAAAGGGTTTTCCAGCCAATAAATAAATAAATAAATAAATAAATAATAGCAAAATCTAAGTAGGCATGTACATTATTGTACATTGATAGTGAATTTAATGATCTACAAAAATTGAGCGAATTCTTCTTTTTATACAAAATATGTTTATTTTCATGTATTTCAATTTTGTATGTTTGCCTGGAATAGAGATTGATTATTTGTTCGTACGATTTATTAATATTTGGTGGCACATATTTTACTGTCAATGATGGCTTAGCATCTTCTTGGTATACAGTGTTGACTGTTGACTCGAAGAATAGCTGGGTTTCAGAACCGAGCGCAGCCCTTTTTCGAGTCGGGTTCAATCTCAGTCACGACGGAACGAGGAGACTCGCACCGGTGAAGAAGTGGTGAGGATAGAGAAATCCCTTTTTCGAATTAAACTCAGGCGTCGTTCTTTGAGTCAACACTGTAAGATTATCCTTATATCGAAACAGTACTGTACTTGTAATTAGTCTGCACAGACAGGATTTGCATAAGGAATTTCAAGTTTGACTTATTTCAGCAAATAAATCGTTACTTTTCAAAAATGTTCTGCTTTTCAGCAATCTTTGTAAATCACTCCATAAATACTATGACATTGATCTCCCTCACTTAAGAATTAACGATTTCACACGCTTTACAATTTCGAAAACTGTTGATCTTTATATTTGGAAACGTTTTGAAATTGTTCCAATTGATAGTTTATCCTTCTCACGAAATTTTGCGACCAAAGATTCAAATGTTTTTATTTTGTATGTTAATGCACTTACATTTGTTTGTAAGCGTGGTTTTTACATTTAATGTTGTTTATTTCATGTTAACTTCACTGTTAACAGTATAATTGATAAAGTAGATCTTGGAATACTATGAAGCTCTTAAAATGACTTAAGGAATCAGATTATTCAAATATTACAAATTTTTGTCAGACTATATTTGAGGCAAAGACATAGAATTTTAGTATAAAAAAATAAACAAATTTTTTTATGAATACGATTTCGGTGAATTCTTGTAGATTATAAAATTCTTTATCGATGCACATAATTAGATTTTGTTATTACTCTAAATTCTAAATGAAACACATGAAGCCGAATGAAATGTGGAAATCGATATCGTTCGGAAACTTTTGTCCGCAACTGTGTAAGCAATATTTTCCTTCCTCCTTTTCTTTTTATTATTCATAACGTTGCATACTGCTATGTCATTACAAAGTAAACGCAGTTTTGAATGATTCTTATCAAAAGGATGGTCTTAACTTTTAAAAGCTTCCGCAATTATCTTTTCAAAACGTAAAATAGCTTGTTGAATAGGCCTATTTCCTATTTTCAGGATTTCCTGCTTCACTCGCGATCGATTCGATGCCACGAACGAGATCCTTTTCCCGTATTTCACACTCCCTTCTAGCAAAATTGCTATTACATAAATAGCTAATAGTTAATATGACGTTTAAACGATAGCGATGATGAACGTAACAAATGAGCGATGCAGTTTTAGGCTTTGAAGTAGTTCGGACGATCCCAAGTACCAAAATCATCGCGTTATCGAGTAACATTGACGTTTTGTCCGTCTTCCACTTACGTAAACGACGATAGACGAGGGAAACGTCGGAACTTTGCTACAGATCTAATCCGAATAAGTTGTGCTATAAACTTACGCAACATTCTCTAAATTGTTTGGCATCTATCGGGGAAGTAAAATTCAATCCCCAAGTGTCGTTAGTCATTGTATCTTTCCAGTAAACGAAGCATTCCGAGGCTTGTCCAATGCGTGTTCCTGAAACAAAGCGAAGAGAGAAAAAAAAACGATTACTTCGGTTCCGACGCGCGTGTACCTATTTCTTTGCAGTGAACGGTATTGCGAGATCTTACTTCAATTCTCGAACTTGCGTTTTGCATGTTCGTGAAATAATGTTGACGCTGTATGAGCTTACAGAGAGTGACTTTCATTTCAAATATCTACAGTTTTCCTCGATTAATTTTGTTATTTGGTCGTCTGAAAGATTTCCTCAGAAAAGGAATATGTATAGAAAACTGGAAACCCACGTTTGCCATATGAGAAACAAAATCGAAATATCGCAAATCGCCTTCGTATTTCCTTTTGTAATCGTAACGATTGCTAATTACAATAACGATGCGTATTAATTTGCGGACAGTAATAGGGGTGCTACGATTTCGTTAAGGGGTCTTTCCAGTGTGAACCTCTGAAAAATTGCCTTTTTTTGGGAATTTTTTTGTACTAAACGAAATGTTCAATCTAAATAAAGTTTTTCCTACTGATTAATACACTTATTGAGAGTACAAACAAATTTTTTTTGCAATTTATAATAGTTTATTTAACTATATATATCGCACTGAATTGAGCGCCTCAAGAAAACGATGTAGTGCTTGCGTAGATGATTCCAGAAGAACGACGCATCTGAATAAAAAAATTCAAAATGGTTTTTAGTCGTCACGGATGTCGTTATCGTTGGAACCAAAATTATTTTAATTGATAAAAAATTAACCAAATGACGGAAGTTTGAATGTTTAAGTTCCGAAATTCGATGAATTTTTAGTCATTTGTCATTGTAAAAAGTATGAAATTGTTAATAAAACAAAGTTTCCGTGGTCCCTGCGATAGCCACTGATGTGTTGAATAATGTGTAAAAATTTGAGACTGATTAATCAAATAATTTTTTTGCAATCATCTACGCAAGCACTACATCGTTTTCTTGAGGCGCTCAATTCAGTGCGATATATATAGTTAAATAAACTATTATAAATTGCAAAAAAATTTGTTTGTACTCTCACTAAGTGTATTAATCAGTAGGAAAAACTTTATTTAGATTGGACATTTCGTTTAGTACAAAAAAATTCCCAAAAAAAGGCAATTTTTCAGAGGTTCACACTGGAAAAACCCCTTAAACCAGCTATTGTACGTGAAAATTGGAGGGCGATAAATGCTGGGGCGTGTCCCGTTCGTTGCAGAAATTATGCTCGTCCATAATCGACGGAGGAAATCGAGTCTTACCTGGTTGAACCAATCGCACGTCTAGAATTTTGTCGACTTGGCTGTTGTATGCGGTAATGTGGAAAACACATTCTGGCGACTCCTGAATGCACGTGATATTCACAGGAACCAAATCTTCCGATATCTGCTGCCATTTCACAGTTCCTGCCCCGCTGGCACTCACGTGGAACACTTCGGCCCACAACCTAAAAACTCTCGTTACTGAATTATGTGTTGCAAAAAGGTCCTTTTTTTGCGTCCGCGTCGAAATACATATATGCTACAGGCAAAAAAAAAAAAAACGTAAATATTTACATACATATGTTCCTGAAAGCGAAACAAATGGGATTTACGCGACGGAAGAAGAAGCAGTTTTCGCTATGAGTTGTAATCCTTTTACAAATAAAAAACGCTGACGATTGAACGCAAAATATAACGAAATAATTAATGAAGACTATTATGTTTTTTCCATTTTCTTTGCCAGTATCTATTTTTATTTGAAACTCAACCCGTAACTAGCAACGTGGGATCGATCAGACTCTAGCAATTGTTATTTTTATAGTAATTTCAAAAATACCCGCCGGGATCTTTCACTGCTTAGAACTTATTTTAATTTTGTAGTCATTTGGAAAATACCCGCCGTGATCTTTTTACTCTTTAAAATTTATTTTAAATAGAATATTAAACTTTAAATCGTTTAAGAAATCGTCGCTAAAGATGTGTGTTGGATTTAGAATCGTACGCGATTACTCGCGATAAGGTGCAAGTACGGAAATTCTTGCTCAACTATGACTGCTTTCAAAAAACGGCATGCATTCTCTAAAGTACCGATACTCGGATGTAAATCGAACTCACAACGCATAGCAATCCTATTAGCATATTTTCTACAATATCGTAGTAGAATATTATAAATCGTAGCGTGCATCCGTTCGCCCGTCGCGTTCTTTCGCATGCAATCGCGGCTTAAATCAAACGACAAAGGCTAAAGGAAACACGGAGCGTGCATGTCTCGCGATCGAAACAGGAAAGTAAAAACGCAACGTCGCGTCGCTGCCACGTTCAACGATCCCCGTTTCAAAAGAATCAACAAACAATATAATCAAGATACTATAAACGAATAATTATGCAAAGAAAGAAAAAACGGATCACAACGAGAGAGTCGAGTTGTACTAAGCCCCCCGTCTTGCATCTTAAGGGGATACAGCACTATTGGGCAAGTGAAATCAGTGCTTTATTTTGTATTGAACTTCTCAGATACTAAATATGCATGAAGCCAGTACTTTTTACAACTCATTATGGAAACATTTGGGAATAATTACAAACAAAAAAATTGTTATAATTAAAACTCTTAAAGTTATGAAGCGCTAAAGATGACCCTTTAGGTGAACTAATAATACGAAAGCAAAATACCTTAGGGTGAATAATTTCTATACCACAACCTACAATGAGGAACTTTGGTAACAAATTTAAACAAAAATTGGGAAAGTTGCACACGAATCACTATTTTATTCACATTTTTACGGAAAAAAAATCGTCTTTAATGATTTTTAAAAAATTTCACAATCATCCAATGTTGATGCGGAAGTTCCACATTGTAGAGGAAAAAATCCTACACTACCAGTTAAAATTTAAAATGAAAATCTTCAAAGTTTAGAGTAGCTTTTTCTCTAATACATGCAGGGTGGTCCACGCAACTTGTGCACCTCTATAACTTCCAAAATATGCGTTGCACGAAAAAATTTTGTATACAAAAGTTGTATATATGGTTTAAAGGGGTAACTTTGTTTTTTTAAATAGAATACTATATTTTTTATATCAAAATATGGAAGAATATCGAATTCTGAGTGAAAAAGTATTACCTTTGTTAGCCCTAAACCTAATAGTTAACGAGTAATTTCACTTTATTTCTTGAAAATTTTCTTTACGTAATATCAAGTTGGAAATTTTCAAATTTCAGTTGAAAATTTTCAAGAAATAAAGTGAAATTACTCGTTAGCTACTAGGTTTAGGATAATAAAGGTTAATACTTTTTTAGTCAGAATTCGATATTCTTCCATATTTTTATATAAAAAATATAGTATTTTATTTAAAAAAACAAAGTTGACCTTCAAATCTCCGAAACGCCTTCACCTATAAAAAAAACTAGATGCACTACATAATGTACTCCTTTAAACCATGCAACTTTTATATACAAAATTTTTTCGTGCAACGCATATTTTAGAAGTTATAGAGGTGCACAAGTTGCGTGGACCACTCTGTATATGGTTTGCCTAATTTCCTCACACTTTACGCGATTCTCGGAACAAAATTAAAGTAATTTCTATCTAAAATACATTTAATACATTCAATACAGTCATAGAAAAGGGGCTTGTACCTATAGAAGTCAGGTATATTTGTTACTACCAAACGGTGAGGTCGTTACTCGACTATGCACTCAGTTCTAATAGTGCTGTACCCCTTTAATTGGACAATTTTGCATATCGACGGGTCGCGCGAATTCTGCGTGGCTCACACTTTTGTAAATATCAAAAAGTCACGATAGGTCGCAAACACAAACGCCGTGCCTTCGCAAATACAGTGTTGACTCGAAAAACGGCTGGGTTTCAGAACCGAGTGCAGTCCTTTTTCGAGTCAGGTTCGATCTTGGTCACGGCGGAACGAGGAGACTCGCACCGTGGAAAAAAAGATGAGGATAGAGAAATCCCTTTTTCGAATGAAACTCAGGCGTTGTTCTTTGAGTCAACACTGTAAGATTGTCCTTATATCGGGACAGTACTGTACTTGGAACGATACGCATGGATTCGAACTCGACGACGCGTACTTGCGATCGGTACTAATATCTAACGGTTACCATTCGCTGGCGAAAATTTGTACCATATGCTAGCGAAAATTGAGTTTCCTATGCAACGCAATGTAATATCTGCTTTTCGTTTTTGAAAGGCGACATTCATTCCGATTGAACTGGCAAGGATGGCAACAAAATTATTGCCAACGCGAGGGGATTTCTAAGCGTCGACGCGAAACGTGGACTTAGAATCATAGGGTACAGCAGACGATGCAATAAAGAAAGAGAGGAAGACCGATCGGAGATGGACAGAAGAATAGAGATTTGGATGTATGTACATTGGAAACTAAAGGTAAAATAGAGAGAAAGGAAGAGAAAGTGACTTGCCTAAACGCGCAGACACATGTAAATACGAGCGTGGTGTGTGCATTATGCGTGCGTGTTGTGTAGGTATACGTATTCAGTGCGTGTGGGTGTGTGCGTGTATTCGGAAGAGGGCGGGGGTGTACGTTCGACTGAAAGGTATCTTGCACTGTGATACGAATGCGTTGCCGCTAATTAGACCTACGGAAAAATTGATTCTTCTTCGAGTATGTAATTATCTAAATAGTCGTGCTCGTGCTCGTATCAGAATGCAGGATAAATTTCAGCCGAAATCTCATGCACGCCCGTGCACGTGATCGGAAAAGACGGAATACAGTAGTATGGAAGTACGAGCAAATCAACTGATAAATTAAATAAAGAAAAAAAAAGGAAAAGGAGAAAAAGAATAAGAGGGCTCAGGTAGAACAATTCGTTTTTCCAATTTCCACGTAGAATGATGTCTTTCTATGACACACCGAGGAAATACATCCTGGAAATGTTTCTGGAAAGAAGAGAAAGAATAGCTAAAAATATCCTGCTACGATACAACGTTTGTACAACGTTTCTCGCAAATACTTTTACGAGCGGACAAGCGTACCGATAATTGACAATCAAGTGACACAGTATGACTTTGAGTAAAACGCGAACGACGATTTAATTTTTTTTTCTGTTAATTATTAACATTATACATCCCAAATACTAAATCGTATAATATGTCGAACATCTGTTTTTTTCAATGCAGAAGGTGTGTGATACAGCTTTGTTTCGGCCTTTTGACTACATACATCCCCGTACAAATTTCATTGAACAGTGAAAAGAAATTTTCAAGCAAATTACTCGTACAGTTTTACAATAATAAGTATCACGTTAAGCTGCGTATACACCAGTCAACAGTCTGCGAGCACTGTTCGCACACAATGTTTGCAAGCAGTTCGTGAACTTTCTATAAACACTACGCAATCCCTTCACATATGTTACACGAACTATTGAAAACCTATATGCGAGCAGATGATTTCTACGAAATTCAACTGTTATACTGTTCGTAAACAGTTTGCGAACGCTGGTGGAGACGCGCCTTTAGAAAAACATATTAGATTGAAAAAGCAACACTTTACGAAACATTGAACATCTGAAAACGAAAAATAACAGCCTGATGATTTTTATACAAAAGTATTTGAGTCTTTCATGAGAAACGTGTACGTGTGAGTGTTTATGTGTGTGTGTGTGTGTCTGTGTGTGTCACAGTCTATGCTGTGTACGAACACGTAGTAAATTTACAAAGGATACATACGGTCAAGCCGTTGTTCCTTCAAAAATCGCGACGCGTAACTAAATTGCAAATAATTGGTGCTCTACCTGAGGAAAAAAATCACAATGCACTTAATACAAAGGTATGTGTACAAGAAAGTGAGATAAAAAGAGATAAAGAGAGACAGACAGAGAGAGAGAGAGAGAGAGAGAGAGAGAGACAGAGAGAGAGAGAGGTCTTCCCAAAAACAGAGATCGATAATGTAGTCGAATGGAGTGGTTGAATGGTTGAATGGTATGGTATGCGCACCTCTTCCTTTCTCTTAAGCTTCCGCACCTGAGCAAGTGGCCAGTGTCACCCCTGCGACCTCCGCTGCCCATTCCGGGCCTAGACCCTGTCTGCCATGGGGAATCTTCATAACGATACGCCTTTCTGATTATTGGAGCACAACTGCAAGACAGCTTATTGCCCATTCTATTCTCGTTACTCTCTTATCCCACCTGTGCGATTCTTCTCCCTCTCCACACCCCCTTCTCACCAATTAAATCGCATTTACACTTTGTTCGACGAACGATGTTATCCTCGGCCCTGTTACTTTTCGTTTTTTCCTTTCTTTCTGTCCCGATTCGATCGTTTCGCAACTTCCCTGTTCACTGCTTTTCCATTTTCGTTTTTCCTTCGCTGTTCTATTTTTGTTTTTGTTTTTTTTTTTTTTTTGTTTTTTTTTCCTGCTAATTTTGATAGTTCTCGAAGCAAATCCAAACAATTGGAAGATCACCTTTTCGATTGGCTTGTCTCTCGACTTTTGGCACCGTTCTTCTGTTTTCTGTTTTTTTTTTGTCCTTCTTTTATTGTACAATGAAACAGCGAGCGCTGATTATTTTTTTGTTCTTGTTTCGCGTCGTCGTTTCAGTTTGGGAAGCACTGTGTACGATGGGGACGATATACCCGATGATGTAATAGAGGATGTAGGAGAAGATATATCGTTATTGTCACATCATTGCAGATGTTCGAAAAGACATCAGCTACTCCCTGACATGATCGCTGAAAATACAAATAATTTCGGCATATTAATCGTCAAAGGTCCAATCTCTACTTTCCTATTTTTCTACCGAAAGAACGCGCAGAACGCGATGATAGTTCGTCAACGTTCCCACAGAATATATGCATGCAACATATGCGCAGAATACACGCAAAAGGAATACTTATTGAAGAAACATAAGAAGATTAGAATCCGCTTATTCACTATTTCCTAAGACTGGTTCAGACACGTTTAGTCATTTAGTCGAGTGGCAAGTACAGTTACATTGTTTTACTAAATTGCTCAGCTAAATTTTACTGTTCATATAAATTGCTAAAATACTTACCACTCGACTAAATTACTAAACGTGTGCAAATCAGCCTCTACTCGCAATTGCGACGTCTAGTAGTTAGGGTAAATATACGCGCCGACGATACTCCGTCGAACTTGTCCATTCGTCGCGTTTCTCTTAACGAACACGAGACATCTTCTCCGATGGACTTGATAATTAAATTAAACTTGCGCATTCTAAATAGTCTGCGACAGTTTTTTTGAACTCGCATGTTTCTAGACAGAAGTGGAAGAAAAATATGTCTCGTCTTCTAACTATTGCAACATGTATCGTATTTTTAATATTTTGCCAAAATTTCATCAACGTCGGCGGTCATTAGTGTTCGACTCAAGAGAGCAAACACTATTTCCTATTTACCATATGCATTACAACGGCACGCGATTATCGACAATTACCGTCGCGGCTCACGCGAATTCAAGTTGTTCGCAGAAAACAGTGAAACGTTTCTAAATTGCCAATCCATTGACATTTGATGCGCAAAGACGAGTATAAATGTTTGCCCTATATACTGTGTTTGCATCGTCTACCCGAAAATGTCCAAGTTCACCGTCTTCACCGTCCCGCATGCAAATTCCATCGGTGTCAAAAAGAAAACGATCATCGTACAATAGCACAAACATTAGCGAGGTGAATGAAGCGAAGCGAAGCATTGCGTGGTGGACGTGTCACGGATAATAATAGGGGTGGTGTCGCGAGAGGGTTACTGAACCAGCGCTGACTCTTCATCTACGTAATACAACATCCTGCACATAGAAAACTGAAGGATATATTTATATGCTTCAACTGTCGTCGTCTTACGCACCGAATCGTTAAAAATGCATCAAACGTCGCGCGTCGTCTCAGCTTTCCCTTTTTTTTTCAGTTATTCAACGTTGCCAACTTAAGCTTACATCGCTCCCAAAACATTGGCTTGTGAATGTTTGCGAGTTGGCGTGAAACTTTGTCTTATCCTTGTATTTCTTGCTTTCGAAACGCCCATGCCAAATACTAACTCTGGCAAAAAGTATTTAGTCAAACGCAATCATGCGGAAACATCTGCAAATAGTGAGGCTTTGACGTGTAAAATATAACTACATACATGTACGTTATGAAATTCACAAAGGAGAAATGGAGAAAATTTTATTTTATTTTTTAAAATAATAAAATAAACAACGAAAATTGTTCCCAATTTTTTTATTTTTTTTTTAACAGAATATGAAATATATGGAAAAAAGTGTTTGATCGACTGGAGACACGGAAGCTGAGGAAAAACTTGTTGCCTAGGTGTAGCAATAACCGATCATACTTGAAGGAAATCTCATTAAACTAATTTGAAAGTGAGAAAAAAAAAGTACAAAAAGAAAAAGGAAATAATATTGATGGGTAAAACTGTAGCATGTTCTACAACGTTTGGTAACCATGAAAATAAGTCGTTTAACGCGATCATTTTTTCGCTCAAATAACGACACGATTATAATCCAATATGTAAGCCTTTCCACTCGATTATCTCCACTAAGGCAAGAAACTGTACGGAAAATTCCGCGTGCCAAGAGATCGAGAACGATCATTGAAAAATGTTCTTTACATTCAACGTTTTCAAAAAATATCGCTGCGATTTCTACAATCATCCGATTCAACTTCTGCCAGAGAGCAAAGGCGAAACAAATATTGAAGCTGGTTGACTGGGCGGGCGTAAAGAAGCAGATTTAACGCTTGACACTATAAACACTATGAACACTCTCAAAAAGAAAAATCGGACGCAAAAGTATCACAGACGATGAATTCCACGAATGTCGATTGCACGTCGCTTAAAAACCCGTTCCTACTTTCTATCTCTCCCCAGTCTTTCTAACGTTCGAATTTCATTGCATCCGAACAACGAGAGGAGCACTCTTCGCGCCGCCCTTTCCCAAAAAACAATCGAAAATCATCCCCCGCGTTCGTCGTACCGCGTCCGCAGCGAGAACGTTCCAAAGAAATCTAAGAAACCGATCCTCGAAGCGCCGTCCGATGGAAAATTGTTGTACGGTCGATGAAGGGACACGTAACTCGAAGACCGGGTCATGTTATCGAAACGAAAAAGACCGACTCCGCCTAGTTAGAGGTACCTCACCCTGGCGCTGGAGTAAACACTGCGCCAGCCAGGATGCACCACCCGCTTTCGTCTAGTGTTTCAATCACGCCCCTCGTCACGTCCACACCGATTCGAACAGAAGGACGCCCTGCTCGTTCCCGATCATCGTGTCTCGCATTTTCCCTGGCTTTCAGCGTTTCACTTTACCGTTCCTGCTTCTTTTTACTCATCTCCCCTTGTTTCACCCTCTTTCGCGATACCTTCGTTCCGCTCCCTCTTCTTCCCACCCTCCTCGCTGCTTCTAGTCGCGCGCGCGCACTCACCCTCGCTCGTGCGTATGCACTCACACACACACACACGCAAAGAGAGAGAGAGAGAGAGAGAGAGAGAGAGAGAGAGAGAGAGAGAGAGAGAGAGAGAGAGAGAGAATACACGGATACATGCACACACACACATACACACACCCTCCGACGCGTTGTTGCCTTTTCTCACTCAATTGGTTCGATGATTGAGCTTTCGGTGCCGGTGTCACAAAACGAAACTCACCGTTTGCGAGAGCCGTTCGTCGCGGTGGCGTGATTTTTCGTTCCAGGGGTGTGAAAATTGGCGAACCCGCGACGTTACGTCGACGCGATCGCGGAAAATGGGGAACGGCGCGGCGCGGCGCGGCAGCCGGGATCGAGAAAGGGTGGGCGGCGGGTAACGGGCGCACACGGTGGGGAGTTGTTAGCGCGACGGGTATAAATGAGAGAAAAATACGAGAGAAAGCGAGGGATAGGAAGACGGTCGCGGGTCGGTCGGTGCGTGGGAGTAGGGAGGGGTTGGGAGGACGGTGATCAAAGAAGGGATGGGCTGCCGCCGCGGTCGTAGTAGAGGGGCGACATCGCGGTATCCACCCTTTCCCAGAACCGAAATAATTCACGAACGATCACCTGTTAAGGAACGAGGCGACGAATTTCACCAACGATGGCGTCGCCGACCGTCCGTCTGTACGGCAAACACTTTCAACCCCGCGATAGGTGGACGTCGAGGCGATTACGCGTACCAAGTTCCCGGTATTTCGCGGGAAATCCTCGCGGACGACGTAGCCATGGATACTGCAGGATCGAGCAAAAGAGGCGACTGCCCCGTTACCCACCTCCCCTTCTTCTACGAATGCGCACCCCTCGACCGAAAATGTCAATATCCTCTCTCGCTGCGCCCGCGATGCGCTCCATGTTACTCTGAACAGCCCTGTATGCGTTTTCCATTCCTCCCTCGCTCTCTCCCACCCACCGACCTCCTCTCTCCCTCCGTCGCTCGCGGGCGCACACGGGTGGTCCACACCTAGGCATACACAAACACGCGCGCGCACACACCCTCGCCCATTCTTTCTTCAAGCATCTCGATCTTTCCTTCTTCCGTCGCTCTTTTTTACCATCTTCGCGTCCTCCTGCCCGCCTTCGCGTATCCCTATGAACAGGTCCCGTTTCCCAGCTCGCACTCGATCCTTCGTGCTCCTTTCCTCCTCGATTGCTTTCCCCGCGACGATCGCGTCGCTCCTCGCCGTCGTGCTCGACCCTCGTCTCCAACGCACGAGCTCGGACAACCCGCACGGCCGCCGCACGTACACCTCGAAGCGCGTTCGCGCAAAGTTTACGTTCCGACACCGCGCTCCTCGCTCGCCCCCCTCCCAACCACCCCCTCGAGCTCGGCCGCTATCTCGGCCTCTACGCTTCGCGATTATCCAGCTTCGCTGGTCCACTTCTAATCCCTGCCTCACGATCTTACGATCCGATACCTTTCGTCCGGCCTCCAGGAACACCGCGACTACCCAACGTCTGCGATTCGCAGTCAAACTCACCGTGCGAACGAGTACGGGGTGATCGGTGTTACCGTCGTTGTCGCCGTCGTCGTCGTGTCGTCGTCGTCGTCGCCGTCGCCGTCGTCGTCGTCGCCGTCACAGTCGCTGTCGTGCCTCTATACCGAGCCGTAACCATAGTGATTACCGATCGATACGGGACATGCGCGTCTTCGAGTTTACTCGCGACAACGAAAGAACCACCCTCGCTACGCTCTCTTATATCGGTCCGCGACGAACGTCCCGGTTCCTCCTATCTCCAGTGACACGCACGCCGCGTGCACCGTCGCGTCGCAACGACGTACGCGTCGTTTAGACGATTAGATCGGGCACTCTCCATTCCAGATACCAGATACCCGGTTCGCATTCTTATTTTCTTGGGCGGTATTCATAGTCAGTTCTTATTCTTAAGCATTTGCTTAAGTCCCCTCCTCACAGTATAAATTACATTGTAGGAGGAAGACTTAAGCAAAGAACCGACTATGATTACCGCCCCTTCACTGTGTCGTTTTCAGATGTTTCGACCCTCGTTTTCGCTGCGAGTATCGCGATTCAATTTGTCAGCATGGACCATATCGTCGAACGCGTTTCGTCGATTCGAACGGCTAAATGTCTTTTTTGTTTGTCGAACACCTGGAAACGAACGCCGTCCAGTGTGATTATTATGCGTGAGAAGAGTTTTCTTATCGTCTAGATATAACGTTGTACAATATGACTCTGCAAATGCATATAGCGGTAATTATAGGTGCGACAAGTAAGTTGATACGGTGATAAAGGAATAATATTAAAATAATGTGCCTATCGTTTAAATTTCAACCATTAAATTCGAGAGCGGACGACAACGAACAATCAAACTATCGATAATCGAACTTGTAACGATTCTATTTACGCTGTAAATAAAAATGACTTTGTTTACAGAATTTACGAACAAATGAAGTATAATTAAAGCATTTTTCAAATCGTATATACATATTTGAAATTTCGGTCAACTTTGTAAAGTCCGCGCTTAGCAACGAGTTTAACTAAGTCCACGATAGGGGGCGCAGACGAACAGTGTTGCCAGATTGGGCGATTTATCGCAATTTAACCAATTTCATTGGTTGTGATTTTAGTGAATGTGTTCAATTGTAATTTTTGAAATAAAATTATTCTGATTTTCTCCAAGATTATTGCTTTCTGTTTTCTTCCATTAGTACTTTTTATGTTGGTAGCACATTTGCAACACAATTGTAGCACAACTAGCACGGTTTATAGTCATGAATAGACTGCTAGAAAAAGAAAACCCACGTAAATAAATGTATCTTTTACCTTTTATATATTATAAAATGTATTTTATTTTCGATATTTCATATATTTTTGCTTAAATGCACAAACATCTGTAGTCTAGTCACGAATTATGAATAGTGTGTTTTCCTCACTAAGTTTGAAGAGTGTCAATGCCAGAGAAATTTTATCCTTAGCAATCAAAATGGGTAAAAAAATTAATAATCTACGTCACTAAAGAAGGTTAATATATTACCCTCATACTTTTAAAAAATATTAAACATTACATTCATTAGATATATTTACGTTTTAAATGTCTACTAAAGAAAGTACTTAATTTTGAAATTCCCCGCATTAGAAATCGATATTGTTTTATTGGTAATCCTGTTGCAACTTTGGGTGACTTTAGACAACTATATTTGCGAGAATCTTATAAAAAAATCTGGCAAAAGCACTGGGAAAGGCCCTTTTCTTTATCATCTCTGTTTGCTCCTCTTTCTATTTCCGGTTTAGATCAACATGGCGTTGACCAATAGGAGGTAAAGGACGCGTTTTTCGATCACTCTCTCTTGAGGATCACTAAAGCAACAGAACATTCCCTTCTAACTAATCCTCTTTAGTTTGGATTTATCGAAACGCGTATATATACATACTAATATCCTATCATCGTGCACTTGCGAGAATTACCGGGACTGCTCTGCTTCCTGGTGGCAAGGTAGCGTACCTCTCGGTCCCCATAAAAACTACTGACTAGTGACCCTGGAGGGTCACTAACAAAAATTACCATTTAGCGGCCAACGCAAATCGCCTTAGTTTTGTGTACTCTTTACGGTACTCCTTAGAGGAAATGGAGAGAGAGAGAGAGAGAGAGAGAGAGAGAGAGAGAGAGAGAGAGAGAGAGAGGTCTGGAAGTGCGACAAGGACAGAAGTATAAATTTAGTTTATGCATTTTACCGCCAGATGGTGATTCAGTTTCAATTTTGTGGGGGAAATGAAAAGGAAGTTAGCATTTCGTCCCGGGATCTGCTATTGGACTCGTCAGTAAGGCTTACTAGCAGATCCCTGCCTTAGACGCCGTAGTCTAAGGGTACGCTCACATGGAGCGCGGAAACGCGAAAAAACGGATCTAGTCACTATTCCGATCCGCTTTTCCGTCATTTCTTCCCACAAGTTTCAGCGGAAAAGCGGAATCCGCTATTTGTGTGCACTATAAGTGTAGAAAATAAACTTCTAAGCACACACGTAAGCCGCTATCTTACAAGTGCTCTGCCCGAACGCAGCCTAAATAAAACGAGCTGTAATAATGGACGGTCCTGTAAATATTTAGATATTTTTTATTAATCAAAAAACATAATAGCTCTGCTATTTTTGCAGATATTGACGTGCTCGTTCCGCGATTTTCTTTTCCCTTAGTTTACATGGAGCACAATTTGCGCGGAAAGCGGAACGGTATATATATAGTGACAAATAGACCCCATTTGTATTCATTTCTTTTCATTCTATTCACTTAATTCATTGCAATTTTTATGAATATGCTCATCTTTTCAGCTTATCTATTGAATACAAGAGCATTTTAATCAATAAATATACCGGTAAACATTAATTTATATTTCCGCGTTCCGCGTTTCCGCTCAAAATATGCTCCATGTGAACTGAGGGAAACAAAACTGACGTGGAACGGTATACGCCAGAATTCAGTTACTTTGCCCAAAGAGGATTAGATAGAGTGGAAGGTTCTGTAACCTCCTTTTAGAACGCCATCTGATGAGTCGCAACTGAAATAATTTACAGAAATGACAAGTCCTATTTCCTTTCTCGAATTTTTGTTATGCGTGCTGACGCCACCCACGCCAAGCCAAGCTACACCACACCATTTTTCATTTATTGAGGATAAAGATTGCTTGAGTTGGATTTGGTGTTTTGCGTATTGCATTAATATATTTAGTAAAACAATGCCCGTAAAGTATTGCGTTTGTAACAAAGATAGGAAGGAGAATAATTTGAGTTTATTTGGGATTCCAAAGGAGCCACACATATGTAAGTATAAAATTGATTTAAGAAGTATACTATTTCAACCATTCCATTTACACACGTGGTTTATATTATTATTAATATATCATGATATAATATTTTTACAAATATTCATCCGAATTCGCTGCCATTGGGAGGCGCGCTTCATCAGGAATGCTATTACAAAAAAATGTGATACTAATAAATACAAAAAATTTTTATAATAAAATCATGTGATGCGTTTGAGATGTGTGTGATACGTATGAGTGTATGTGTGTGTGTGTGTGTGTGTGTGTGTGTGAGATATTTTGTTTATATATGTGTGCTATAATACATTTAAAAATAAATGTAAATATATCTTCTATTTGTATTTTATTTTCTTCCTAATAATCTCTATCATGTATGTATGTAAATTGATATTTCAAGTTTTTAAGTTTTATAGTCTAGAATGAAATTGCGAGTTCAAAACCTGAACTTGGAATTATATAAAAAATAAAAATTTAGTCATAGAGTTTACTGTGAATCGAACCGTGAATTCAGGGGTTGTGGAGGGGATTGTCTTCGGGCTGCGGGGCAAGGGGATGGATGAATAGTTCGGTTTTGACTCGTTTGGAGCGCTGCGAAACGAGGTTACACCACGGACTTAGGAATATAGGGACAGGGCATAGGTACGCGGGGTATGACGCCAAGAGGGGAGGATATCCGCCATATTAGGTTGCCCTCAGTTGCTATATACAGCTCAGCACAGCTGAGTACATACAGTTAGATTACAGTATTTATACTGATATAAAAAATGCCTACCTGTCCAATACAAAATTGTCACGCAAAATATACAAAAAAAAGTGGTGAAAAAATTACATTTCACAGGTAAGTGATAAAAATAATTTACATTTATTGCAATTACACGTATCCTAACCTAATGAATGAAAAAGGAGTTAACTGGCAGAGAACTATTATTTATCTATTTGTAATTAATAAAATGAAAGCTTTTTTTAATGTTCCTTATTTACTGCTCTGTGATTGTTATATAATTTATTCGTAACCTAATATTTTTAAATTATTATTTAAATATTATTGTAGACTTCCGAAGAATGAACAAAGAAGGAAGGAATGGATTAGCATTCTGAAACTTAATGAAGAACGTGTAACAAATAACACATTAATTTGTTCGAAACATTTTTCGAAAGAAATGTTCGATTGCACATCATTAAGTTGTGTTTGACTTAAAGAAAATGCTATACCAAAGGTAAGTTTCAACAAAGCACATTTGACTTTAATAAACAAAGGCATCGAAACTAAATATTTGAAATTGTTTTCAGATAGTTGAAAATATTGAAGTAACTGAAAATCAATGGCGTTCAAAAAACATTGATATAAGTTATTTACCTTCAAAACAACTTGCTGGACCTTCTAATATAAATTGTGAAGAATTCACAAACAACGAAGAATCAAATTTGGTAACTTGTGATACAGAAACACAAACTGAAATTTCAATCATTGGTGGGAATGTATGTGATAAAGCGACATCCATATCACCACACAGAGTTATGAATTCTCCAACGAAAAGATATTTACGAAAAAGTTTAGTACACCAACGAAAACAGTCTCAAAGCAAAATAAAAACACTGCAGCAAAATGTAAGGCGAAATAAAAAACGCATTGCTCACTTCCAGACTGTGATACAGGACCTGCAAAGCAAACAATTTCTGGACCAAGAACAACTAGATATACTGAATGGTACAGGTTCAATTTACAGTGAATTGTTAAAGCGAAAGTTTGAAAAAGGAGACAAAAGTTCAGCTTGTACCAAATATACTCCAACATTAAGAACTTTTGCTTTAACTTTAAATTACTACTCGCCACGAGCTTACAATTATTTATAATAAACTTGTACATTTCAAAAATCAATAAAATTTAAGTTTAATTTCTAACTCTGTGTCTTATGTTCCTTTTTATATCTGTCCTGAAAAACAACATAAATTACTCTAATTTTAGCAATCAATAAGGATTTGTAATCATTCAAGAAGATATTTAACATAAAATTGAAACAAAATATGATACAAGGCAATAACAGCTTTTCTCTTCTAGCCTTATTTAAATTTCCCGCTGTACGAGGGCAACGTAAGATGGCCGACGGCTTCCCCTCTTCACGTTAACCGCACTCTGCCCCTCGTCTAAGTGTGCCCAGTCCCTATATTCCTAAGTCCGTGGGTTACACTCTTTTACATAGGGCTCTTATGGGAGCTTCCACTCTATCTAATCCTCTTTGACTTTGCCGATCCGCGTTTCCGCGCCCCATGTGACTGCACCCTAAGAAACGGGAAACTTCTATACAGGGTGTAACAAGAATGTTGCAGTTCCTTGAAAAGGGTAATTCCTGAGGTGATTTTGAACAACTTTTTTCCTTAGCGAAAATGTTAGGTGAGGCTTTGTTAACGAGTTATTAACGAAAAACACCGACCAATAGAAGCACGAATACAGCGGATGAATTTCAGCGCGGGCTCCAGCTGTAAGTAGTATTGGTCCGTGTCATCATTAATCCACTGTACTCGCTTCCCGATTGGTCGGTGTTTTTCGTTAACAACTCGTTAACAAAGCCTCACCTAACATTTTCGTTAAGGAAAAAGTTGTTTAAAATCACCTCAGGAATCACCCCTTTCAAGGAACTGCAACATTTTTGTTACATCCTGTATACGAACGACCACTGAATCGGCCAGAAGCGCGAAATATAACCTTGCCACAGCGTCGGGAATTACCCTGATCGCAAAGCCGTCAAATGACTCATCCCCACAATCTATTTTACCTACAATTTTACAATTGTCTTTTAGGAATAAATAAACAATTTTTACGACTTCTACACATTGCTTAATTATTTATGCAGCACTTAAGTACATGCTATAAATCGTTCAATTGCAAAATTCAACAATACATGAACAAAAAAGTCCTAAATAACACTTTTTTATTCAAGATTTAATTCCGTTTATAATTTCAAACCTCTATCACTATCATTATCACTGACTTAATATTCTTAGATTAACTTCCGTCCTACATCTAAAAATTCTCCAAATATTTCTAAAAATATGTTGTCTAGTTAACTAGACAATTTTCTTTCAGTGAAATGAGTAAATAGTCAGCCAGACAATTTTCTCTCAGTCAGTTGACCAAATTGGTCATCTACATATCACGACCTAAACCTGCTCCTTATGTAAATAGCCTCATTTAGCAACAAAGAAAAGAAGAAAACCGAAGGATAGAAGAAGGATATTAAGTGGAACAACGCAAAGGGAAAAAAGTGTTCAAAGCTCAACTCGTAATAGTCACTTTGATTTGTGCATTCAGCGGCTGAAATGTGGATGATCGTTTACAATTAACAATGATCAGGAAAGAAGAGTTTTCAGTCGTTTCTGGATAGTTTAATTGGTTAAAGCAGTCTGCGATAGGAAGAATCCGAATTCGAATCCTCGGCCCAGGCAATCCGATTGGCAGATTCTGTTTTCTTCCGAAGAAACAATGTTTCGTGTTTGTCTTTCTCGCACGCAGCTCGAAATTGGACCATGTTTCAAAGGGAAATCTTCTTCCGCGCTCCTTTTCTAGAGTAAAACAGCCATATAATTATACAATTCAGTGTATCGTGAAGATGTAGATTCAGTCGTACATATAATTTAAATAACCAGAATATGTAAGTATACAGAGTATTTTTTCATTACAAAATTCTTCATTACATTATAGCTATTTGATTGAACAACTTGCTGAATTGCATAGAGATGATCATTAAACAAGAAAGTTTATCTTTGACATTATTTCAGGAGGATCAGCGATTTTTCTACATCTTCACTTTTTTATGTACAGTTCAATCAAGCAAACTTATGTAGAAAAAACTGTTAATCGTTTATAATAAAATTTTTGGCTACTTGTTATCCAAATCACATAGAAATTATATCATCATTTTAACACTTTCACTGCTATGAAAATATAAAATAGAAATTCCGTTTTTCAGACACTACGGTTTTACTTCATTAAACGTTCATTTAACTTCATTCTTCTCGTTATAATTCTAATTGCCATGTCACGATATTATTCCTGATTTAACCATGATTTAACCCTGCTATGGTCCTCTTAAAAATCCTAAAAGCATCAATTTTTATTATTATTATTATGTCACTAAGAAAACTGTTAATAAATTTTTATATACAACTTTAAGGAATAAGAAACCTAAATATTCTACATATTCTACATTCTTTATGAACTTAAATATTCTGAGTAAATATTCTTATTCAAACTAAACTTCTCACATTTTTCCTATAAATACATCAGTTACCAAAGAAACTAAAATTCATTCATTAATTAAAAAATACTCAAAGACCGTAGCAGGGTTAAAAAACAAAAGCAAAAGACTTTCACCACATGAAAAGTAAAGATAATTTATAAGAACATATAAAAGTATACAGGGTGTTTGGGATAGTATAGGCAAACTTTGGAGGGGTGATAGATCACGTAAAAACAAACAAAAAACTTCTATATGACTTAGGTCCAAAACTCGACCATTTTTGAAAAAACTGTCATAAACATTTAAGCTATAAACCGCTATAATTCAAAGTAGGAACGTTTTTCGTAAGCAATTTCTTCGCTAAAATAAAGATTACGATCTTGTTAATCCAGTAAGTACAGTAACTGTGATATTGTTACCTCGTATCGCAAAAAAATAGTAATTTTCTAACCCCCTAAATTACCCTTTAAAATCGCGATAATTTAAGGGGTTAGAAAAATATTTTTTTTTCGCGGTACAAGGTAACAATATCACAATTACTGTACTTATTGGATTAACAAGATCGTAATCTTTATTTTAGCGAAGAAATTGCTTACGAAAAACGTTCCTATTTTGAATTATAACGGTTAATAGTTTAAATGTTTATGACAGTTTTATTAAAAAATGGTTGAGTTTTGGACCCAAGTCATATAGACGTTTTTTGTTTGCTTTTACGTGATCTATCGCCCCTCCAAAGCTTGCCTATACTATCCCAAACACCCTGTATATTATATAATACTCTTTCGCATAAGAAAAAGTCTTAGTTTATTTTCCCATAAGAAAGTCTTGTGATTTGAAATTCTTTCTAATTAGAAGAAATTTCTAATTAAATTCTTTCTAATTTGAAATTCTTCAAAACAAAGAAATGAATGAGTATATCTCCTATAGTTTATCTCCTTAAACAAGTACAATCGGGTTTGCTCAACCGAACTGTGTTTGCATATTACTTCCTTCCCTGTTAAAACCAAAAGGAAAACTCGTTGGTATAAGATTATTGTATCGATGCGAGAGTGAAGAGAACTTCGTACTTTGAATATGAAAAGTGAAACGCCACTAAAGGCACGTCTACGTACAGCGAACACGCGCGAACGTCACAGAAGATGCTGATTCGCTTCTTTGACTTAAGTAGGAGGGGCCTGTCGTTCGTTCGCGTGCAATCAAGTGCGTTCGCTGTATGTAGATGCCTTTCATTTATAATTTCGCTTAAAAGATTATAAAATTCCTGTTTAAGGATGAATTTCAGTAACATTCTTAATTAAAAGTTTATAATAACATTTATGGTGACATATGCCAAAATATAAAAAAAATAAAAAAAATATAATTCAAGTAAGAATGTTTAGAAAATTAAATATTTTATTATTGAAGTTTAATTTATTATTTCTGCTTGTTAAAATTTTATTTTACATCAAAGTCTACAGTTTATTAATAAAGCTTCATTTTGTGATGAAACTCAGTCAAAAATGGTCAGAAATATTGATTCTTTGTCATAGACTTGTTTGTTGGAATGTATTTAAAATGCAATTAATTTCAATCTTAATTTTGTAATACATTTTTCAATATCGAATTTTCTCATAAGAATTGAAAGTAACATAATAATAAAAATTACTATTGTTTCTACTTTATTTCATACAGTAAAACACTACTGAATCAATTTTTTCTAAATTTCACAGAGGATTTTACTGTTGCATAAAGCTTAATTTCTCCAATTTCCAAAGATTTCCGCTTACTTTTAATGTTACTATAGTTCATCCCCAAATTAAAAGTTTGTAACGTTGCTGATTGCACGGACTTATTCACTCCTCCCCGCAGGGAGGGTGAAGCGTTCCGCGACCAATCGCGAGCGTCGCAGGGGGAGCGCGAAGACTCGTGAGATCGACGAGCGATCGGTCTCGTGATCTCGTCCTGATCCGTTTGGTTCCGTTCGGGATACGACCGAGGTAAGCGCCTTCTGTCTCCTCGTGTTTTCGCGTCTTGGAGAAAATCGTGCGCTGCGTAATAATCTCCTGGTGGCGGCATTGTGTAACGAAGAACCGTTTCGCGATCGCGGGTTACCGAGAATGGAAGGCGAGTAAGATCGAAGTCTTTCGCGTGCGTTTTAGTTACCGAGACGATGAAGACCAATATGTAATATTGTAATACGTCATAGAATATGTTTCGCTGTCACTTTATATTTAAAATCTCGAGTTGTTTATTCGCGTTTCAGCCGGAAGGAACTTGTCGAAAACCCTTGCACCTCCTCTTCCTCTCGAGTTCACACCCAGCCCCTTTCCACGGTTTATTCTGAGCAGGCAATTCTCCGAGGCAATTGTCCTTGAACGGCCAGTTGAGTTGACCCGGAGTACAGTACATTCCGCATACGCCTAAGGCAATTGGGTCCACATTTCAAGACTTAAACGAAGTGGGAAGTGAATCTCGCACCTCCGATTTCTCGCTTGACTGGTTTTTTATGTTTGGACGCTCGAGCCCGAGCGCTCGACTCCCGAAACAATGGGGCCATAATAGACACGGATAGCACTAGGCATTTAAAAATGCTCGTGACTGATTTTCATCTTTTTCCATCGAATTTTCACGAGAGTGACGCCAATCGATTCCTTATACTCGACCGATTAAAAAACTACCAAACACGACATAATTCGGTCCATAATTAACGAAATAACGAAACAAATTAATTTTCACGCTTCAATTCTAACTTTGCTAAAACTTGTCCTATTTATGTCGTATTTCAACTAATTTTCATCGGAAAAATATAAGGAAGCATGTGGTATCATTTTTATAAACGTTCGACAATAATTAGTAACCGATGAAAATTCAGGAGGAAATATTTCACACCTGACTACGCGGTATTCTTTGATATTCGCCAAGCGACGGCATCGGATTACGCGCGTGGCTAGGGTCGTTCGAGCGTTGAGTCATCAATTTTTCTCAGTTTCCGCGATCTTATCCGTTGTCGTATCGATACAAATGTTTCACCATTGGATTCTAAGCGTTCTCCCGATTAAAATAACACCAAATTTCATGTAAATCGGACTATTTTTAGCAAAGTTAGAATTGAAGCGTGAAAATTAAATTGTTTCGTTATTTCGTTGATTATGGACCGAATTATGTCGTATTTGGTAGTTTTTTAATCGATCGAGTATAAGGAATCGATTGGCGTCACTCTCGTGAAAATTCGATGGAAAAAGATGAAAATCAGTCACGAGCATTTTTAAATGCCTAGTGCTATCCTTGTCTTTTATAACCCATTGTTTCGGGAGTCGAGCTCGCGGCCGAGAAAGTTCCCACGGTCCAAGTCGACAAAAAATAGTGGTTGGAGGTGTTAGCCTAGGCGTATAAAAATAAAACTGCCTAGTTTTAAGCAAATTTTACTGCATAGTGTAGATTTCGTAAAGTTGGGACGAAATCGAGTAAGGCGTGTGTCGTGCCCCCGCGACTCGTTTGACGGCTCGAGTTCGGCGGAACAGGGCACAAGTTAAGTAACTAAAAAACTAGCGAATCAATTTTTACCAAATTTCGCAGAGACTTTTAATATTGCATAAAATTTCATTCCCCCAATTTCCAAATATTTCCGCTTATTTTTTACTGAAGTTCATCCTAAATACTGAATGTTTCTGATCACTTTCGCATCAATAAAAATTCCTGTTTCACAGTCGAGAAAAATTCACGTTGAATTAACATGAATGATTAAATGTAATCCGTTTCTAATTCGTCGCCTTATATCAGTATCTTGTTTTTTTTTTTATTTCACTTAGAATGTCAAATGTGTAAAAAAAAGAAAGAAGAAGAGAACTTATAGAAGGAAGAGAAACGCAAAAACGTTTGAACATTCAAAAACGGTATCACTAACGATAATTGTAGCAAAAATATACAGGCCACAGGGGCTGCTTACAATATATACGCTTCGCAAATTCTTAAAGAAAAAGGAAACTTAACGGTCTCGGATAGAAGAGAAACATTTTTTTTTTCCGACAAAGAACATAACATTGAACGACGTCGAACAACCGGCGCTCGCTGTCAGCGAAGCTTCGCTGTACAAATCGTCTGTCGCCGCGCTGACAACGAACTCTCGGATCGCACACCCTACGCTTAAGAGTCTAGATTTTGTTACAATTACTCGCATCGGGTGTCCACGAAATGGTGCCCCTTCACACCATCAACGAAATCGCGTGGCCCATGCTTCTCCTGGTTAATCCAATACAATTAATGTCCACGAAATGTACCATGCCACGCGTTCTTAATGACAAACGTATGCATGTACCGTTTCATCTTTGCGAGGTTGCCCGTCACTTTCCTAACGCGCTATATCGTGTCCTTTGGTGCGTCAACGAGTCGAGGAATTGACTACGCGGTGTAATGCCACCGAACCAAAAAATTGTATTCAGCATTCGTTACCTTCGCTCGATGAGAGATTTTGCACAGGCAATGGTGACAAAGATGAAACTATAAGATATTTATATACAGAAGTCGGAGTATGTGTCGAGGGTGCATATATGCGGTGTGTGTGTCTGTGTGTGTGGATTTAAGTATGGATGCACGTATGTATGTACGAAACAAGTTGCACAGACGTTCTGAGAGTGAATTCGATCGAAAGGACATACAAAGAGAGCGCAATTCGGGTCACCGATTTAATTGAAATTGTTAACAATGATAGATTTCGAAATCCTGATTATAAATATGTGTATAAGGTAAACTAGTCACTGCTAGGGATGTGCGGGTACCCGAAAATGCGGGTACCCAAAAATACGGGTACCCGAGCCTCGGGTCGAGTCGGATAGCCAGGGCCGACGGAACGCATTATGCAGGTAATGAATTGCATAAGGGCGCCAATCGCTAAAGACAGGAACACTTTGGTCGCGAACAAATTTTTTTAAATTTTTACTGAGTGCTATTTTGAGAACACTTGTATTTTGTTTGTATCTTTCTTTTTCTCTTTTTCCCATGATGCTATAATAAGTCTAGTTAAATTCTAGGGCGCTATACAGGGTGTTCGGCAACGTGTGTAAGAAATTTTAAGGGATGGTTCTACACGCTAAAATAAGAGGAAAATCAGGAGTAACGAAATGGCTGTAACGGCTTTGTTTTTTAATTATTAGCATTTTAAAAAGTGGGTACAAAACGCCTGAAACATGGCAATCTGTCAAAATTTACGGAATATTCAGAGCGTGTAGAGCTGTCCGTATGCAACGAAGATGTGTGTGTAACGTAAACCACAGCTGTTTCCGCGGATCGATATATTGATTATTTTAAAAAAGGACCGAATGAATGTAAGTTTGAGTGCGAGGGCCCGTGTTTTGAATTAGGGATGCCATACGGAATACCATGTTTCAGGCGCTTTTCATCCACTTTTTAAAATGCTAATAACTAAAAAACAAAGCTGCTACCGCGATTTCGTTACTCTTGATTTTCCTCTTATTTTGGCGTGTAGAACCATCCCTTAAAATTTCTGACACACGTTGCCGAACACCCTCCCTGTATAAATTGTTGCAGAAGGGCGCCAAGAATCCTAGCGCCGACCCTGCGGATAGCGATCGAGACGAGTCTACCCGTGTTTTCAGGTACCCGAACATTACAAACTTTCGGGATCCCAACCCGACCCGAACCCGGAATATCGAGTACCCACACACCCTAGTCTCTATTTATTAGCGTGCCTTTACATTTAAATAAATTGTAAAGAAGAATACCTCTAAGAAATAAAAGAAAAACATGCTTTTTGATTAAGTTAAACTATTAAACTTAAAAAAATATATTTCTCTTATTTCTAGAGGTATTTCTTTTTTTATAACTTATTTAAAGATGAACTTCAGTAACAATCTTAGTCACAAGTTAATCAATTTCCAAGATATTAATAAAGCTTCTTCTTGGGATGAAAACCAGTCAGAAATATTGATCTTTTGTCATGAACTTATTTGTTGAAATTGTACTTGAAATGCAACTGTTAGCAACCTCATTCTTAATTTTTTGATATATTTCTTAATATAAGAATTGAATTCAAAATCCTAACATTTTGCATAGGGTTTTATTACAGCGTAAAGATTCATTCTTCCAACTTTTAAAAGTTTTCGTTTGTTTTTAACGTTACATTAAATGTTAAATAATTTGAAAACTCTCGAATCAATTTTTTCTTAATTTCCTGGAGTGTTTTACTATTACATAAAGATTCATTCCTCCAAGTTTCAAAAATTTTCGCTTATTTTTAATGTTACTGAAGTTCGTCAAATGTAAAAAGCACATTGGTAGGTTCAGGCTCATTAATAGGGTCCAGAACCCAACTATTGGGACAGATGCTCAATACTTTTCAAGTCGTATTTTTATACAAGCAAAACATGAATTTCAACATAAATAAAAAGGTTTCTTGTTTTCTAAATACTGCAACTTGTATCATATGTTTGTACATTTTTTAGCATTCTGATTTGCCATAAATACACAAGAATCTGCAGTCTATTCATGAAGTTTTAATACCGTCCTCAAGTGCAGTTAAATTGGACAACGTTACCGGCATAAAATCGCAATGATCGCAGCGGTATTAAAACTTTACTTACAGCGACTCACATATTTTTTCACAAAAACTATGATAAATTTTTTTCAATTTCAAAAAAGGTATTTGAATTTACACAATGAAAGTTATAGAAAGAATATACTACTGAGGATTGCATAGTTAATTAACATTTGGAATACATGTGAACGAACGTATTAGTCACTGTATGAATATCTTGAAAAATGTTGAGTATCTGCCCCCAATAGTATAAATTTATCAATAGTATAAATTTAAAAATCTACCAGTGTTCAAAGTTTCAATTAAATCGGTGACCCAAAGGTCTTGCGTTCTCATTGTTAGTCGAACGATTGTAGATAATTAGATACAAACGAGGAGGGTGTATACAAATTTTATGTCACGATTAGTCTAACGCGCGAAGTTCTTGACACCCATATACAGGGTGTTCGACGACAACGGGACTAAATTTAAGGGACGAAATTCTAGGCACTAAAATAAGACGAAAATTAAGACCTTGAAAGTCAAGGTTAAGGTAAATTTTGTGGTCAGTCTTTTAACGAATCTCCACCAATCCAGAGTTGCAGAATCCCGTTTATGCTACTTCGCAGACAGCAAAATGATATCGAGCAAGTTTTTGCAGAATTTGGCATTACAGCATTTTTTGTTAGATTGGCAGCAGATTTGATGCAGGATCTGTAATGTACAGAACTGTGGGCAGATTGGCGACAAAAACCCTGCTAACAGAACCTGTCGGCAGATCTGCTGATGTAGCAGAATTCGAGCAGATACTGCTGACAGACCTAACGACAGGTCCTGCTGGATCTTTTGCTCAGTTTCTGACGTCAATCTGCTTCCCGATCTGTTAACAGACCTTGTCGCCTAATGCGGAAACTGATGGCTATGGATTTGTAAACAGATTTGTTGCCAATTTACTATCAACCTGCACGCAGATGGCTTATAGAGTTACGATTACGTGACATATAATTTGTATAAGCCTTATAGCGATAGTTTGGTCAATAGTTAAGCTACAGAGCGACAGTGTTTGATTCGTATGAAGTAATGTCGTGCGAAATAGACAACGAAAGCCCCGAAATTTGTTTCTACACAGGCGAAACGAAACGCAATTGGATAGAGGAGCGAATGTTTAGCGAATACATAGAAGGAATAGATGAAATTCGAAAAATACATGTATAACGATACATTTGATATATAATTTTTTTTAAAAAGCAATACTTGTTCCGCGATTCTATCGGTGCCACTAAATGTACGAATGTCTTTTCGTGTTCTATCTTATCCTTCCTTAATCTCTCTCTTTCTCTCTTTCTCTGTCTCCCCCCCTCTCTCCCTCTCTCTTTCCAGTGTAGATTCTACTTGTGGCACAAATTAATTTCTGTCGATTACTCGTTTATTCTTGTGTTCGATACGTCGTGTAAATAGAGTTTGAATTGCAAATCAATGTCACGATATATATTTATATGTATATATACGTATATATAGAGTACTACTAAAAGTTCGCTTGAGCGTACGCCCAACATACAGACCAAAAGTTTCTCGTCGATCCTAATCATATCAACCACTTCGTAGACGATATAAATCGTGGATCGTGTCGAATGAGTCGCACAACCAAATCTTATCGTTCATTTTGTTACTGGCATTGTTTGCGATCCTGGACATTAAAAAATCGACTCTAAAGAGCGCCTCCAGAATGTTAGTATACGAACGTGTGTATGTATGTACATCTATACAAACCTTATCTATTTTGCTCGGTTACGTTAAACAAATGTATATTACCTAGTATTGCTATGCGATTCCTATACGTACTAAACGTGATCGAAAATTTAAACGCGAACCTCGAAAAGCTTCTTTCCCTAGCTTCAGGACAGACGATATTCTTAATATAAAATCTAGTCAAATGTTGAATGCGAATGATAACTGCGGAAACGGAAAACGTTCAAAGATATCTACACTCGTTACTATAATAGCTAACACTGCGAGAGATTGATTATTTAGAAAATTGTAAAAAAATATCTTTCACACGAGTTCACAATCTCTTCAAGTATAGAAAAGGAAAACATAACGAATTGATGTCGAATAAACCCTGCTACGTTCTTCATAGAAATCTTGCGCGCATCCTTATCATTAGCGCGCGCCATTATGAATGTAGATAACGAATTTTAGATAGAATTTAAGGGGAAAAAGAAACATAGCTAACACTAACTACCGCGCGCTTTTTTTTTTTTCTTCCTCGAAATGAAGAACCGCCTAAATTGGGTCAAAAGGACCCGAAGACCGTAGGAGGGTTAAACGTTGTTGAATCCCGTGCGATACGCAGAATCGAGAAAAGCCTGTATCTCTATGTTAGCATCGTACTCTCTAGAGCCTTGTATGCGATAAGTAACTGCAAGATCAACTTTGTAAAAAATGTATGCGTGTCTTACTTTAAGGTACACCGTCGAGTAGCGATTTGGTTGTGGACTCATCATTCGTATCATTGAATTACATTCGCCAATGAATAGAATCATTCAATAAATACAAAAGGCAATAGCAAAAACACGCTACCCCCGGAAACGTCGCTATCCTCGCATTTTCTTCTTCGCTGCTTAGTTTTAACAAATGTATATACCCAAACAATTTATTTACGAATTGCACGATGAATGAGAATGTTTCAAATATAATTAAGAATGGAACGAATGAGAATTCACATTGATTTAAAAAAAAAAAAAAAAAAAAAATTAGAAAAATTCTCAAATATAACTACCTAAGTTGCTAATCGTCGTGCCTCCTGTCGAAAGGAACGAAGCACTGCGCAAACGCATTTCACAGAATGTTTACACTGTTTCGTACGTACATGCGTACGAGCGTGTACTCGCAAAATAGACAGAGAACAAGAACTAAAATTAACGTTGCGTGGAATAATCGCGATTCTCGTTATGTTCGAACTGAAGAATCAATTCCAGATAAAAAAAAAAAAAAAAGAATTAAACAATCGTCGTATTTCACGTCTACAAATGCGATCCGGCGATCTAAATCACTAATTACTGAAAAATCTATGCATACGGAAACAAACGCTTCACTGTTTGCGCGGCAGCCTTCTCAGCCATCAAAGGAATTATGCGTTAGATTAATTCAGTATCTTAAGTTACCTAGGTAATGTTGTTTTGTGTATTAAATCATTATCGTAACAATTATTTGTTGGGCACACACCGAATTAAAGTCTCAGCTATAAGCACGCATCATACTTTTCTTCCTTTCGCGATTCGTGTTCATTAGCCATCCTCTTTTGGAGGGGTAAACCAACCTGGAACATTTTCGTTTGACAGAAACGAGCAAAGGAAAGTAATTTAAGGGGTCAGGCTCAGTTCAAGTCAAGTCTGAAAAAAATCCATTTTTGGGTTTTTTTCGGGGAATTTTAAAGGAAAATTCAAGGAATTTCAGGAATATTTAAAGAAAATTTTAGGAACATTAAGAAAATTCAGAAGTAATCAGCGGAAACTCAAGGAACTTCAGGAAATTCAAAGAAAATTTACGAAATTTCAGAGAATTTCAAAATCATTTGAGGAAAATTCAAAAAATTTCAAAACCATATGAGAAAAGTTCAAGAAATTTCGAAAGCATTTTGAGGAACATTCAGAGAATTTCAGGAAGATTCAAGGAATTGCAGACAATTTCACGAAAATTTAGGAAAAGTTCAAAGAATTTCCCGAGAATCTACGGAAAATTAATAAAATTCAAGGAATTGTAATAAGAATTTAATAAAGATTCAAGGAATTTCAAGAAAATTTAAGGTAAATTAAGATATTTATTGACTCTCCTTTAATTTTTTAGATATTCCTCGAATTTTAAAGAAATGCAAGAAATTTCTATTAAATTCAGAAAGTTTCAAGGAAAATCAAGAAAATTGTAGAACTTCCAGAAAATTGTAGGAAATGTAAAGAAATCACTCATCCCATTCCATAAGAAAATGCCAAAATTGTAAAATTCTACAAAACTTGAAGGAAGCCCAAGGAAGTTCAAGGAACTCGAAGAAAATTCATGAAAAATTAAGAATTAAGGAATTTTAAGAGAACTGAAGGAAAATTAAGAAAATTCGAGGAATTTCAACAAGAATTTAAACAAGATTCAAGGAATTTCAAGAAAATCTAAAGAAAATTCCAGGAATTTCACGAAGAATTTAAAGAAGATTTAATGAATTTGAAGAAAGTCTAAAGAAAATGAAAAAAAATTAAAGATATATATATAAAAAATGAATGAAAACTACTAAAATAGACACTTTTTTCCTCCTGACTGAGCATAACCATTTAAGTATTGTAAAAGCACTCACCATTCTTTTCATGTATTTGTACAAGAGACTTGAATGATTGTTGTGCACGTGCTAGACTATATTGACCTTGCCCTCCGCATACTTTGCCAGCACCGCCAGATCCTTGGAACTGTATGCGCGCTTTTCCCTTCACTAATGTCGCCGAAATCTGCATGATGACCGCTTCCACTGTGTAAGCTGAACTCCACCCTTGTTTCGTTAACAGCTCCATACAAATGGCGCCTCCGATAAGGACATACCCGCCGGAAATCATGGGATGAACAACTCTAACAAATGGGGGTTCGAATGGATACGTTTCCTGGAACAAAACCAATCGATTCAATTAGTTTATTCTTCAAACATTAACGCTCAAAATAGTTTTCGATTTGCAAAAAGGTGTTCAGTATTACCTTAAAAAGCATATTAAGAAGAATACTATCTTTGCCTTCCTTTTCTTTCAAAAGTATAAGGTCGCTGTGTAAAGGGGAATCAGGATCGACGCACATCAACCTGATATTCCATTCGTATAAACTGTCGTTTACTAATTCTATGCTGTACATTCCTGCAACAAATTTTCAATCAAACTCATTTTTGATTGCGACTTGTTTTAAATTGAAAATTAATCACCTCATCGTAGTTTTATATTTAATAACAGATTCTTAAGATACGAGATTGCGCAACTTTACCTTTTTTAAAACTGTCACTTCGATAAATGTCGCGCAATTCTTTCATGAGTCTGTCCGTCGCTTGCACGCTTCCGCAAGGAGAACCTTTTAAATAGTCTTGTCTTTGATTTTGTCTCAGCCTTTCTAGCGTCGCGAGATGTTCTAAGTCCATTTCTTCACCCTTCAAACCAAATCAAACACGACGAATTAAGTAAGAAACATTGATGCCTCGTTACCATGTTTAACATTGTCCCCTGTTTACCTTACTCTTGGCATTGGCATCTCCCTCGTCCATATCTAAGTGGAGGTCTTCTTCAGTCTCGCTTTCCTCGTCTTCGTCGATGTCTTCGACATCGTCCGCTTCCATTTTCTGTGCCGCGGCTTCGTTCGTGCCTCCCAAACGCAATGGATCCAGCGCTGTTCTTAATCGTTCAACGTCGGGCGGTTCTGGTAACGAGTGTAGTCTACATAATTCTTTCAAGAGAATCCCGACTTGATTAATGACGTGGTTGTCACGGCCTGTGGTATTACTTAAAATTTGTACCGCGTTTGTCACACTCGTCTCTTCCGATTCTGCGAACCATACTGGCGGTGTTGAGGGATAGGTTTCCTATCAAACAGAAATTTATAGCCATGTATTTACGTTATCGAGTGCAACAATTATTCATTCTTAAACATCATAACGAACTCTGCTACATTCCTCTTTAAAGTTTCATTTATTATACTGATAACTTTCAACAAGTCGCTGCAAATATAGACAGTGAACTCTGCTACGCTTCTCTTAGAAGTCTCATTTATTATACTGATAACTTTCAACAAGTCGCTGCAAATATATGTGAACTCTGCTATGTTTCTCTTAAAAGTTTCATTTATTAGTTTGTTAATTCTCAACAAATCGTTACAAATACGGGCAGTGAAATTTTTATAGAATGTCAATATAGACACAATAAACTTGAATATTAAGGGGGGATTTCCATATAGCAGGTCAAAAAATTTTTTTGTGCTTGATCAATAGTAATGCACTTCAAGGACGTAATCCTAAAGCCCTAAGCCAGAATTCCAGGTATTTGTAGAAATACAGTTAATGGAGCAGCAGCGTGTCGACTGCGTGCGGTATTATAAAATAACAAAAGTTATGGCGAATATGGTAGTTCTATCGGAGATAGAGATTTGAATTTTTTGAGGAAGCTGAAGGGTTACTTTATTCGGCAGAAACAGCAAATTAACATTGAACAACTGCAAGTTTTACAAGACTTTGCCACTTTTCGTTTTTCGCTGCTGAAACTTCAGATACGTTTTTCTCGAAACTAATTTCTTTCAATTGGTGGGCACGATTAAACAAAAACTACTCAACCAATCTATCTATCCCGGTGTATACAACTACACTATAGCAAACTACAGTCAATGAATCTACATGTTTAATGAAAAAATTAATTTAAGCAACTTTATTTCACACAAATGCATCCAGAAGTTATCCCAAAAAACACACTTTTGGTTTACAAGCCCTGCGATCTTTAAAAATTTATACTTTTCACTAATATTTTTAGTTCATCGACGATATAATTTCATAAATAATAAGGAACATTTTGAATTTCTTCATTCTAGAAAAAATTGAAGGAGCTAGAGTGCCCACCAATTTATACCTCCAGCGGCAAGGCTGCAATAACTTTCTTCAATAGCGACTTCTACAGCCAATATTTATATTGCAAACAAATTTTTTTTCTAATTTTGAACAATGTATATACAGTCCCGAAGGTTTCAAAATGATTCCCTTAATAAGTTTTTTGTAAAAAATTCGCAAAAATCTGCTTCTTTCTAGCAGTCTATATGGAAATCTCCCCTTAATACTAAGGTTCTCACATTTTTATTTTTGAATGTGAAAAATGGAAAGAAATGCTATGCATGATTCAGTAGAAAAAGACTAGAAGGCAGTAGCAGAATTAATGATCTTTAAGACGAAATTATATTAAGTCTATTGAGTAAATTACATTTAGAGATTTTACAGAATTTAGAGATTTTCAAAAGACTCAAAACTTAAGAGACTTTATAGTTTAGCTTTTTAATTTAGTGGTACAATACAACAATAAATGTAGACAATGAAATTGTATACAAAATCAAGGAACAGCTTAACGCAGATATTAACAGTAACTTCCTCTGTAATTATTTAAAAAGCACACGCATTCTCGATTTTGATGATTTTGAAATATGATGTAGAAATCAACATTTTATACAACTTTTTCCTATACATGCAACTGCCTAAAAAGGTTTTAAATTCTTACCTTAGAGTTCTTAAGCGAATGGAAAAGTAAAGGTTCAATTTGGAAAATACTGTCTACACTCGGTGGTCTGCCATGGGAAAGGGGGATGTTATAATTTTTTGCGCGCGTAGCGCGTCACGATATCGTATCGAAAGTATACGTCGGCACTCGCTTCTCCGTGGGATGCTTCGCGCGTAAAACACTATAACATCCCCCTTTTCCATGGCAAACCACACAGCATAGACAGTATTTTTAAAGTTACTCTTTTACTTTTCAAGTAAGGTCCTTTTTTCCAAAAAAGAAATAAATACCAATTACCAATTACTTTCCAAGTAGTGGGGGGCGGCTTCGTGCCCCCAACCCCCGATCGGAATAAATTACGAAGAATACAATGTAATAATAGCGGCGGTTCATCTCGAAAAATAAGAGAACCCGGCGGTTACATTTATAGGGAAAAGTTGTTCAAAATGTTGATTTCTACAACATATTTCAGAATCGTCAAAATCGAGAACGCGTCCGCTTTCTAAATAATTACAATTTCCTCATATTTTTCTTAAATTTGAAAGGCATTTACAAAAATAAATTGTGAAATTGAATAATGAGATTGGATTAAGAAAAATATATAATAGTTCAATCATCAAAATATTGGCCAATGTTATTAAAGACTTTAGATCATTTTCCTGACTAATAATTTTTGAATTTATCTGTAATCTAATTACTATAATTGCATGAAAAAGTTACTTGTAAAGAATTCATTTCTGCACTTAATACAAAAGAAAATTGTCTTTGAATTTTTCTTTGACTTTGCTACAAAGTTTATAGAAACTTATTATCAGTAATTTTGAAAAAAATATTGCATAATCTTTGAAAAATACACTATTATTCAAGTCTCAAATCCTAATTTCTGTTTCTGAACATTTGATTTCGCATAACAATTCATTGTCTTATGATCAGTATTCTAAATGAGCTTTCTGCGTCTTTCTTGCGCATAATGCTTCTCATTATATCTCTGAACTTTGTTAAAAGTGAAATTGAGAAAGAAATTATTAGAATACATTTGTCCATAAAATTTCAGAAATTCGATTCAAAGTTTTGGCATCTAAACAGACATTATTATAGTTTTATTAACGCATGTTCAACAGCGAAGTTTAGGCTTTTTGAGAACCTCAAGGATGCCATAAAACATTTTTTAAAAACTTCACAAAGCTGGGAATCAAAGAAACTCAAATTTTATTAATTTCTTCATGCGTACAACTTTCCTTTATTGTCGCATTCAAATTTTACTCACAAACTTTGTGTTTCTTTCCATTTCATGAAAATTTAATTCATAAAAATATTGTAAAACATATGAATTGTTCTCCACTTTTCGAGTTTCACTTAAATTTACTATCGCACTTGATTCTGTGCTTGTTTTAGTAATAAACTTTGCAAAAGTTTTAAAAGTGGAATTAATCACTTTGATTTCTGAACATGATTCATATGCAACTCAATTGATTGTCAATAATTTCATGAACAAATTAAATTCCTTTGCTAAGAATGCAAATAAACTTTTGATAATATATACGAAATAATCGTACAGTGCTATTTGTTCGTTCCTCGTAATAAACTTTTGAAATACATTAAAAAGAATGTTTGACAAATGTTTAAACTTCGCGTTTAAAATAAACATTACATAATATTACAATCTTTTACAATTTACACACATTAAAAACGTAATGCACACCTAAAACTTAACCATAAAAGATTTGGAATTTAAAAAATTCGGAAATAGCATAAATCAAAATTGCATTAAACGACTATGTAAACAAATGTCTTAGAAGAAATCATATGATATGTAAACATGGATTTGTTGAGAATCATAGTTAAATGTATTTATCGTCGACAGCACGTAACCCGAATTGTAAATTAATTAGTAATGACAGTATAGAAGTGGATAAAAATGTTCGATTTTCTAGGAAACGCAAATGAACAAAACCCAAACGTAATTAGCAATAATATAATTAATCAAAATGCGAAAGGCGTTCATTTAAAGATTCATTCGATCTGTAAATACACACAAAACAGTAAAAAATTTCAAAAAATGTTACAAGTTGAATTGTCGGTAAGAATTGAGTAAAGGAAAGTAAATAAGAGACAGTTTAACCCCCCGAAAGGTCCGCAGTGTTTTTTAAGACCGATTCGAACCTGTCATCGCGAGATCGACGGTTTTCCGAGAGTTAAACGCACTTTTTTAATTGACAGCCGATCGCAAATTGCCGATTCCTGTATTGAACATGATTCAACATAGTGAGCTACCCACAACAAACAAACGGGTTACGTTTGGAAGAAAGCGAACGTCACGTTACAACAAAAGCATTTGTATTCGATACTTTGACATGTAATAAAGTATATGTGAGCTACTCGGCAAATAATTCGGTATTGGTTCAATACTATTGAGACTACAACGAAACAACAGCGAGTAGAAACCAATGTAAGCGCTATCTACATAGTAAATCTACAAAAATGATCTGGTGCAAACGAAATTAGTGATCGACTAAATGCGACGTAAGCTTCGATACATGTTTTTTGTTCGAAAGCATAACGCTTAGATATTATTGCACGGTCTCTATTTGTGACATAAATTGACCTCTACACCGCGATATTAATTCGCCAGAAAATCTGCACGGAAATTGGTTGATTGAAAGGAGAAATGAGAAAGAATCGACGGGTGGAAGAAAAGCTACGGCAGGACAGGAGAAAGAAACGAGAGAAACGTGCGTGAAGGCAGACGGTGTACGCGGCTCTTGTCAAAAGCCCTAAATAATAACACGCAAGTGTTATTGTTTCTTTGTCCGATCAGGCGAACGACGGAGCAATTAATACGCCTCGCGGCGGCCGAATAATCGGCCCCGACGCCAAAGGGATCGACGCAACGTTTTTGATTGTAACAATGCTTTGCCACACTTACTGTTATGTTGGCGTGTATTTCGTATTTCTTCCCGTTTTTACCGACGAACCTGCAGCTGAGCTCGTCCACACTCGCAGACATTATCTGAAATCGCTCATGGCTCTTTGGGAAGACGGACTCAAGAGTTTTAATCTCCTGCTTGAGGGTGTTCAGACAAGCCATTTGGGGGAGCGAACGAGAGTCCCGTGCCCCAAATTTTTCGCCGATGCTTATCCTAAAAAACACTGCGAAACACGAAAGAAACACGACGTACCCGATGACTACCCGACAAAATGGCGACCGCGACTGACTGTTTCGGCCAGTTTCGTACAATTTCGTTCGATCTCGTCACAGATGACGCCACCGGCTCGTTCAAACGCACATGACGTTCTTCCGGTACAGCTGACAATGCGATTCAAATATTTACACCAAAGTATTTTTTGCTAATTCGATGTTAATAATTTAAATTCATCTGCACTTCGATTTCATCGATTTCTTATTTCGGAAGCTTTTCGTTTCGGAGCTTTTCAGGGATTGAAAATTGTTGTCACGTCGGTTTTGGCTCGCAAAAATTTTGGCAGGGCCGTGTTTAAACTTTTGGAAACCCTACGCACATTATGATTAAATATTCCACAAATATTCAAGACTTTACTGTTTCAAGTTTGAATTCATTTTTGCATAAAAATCCGCAGTCTATAGTTATTACACTTAGCGAAAATATAATGTTGAGCGTTATATATGAATAATTTGATAAAAATTATTCAAGTATTACTAAAATTGTTAAAATTAGTATGCAATGTTTATCGTTGAAGTTTGAGATTTGAAATTTTAAAGTTGAACATTTGATGACTTAAAAATGGAAATTTGGAAAACTTTTAAGATTTCAATTTAGAGATTTGAAGATTTCAAGTTGCAGATTTAAAGAGTTTTAGAATTAAAACTTGAAATTTTGAGTGTTTGAACATTTAAAAATTTGAAATTGTAGATTTTAATTCTATGATTTCGGAGTTTTTAGGATTCCAATTTAGAGATTTTAAACATTTGGATATTTTTAGAATTATAATTGAATATTTATAAAGACTTCAAATTGTAGGTTTGGAGGTTTTTGAAATTGAAATTAGAAATTTGAGGGCTTGACGATTTAAAAATTAAAGACGATGAATTTTAAGAGTTGAAATAAAAATTTTAAAGGTTTGAAGATGGAAATTTTAAGATTTTAGAGGTTTTTAGGATTTTAGTTTAGAGATTTTGAACATTTAGATATTTTTAGAATTACAATAAAAAATTTGAAGATTTCAAGTTCCACATTTAAAGATTTTTATAATTAAAACTTGAAATTTTGAGTGTTTGAAGATTTAAAGGTTTGAAATAAAAAGTTTACAATTAAAAGATTGAAGGTTTCAGTAAGTTATATAAATTTCAAGATTATGAGAATTAAAATTGTAAATTTGAGGAAATTTGAGTTTGACAATTCTTCACACGTTATAAAATTTCCAAAAAACCGCTGATTTCGATATTTGCAAATGCTTTCTAATTGCAACAATTGATACTTTAATTTTTTATTCTTTTTTTTGCGTTTACCAACCATTTTGCAAAAATTTAAATATTGTTATAAAAATTTTACTATTGAAATATTTACTTGAAAATTTCATCATTAACAGTATAATTGATAAAATAGATTTCTGAAAATCAAACAAGAAATAAATAAATCGATAAGAAACTTTTGCCAAATCATATTTCAATAAAGTCCATAAAACTTAAATATAATAAAACCAAACACTTTTTATGAATTTCATAAACTTGAAAATTATAGATCATTTAATTCTCTATCAATGTAACATAATTAAATCTTTCTATTACTCCAAATAATATAAATAATACATGAAACTACATGAAATACGAAATAAATTCTGCTGCCTTTGATTTGCATAACTCAATCATAGTAAAATTGATTACAAAATAACAATGCGTATTGATTATATCATGAATTTATTTGAAATGTCTAATATTCCTAGGTCTTATGGTCTATATGTACAGATGATAGTGTAATAAAGTATAATACACGCATTATTTTAACATGTGTTAACAAATAAATGCTCTAATCTAACGTACTAGAAAAAATAATTAAGTTCTAACGTTTGGACTGGGTCCACAAAGCTTTGTTTCTCATTCTTCTCTTTATTTCAAAACATTAATTGCATACTTAGTCATACATTATTCTCTCTTCGTATGTAACGAAGTCAATAATGTAGTTGCAGGAAGAAATTCATTGATAACGAATTCGTATATATATATATATTCTTTTTTTTCCGTTTGTACTTCCCACGAAATCGTACGCAAATAATAAAATGGTAATTATTTACATAATGACGATGCATGTGTATCTCAATGTAAAAATGATTTCTGAATGAAATGAAATTTACTTGATATTTTACTTCATTTATTAAATAAAATAAAATATCTACAAGTATATTACAGGCGCCTAAATATAGAAATGCGACTTTTGTTGAACAATTATCACGTTGCTTTCTCCCTCAACAATTAAGAGAATTCAACATTCGAGAGAATTCAAACGTAAATCTAGCACGTTACGTAATGTGAACAAATAAATATTAATTTACACATTATTGCACATGCGATTCAATTAAATACTTTTACGAATTCTTTGCGTTAGTTGTTTTCCTGCCAATGTCATTCGTGTTAATATAACAGAAAAGAAAACGTAGACACCAGTCCAATGTGTGTAGTCTTTTTAATGGCAATAAAACCTTCCAAGTAGTGATATGATTAACTGTAATTTATAAATAACAAAATATACCATCTCCACCGTAACAGGATGCCTAAAACCTTTCTTTTAAATGGAAAATCCATGATGGTCAACATTAATTTATCACTAGAATTATCTCCATACATATATATGTACATACATATTTTTTTTCGCATATACATACTTGGCTTTTCGTTTATGTAATAGTAATTAGCAAACGTGAATGTTAATCAGTCAGTAATACTAATTGAAGCCTCTTTTTAAGAGCAGAACCACTTGAGACTGCGTACTAATATTTATTAGTCGATCGCGACTTATTTTTATACGAACTTAAAGCACAGTGAAAAAATGTCCGGCGAGCGTTTCTCTTTTCTTTTTTGTAAATATAAAAAACATTACGTCAGACGATTATTCGAAACAATCATTCGTTTGTATCCACGTGATATTATGGATTCGTAGGGAAGACCATCTCAAATGATTTTACAAGTTTTCATGATTTGTCAGTTTTACAAATATTCGATAACTGCTTTTGTCATTTAGCCAGTTATGTCATCTTTTATTTATACGCGTAAATAAAAGACCGTTACGTTAATTCTCGTAATTAACATTCATGAGATATGCTTGTCGCGGATAAACATTCGATCAATTTCGAAATCTACGGATCAAAAACTGATTAATGATATTTTTACGTGACACACAAAGAATGTGTTTTGATTTCAACAGTAAAACGAGAGAATTTTTCGTTAGATTCTGGAATGATTGTGCTCGTGAAGTAGTAAACAGTTCAAACCTTCCACGCACTTAATAATACATATCTCACTGACTGTTAACATATGTCATGTATTTTTAACGTATCCTAAGCTGCACTTTTTCTTTATTTCATTTATTGACTTAGATATTTAGATATTGTCAATATCTGAACGAAACGAACTGCATCACTGTGTACGGTGTTTCTTTTTTTTTCTCTTTTGTTAATTTTAAAAAAACAGAATCCTTAATGTTCAAGACTCATTTCGCTTAACAAGTCTCGATTAATTTACGTGTTACATTAAATTATTGTTGTGAATTAAGAACCTTTTTTTCTTTTTAAATTATTTTGCAGCTAATTATCAGGATACATATTAGCAATAGCTAGGAACTTGAAGAAGTGTTACTTCCATTTCTTTAAATATACAAATGCCAATCTTGTTTTGATATCTGTTCGACGTGCAACACAGGCGAATCTCAAACAACACTCCGTGTCCACAAATTTGTTGCGTATCAGCGCTTTCTTTCTCCGAATCGCACCTAAACTTTCGTTTTACTTACAAAGAAATACTATGCAATACGATACTCTGCAGTAGAGGTAGAAGAGAATAAAATCAAATGAAAAAAAAAGAAAAAAAAAAGAAAAGAAAAGAAAAATGAGGAGGAATGGTTCTGATAGTACGACATTTTATATCCCTTTATGTCCTCCGTTTAGCAACGGTCTAAACGAAATACAAAAGGAAAGTATCATTATAATCTTAATATATAAAAGCACATTTAAATTGCCAACTGTGCAACATTAACTTCGTACATCTGAATTTGTTTATTTACAAGTAAACTCTCGTCTCGTAGATTACACTTTGGAGAAAGAAATAGCTCACAGTGTGTCATAGATCCGTTTCCTACGCGAGAACGCAGACCCTTCGGTTGCGTGTGCACTCTTTTAGCACAGTACGTCAATAGAGGATTCTTCTCTTCTCTCGTCCGCGTTTTTACATTCCCTCGGAGCAAACGACGGCTGATTTGTTACACGCGAGTGAAATGTAACCGGCTTTTTCAAAATGCCGAGTGATAATAATCGTAAGTAGGCCAGTAAGGCTGTAGCCAGTCCTAGCTGGTACGCTGACGCTTTTTCGCGGGGTGTTCCTCGGATGAATGCGCTGGCGCTGGCGCTGGCGTCGGCGTCTGCATCACCATATCTCCTCTGTTAATCATGTACTTCAACTGGGGCATGTATTTCATTATACTCTTCACTTGGATCAAGGGTAGCTCCTCGTTCAAAGTCGAACATTTACCCGCTTCCATTAGCATCTTCATTTGCAACCTTTAAGCAAAATATCAGAAATATAAGTCCAAGCTGCAATATTTATTAAAAACATTGATATTCGAACCAAAGAGGATTAGATAGAGTGGAAGGTTCTGTAACCTCCTTTTAGAACTCCATCTGATGAGTCGCAACTGAAATAATTTACAGAAATGACAAGTCCTATTTCCTTTCTTGAATTTTTGTTATGCGTGCTGACGCCACCCACGCCAAGCCAAGCTACACCACACCATTTTTCATTTATTGAGGATAAAGATTGTTTGAGTTGGATTTGGTGTTTTGTGTATTGCATTAATATATTTAGTAAAACAATGCCCGTAAAGTGTTGCGTTTGCAACAAAGATAGGAAGGAGAATAATTTGAGTTTATTTGGGATTCCAAAGGAGCCACATATGTAAGTATAAAATTGTTTAAGAAGTATACTATTTCAACCATTCCATTTACACACGTGGTTTATATTATTATTAATATATCGTGATATAATATTTTTACAAATATTCATCCGAATTCGCTGCCATTGGGAGGCGCGCTTCATCAGGAATGCTATTACAAAAAAATGTGATACTAATAAATACAAAAAATTTTTATAATAAAATCGTGTGATGCGTTTGAGATGTGTGTGATACGTATGAGTGTGTGTGTGTGAGATATTTTGTTTATATGTATGCTATAATACATTTAAAAATAAATGTAAATATATCTTCTATTTGTATTTTATTTTCTTCCTAATAATCTCTATCATGTATGTATGTAAATTGATATTTCAAGTTTTTAAGTTTTATAGTCTAGAATGAAATTGCGAGTTCAAAACCTGAACTTGGAATTATATAAAAAATAAAAATTTAGTCATAGAGTTTACTGTGAATCGAACCGTGAATTCAGGGGTTGTGGAGGGGGATTGTCTTCGGGCTGCGGGGCAAGGGGATGGATGAATAGTTCGGTTTTGACTCGTTTGGAGCGCTGCGAAACGAGGTTACACTCTTTTACATAGGGCTCTTATGGGAGCTTCCACTCTATCTAATCCTCTTTGATTCGAACCACATATACAGGGTGTTTCGGAATTCGTGGGAAAACTTGGAAATGTAGGGTAGAAGAAACGAAAATAAACCGAAAATTTCCTATGCAATATTCTCAGAAACGCTTAGTTTATTAATTATACGCAGTTTTATATTTTGTAAAATACCGACGTAACAGTGTTAGATATTCTTTAAAAAGCTTTTAAAGATCTAGGCATCTCTGAGCCTAAGTACGCATCCAACGACTCGCAACGCGTGTCGAGAGATATTTCATCGAATAGAAATGCACATTTTCTAATTGAAAATTGAAAATATGAAGAATGTAATACAACGGATATTTTTCTATTTTTTTTAAGGGGTTGCACTGTGCTTTAGCATTTTTAAAAAGGGGATGGGCCACTGTTATGTCGGTATTTTACAAAATATAAAACCGCTTATAATTAATAAACTAAACGTTTCTGAGAATATTGCATACGAACTTTTCGGTTTATTTTCGTGTCTTCTACCTACATGCCTAAGTTTTCCCACGAATTCAGAAACACCCTGTATATTGAAACTCATTAAAATTCAAGTCGCAATATTTATTGAAATTCAAGCTACAATATTTATTGGAACTCATTGAAATTCAAGCTACAATATTTATTGAAACTCGTTAAAATTCAAGTTACAATATTTACTGAAACTTACATTCATTATATGCGTTATTAAATATGTTATTTTCCACAGAAATCCGCGAACTATTTATTAGTAATATAAAACGCAAGAGATTTTTTTCCCAATCCATTTTTCCTAAAACTTCTGCAATTCTGCAGTGTTCCTGGCTATAAAAAATTAAACTATGGAATTTTCTTAGTAAAATTCTCTCTCTATGAGTCCCCATTCTGCACTGAATCAATTGGAAAAGGGAAAAAATCAAAATTATAAAAATTACGAGTTTAAAACTGCAAACAAAATTTGTTTTAATTTTGCAAGGAGTTTTACTGTTGCATAAAGATTTATTCCTCCAATTTTTAAAGATTTTCGCTTATTTTTAACTGAAATTCATCCTTAAATTCTACAAAAGGTATTTGCTTTTGAATAATAAAAATTATGGAAACTCAGATAAAATTTAATCTGGAATGTGGAACGACATAAATTGGTATGAAAAATATAATACCGAGAATTTCATAAATAATTAATATTTGAAATAGATGTGGATGAACCTTTTTTGAGTCGCATCAAACATAATAAAAATTTATTCTGAACCTTTAATACATACAACATGCAGTATAGTATTATATGCACAAGTTTCTATCTTTATTTTTAATTTTCTTTCATTTATGTATAATTTAAACATTACACATTAATGTTCAAAATATTTTTTCCTCATTTTGTGTAGCTCGTAAAAAAAATTAACTTCAACCCTCCATAAGGTTGCATTCTTTTTCGTAATTTGCTACCAAACTGAACTGAAACTTTATTTTTCACTGTTTTAACTCATTCGTTGATCATGATGCTAATTGGCAAAATATTTTAATTTTATACTTTCATTTCAATATATCCTCATCCTATTTTTCCCTAGGGGCAAGAATCAAGGGCACTGATTGTACAAATAATATCAAGGCTAACCTGGGTGGGCAGTTTTTTAATAGTAATTATTATTCTATCAGGATTCAAAATGTTGGACTTTTAGATAATTTATATAATTCTACTTAATATAAAAAGAAAGCGTTGTCTCACCTATTTCCTTGATACAAATCAACGTGGAGAACTTCTGTTAGAGCATGTCGACAACTGTTTATATCGGAAGCAGGAAAGTACTGAGCCACGAAGTCTGGAAGCGTCATCAACAATTCGGAATAAATGTACGGCTTAAAGTTGATGCAAGGTACCATCTTGTCTTCGACGAGCGCCTTCTGAATTTGGTAAGGCTGCACTTGACAAGTCGATATATGCGTTTCCGATATCGGTATCAACGGCTGTCTGCCTCTAGAATCTCTAAATTTAAAAGTATGTTGATATAATAATGAGCAAAACAAATGCATAAATACAGTGAGAAGCACAGAAATATTCGTATTCCTTTAATCCATATGACATCAATTGGCAAAATATTTGCCAATATATTTAATAAGGTAATTTTCAATACACAACGAATGGGTTAATTGATGTATTTTACAATCTTTATTTGTAGAATTATTAACAGAACTGTTAATTGATGGTAATTTTAATTATGCGAAAATTATTGAAAAAAAATCTGGCGTTTTATATTATTAATAAATAGATTGCAGATTTTTACGAAAAATAAAATATTTAATAAAGCATATAATAAATTCAAGTTTCAATAAATATTTCAGCTTGAATATCAATGAATTTTTAATTATAATTGTAACTTCGAGTTTCAATAAATATTGTAGCTTGAATTTCAATGAGTTTTTAAATAAATATTGTAACTTGAATTTCAACGAGTTTCAATAAAAATTGTAACATTAATTTAAAATCTAATATTAATTTATTAATTTAAAATCTAAAGCTGACCCAAAAAAATTCTTAAAGCACAAATTTTATGTATTTGAAGTTCAAATTTATAAATAAAAAATACTTTTGCGATCTAAATTCCGTGAATTTACTTTAATTTCTATTTCCATTCCATGGAATTATGAATCTTCAGTGAAGTTTGCCTGCATTAGAAAGTTAAGTAACGAAATTTGTGTCTCTTAAATTTGTGTCAATAGAATTTGTACAATTGACAAAATACGATTGTTTCTGCGACTTACTATATTTTTAATTTCCATACAAAAAGTATATATTTTTTTACCTTAAACTGTTATTACTACCATTTACTGGTATCAACGGTGGTGGATATTTCGCGTGGGTCGTGTTATGTACAGACGGTGTATGCCTCTGCGGATGCAGTAACGTTGGTGCTGATGTGGGCGATGGCATCAGGGCTTGCATTTGTTCGCTTAAACCAAGCATTTGGGGATACGGATTCGCACTGACTGGGTTTGGTACACCACCTAAAGCTGGTGTAGTATATGTGGAAGTAACCCTAAAATAGAAAATTCTCTCATTGGCTGCAGAGAAACGCACAATAAAAAAATGTATGCTCAACTAATTTAAATAAACTAATTAAATGCTTAAGGAAATCACAAAATATCCAATAACATACTATCATATACATTTGCAGTTTAATCTATGTTTCGGAGAAAAGTTTATTTGAAAATGGAATACTAAAGCGAAAAAGAAACACATACAGAATATGTAAACAAAGTATATATTATAAACTATGGTATTAAGTTTCTTATTATTATAGTTAGAGGTTCCCTACAAAATGTATATGTTAATTCATTATTTTAATGATACATTGTTTCATTTCGTTTGCATGAAATTCAAGTTTTTTTTGCCTAATGATTCCAATCAAGAATTCGGTAAACAATCAAATCTTTTGGAATGATGATAAATAATAAATGTTTATAAAATTTTAAAGAGAAACAAATCGATCGCAATTTTAATGGTACGAAAATGAGAAATTTCGTTCTTTTAAAGAACATACACATTTGACAAATAGAGAATAAAAATATTAGAAACGATAGATGTATAAGTAATGTTTAAAAATATAACACAGATACTGTTATGAGTTTTTGCATAAACCAGAAGTTTTGTTAATCATAGTATTTTTGTGCATGCTATCTTACTTTTACGTAGTAATCATGACTATAAGTACATTTTACAGGGACTCACCAGTCATCCTTCCCATAGGTTGGATAACTATACAAAAAAAAAAAATCATACGTTGTATGTACAAATGCAAAAAGCTGTAGTGCAGGTTTTCCACATAATAAACAATAATCTTTCACAAATACAAATATAATCATAGACGTTTAAACAAAGCCAATCGCTTTCTAAACTTTTCGCATGCTGACTTTATTCTAATATACAGAGTGAATATATTTCGGAACAATTGAAGAAAAGGTGACTCTGGATAAAAATCAAGCCAAAGCTAACAACAAAGCTTTATCTTAAAAGATTCTGATTCCAAGAATATCAAATGAATGCTAAATCATTTTCACCCACCTGTGTTTCTACATTTACAAGTTTCGTTACTTATTTCTCATCATTTATTTTATATCGCATTGCAACGTGTAGAAAAGAATACGAAAAGAAAATCAGGTTTGAAATTCCGATGTATGAAAGATATTTGTAAAATGTGTATATGTATGAAATAAAAATGTTCTGTTCTTTTAGAAATTTTAATGTTACTCAAAGCTTTGAGCTTTGGGTTTCTAAGTTACTAAATTATAAGAATGTATTGTTTGGATCATACCGTTACCAATGTTTACAAATATTATCACATATATAACGTAAGACGTAATAACATAAGACCATGATAGAGGCAATATTTATATAAATGATGACAATGATAGGAACAAACTGTACTCAATTACATACAAGGTGTTTCTTAAGTCGTGGTGCAAAAGTTAGGAGATAAAACTGCTCAAAACTGAGATAAAAATATGAAATAATAATTTTTTGTAAGAAGTGTCATTTCGGAGAAAATAAAAATTCAGAAACTAGTCTTAAGATTGAGACAAAAATATATAATTACAATAAAAATATGAAATAATAATTTTTTGTAAGAAGTTTAATTTCCGAGAAAATAAAAGTTCGAAAATTAGTTATAAACAAAATTTAAAACCTTCTCAAACGTCGAGAATCAGGAGGATTACTTTGTTACCAAAAATAATTCAAAATCCCCAGTAATTAAAAAGTGATGTTTTAACGTTTGAAGAAATCCAAAGATGAATTCTTTCAGATATTTGAATAAAATAACGATTATTAAATCTATTATTCTAGCAAACAATTTTTAATTTTATCTAGGATCAAATTACTATTATATTACTATTGTGTGGTCAAATTCGTCGGAAAAAACTCATTTCTACACTTGATAAATTATTTCAAACTTAAATTTCATCAAAAATTTGCATACAACATTTAATAACGATATTTTAAAAATTTTACAAATTACTAAAATAAACCATTACTAAAGTAAATTTACGATGCTATCTAAAATAAATATCGTAACTGATATTCTGTAAAAATACTAAATAACAGTAGCATTTATTTTGCCTAAATTCTGGTTCACTTAAAAAATGTTTGAACTCAATTTTCTCAAAAATAAAATCTAATATGACCAAAAAACTTCATTCTACATTTTGGACTCAGTTTTAAACGAAGAATTGCTCCTTTGCCAGCTGTACACGATTTCGGAAACATCCTATATAAAACAGATAAATTTTGAAAATTAAACTCAGCTTTACACAAAAAATCTACTACTTTACATTGTTTTAGTTTTACGAAACGATTATTTTTTCAATTATACCACTAAATAGGGTTCACCCTGTATATTAATTACAAATCTCTGCGAATATTTATGAACTACAAAAATATTTTAATGGGGGAAAAGTAAATACGAAGTATGATAAAAACTCTTTGGATAAATCTATTTTCGAAATGCGTATGATATTTGGTGATTTAGTATTGTACAGAATATTTAAAAGGATAAGTTTAAAGAGAAAAGAATTGTAATCTCAAAGTAATGTGTGTAAAGATTGGAACAAAATATTTAATTGTGTGCTTTTAACACTGAACTGACATCTATATAATATACAGTTGCTAAAGCTGTCCAAGTGAATCGAAAATACGAAATGAATTAAGCTACAATTATCTCAATGTTTCAGAAACTAAATCAGTTACTTAAATATTGGGTTCAATATTTGATTATTCAAACAAGTTACAAATAATTCGATCTTTTGCAGTAATTTCAGCGTCTTGAATGTTTAAACAGTTTGCATACTAAATAATTAAATAGAAATGACTCAATTATGTGTAATTAATGTAACAAACAATATACTCAAAACATTTTCAATTATTCCAAATCTTGGAATAAATTAAATACCAAATGAAACATGATCTGATAAAACGATTAATTTGGTAAAATTTAGTAACGCTTGTTTTTTTCTATTTCTGATTTTACGAGATTTTATTGGGAAATTTTAGTAAATAATTTTTTTACAGTTTTATTGAACAAACAGCAATGTTTTATTGCAGCACAATTTATTATTAAATTAATGTAATTTTAGAGGAAAATAATATTGTTTTACTTTGGAGAAAAAGAATTCATTCTTTAATTAATGTTTGAAATAAGCGATAATTTGAGACATTATGAAAAACCGTTAGAAATTAAAGCTTGTAAATGTAAAACTGACATAATTTTCGTATAATAGAAATGTAATACTCTTTTATCAATCCATTAATCAAGCAATAATTTAAATCAAATGAAAACGAATTTTTTCAATAAATATCAACACTGAAAGACATTCGAATTTATTACAAAATCTAATTATATATGTAAGGAATTATCAAATATAAAATATTAATAAGAAATTAAATATTTACACAGAATAACTAAAGTCGTATTATGTATTCAGATAATTATTAATGTATCTGCACCAGTTGAATAATTAAGAATTTAGCGTTCGCATTAAACAGTGAAATTCAGATTTATGAATAATTAATAATAAATGCATAATAAATGGATGAAATAGTTGAAAATTCGAATTATTTGTCCAAAATCAAATAATACAAGTGCAGACAAACCATTCAAACTGAATGTTAAATTTATTCAAACTCTCAAACTACTTATAGAAATACATATACAGGGTCATCCGATTATGTCGGAACAGCTAGAAACGGTAGATTTGGCAACAGCGTAAAAGTACACCTGCGCCCTCTGCGAACTGTCAGTGAAGTAAAAGCGTTTCATCATGGCCGTTGTCATTAAAAATGTCTAACCTAAAGCAGAAGACATAACCAATATCAAAGACAGGAGTTTTGGTTGCCTTCGACAATCATGAATTTTTATTAACCAAAAATAATTTTCATCGGCATTAATGGCTATTAGTAACACAACATAATTTCCGGCATCGATAACCAATAAATTTTGATCATTTACAATTATTTATAACCGAAATCGTTTAAAGAAAGATATTTATTTTTATATTTCCAACTTTAGGTTATAACGGTAACGATCTCTGCTTTAGGTTAGACATTTTTAATGACAACGGCCATGATGAAACGCTTTTACTTCACTGACAGTTCGCAGAGGGCGCAGGTGTACTTTTACGCTGTTGCCAAATCTACCGTTTCTAGCTGTTCCGACATAATCGGATGACTTGAGTACTCAGAAATTACGAATTCAGTCAAATTCGGTAGGATTATTCGAATAGAGTACAGCTTTTGAATTTTTCGAGTTACAACACAACACCAACCATTAAAAAAAAATACGAACTACCTATTTAAAAAATTCAAACTTAAATATTCAAGACTTCATGAGATTTCGGAATTAAGAAGAATTTTCGGCTAGAAAATTTTCGGATTACTCGAATATGAACAGATCCTTGATTAACTAAAAAATATTTGGGAGAAAAATATTCAACCGTTTCGAAATTTTATAAGAGTTCGAATATTCAAACCGTTTGAATTACTCAAATAATTTACATTTTCCGAATAATTTGCCAGTTTCAAGTGGTTCAAAAAATGCGAATGTTAAACTTGGTTCGACGAACTAACTCGACGCGGAATTCGAAAACTCGGATAAATTGAATACTTGCACACTTCTAACTATTTAAGATACTTAAATAATCAAATATATGTAAGAGAAAATAAATTTCATTCAATCCGAATCTCAAATACTTGAGCAGCTCTACATTTACTGGTCTCAACCACTAAATCGAAAGCAAGCAGAAGTTTTCAATGATTCTATGTAAGTAAAATAATAGAAAACGCTTAGTGTAGAAAATAAAAATCATCCTCAGGACTTTGAAGCTTAATTTAAGAAACATCTATATTAATTATTGAGAAACGTAGGTGTAAATCTCATATTACATACCCAAGATTAGGTTGACTGGAATGGACCGTAGCTCTTACGAGAGGGGGTGGTTGGGCCTGAGCAACAGTCTGCATTGTCGTAACCGGATAGACTCCAGGATACTGAGCTGCCACACTGCCGCCACCCCCTCTACTCCTACTAGACTGTTGCGAATACGTTTTCGGTTGCGTTGGCATTTGCTGTACAGAAAAAAAGACATAAATAGTATTACAAATGTTGTAGATTTACGTTGTAGTAAATTAAATACACAGTATAAACCATTTTAAAATTATTTAAGCCTCCTATGTTCCTCTTAAAAAATTTTAACTGCAACAATTTTAATGGATTATATTTGTAGAAAACTGAAACTGATATTGAAGGAAATAAGAAATGATTCTGTTAAAGGAAACTTTCTAGTAAATCTGAACTTTCAAATCAGTTTTAATGTCATATATTTGCTCAAAATTTAAACAATCATTAGAAGAAATAAAAAACAATGTTAAAAGAAACAGTGATTTTTAGTATTTTTACGTTATTGTAAATGTAGACTATGAAGTTTTAATGTAATGGATTATATTTGTAGAAAACTGAAACTGATATTGAAGGAAATAAAAAATGATTCTGTTAAAAGAAACGTTTTAGTGAATCTGAACTTTCAAACCTATTTTAATATCTTATATTTGCTCAATATTTAAACAGTTATTAGAAGAAATAAAAAACACTGTTAACCTTTAGAGTTAAAAGAAACTGTTTGGTAAATCTAAACTCGCAAACTTATTATAATACTTACATTTCCTCGAAATTTAAAGAATTGTTAAAAAAAATAAAAACACAGTGTTAAAAGAAATTGTTTAATAAATCAAGACTTTTAATCAGAGATTTGAGGCTTTCACGGCCCGGCGTCATACAGTTTTCACTGTTGAAGCTTTCGGGTGTAATCCATGTCCATGAGGAAATGTTTTCCCAACGTTTCGCTAGCATTGCAGCTGGCTTCTTCAGGGGATCGAAAGACACACTGAAAATGTGTGTTTCAGTTTCAGACACGGCTTACACCCGAAAGCTTCAACAGTGAGAACTGCAAAACTTTCAAGCTTATAATACTTTACATTTCCCGTGCCTATATTAAAATAGTTACTAAAATGATTAAAAAACAGTGTTAAAATAGAGTATTCACTAAATCCAAACTCATAATTCAAATATTTTCTATCAGGATCAACCAAACCACAGCTACCTATGAAAAGAATAAGAAATAGCGAAAGAAACGTTAAAAAAACTCACATTATGCATGTTCAAAGACGACGGTATTCTAATGATTGAATTAGCCTGCGAAGCGAGTGCACCCCCTTGGAAAGTGGGTTGCCCTCCAACCAGTCCCGTCCATCCATTAACATTTTGCACAGTGTTGAGCATGGGCTGCGTGACGATGCTCGACCTGCCAGTGGGAATCGCAGTGGGCGAAGAGTGCGCAGGATGTGCGGTAGCAACAGGCCTTGGCGGTGGGACGCGCTGCGAGGTATTGGCAACGGATCCACGCGGCATCAGATTGTGCATGGGAGCAGGCCTCGCATTAATAGTCGGCTTGTTCACATTGTTTTGCACAGTAACAGGTTTGGTGGCTGGCGGCGTCGGCGGTTGCTTTGTCCATCCGCCGCCACTGCCTCCACCTTTGCTATTCACTAATAATTGAGAGTCCATAACTTTGGTCGGCCAATAATCCTCGAATCCCGTGCCGGGTGGAAAATAACTCTTAATGTCATTTAAACTAATCACTGAACACGTTTCACTCGCAAACAGTTCGTTACGGATACCCTGTACTTTACAACAAAACTTTAAATACGACAAGTCCCAGCCTTCTAGCTTCTCTGCCTTCAGCTTCAAATTCTCAGTCTCGCCCTCGAAATAAAACAACGGGACATATTGAAGGCAGTCTTTCACTGTATAAGGAACCACAGATTCCTTGTTTATCCGAATGAAACCACACTTGTCGGCCTTCTGACCGCCAGACATGTTCGAGTTTGTGCCCGCAGTCAACTTAGTGTAACAAACGTCCAGAAAGTTGTAGAACTCCTTGGCGTCGGACAATCGAACCACCAAGTCTTTGCAAGTGAACAGTTCCCTGCCGAACTGGTTCTCGCAATGCTTCGCATTGATCTCGCTGAATAGTTTGCTCTCAGCCTCTGTTATGTAGTAACTTCTAATACACGTGCAACTATAGATGTCCGAGTGCAAATAGCTCAGGTACTTGTTCAGTAGCTTAGATTCTAAGATCCTAACGGCGCAATACTTTTCGCCCGAGCGAAATATATATGGTATGTGACAGTTGTCAAAGCTCGTCCATCCAAACCTGCCCCTCAGACTGTCGTCGTCGATCGGCACCTTGCCCTCCGCCGGAAGAGGCTTGGCGACCACAGCAGTCGACGAATCGGCCGGTCGTTTGCTCAAGTATCCCAGAATTCCGGGAAGATTGGCTTGCGGAGGCCTTTGCTGCTGCACCGCTGCCACTCCGCCAACCATTTTCGCTTTATTTGCTTCCACCATTTTGGCAGCCAGTTCTCTGATCTCCGCCTCATCTGGGAGCTCTTGTTTTACCACTACTTTATCACAATCTGGAAAAGAAAATGCCATTAGTTTCGATTGGTAATTCGGAAAACAAGATTATAACGTGGAGAGAAATATTATCTGGGAATTTGTATCATAACTTTCGCAATTATTTAATTATTGCTTTAGGTTATTTGTTGTTTGCGTGTTTCGTGTCTGTCGAGAGTAATTTGAAGAAATTGGATTTTTAATTATGAATGGTGTAATTAATTTGGGGGTTATGAATGATTATGGATTTGTAAAACGGTTAGAAATGAAGAATTGAGACTGAATAATTACCAAGTTTTAAACGCGGGAAAATGATTCGTTGTTAATGCAAGATTCAGAATGCCAAATCGAATTATCATTCAGCATTTATGTTATACGCGTCATAAAAATCTAAAAACTGTATGTAATGTTGAATTTCATTCAATTTGACCTAAATTTCGAGTTTGTTTACTGTTTTGATGCCTGGGAAATTCGGTATTGTCAATTGTACACTATACACGTGGATACGGCCGAGGCGCATGTCCAGAACAATTTCTGTTATGTCTGTTTTACATAAATGCGTCTCATTTCAATCACAGAATTGCGATTGAATTCGTCTTTTACATGTTTCTCCTTTGTTTCTAACAAAATAAAATGAGGAAGCAAATAGCAAAAGGTTCTAATTAGCAGTCAGTGAAAGGTTGCTTCAGACATATCCAGTAATTTAATCGAGTAGCTGCAGTGTTTTACTGAATTCGACTAAATTTTAGTGTTCATACATAGCAAATTACTATATAAAATATATACTTGCCACTCGACTGAATTACTAAACGTATTTCAGTCTTTACAACAGAGAAATCAGACTAAAGGATCTCATGTTTAATGAATACAATTCATGATACAACTGCGAGTAGATTGTTTCACGAACACAGAAAAGAAACAAAGTGCAATCGATGAAATAATTAACAGAATAAATAAAATTTGTGTGTATTTTATCTTTGAAATACATGACAAGTGCCATGCGATTCACTCAATTTTAATGTTTTGTAATTGTGTTTTCCGCCGCGAAATCCGCGCTTTCATTATCAATTATCAATTCAAATTCTGCGTATGTAAACAAGCACTCAGGATTCCGAAACCTGTCATCCACAGCAGAAGCACTGCACTTTAATCGACGGTCTATCAGATCTTCTATCACTTTTTGTAAGTAACGATTGCAGACTTCGATTGCGTCTAAATCCGTGCAAAAAACTGGAATCTCACGGTGAAAAAGTGTGATTTGGAAGGAAAACAAGGGAAAACTGAGAACGAGAAACGATGAACGAATTCTGCGAGGCGCATCTTTCTCTCTCGAAGCGAAGATGCATTTTAGGGACGTACTGAGTGACACTGTCGCAGTCGAATTCCTTTTCTCGAGCCATATGGCGTCTGAGTTGTTATCAGCGTTTACAGTGTGCATATTTGAGATGTTGTTCCTCATCTCAGACGGTGCACAGTCTGCCTCGTTCCAATCGAAATCATATTTCGACGAACGTCCGACGGAAAGACGCACACCGAAGAGGTTATACGCGGCTGCGTCCGACTACCGATGCACACTGTCCGACGAGGCGACAGACAGCCGCGCGGCGCGGAGAGGGCGGAAAAGTTATCTCGCAGAGACTCGCGGCTTCTAGTTTTCACGCTTTCCCTCGACGTTTCACTTCGCGTCCGACTACAATTAGAAGCTAGGCGGCGCGATACGGCAGGTAGACTTTTCGATGCACGCACTGCGATGCACAAAGTGCGCAAAGTGCATCTTTGCGCCGCCGAAACTCCACTACAGAGCGCACCGCTGGACCCAGGTGAGATCGAGGATAGCGCCACTTGGAAATCTAAGATTGCAGATCGACCTGATAAACTATGCGACTATGACTCGCGATTCAGAGTGCAAACTGGGGAAATATTGTGCTCGAGTTTCTATGCGATACTATTTAGGTGTACTACTTACATTAGTCTCCTAAATAAGTTAATCAATTGTCTTTTATTGTCTTTCCTCCGTTTTAATTTTACCCCGTATAATAAATTCTATCTAATATTTATTAATTGCAATGCGACTGGTTTTAATTCAACTCAACGTCACAGTGCGTCGACATATAGACAAAAATTCAGAAATAAAATATATTTCCTAGAATGATGTTTAGCATTTAATATTTACATTGAATTTGTTTATGGTTTTTATGCAACCATACATGTTTATAGTCCTATTTGTGCCTTTAATTTAGACTATAATTATTTCGTGCTTCAATCACAATTCATAAGTGATACAGTTTACATTATTTTTTCTTATTAGACTTTACGAATATTTGTTTATTTGAGCTCATTTTGTTGGTTATAAATATCATAAACTGTATTTCTTTTTCGATATTTCATGCATTTTTGCATCTATGCAGATCCTGATGTATTTAACACATTTAATATCGCTATAAATGCTTAAACATCCGCAGTCTAATTATGATTATATGTGTCGCAAAGTCAGTGTTTATGTGAATGGCTTTATTGATGATTGAAAAACTTTTTACTCCAGAGAATGAAAATTTTATTATCATCGAAATGATAAAAAATACGTGAAAAAATGTATGCAAGTATTTTGTATTATTTAGTTGACTCAACTTTGTAGTTTATGAAAATAACATTCGTTTCTGCAACTACCTGCAATTATTTAAGAACATCTAAGACTAAATAATTTTTTTGGGAGAACTGAACATGTCAAGAGTTCTAAAAGAATTAAAAGGTAGATGTCTTTAGACTAAAGCATAAAGATTAATGGAATTTATGTTTACATGTTTGTACTTTGAAACATAATAGAGCATCTCACAGGAATTTATGAGGTTATAATAAAAAAAAATGTACTCAGTTTAACAAATGTCAATTTTTTACGCATTCCTTATAAACTTATAAAAAGATTATGCGAACAAAAATTAATTAGTAATGTAATGACAAATTGCAGTTAAATAAATTGGTAAAAATCTTTTGTTAAAAAAAAATTAAGACCAACATAATTTTTTAAATGAAATTTTAATTTATTTGTATCTTCTTTAAACAAATATTAGAGATCTTTAGTCGAAACAGATTAGTTTAGAAGTTATGAATTTTATTCTGAATTCATGTATTCGACGCACTGCGCCATCGATTTTCATATTATTTTGATCTATTTGGATCTGTCATCAATCAGATTTAAATAATGATAAAAAGAAATCGTGGGTCGGTAGCTGTCGCCCTCTACATTCATTTACTTTAAATTCTCTCACCAATTACGTAAATCAGGTAGAAATTATATAGGAGAGGTAAATAAAACTAGTTTACTTATTCAGAATGAAAAATTTGTATCACATGCGTCGTATAATTGTTTAGTATAAGATTCCATTAATGAATGCAGAGAGAAATGAAAAAAAATGCAAAGAATCGAATTGGTAGTTCCACATGTTTGATAGCGGTATATAAGAACGCCGAGTGGCGGGAGTCTTTAGTCGAAGCCGAACAGTGAGAAGCGAAAGGTGCATCGAAATTCTTGTCGTCTGGACGTCAATATTACTCCGTGACACGATATAGTATCGCCTCCGTAACATAACCTCATCTTGAACAGTGCACATTCGAATGTAAATAAACTCGAAACGAAATTGCGGCCGCTCTACTGTCCTTGCACATGCGCATCGCGTACCATGTGATTGATATTCACGCATAACCTGGCCCTGCGAACTGCGAATGCTATCGCACGTGCATTAAGCGTACTTTATCGCTGATCGATGTACCAATAACGTTCAAATATACCAGAAGCATTCGAATATTGGCTTAGTATTGACTCTGTAGAGAAAGAAAAGGAAAAAGTAGAAGGGGAGTAGTACCGTTTCCCTCATATACGCGCGCGCCATATATGTACGTACATAAATATTTTCAAAATGGTGGTCGTAAACTAATATAGTGTCTACTATACCGCGAGGGATTTTGGAAGGAGCTCGTTAGGGAAACGCATAGTCGTATAAATAGGCAAAGCGTATATCGTACACCGTGTTTCACATCGTGTATCAGGGATCAGTTGCAGCGGCAAGGTACATACCGCTCAAAGAGTGGCCAGGGTTAATACGTAAGATCGCGCAGACGATGTGACAACGTTGCACGGTCGATATGCTCTTTCAGGCAAAGTGCCAAGATTGGTAAACGCACGCGGGGGTATATAGTCGTGGTTTCAGGTGCCCTTTCCTCTTCTAACGCCCGCGTTTCGCCCCCTCCCGCTGATTCCTCTGGAACTTATCCGTGGGATTCTGCGTGATAGTGGGGACCGAGGTGGCGACTGGTGGGGGAATCGAAGCTGCGCAGAACCCGGTCGTTCGTGCGGCGCTGTTTGTGCACTGCGCACCTTTTATATACACATACCCGACGCGCGGTCTCCTATGTACTACATATGTATTATACTTATTATTTTAATCATGATTTACCGTCGCGACGTTGCCGCTTCTCCGTCCCAGGCACGCCCACTTCCTCTTTTTTCGCCTTTTTTCAGTCCTGCGTACGAACACATGGGAAATGCACGCGAGGGAAAACGATGTCGCTTGGTCGATACGCAAACCGACGATTTCGGGGCAAGAAAAAAAATTACCGCGTAATCATTTCCTGTGTGCGCGCGCGGAAACGTGACATCGAAAAAGGAGAAAGACGCGGAGAGAAAAACGGGGGAAACTTGGATCGTTCCGATGGATTATGGATGAGCGACGTTGCCGCGTCGACGCGGCCTTGCTTGGTCCGTTAACTTTAACAATATAGCTGGGCCAGTCGCGCTGGCAACGCTGGAAGGTCGGAGCCGATCTATTTATAGCAGCCTTCTATTGCTGCTGTTGCTATGCCGAACGAAACACGGTTTGAGGAGAGGGGAGAGAACGAGAAATTGAGGGGAAAGAGATTAGCAAATAACAATATGGCGATAAACCGGATGCACCCTCCTTCCACTCTTTTCGACCTTATCTCTCCTCTTTTTCAATAGTCTTTTTTCTGCTCCAACAATAACGATGCGTTTCGTTTCATTCGATTATGAAATCGCAGGGACAACCGTTATATAAAGCGAAATGAAGCCAGGATCCCAAGATACCTTCGATCGCAAAAACGGAAGGAGACGCAAAGCGCCATTTTTCAGCGATGGAACGCGTGCAGTTTTCCAAAATGGACGTCCCTGCACGTTAAAGAGCCGTTCGACTACGCCGTGCCGTTTTTCTAGCCGTTATTTTTTGCGCACTCTTCGTAGAATTGCATATGGCGACGCACACTTGTAGCAGCTGACAGGCGCGACGGTGTGCGTCCCGTAGTAGACACGGACGCCCGTGTGCGTGCGCGACTCGCGCGAGACGCCCGGACTCGGCTACGTTCGGCAAACTTCGTCGAACTGCCTCTTTGTTACATCATTCTTCGTGCCTCCTTATGTACTACATAGGGGCGGGTACATTATATACTCGTGCGGTACACATGTTCCCCCTGAGCTCGCGCACTCCCGCTATATACAAATATACAGCTGGCCGTACATAGTTGCCTCTGTATATATGTGCCCCGACGGAGCAGAGGAGCGACCTGTAATCCGCGTTACACGAGGCGCACCGACGCGAATAACTAGAACGAACACTAGCACATCAAATATACATGTTTTGTCATCGGCAATTGCACGAGGTGCAATCAAACTTTCCGATATCTGACTCTAAACTAACCTATTCAATGATAACTATTAGGTTAAGTGTTCGTGGAGAAGCGTTTTGTTGGAACTTCAGATCAATGTACAGAAATTTCATTTAGGAGTTTGGAAAATCCACATCCAGTGGAGAAAAGTAAGGTAAATGCCCCAGTAGTAACGTACAATGCTTGAGTAGCGGACATTTATATATTATTATGTGAAAATAACAGAGCATTTACTTGGGTACTTTCAGTTACTTTCAAGTAGTTCCAACGTTTTTGCTGTTACATTTTAGCATTTCACATTCAAAATGTCTACTACTGGGGCATTTACAGTAGCGGCTGGAAAATTTTACTGGCCATGACAAACTGATATAATTCGGCCCCTAGGTATTGTATTGGTATTTATACTTATTACCGCTACGCGATTTATCTAAATAGTAGCGAGAAGTAGAAACAGGTATTATAAAGTGTTATTCCGACCGTTTGGTGTTGAATTTGTAAATTCTAACACATTATTTAATGACAGAAACATTATTGCACTTTTTTCAAAACTCGTTTGCACCAGTATGCAGTGCTGGGTAAATTTCAAATAGAAAGTATTGAAAATAGTAACTGAAATACTTTCATTTAAATAAGATAATATTTCAAACTGTATTTTACTTCTCAGTTTTATGTAGGATATTTAAAAATACTTATTTGAAATTATATTTCGTTTCGAATGTATTAGAAATAATTATCTGAAGTAATAGTCTTTGGATTGAAATAATTATTACGTTTAAAAATTAAAAAGTTAAGACTTGGAAGCCCGAAACTTGACAATTTTTTATTTGAAGCCTAAAATGTTAAAACAGAAAACGGAAGTCTAAAGCGTAAAAAGTTGATACTGAATACTTGAAACCTTAAAACTTGGAAATTTGAAATTTCAAAACTTGAGATTTGAAATCTGAACATTTTAACACTTGAAAAATTCAAGCTTGCAAGTTGTAATCTTTAAAGTTTCAAATTCTGAATGTTTGAAAACCTGGAAATTTGAAGCTCGAAAACTTAAAATATTTAAACTTTAATTTTTGAAGTTTAAAATTCCAAAATCTTGAAGACTTGAAAATTAGAAGCTTAAAATATAAAAAATTTGAAAATTTGTTTAAAATTATCCTAACAATCTCCTCCTAACGGTTCTTACACTTATTCTGGAACATTCTTCTATTTAAGGTTTTAGGGCATTTAAAGATTTACAGATCTCAACCGGCCCACCATGCAATTGTCCGGTGTCCCGGCGGCCCAGTCCGCCACTGGGCATTTACCTTATGTATCGTTGTTTAATTTTGGTTTTATTTAATTTCCAAGTAGGAAGAACACGAAATTAGCATATCAGTTCATGGTAGGTAACTTTTTTCAAATTCATAAATCCAAATTCAAACATTTTATTGTATAAATTGTGTTAGGAATTGCGTTTTGAAGTTGTGTCAAGAAATAAGAAGTTCTTCATGTTTGTTCTTTTATTTCTAGATAACATCTAGCTTCCAGAGAAATTGTCATTGTCATTTATTTTTTATTTTTAAGTATTCGTTACACAGTCTCTTTTTTTTCTAAGAGACATCTATGATATTGCCAGGATCATCTTACAGACTGCTTTAAATAAACCGTGATGTCATTCCCGACGCGGATAAAACGAGACTTAGCATCCTTTTGCCGATGTTTTGAAAACGAACCTTAGGCACAAATGAAGGCGATTATGGGATCCTCATCGAGGCTCAAAGCCAGTAATTAAAATCGCAAAGGACTTTGTGTTCAGGATTAAACGCAACAACGATCGAGCACATCAGTAAAAACAATAAATTTTCAATGTTAATCAAAACATGAAGTCAAAATATATTTCCACACTTCTATCAAACAAAACTGGATTTATTCTCAGTGAGCGCGGGATTATATCGAGTAGTATAGATCTAAACATCAACCACAAAAACTCAAGAGCTGTCCACAACTGTGTTCAAAGGATTCGGTGTTTACGTGAGTGCAAACCACGTGACCGCAACACTATGAAATAATCAATTAGCCATAAACATATACAGGCGATTTGAATATACCCCATAAAAGCACAAAAACAATTTCGGCTTAGCTGATTTCAATATTTGTATTTAGGTCTTGCTTAGAAATATCTGTTGTATAAACAAAATTTAAAAGATTTGCATAAAAAATATATAAATTTTAAGAAAAAATTAGTTTTATGTAGTAGAATTAATTTATTCAATCATAAAATGATTAATATTAAGGCGTTACATCACTCTGAAACCTTATAAATATTGCTATCTTTGAGAATTTTTAAAATAATTATGGAGAAAAATGAAAAATCTGTCGGAAAGAAATTATTATACAACTATTGAAGTATACAATAAATTTTTTTATTTCTTTTTTCGAACAAAATAGTGTTGCTGGAACCAATCCACGTAAGGTTTTTTTTTGGAAGCGTCAAATCAGCGTGAAAAATAACTAGGATATGGTTGAACCTAGGATTCAAAACCAAACATTCTCATTTTTTACCCGAAATTTACTAAGACGATAATAAGGAAGTTTAAAGATATGGATTTTTGTAAGAATGGTGAACATCTAGAGACAAAATATCATTTTTTACCTAAAAATTGAGTATAAAAATGTTTGTACAAGGTCAATCTTTAATATATCGCAAAATCCCTATGTATTTCTTTAGATTGTTGAAGTAAGAAGATCCTCTCTAAATTTCAAAAGAACCGGATCAAAATTGTAAGTCATGTTGCACGCCAATTTTAGAAATGCAGTTTCGAGAAAAATGCGTTTAAAGTTTTGTGTTGCAATAATATTTCGTGCATACAATTAAAAAACTAAAAAATCACCTTCAGTTTGCGATTGTATTTTACTCCGACTTATGGAGCCTTGTTTTTAAGGGGTTAGAACACTGACATACTAAAAAAAAAACATTGTAACTTTGAGAATTTTTTTTAAGCAACCATAATGTAGTTACTTATTGTTTAATTACACATGAACCAGAATTGTTGGAGAATGTAAACAAAAAAATTTAATTGATTTAGTGGTGTTGACTGATGCACACGATTTAAAAATGAATAAAAAAAAACATTGTTGTGACGTCTACAGCAAATTGGCCATACACGTCATTTGAAACGAGAAAACCAAAATACTTCAGAAACTACATACAAATGACTATTAAAGTACGTAAGGGATTTCAAAAATTTTGAAAAATAACAGAATGGTGGACATTGGAAGGGAAAGTTCGAAATTTTGTTAGTTTCTCGTGTAGAAAAATTAAAATAAAGTCAAATCAATTTGATTAATCAGAAAACGGCTACATACTGCAATAGAGAAAGGTTATTATTACAAAATACAATCGTGATCAAATCGATTGGTTACTTAAATTTTTTTATTTGCAGTCAACGCGGTTGAAAAACGTCATTTCGAGAAAAACGCGTTCAAAGTTCCATAAGATCAATGCTAAGAACACAAGATCATAAAAACTACCGTATCTCCGTTAATTTTGCGAATTTAGTGCTAAAATTTTATGACATATTGTTGGAACATATAGCTAATAAAATATGTAAAAAAAATCCATTTCTTAACCTGTCACAGTGTTCTAACCCCTTAAGGCTATGAACTAGTATTTGAAGGAAAACAAGTTTTACCATTCTTTTAAATCTTCAAAGTGGTGTAACTTCTTAAGAGGATAATAGATTTATTGCACTTGAACAGTTTGTATCGTTTTCTGATTTCCATCTAAAAAATAATCGCCTACAGATTCGGAAATGGAATCGCTAACGGAAAAACGTTAAAGAACGGTAAATATATCGATTCGTTAGCGAGTGCATCGTGAATTGTATCGCGAATTCTATCGGAACCTATATCGTGAACTGTATCATCAATGTACTGTGCATGTATCATGAATTGTACTATGAAAATTGTCGATTAAGACGTCGACGACTGAAGATTCTGCAACACGTGAAATAGTCAACATAGCCCTAACTGTTTTCGATTTTCCATTTCGAAAATAATAACACCATAAACGTACACAAGTGATTTGAATATTTCTCACAAAACACAAAAACCATTATGTAGCTGTTGGTATGTTGTTAAACGGTAAAAGTGAATTTTTAGATCAACTGTGTAAAATGTGTGTTGGGTAACCTGTTGCCTCAAACTACACACGCGTATGGTTGTCCGTTTTGGCCTAAATAACAAGGAAGAAGACGCCCCAGTGTGGAAAGGGAACAGTCGGCAAAAAGCACGTGTCGGAGCGCGCGTAAATACCGCTTCGAATCGGCTGACACTCAGGAGACGTTGACAGGTAGTCGCATGGAGGCGCGTTTCGCGGCTTCGCCGGTTCCGCACGAGGCGCGGGGCTCGCGGAAAGCGCAAACCGCGACGTGTGCGTGGTTGTGAGCACCACGGCGGAGTCGAGGGTAACGCGATTGGACGCGGTAGAAAATCGAGTGAGAGAGACTAGGCGAAAAGGGGAAAGAAGCGAGAGCGGGACCTGAGCGTCGCGAGGTAAGGTTGGGGACGCTGGAGGAGGGAAGAAGCGCGCGCGCGAGAGAGAGGGGAGGGAGAGAGAGAGAGATAGAAAGAGAGAGAGGATACGCGCGAGTCTGCTGTCGCTGCCGCCGCCGCCACCCATAACCTCAAAGCTTACCTCTGCTCACTCTGGCCTCGACGATCTGCACGTCCTCGTCGATGCTTTTCTCGCTCATCTTCTTCTCCTTCTCGTTAACCTGAACGTCCATGCACATAATTCCACCGCACCAGACGACACTCGGGCCACACGTTCACGCCACCCCTACGTTCCCGTGACATTTACATAGATCAAACTCGAGGCGTGCGCGCGCGCGCGAAATTCACACTGCCTGCTCTCTTCGTCGCACGGGGAAAGCGAAAGGGGCAACCGCCGGAATAGCGCCGCTTCCCCGCGAGGAACTGTGACGACGTTCTGTACCGATTCGCGCGATCGGCGATCGTCGCCGACACAACGGCACAAGACGTCTTACGGTATATACGTGACGCGCGCGAATCCTCCTGTCGGCCCGCGTTTTCTGCTGTTTCGCCGCGGCGGAGGTGAATCGAGAGGCCGACTAGGGTTCCGTCCAGATTTGAATGTGGTACACGTTGCCAGTTCTTTCCCGTGCCCCCTGAACCCCCTTCCCCCTGCCGTCGTCGCTCCCCCCTCCTGCCGATCCTTATATACTTAACGGTTGCGACGTTGCCGCACATCCGGTACTAACAGACGCATGGTGGGGGAAAGGGAATTCCGACGAGAAGTGGGGGATGTACATAAGTACCTGACGAGCGGAAAGTGGGGGTCGCGAGGGGCATGGAGGGGGACGGAGCAGGGGTACGTAGTACATGGAGGAGAGGAGCGGAGGGGAGTGTTGTTGCTCGGGAATGGGAATTTTCCATGACGCTTCAGGGCAACGGCGACCTTTACTTGGGTCACGTGGCCAACACCGGAAGTCGTAGGGGCGACGCGCTACGACCGGAGCGCCATCCTCTTCCGCTTCTCCTCCTAACACTGGATAATTACCTTTACTTTACTTATTTACGTGTAGTTAATTTTTTTACTTCCTTTCTTTATTGTTTACGTTAGAAACGAATACCAAGAAGTTTATGCGGTTACGATGGATACGCCAATATGCTATTTGGATATACGTAAGTACAACGCGATGTGTGTGTGTGTGTGTGTGTGTGTGTGTGTATACAGTGTGTACATATGTACTATGTACGCTTTATGAGCCGTGTACATATACAGTCGGTTGCAAAAGTCGTAAAGTGCTCGATAAAGAAACTAGGATTACTTCGTGGAACAAGGGATAGACAAAATATAAATTATATAGAATATACATTCCGTTTTATAACCCATCTGTAAATTAGCTTTTGTTTTTAATAATAATAAAAATATTTGTGTTAAATCCATGATAAGATCATCATTAGAAAAAGATTTTTAATAGTACATTCTTGTTTGCAACTATATTATTACATTACCTAATCTGCCAAACCGACCACTTCAGATCGTTTCATAATTATGGAAGGCAATGCATACGTTAACTTCATATTAATTTAATACTTATTAATGTGATTTCCTCTAGCTTTTATTAGCTCAAATTGTGGTTTTCTTCACTGATTTTATTAATGAATTTAGAAGCTCATCGTCAAGCTTTTGCCGTTTTAAAAGAATTGCAGTTCAAAGCTCTTTTATGAACTACATCAATCCACTTGAATAGTGTTTCCCACATGTTTTCAAGATGGTTGAGTTCTGGAAAACAGGCTGGCCCATGGTTTAGTGTTAGTGAACAGAAAATCATTAATTTGCAAGAAATATAAAAAAATAACAGTATTTGGATACAAATAAAAAATAGTTGTAAATATTAATGTATCCAAAAAGTTTTTTTCTGTTGATTTTCTCATTATGAATTAAGTTGGTTGAATTAAGCTTGCATAAATATGTATGCGGACGTTTATGCATTATGGCAATTTTAAAATTATACAAAATTATAGATATTAAGGATGGCCATAAAAATAGAATATCAATGAATTTTAAATATTTTATACTTAATACTTTTGTACACTTAATACTTACTTTCATACTTTATATTTAATTTGCATAAACATCTACTAATCTACTAATTATACTTTATGAAATTTCGGTATAAAGTTGCGGTATCGATTTGACAACCAAAAGTATAAATTACGGTGACACAAATATGACTAAAAATATAGCAACGTTATTTATATCAGTAATTGCGAAGACGATATGATTATCTATCATCTAATGAATTAAATGATTATTATCTATTAGTTTGGAAATAATGGAAAAAATGTACATAAGTACATATAACGCAGATTCATTGCGATTAATATGATGTATGATTATTATATTAGGCTGCTTACTATAGTGAAGCATATGCATTAATAAGAAAAAATACTTAATAATGCAAGTTTTTAAAGCGAATGTATTGCAATGATTTGAATTTCACATTAATTTTAATAAATCTTATGTATTAAATAATTCTTGGAAAAATATTGGACAAATATTTGTTTTATCGGGAATTGCGAGGGTGAAAATGGCTGCCTCTGATATTGGGAATCGGACAACTCGACGAATTTATGTAAATAAATACTAATTTTTTAAATGTACAGGACATGAATCTTTTCGAATTTGTATATTGTGCAATATGTACTAAATAATTTGCGAAATTGTGTTTCATGATTAATTATTTTGCAATAACTATATAGGGCGTTCCACGGAACTTGGTCAACTATTACGTTGAAACGATTGAACAGTAAATTAAACAGTTGAACTTTTAAAGGTTTAATCATTTTGGCGCAAAAAATTCTAAAAATTGACTAGGTTAATTCACCATTTCTTCTTGATTTTTCTTTTAAAACGACGTAAAAGGTTCTACCTCAAAATAATTTATCTCTTTCCTTACTTCTTTTTCCAATTAAAATTTCGTTATTTTATCTGACCGCTTTTAACTTTGAATATTAATAAATTATTTATTACTTCATAAATAACGTGCAACAGATTTTTATAAATTATTAATTTCTCGATTTCATTATAAATTTTATTGGGAGATGTTTGCATTAAAAATGAAGAACACATCTGAATTATTTAATATAATTTAACATAATCATTTAAATAATATGTTAAAAGGTCGAAGGTTTTGTTTAACTCGACAGACAATTTCAACATTTTCTGTTAATTATTATTTAAACTTCCTACTTAAAAACAATTAAATATGATTAAAATGAAATAAAAGGAACAATACTCGCTGTTGATATTGGCAAGAAATGTCAACAACCACATCGCATTCTTAAGTAACTCCTCGTAATCGGATAAACCGAGTAAACAATCTTCTTAGTGTGAATGACACTTACTATTAAAGTATAATAGTGGATATAGGTTAGCTGTATTGACGTAAACAAAATAAATGAAGATAACTATAGTAGATTTAGTTAAAATTAGTATCATAAGACAGAAATTTGCTGTCTATACGATATAAGAGCAGTAGAAAAATATAGATATCGTAGAAAATGGCTATTATTATAATTACAACTTTATCAATCAAACAAAAAATGCATATGAAAGAAAAGATTACGTATACACGTATTCTAGTAATTTACTATACAGGGTGGGGCAATAACTATTAGCACCTCAGATATCTCGGAAACTATAAGTTTCACAGAAATATTTGCTGAAATAAAATTCCACAGTACGAAGGGGGCCATCCGGTGGCGATAATAGTTTTTTTGCAGGTGGAGGTACTTCGGACATTTGAAGGTCACCTCGATTTCTTTAAATGGATGGGTATGTTTTTGCTTCCGTATCATGATAGAGGATCTTAAAACGAGTTCAACGACCTATTACATAAGGTCATTGAAGGTCACAGAAAGTAGAGAAAGGCGATAATACTTACGGTTTTGGTAGTAAATCGCCTTTCTCTACTTTCTATGACCTTCAATGACCTTATGTAATAGGTCGTTGAACTCGTTTTAAGATCCTCTATCATGATACGGAAGCAAAAACATACCGATCCATTTAAAAAAATGGAGGTGACATTGAAATGTCCGAAGTACCTTCACCTGCAAAAAAACTATTATCGCCACCGGATGGCCCCCTTCGTACTGAGCAATTTTATTTCAGCAAATATTTCTGTGAAATTTATAGTTTCCGAGATATCCGAGGTGCTAATAGTTATTGCCCCACCCTGTATAGGGTGTTTCCGTTAAGTTATGCCACCATTTTTTAGGCATTTCCAGTAGTGCAATTAAAAAATGTTTCAGACAAAAATTTATCAGTACAGTAAAATCTGCTTAAAGCTAGGCAATTTTCTTTCTATACGCCTAGGCTAATGCCTCCAACCACTATCTTCTGTCGACTTGGACCGTGGGAACTTTTTCGGCCGCGAGCTCGACTCCGAAACAATGGGCTATAAAAGACAAGGATAGTACTAGGCATTTAAGACCCCGTTCAGATCTGAACTTTCGGACGAGCAAACGGGCGAGCCGAGCAGGTAAAGTTTTCTTCCGCAGATGCGCGGACCCTTTTTTCGGGAAAGTAACCGTAGAGTCTCGGACCGAGACTTGGTCGCTGTTTACGGGGGATGGCTAAGGGAGCCATAGAGTCTCGAGGAGAGGCTTGGATGGTGTTCAGAGGGGGGCTGGCCGAGGGAACACAAGCCTCTAGGCGTTACATTCAAATAATTTTCCTGTGGCTAATATTAAAATGACCATATTTTTGAAAAGTTGACCATGAAGGAAACGAACAAGGCTATACCCTCATTTTTTTCAAATTTTTAAATATTTACCTACGGTTACAAATGGCAATTGTTTAAAACAATTGCAAAATAAATGGTTAAAAAAATTATTGTCTCAATTGAAATAATTTTTAATAGACACTCCAAAGTCTCTACTATAAGCACCAAAAAGCTCATTTTAATCGGTTTATTAGTTCAACTGTTATAATTTTTTGAAGCAAGATCACAGATACAATTTTTTGAAGGAACATCAAACTTGAAAGAGTTGTAAAACAGACATTTTTTGACATTTTAAAAAATCCTTCGAGGTACGTCTATATGCCCATAAAAACTACAACATATCCAAAATTTGAACAAAATCCAACATGTTACTCGTTTTCGCATGGAATGACCCCACTGTAAAACAAATGAATCAAATGATTCTGTTTCCTTGGGGGACAGTGGGGGTAGAAATAGAAAGTCAAGTTTTTGGTCAGTTTCTCTTACACTATTGCATGAAATATTGTTAAAAAAATCAAAAGGGGCACATGTTATACAATTTGTTCAGATTTTATACCCTATATAAACATCTAATCTTTAATAAATACTAATTGCTAAATGTATGAATGTACTAAATAAAATGAAAGAAGCATGCACCAAGTACACACAACCGAGTGTCGGTCAGAACCTCAAGTTTTAATAAAGTCTATTTAGATCGACGGTGAGTTCTAACTCTTCAATTGAACAACAATACTAATATTTATTCGGCAGTCCCAAATATCTGGTCTCCGGCATAATCAAACGTATCATTTGGATCCCGACGGACCATTGTACGCATTTCTGAATCTTTCGAAACAGTCGATGAGTACACGACGTTACAACCTGTAACACTAATTACGCAGACCGTTTGCAAGCAAATCAGCATAAATTTTAGGCAATAAAAAGAATAAATAAAATTGTTCAGGTATTCGCCGGTGAGGCCTACGATTTTCCATAAAACCAGAAAACATATTGAAAAACTAACTCGAAATGAAATATAAGATGCAATACATTTTGCGAAATAATCGTGCAAAATAAATATATACAAAATGGGAGATTACGTTATTGATAGATTTAGCAAAGAGACTAGGTAGATATAGAATGAACGACAAACTCCCGAAACAGCAAACTATGAAACATGAATGTAGAAAAGAACGGGAAATCTGTTGCCTATAGACGTATTCTTTTTTTACAAGCTCTGTGGGTATCTCGTAGTTTTTTTACCTACCCCGGGGCCGGGGGTAGTAACACCCCGTGGTGCAAACGATGCGGAGGACCCCACTACCATGCTTGCATGGGTCCTGTACGTGTACCATTCCTTTGAAGTTTCGTCGAAATACCGACTTTGGATGGATACGGCCCGAGCCGAGCCGCGAGCTCAGTTAATGAGGGGCAAGACCTCGAAGGCTTTGTCCTGTTGTCGCCTAGCTGTCCCTGTCTCGGTCTGCACTCTTCTAGACACGTGCCAGAGTCGTGCGCCTAGCTGCGCAGAAGACCAAAACTAGACCCTCTGCTAGCAAAAGTCACGGAGAGTCAAGCAAATTCAGGGAAAACGGGCCTCTCGCAGGTAAAAGTGCCAGCATTATAAGCTCGGCTCGCCAGTTTGTTCGCCAGAAAGTTCAGATCTGGACGAGGCCTAAGAATGCTCGTGACTGATTTTCTCGTTTTTCCATCGAATTTTCACGAGAGTGACGCCAATCGATTCCTTATACTCGACCGATTAAAAAACTACCAAATACGACATAATTCGGTCCATAATTAACGAAATAACGAAACAAATTAATTTTCACGCTTCAATTCTAACTTCGTTAAAAATAGTCCGATTTACATGAAATTTGGTGTTATTTTAATAGGGAGAACGCTTAGAATCCAATGGTGAAACTTTTGTATCGATACGACAACGGATAAGATCGCGGAAACTGAGAAAAATTGATGACTCAGCGCTCGAACGACCCCAGCCACGCGCGTAATCCGATGCCGTCGCTTGGCGAATATCAAAGAATACCGCGTAGTCAGGTGTGAAATATTTCCTCCTGAATTTTCATCGGTTACTAATTATTGTCGAATGTTTATAAAACTGATACCACATACTTTCTTATATTTTTCCGATGAAAATTAGTCAAAATACGACATAAATCGGACTATTTTTAACGAAGTTAGAATTGAAGCGTGAAAATTAATTTGTTTCGTTATTTCGTTAATTATGGACCGAATTATGTCGTGTTTGGTAGTTTTTTAATCGGTCGAGTATAAGAAATCGATTGGCGTCACTCTCGTGAAAATTCAATGGAAAAAGGTGAAAATCAGTCACGAGCATTTTTAAATGCCTAGTGCTATCCGTGTCTACTATGGCCCCATTGTTTCGGGAGTCGAGCGCTCGGGCTCGAGCGTCCAAACACATAAAAATCAGTCAAGCGAGAAATCGCAGGTGCGAGATTCACTTCCCACTTGCGGACCCGATTGCCTGAGGCTTATGCGGAATGTACTGTACTCGGTCGACTACATGTGCGTGTTAGCGCCTGTATCCTTTTTACCGATGTTTGGAAAGAACGACTTTGGCTTGTCCCATTTTCAAGGGTTTTATGACCAGGATTTAGGCTATGAGGGGCCATAAATGGGTCTGCATGAGACTAATCAGTCTTGCTGGCAACCGACGGCTGATGACCACGTTGGGTCTCCCGGCTGTTGAGTGTCGATGGATTGATTATTTATGTTTGGAGAGAGAGAGAGAGAGAGAGAGAGAGAGAGAGAGAGAGAGATAGTTTGGGAATGACAAGCGGCCCGACGTCGTATTGTCATAAATTAAGGATATTGTTCCGAAGGATCTGGCCACGGAGTGGGGAGGGCTTTTGCCTTTTGGTAAGAGGACTGTGATGAACCCCACGGCACTTACCCCAGAACCATCGCGAGTAACGTTTGGAGTAATTCTCTAACATCAGAAGTGGGATCACATAGCTTTCGCGTCCGCGAAAAGGTGGTTGCGATATAATAACCGATTGTGAAACGAGTGGTCGCGTGTGTAAATAATAATCATGGCGACAAATACTGCATCCCCTTTGGATGAATTGGTTCGCCAGGTTTTAGAAAAGATTGGTGCAAGTGTGACTGCTGCGACCCCAGCTAGTTCTTCTGTTTCTACTCTTGTCGGAGTGATACCGCAGTTTAGTGGAGTTGATTTAGTGGGGTCAGCGAAGAAGTGGTATCAGTCCTGGGAGGCTCAACCTTGCACTTGGGAAAAGTTCCGGGAAGATTTGTGTGCAATATATGTTTCGGAAAGAAAATTACATGATCGTCTTTTACGCACGATAAATTAACAATTATGGTAACTTTGTAAATGCTTAGTTTGGTTTCTGAATTATTGTGTGACGCTTGAGTGCGTATGAGGTTGAACCGTTGTTATGAAGAATGACGTGTCTTTTAGACTTGTGTGTGATTTGATTAATGTTATTGGTTGTTATTATGTCTTTGACTAAATGTCTGAAATATTCACGGACTCCGTAAAGCGTTGTGACGTTGGAGAGGGTGATCAGAAAAAATATTCACGGATTCTGTAAAGCGTTGTGACGTTGGAGAGGGTGATCAGAAAAAATATTCACGGACTCCGTAAAGCGTTGTGACGTTGGAGAGGGTGATCAGAAAAAATATTCACGGACTCCGTAAAGCGTTGTGACGTTGGAGAGGGTGATCAGAAAAATATTCACGGATTCTGTAAAGCGTTGTGACGTTGGAGAGGGTGATCAGAAAAAGTATTCACGGACTCCGTAAAGCGTTGTGACGTTGGAGAGGGTGATCAGAAAAAATATTCACGGACTCCGTAAAGCGTTGTGACGTTGGAGAGGGTGATCAGAAAAATATTCACGGACTCTGTAAAGCGTTGTGACGTTGGAGAGGGTGATCAAAGAAATGTTCACGAATTCCGTAAAACGCAGAGGCGTTGGAGAGGGTAACACTTGGACAGGTACGGACTCCGTAAAGCGCAGAGACGTTGGAGAAGGTAACACTCATATAATTCCGTTACTCTTTCACTTGCTAATGATGTCAAAGGTGAATAGTTCGATGTTATCTACATTTTGACGAAACTATGATTAAACGATCTCGGTTTGTATAAAATAGTTCCATAAAAGTGTCAAGGATTAAGTCAGAAATGACCGAGTGGTTTGATACCGTTTAATGTCAAATATGGCTGTCCTATGAAAGGATGCTTCTCGAGAGCGTGAAGCAGGTCAGAATGGTCGTGTTAGCGCCTGTATCCTTTTTACCGATGTTTGGAAAGAACGACTTTGGCTTGTCCCATTTTCAAGGGTTTTATGACCAGGATTTAGGCTATGAGGGGCCATAAATGGGTCTGCATGAGACTAATCAGTCTTGCTGGCAACCGACGGCTGATGACCACGTTGGGTCTCCCGGCTGTTGAGTGTCGATGGATTGATTATTTATGTTTGGAGAGAGAGAGAGAGAGAGAGAGAGAGAGAGAGAGAGAGAGAGAGAGAGAGAGAGAGAGAGAGAGATAGTTTGGGAATGACAAGCGGCCCGACGTCGTATTGTCATAAATTAAGGATATTGTTCCGAAGGATCTGGCCACAGAGTGGGGAGGGCTTTTGCCTTTTGGTAAGAGGACTGTGATGAACCCCACGGCACTTACCCCAGAACCATTGCGAGTAACGTTTGGAGTAATTCTCTAACATGCGCATATTCTGAAATCTCAAAAAATGCTTTTTATGTAAAAAAGTCAAGGTCACCATGACTTTTTTAACAGCATCATATGTTTTTAACACCATAGGAGTGTTTCTGACGTTGAGACAAATTCAACAACGTATTATACTATGACCTTGAAATGACCTTGAACTTGAAAATTTTATGCAAACGTAATTTTTTATGAAAAATTATTTCTTACAAAATAAGTAAGGTTAAGTCAGATGTTCGAACTGCGATCCATCCTCTATGATACAGAACTCCGCTCTTTGCATTAGATTTTTTGTTGTCGCCATAATTAGGGTGTCTTGGTTTATGTTATTACATGCAGTTGATATGCGGTTCTGAAGTTCTTCAACATTATTGATTGCTGTGTCATATACAACGGATTGCAAAATATGCCTGAAAATAAAAATCCACCGAAAACATCTGGAGAACGCGGTGGCCGACGAATCGAACCATATGTTCCTATCCAATGATTTCTAAACTTGTTATTGAGATATTCCCTAATTATAATGGAATTATGGGCAGGACACCCGTCTTGTTGAAGGTACATATCGTTCCTAATGTTCAGTGAAATGTCTTGCAATAAATATGGAAGCTTTTCTTCCAAAAAGTTAAGATATTGAGCAACTGTCAAATTTTCTTGAAAAAAGTGTGGTCCGATTAAGTAACCATTTAAAATACCACACCATACATTGACACTAATTTTAGTTTGAAAATTGCGTTCTCGTGTCCAGTGTGGATTCTCCGTTGACCAATACCGTTAATTTCGTCGATTGAAAACACCATTATTTGTAAACTTAGATTCATCTGTCCACACAATTTTCATAAAAATTTCAGGATCTTCTTCGTTAGTAGCAGTTAGCTACGCCAGAAATTCTAATCGCCGCTGTCCATCAGTAGCACGTAGTTTCGTATTTTCGTGTTCAAGGTCATAGTATAATACGTTGTTGAATTCGTCTCAACGTCAGTAACAATCCTATGATGTTAAAAACATACGGTGCTATTAAAAAAGTCAAGGTCACCTTGACTTTTTTAATAGCACCGTATTTTTTGAGATTTCAGAATATGCGAACATGTAGTCGACCGAGTACTGATAAATTTTTGTCGGAAACATTTTTTAATTGCACTACCGAAAATGCCTAAAAAATGGCGGCATAACTTAACGGAAACACACTGTATATCAATACGAAAATTTAATCGAGTAATTTAGTAAAACAACGCAGCTACTCGACTAAATGACTGCACGTGTCTGAATCAACCTTAAAAGCGGTTTTTCCGATAGAGTATCGCCTCTTATTATATCTACTTTTTGGTTCTACTTACCTTGTAGCGTTTTGTGCCGATGCGATGTAGTTTTCAATGATGGCAACATCTGCTTTCCAAACAAAATAGAATTATGTAGGGGTGAATACCAGACCTGAAGGTCACAGTGCGCCGCGACTCGCCGCGCCGGACTCTGCGTACCACATGGTGAGTTTATGATACGGCAATCGCTATTATATTGAGACCAGGTAAGCTAAGGTGCTTCCAGCCAAGTGTTTGGGTAGTTAAAACCTTCGGCTATTTCTTTACTGTACTATATAACAATCTCAAAATACGAGTTAAGTTACCAGATGCTTCTCAATGTTTTTTCCTGCTGCTTTGTCGTAAATCCAACGATGAAAATTCTTAATGGTGTTGAAAATGCTTGACATCCTGTATTCTGCACTATTTTGTAGATACTTTTTTCGATTTTCGATGCGAACACTTTTCAAAGATTTTCGATAGTATGAGGAAAAAGAAACGACAAAAGTAAAATTGTCAAAATTATTAAAAATCTGTAATACCGACAAAAATCGCGAAAGATTTTATTGTACCGAAAAACCTACATAAAGAAAACTCGTTCTCTTTCGAAGTTCATACGATTTTTAACAACAGCTATAGATTTTTAACAATTTCGACAATTCTCGAAGGTGACGCCCTTTTTCTCCCACCATGCGTCTCACTCCCCGCGGCAGCTACAATGCTCGACATGCATAGACATCTATAATCTATAGACGGAGTATAGGTTAAGAGGGGGAGTAAAAATCGCCGTAACGGGTTGAAGCGTCTGTATTCGAGTGACTTCGTTCGACATCGGTTCTAGTCGGGTGTCAGCCGAATATACAATTCCTTTGTATAGCTATGTGAAACGATACTTGAAAAAATTGTACACATAAGTTTCTATGATTATACGTTACAAGTCCCACACATGATACAGTTTATATTTGCACGTCCTTTTATAACCTACACTTTCTCTCCTAGAGTTTGTTGCGCGGGAAATTCGTGTGCGCCTGCGTGCACCGCTGTGGCCTGATTAATACCAAGCCGACACGAGCCGAATACGTCCGAATCTAACACGCTTGCAACACTCCTACTTAGTAGTCTGTGTATTTCTACCTCTGCAGTTTCCCCCCCGTTCTTAAAGGTTTCCGCGCCTAAAATCCTACCTTATGCTCCGTCTATAGATGTTTACATACGTCGACAGGCCTCAGGCGCGTGCTATCTAAAGCCCTAATGGCGCATTAGGGTGAGAAACAAAACACTGGCGGAATCGACGTAGGAGCTCTTGTTTTAGTATTTTGCGCTCCGAATGTTTTTAATGTTCGAGTCGACATATTTGTGCGAATGTTCATTCTCGAAAATGCGTAGCATCAAGACAAAGCAGCGCACACTTTTAAACGATGACTTGTCTTTGAAACAACAGCGGTGTCGCCCCAATGTGCGACGCGTAATTTATGTGGCACGCACCTGAATCCTGCCGAGCATTACTGCTATCGCGGGGAGTGAGACGCGCGGCGGGAGAAAGAGGGCGTCGCCTTCGAGAATCGGCCCTAGGAGTTCAGTTAATTCCCAAGCCTGAAATGGATCATTGTTTCAAAAATTCAATTATGGCAAAATTGACTCGTTTTCCTTCTAGATAAATGGACACGTGAAAGACAAGCGTCATGGTTTGCGAATTAAAAATGGCGCGCACTAGCGACAAAACAATTTTATCGCTCATAAAAGTCACAGCGATTTTTCTGTTTCTTTCCTTTTTCAGTTCAACGGAAAATCGTTTATCCTTTTTGGTTTTCGGCGACAAAACCGTTTCGTCGCTAGTACGCGTCTGGACTTATGGTTTGTGTATTAAGGCACGTATTAAGACATTTTGTGCTCCATTCAAGCTCCCTAACCACTACTGAAAATATTTACACCCTGTATATGTATACCTATCACAGATCCGGCTTTATATAACTACCTTGTGGCAACGATAAAGTCATCTACGTGACGTCACACGTGGGTATTATGTGGGCAAAGAATATCTCTTTTCAAAAACTATACAGGGTGTAACAAAAATGTTGCAGTTCCTTGAAAGGGGTGATTTCTGAGGTGATTTTGAACAACTTTTTCCTTAGTGAAAATGTTAGGTGGGGCTTTGTTAACGAGTTATTAATGAAAAACACCGACCAATCGGGGAGCGTGTACAGCGGATTAATGATGACGAGGACGATGGCGGGCCAATACTACTTTCAGCTGGAGCCCGCGCTGATATTCATCCACTGTACTCGCTCCCTGATTGGTCGGTGTTTTTCGGTAATAACTTGTTAACAAAGCCCCACCTAACATTTTCACTAAGGAAAAAGTTGTTTAAAGTCACCTCAGAAATCACCCCTTCGAAGGAACTGCAATATTTTTGTTACACCCTGTATATACAGTCTAATGGCGTCTGATTCGCCATCTTGAATTATCTTGTGACGTCACATGTGGGGCAAATTTGCCCTTTATCTTTGCCGCACTGTGACTCGTGGGTCCTTATACAGGGTGTAACAAAAATGTTGCAGTTCCTTAAAAGGGGTGATTCCTGAGGTGATTTTAAACAACTTTTTCCTTAGCGAAAATGTTAGATGGGGTTTTGTTAACGAGTTATTAACGAAAAACACCGACCAATCAGGGAGCGAGTACAGTGGATGAATATTAGCGCGGGATCCAGCTGTGAGTAGTATTGGCCCGCCATCGTCCGCGTCATCATTAATCCGCTGTACACGCTCCCCGATTAGTCGGTGTTTTTTGTTAATAACTCGTTAACAAAGCCCCACCTAACATTTTCGCTAAGGAAAAAGTTGTTCAAAATCACCTCAGGAATCACTCCTTTCAAGGAATTGCAACATTTTTGTTACACCCTGTATACGTATCTACAAGTATATATGGTCTAAAGGGACCGTTCCATTGTGAAGAGGCGCGCGCACACAGTTCTCGAAACACTCAACTCTATACTAGGGTAATGGTCCCTATTAATGTGCCTGTACCTATTAGTGTGCCTCTACACTAATATAAATTATAAAAAAGAATATCTCTAAGAAATAAAAGAAAAACATTTCTTTAAATAAAGTCAAAGTATTAAACTTAATGAAAAAAAATATTTTTCTTTCGTTTCTAAAGGGATTCCTTTTTTATAACTTATTTAAATGTAAGGGCACACTAATAGGTTCAGGCACATTAATAGGGACTATTACCCTACCTGGGCAAATTTGCCCACATGTGACGTCACAAGATAATTCAAGATCAGATGCCATTAGACTGTATATACAGGGTGTAACAAAAATATTGCAGTTCCTTAAAAGGGGTGATTCCTGAGGTGATTTTAAACAACTTTTTCCTTAGCGAAAATGTTAGGTGGGGTTTTGTTAACGAGTTATTAACGAAAAACACCGACCAATTAGGGAGCGAGTACAGTGGATGAATATTAGCGCGGGCTCCAGCTGTGAGTAGTATTGGCCCGCCATCGTCCGCGTCATCATTAATCCGCTGTACACGCTCCCCGATTGGTCGGTGTTTTTTGTTAATAACTCGTTAACAAAGCCCCACCTAACATTTTCGCTAAGGAAAAAGTTGTTCAAAATCACCTCAGGAATCACTCCTTTCAAGGAACTGCAACATTTTTGTTACACCCTGTATACGTGTCTACAAGTATATATGGTCTAAAGGGACCATTCCATTGTGAAGAGGCGCGCGCACACAGTTCTCGAAACACTCAACTCTATACTACCTGGAACGCTCGCGGCAACGGGTAGACAAAGAAACACCCGAACCGAGTCTATAGGTATATTTAGTCTAAAGGTACCGTTCCATTGTGAAGAGGCGCGGCGTACACAGTCCTCGGAACACTGAACTCTATACTACCTGGAACGCTCGCGACAATGGGTAGAGAAAGAAACATCTGGGCCGAGGGAGATAGCTGTTATAGAATATCTTTTTCCTTTTCTATTGCATACTACCTGATACGAAAGTATACGAGTAGATGCTGTAGCATAGCGCATTCCTGCGTCCAAAAAACCGTGTGTGTTAAGCCGAGGTCCCATTAGAGAATGGCGCGGCGCGCTTTATTTATGAGGTAGTGCGCCGCCAGTTTGAATGGAAAAGACGGTCCCACCAGGGCCAAGGCGCACCGCGCAAGGTCCCCAGGACCACTTGACAGGGTCGACTTTTACAATCTCGTGCGCTTTTTCGGCCTATTTCGCGCGGCTTGCACAGAAAAGGCCGGCATGTCGCGCTCACGAACGGAAACGCGCCTGATCGAAAAAATAGAGACATTTATACTTTTCAACATTAATTAGGGTCTCATTCGAAATTATCTGTCGTGTGGTGCCAGGAATGCCAGTGTCATACTTCAGCAAAAAGAAGTTGAACCCGGTATTAAGTTTGTAAACAATTGTAGACTGTATATAAAAAGCGACAATTTTTAATTCTACTTATAAACTACAATTGTAATGGCATTTATACGTATCAGCGTGAAAGTTGTTCATAATAAAACAATTTTTAATATTTACTCATCTTTTTGTATATTATAAAAAAAATGTGATACAGCAAACTTCTCTGTCAAAAATTACTTGTACATTAAACAAAAAAGTATTATTTATACATGAATTTCTCAAATGATATATGTTTAAATGCTAATATCTGAACTTCAGACATATTGATAACGGTAGTTGTTGCACGAAGCCACAGATATAACTTACATGTGCTTAGTAATTATACATTAAAACGACTAAAATATGATTATTTACAGATAATAATTACATTGTTATATATATGTTGTTACTTTTTAAGAGTTCCTTAATTTTAATGCGATATAAACGGTACTAAATTGTATATTGTTTGAAATTTTTAATTATGTTTGTACTGAAAATCAGAACCTTTTGTACTGAGATGTACAGATGTGACTGTGTGAAAAAACATAGGTATAGGGTGATCCTCTCGCTAGGGGACACAAAGCAATTGTCGCGGTCTAAACATCGCAGCGGTATCTTTGTTACTGAAAAGGACCAAACCCTTAGTCATCGACTTCTTAATAGCCCACCAATGTTTTGGGCCTTCTCAGCGACAACGTTACCGCTGCAGCTATTATCATTTGTTATTAACGTTATTCATAATTATCAATATTCATTTACAATATAGAAAAATGAATTCCTCTATATTTTGCTAAGTAGCCCATAAAAATATAAGAAACAAATAGTAAAAAAAAAATATTGTGGTATAGTATATTTATTAATGTATGTACATATTACAGATGTACTGATATTTATTATGATTTACACATTTTATTTTAGATAAGTTTTTGAAGATTTTATGAAAACAATTTTTATTATCCATCCTATATAATCCGTTTACAAGGTATAAATACTCATTTCACGCTAATTTGTATAGCAGATACTGCCTAATTGTAGCTAATTTTCCTACATGAAAAAGTTTTTGTTACCGATACTAATTCTTGATAAGGAAACAAATTTTTACCTCTCATAATTTCTAAGTAACGATATTAACTCTTATGCCATAATTTTATAACTTATCTCATAAAACTTATGGCTGTTTTTAATATTTGTTACAAATATCATTTCCGTACACTTGGCGAATGAGATGCACTAAGTTTTCAATGACAGTGAGGCGCGAAACACTCATTTCGACTATTGTACCCAATACTCGATCCTAGATAAAGAAAACAGATGTTTAGGAGAAGCAGCATGGTCTCTTCTTTCTCTGGATATGTTGGAAGCGCGTCTGCATTCGCGTGCGCGCCTTGGCAGAGCGCTTGCTATTTGAGGACCAGTCTGCTCGTAAAAATCGACCTTTTCAAGTGGTTTACAGGACCGCGAGCGCCGCGCCATTCTCTAATGGGACCCAGGCTTAAGAGGGAAACAGAGGTTCCCTATAACTGGCATCTCTTTCTAACAGTCGGGCTCGGACCCTTAAAACGGCGTGAGCTTTCCAGCTAGTATAGAGTTCAGTGCATCGAAATCTCTTGACAGGCCCGAGTTTCAACGGCTACGCGCCTACCCATAAATCTTACACACCGCGCATTTTCGTAGTCGAACGGCACCTTAAGGCTTCGGATCATGTTGCCCGCAGTTGCCTGATGACTTGTCGCCCGTATTCAACGATTATTAACAAGAAAGGGTACAATTAAGAAAATGACATATTTTTGCATAAATTAATTTTTCTTTTATGTACACAAAATTATGCATCAACGTGATGTAATAAACGCAAGTTGCGTTCTTTATAAAAGTCGATCGTGCAACGTGGGTGAAAGTATCTTTGTGAAACGTTGAACACCAAATTACTGTATTGAGCATTGTTCGAACGAATCTGAACTATGCTGCGCCGATTCCTCCATTTCTTTCGTCGCTAAGAGACCTTTGGTGCTTTCTGCTTCTTTCATCCAATGCTGGACCTGTTAATTAACATATGTATATTCATTATTTTAAAGAGAAACGTTCCCATTTCTGTCACGGTTCAATTATCTTCTTCTATACTTAGTGCTGCAATAATGTTTACTAATTATTAAAAACATTTGATTAAAAAAAAGATATATTAATTTTTAATATCTGTTTTCTTTACCTAAGTGGAGATTTTTTTATAGTTATTCAATTTTAAGAGAATAAAAGATTGAAAATAATTTAACACTATTACATGTGTATAATGAACTTAACTGAATTCTTTGCTAATTATTAAGCATATAAATAAATAATCAAATTATTCTTTCATTATAGAAAACAGAAACATTACATTTTTTAATAAACGGAATTTGCTTCAATAAAATTAATTTGCAGTTAGAAAGTCGGGAGGCAAGTAAAAAGGAAAAAAAAAATGATGATAGTTATTTTTATAATAAATTTTATAATTAATTAAAGGCTTGTGTCAAGTGTCAAGTGAATTTCGAAAAATGGTTTTGGAATGAATGTAAAGAATAATTATATTATATTCACCTGCTTATGTAACAAATCCCTCCTTCGGCCAGGTGGTTCTTTCGCTAAAATAGGTACTAATACTCCCAGACAAGATTGGAATTTTTCTAACGCAAGGGTGTAATTCCCCTCAGCGAGGTACTGCTCGGCGACCTCCCCGATCTCGAGTGCATCCGCCATGTTTATTGTACTTTTGCTAAGCGTTCCTAACGGGAAACCATGGAACGTATCATTTTTTTACTGTTTCCACATATATCTCCGTCTTTAATTAACTAAATTATGGGACTTAATAATTTAAACGATGCTTTATCTTATTATCTCATAATATGCCAGTAAAGTAACATTTTCGAATCTAATTGTAAATAAAATACTTTGAAATCTGTAATATCTGTAATAAACGTGTCTATTACAGACTTCATAAAAATTTGTTTACGCACGTAGTTCAAAATCCAGGAACGACGATCTACTAGTTAAGGACGGCACTCTCTGAACCGTCGAAGAGCTGCCTTTATCTTTCTTACTGTCGCTGTCGGCGCAGAACGCTTTCAGCGTTTCCGCTCTGCCAATGTAATCGTTCACATGGGACCGCAGAACTTCTCTGCGTTTCAAGTCAGTCTCACCTAACGGAATTAGCATCCTGTCACGACGAGACAATCAGACTTATGTAGTAATTTCTCCCAAATCGCGAGTAGGGGTCGTTATCTAAGCGTGTGATTTAAGGTACGTTTTCACGTGACAGTAGTGCTATGACAAATACGACATGTATAAGAAATACACGGCGAAATAGCTTGCCTGTTCCAGAAAGCGGTTTGTTTAAAGGCAGCTTCTCATTTGTAGTTTATAAGTTTGAGAACCACTTGAAAGGTTCGAAGTGTATGGCCATGACGGCAGACGTAGGCTAGATGCACAGATTTCTATGTATGTAAATACTATATACTATAATAGACCGCTAACGTCCATAATTTGGCGTTGAAAAAAGTGATGCGAGTGGTGGGAGGTCCGCCATATGCAATGTAGGTAAATCAGAGTAGAAATGCCCATGGTGGAATAAGACAAGGTGAACCATTCCCGAGATGCGTAGTGGTTCAAAAGTAGTGGGAGAACTGTCAATCAATTAGGCTCTGACCCAAAACCTGGAAATCCAGTATGGCTGTTTTTGCACGCATGCGTAATGATACCTCCGAGAAATAAAAGGGATAGAGGCATCACGTGACTTTCAGGATTCTATAACCCTACTAAAACGATGCCTTTACTGAATCTCACTTTACGCCTTCATTTCTCATGGAATCAAGACAAAATACAGCTCATTTTGTAGTTAAAGATGTCTTTCAACGCAGGCTGGTCCTCATATTGCTCAGAACACTCTTTAAAAGACATAAAACTATTAAATTGTTTGTTACGTTTGAAATACGCAGGACAAGTTTTGGGTCAGACGCTTATTGGTTGCCCAAACCAGGCCTGGGGAAATCGTGGCCCGCGGGCCACACGGTCTCCGTTCCCCTCCTGCCGAGCTCTCCCCACTACATCCACTTGATTCTGCCGCTGTGTGACACTACAGTGAGAGCATTGCACAGGTATGTCTGTGTGCGGAGCAGCGGGAATGGTGAGGGAAATCGTAGCCTACTGGAAGGGGAACGCCACACTAATGGAAGGAGTAGCACAGCGACGTCGGGGAGAATTTCCCCGGGCCTGGCCCAAACCATCCAGCCGCCATTATGCGCAATGGTTCACCTCGTCTTATTCCACCATGGAAATGCCATAGTAAAAGTGGTAGAAGGAACGCTGAGCCAATCAAATTGACGGCTACATTTAGTGATGCCACTTCTTCCCTACACGTAAGTAGGTCTGCGGTATGGCAAGGCGCGCGATTTGGGAGAGATTACTATAAATTGTAAATCGTCGTCGCCTCGCTTACTTGTCATTATAGGAATAAAGTATCTTAGAGCGTCGCAGTAGAGGTGAAATGCCTCCTTGGGATTCTTATCGGCGTCCATTTTAACCGCTTTCTGCACCAATTCCACTGCCTTGTCGTAATTTTCCTTCGTCGGCGTGTGCGCGAGATCTAGGAAACTATGGGCGAAGAAATCGTCGAACGAGATCCTCTCATTGGGGTCGTGCTTCAGCAGGGACGTAAGAAGGTCCTTGCATTCGGGCGATACGTGAGACCCTTGCGGCAACTGTTCGACGTTGCAAAATTGGTTTAACGGAAAGTTTTTATTTGAATCTTTCATATGCAAGTATTTGAAAGTATTTGAAAAATAAAATTTCCGGAATAACTGCATGAATACATCAATTTTGTGCATAAATAAATTGTACTGATTTAGTTTTCTACTGTTCGAAGATTAGACGTTGAAAGACTGCCGACAAGCTAAAACAGCAGCGGGGAAAGAGGAATTGTTCACGAAACATGGAAAACAGTTTCAATAAAATTTAATAAACTGCAATAAATTTCCTTCTTTTAAGTTTAAAATGGTGCACCTTTGGGACTCCGAAAAGTACAAATACGGTCCTGCCTTCAGAGTAAGTGTAGGTATTACTGCGGATGTCCCGATTTACTGCGGATATTGATCAAGCAAATAATACTGAATGTTGAAAGATACGTAATATCCTGAAAATAAATGATAAAATTTGTTAAGACTTAATTACATTTTATATTTTCAATTTTTATCCAGTATTGGGTATAGCACTGTAAGTACATCACGTGTGTTCATTATTGCAGACTGTTAACTGCATAGTCTGCATATCCTAACCTCAAAACGAACAGCGCTGCGTGAATCACAGCTGCAAGTTTAAAAATTACACTTATTTTCGAAATCGAATTTCTCGAAAACTGAGGGTAATGGCGACAAACGGTTTGCAGATTTGTATTCAGCGCATAAAAATCTATAAAAAAATGACCATTGAATGTTAGAAGTTCAGATGGCCGTTGTATAGTCCCACAGAGCACACGATATCCTGAGGATAGCCCAAAATGTCCCAGACCGACCAAGGCGATCCTAGGGATATCCCACCAGGATATCTTAGGATATCCCAGTGGGATATCCGTAGGATATCGTAAAATAACCTAGGGACATCCTAGGATATCGTAGGATATCCCATCACGATATCCTAAGATATCTCATCAGGATATCTCTGAGATATCGCATACGGATGTCCTAAGATATCTCACCAGGATATTTCTTAGAACGTTGCAAAATGTCATAGGGCAGAGCTCGACGAAAGAAGAAGAAGAAAGTAGATGACGTAGCCTTCAAATACTTGCTGAAACGAACAAGTAATTTCGACCATTGCTGTAGTTTATGGATTATGTTAATTGGTATAAAATTTTCAAATTCTGTTCTACGTTTACGAATTTTTGCGAATCGATCTATAACCTAACCTCGAAGGTTAACCTAATAGCTAACCTGGATCCGTCACTGTATACTATCAAGTAAATGTATTTTTACTATGGTATCGGAACTTTCAGGTCAACTTATATGAGCAAATAATATAACACGAAACAACGGGACAGTTTAACCGAGCTGATAAAGGTGCAGCTTTGTCAGTTTGTCGCAAGTTTTTCAAGGTTCACCTGTTCAAATTCCGTCCTGTGAGTTTTCCTTTTTCACCACCTTCTCCTACGATTTGAGATGTGTACAATTTACAACGATGATAAATATACGACACAGAGAGATAATAAACGCCACGAGAAAGATAAAGTAAATTTGGAACCAAGCTAAAATTATTTTTTTATATATCCGTAGGATGTCCGTCTGGGATATCCGTAAGATATCACAAAGGTGGACACTTTCACATCCCCTGAATATCCCACGGATATCCCAGACCAACCAGGGATATCCCTGGGATATCGCGATATCCCAAAATGACGTCCCCGATATCCGTGGGATATCTTGTGCTGTGTGGGGTGTTATTCCATCTTTTTTTTTTTTAATGGAATCAGTAGCGTTCAACCTTTTTTTTTAAAAAAAAAAGAAGCTACTTTTATTCATTTGAACGCTTTATCGAGCACTTTGAAGTTAACCTATGCTAAAAGTCCGCAGTAATATCCACTCTTACTTACTCTATCAACAACTCATATTCGTCCTATCAAAGCCGCGAGTAAAAAGAAACCGAAACCATAAACGACGTAGCCAGCAAAAAATGTATACCGACTAAACGCCGCAATCTGCAATATATCCTCACTCATTCGTTGGATGTTCACTCAGTTTAGATTCATTTTTATTTGTTTTATTTCCAAAGGAGCGAAGATATTCGAAAAATTCACCAAACGGTAAAAGAACGTGGAATACTATTGCAATCGCGATCACCTTAATAGGCCGCAACTCCTTGATCTTCTCGGCCAGTTCCTGAAAACTGCTGCTGGAATAGGGAGCCTTGCCGAAGAGGCATTCGTACATGATCACCCCGACGCTCCACAAATCGACGCGCGCGTCGTATCTGTGTTTCAGCAGAATTTCGGGCGCCATGTACAGTGGGGATCCTCGGACGGTGAACTTGTGCTCCGAGTCGGAGAGGTACTGTGCGAAACCGAAATCTGAAACGGAAAGATTCGTCAGACCAGAGCGATTAGACCTGGTCCAGACCTGAGCAGCGAACGAGTGCCCAGCTATTAATGCTTGCCTGCCACATCTGTGCGTACAGGGCGATTCTCCCACCAATGGAATCGAAAGTTAAAGTCAATGCCGCCGCCTACACCAGCAACGAAAAACCTAGTTTATCAAGAATAGAAATATACAAACAAAACACAAGTCTTTTCAAAGGGAGCGCTTAGTAAAAATTGAAAAACTTTCCTTGGCGTCCCTAGCATTAACTTTTAGAGAGCCGGCATTTTTCCATTTTTGAATTTTTTTCGAAAAATGTATGCATATATGCAACCTATACATACTGTAGAGTCGCCGCATTTCTTCCTACCCACTATATTGGCCAGTCCGGCCCGGTACAGCACGAAAAATATTGAAACTTTTCAGAACTGGAATTTTACAGTGTTGCCAATCTGAACAAGGCTAAATGAGTAACAGCCGTAATAACATTTATGTATAAACTTTCCTTTGGCGTAACCCAGAGCTAACGACGTGGACGTAGAAAGTTTTGTAGCTCCTTTATTCGTTTTGTTTTTTTGTTTTATAATGTTTTTCTATTACTAGTTTTGTATTTTATAATTTTTTTGTTTTTTCTGGTTTTGTATTTATGTCTTCTGATGTGAAAAAGAAGAAATAGAAGCATAATGGAATTTTTCTTCAGTAAATGTTTGTTATCAAAAATATATTTTGCAGAAAGAAATGAGAATGCAGACAAGATCGTATTACGTATATCTATCGTAACGAACCAGATTCAGCAACTAAACTCAATCATATATGCTTCTCAAACACACACAGATTCGTGTACAGTATAACGTGAGTTCTTACAATGCGAATTCCTATAACGCGCCAAAGATATTGCGACTACTGTTTTCATATAACGCGATTTTTCGTACAATGCGCCAAGTAATAAAACGTACAAGATATTTATTTATACATATTTGATAAAACGTAGAAAATAAAAGTTGGCATAGCAATAATTATTTCAAATATGTTACTTTAGATTATACGCGTTATACGAGAAAAATTCCCGTACAGCACGATTTTCTATAGCGCGTAACGTATTAACCGCGTTATACTAGACTTTACTAGAGTCTACTTATAGGGTAACTGTGTCTTATTTCAGCCCCTACCCAATAGTCAGCCTCCCTGAAAGTAAATTAATTAGAATAAGAAACAGCAACAAAATTTTAAACAATCAACTTACTATTATCATCAGCCTTCCCCCTCCTTCTAATCTAATGTGTACCCCTAACCTTTGAAAATATTAACTATAGTAAACTTTGTTGCGGAAGTAATTGGATTGTTGACGACTGGTGCGAAAATTTGAATTATTTTAGTACTGTAAACGGCACATCGAAATAGTGTATATTATCAATAAAACAAAGTTTTGTGCATTATCATTTTGTATACGCAGTCAGTAACATTCAAATAAGTTGTTTGTGTGGTCATAACTGCATCTAAAAGATTAATATGTACATATTTTCGAAGTGGCCGACTATTGGTATTAAAAATACAAGGAAAACCAATAATCGTCAGAAATGGCTAATTTGAACCCTATTTATCAAGCAAATGAACCTTACTTTTCCGAGTACATATTTCTTTCTTATTGCTTCCTGTCAGAATTTATAAAAATCCAATAGTCGGCCGTCAAAAACACAAGGCGGCTGAAAATTGGTACCTAAGCAGTTCATTAGTCGGCTGTTCATAATTTAAACATTTAAAAGTTTTGGAAAAAACGTGTTTTTGGATTTTGAGTAAACTCAACAGTAATCAAACAATACCATCTAAAATGTACCGAATTTGCAGACCAAGCCTATGCCGAAATTGATAACAAAATATTTATTTGCCCTTTGTGTTCCAAATAAACTATTTTATTTATACTCATCTTTCTTTATATTTTCATATTAATGTGTACTGCTACTAATTCCTTGTACACTAATGGGAATTCTTTCCCGTAAATAAATAAATAAATATTTTTCTACCTCATCGTTTATAAAGAAAAAGATTAATATTTTTTCGTTTGTTCTTTAAAAATAAAGGTTTATGTTTTGTTGAATTTTTTATGCAATTGTTTAATAGAAATAAAGATTTATGTTTTGTTGAATTTTTTATGCAATTGTTTAATAGAAATAAAGATTTGTTTTGTTTTGTAGTAATTTGATCAATTATAATTACCTATAATAAGGCTGACTATTGGAAAAAGGGACATTTTCACATATTTTATACATTTCGACTATAAATTATTGTACTATTAAAATAACTATTTAGATATTTGAAAAGTATAGGCTTTAAGGAATTGAATTATATAAATATTATATAGAAAATAATATATTAATAATAACAACACTTTAGCTAAATTTTCATTCTGTCTTAAATGGCCGACTACTGGAACATTTACCCTATGCATAAGCACACGAAATATTCTTATAAATGCACAAATGCACAGTTGTCCATTTTGGACCACTATAATGGCCACCGGCCACTCCGACCCTCTAAAGGTTAAGCGCCTTATGCCTTTCATTACCAGCATAATACTCTAATAGCATTTTGGTCAATCAAATATGCTACTAGGGTACATTCCGCAGGACCTGATTATAATATAATCGATGTTATTCGCTCGCCCAGTTTCCAACAATAATATTGATCCAAAAGTGAGACATCGTTGTCTACTGATCGACGTCTACTGTTAACCGCGCAGAAGACTAAAACTCGACTCTCTGTTAGCAAAAGTCGGGAGAAAATGGGACTTTCGCACGTGGAAATACTAGACATTATTGAGTTTAGGTCAGCACTCTGCTCGCTAAAATGTTCAGGTCTGAACAAGGCTTTAGGCCAAGTCCAAACACATGCAACTTGGAAGCCGAAGGTATATACGCAGAACCATGCACAGAGTGATGCGCAGTAGGGATGTAGGCATACCTCAATGAACCGAGCGGCTCAAATTGGAAGCGAGCGGCTTGAAAGGACCTGAGTAACTCGAATTACATATTTCGAGCGGGTTGAAACGTTCGAACGATCTGCAGAAGAATCGGATTGGACGGTCCGAGTATCCGAATAGGTCGTATACCTATCTTTCTTATGTTAGTGTTATTTATTAAGAACTATTAGCTAGGAGAAAAACGTACATAGGCTATATGTTTGTTTATAAATTAAATTAGCTGGTCACCTTATTCGTCTATATGTTTGTTTCAATAAATCAATCTGCTAGTTTGTTTGAATTATAGCACTTTACATATAGTTTAATATAAGTTCCATCTCGTCGCTGTTTTCGAAAACATCCTAGTTACTCATATCTTAGGCCGGGGTCCCACTAGAGAAAAGCGCGGCGCGCACGGTTCTGAAAACCAGCTGAAAAAGTCGATTTTCACGAGCAGATTCGTCCTGAAGTACTTAAAGTACTCTGTCAAGGCGCGCTTGGTACTTGAGGATGAGTCTGCTTGTAAAAATCGACTTTTTCAGGTGATTTTCAGGGCTGTGCGCGCCGCGTTTTTCTCTAATGGGACCCCGACTTTACGTTAGTCACTAAGGGCCTAAAGTTCACTCTCTCCCCACTAAAATCTGTTACATATGTATAGCTCTCCAAAAACGTGCCAGGTCTCATTCAAGTGTACAATTTCTGGGTGTGATCACCCCCCGTTACGAAATTCGAAAAAGGAAAGTGATTCGTCAATTGACCAGATGGAGGAAGACTGGAACGTCCTCAGTGGTGAAGGAGGAAGCCTCCTCTTCAGGTCATTGCGACCGTAGAAAAATTTGGAAAGAAAGAAACATTACATACTATTGCCCAAAGAGGATTAGATAGAGCGGAAGGTCCCATAAGAGCCCTATGTTAAAAGTGTATCTCATTTTGTAACGCCCTCAAACGGCTCAGAGGACGAACTATCCAACCATCCCCTTACCCCGCAAACCGCACTCTATCCCCACCACAGCCATTCAATTCATGGTCCGATTTACTATAAGCTCTACTAAATTTTCTTTCTGGATCTGAAATTTCAAGTTCGGAGTTTGAACTTGTAATTTCCCTCCAAAATCTAATGTTCAAGAATATGAAATATTAATTTATATAGGCATGTACACGTTAGATTATTAGGAAGAAAATAAAATACAAATGAAAAGTATATATTGAAATTTATTTTTAAAATTAATATACATACATGCTACATACAGCTGACATACACACACACATATTTTCCTTGCCTTTCTTTCTACAAATGCAGTAATTCATAGGCATTTTTAAAAACACTCCTGAACACCTCTTTGCTCTGACCACTCTAACCGATTCTACTACAAATCACTACAAATATTGTAATGAAAAATGGCGTAGCATTGGTGGCGTGGGTTGGAGTCGGTACGCATAAGAAAAATACAAGAAAGGAAATAGGATTGAACAATTTCTAAAAATACTTCGCCCTTTGAGATACTAGATGGAGCTGTAAAAGGAGGCTACAGAACCTTCCGCTCTATCTAATCCTCTTTGCTATTGCCCGCACACTTGATGGCATTCGTCCTCCAAGCTAAAACTGTAGCGGGGAAAGGGGAATCATCCACTCACAATTGCCCGATTCTTGGCAGTGACGTTACAATGTGACGTCGGGCAATGTGAGTGGATGATTCCCTTTTCCCCGCTACAGTTTTAGCTTCGAGGACGACTGCCATCAAGTGTGCGGGCAATAGTACTTCGGACTAGCGGGACCTAGCGCGAGTGTTTTTTTGTTGTTGCCGTTTTTTATGGCCATAGCCATAACCTCGAACCGAGGCTGTCCTCGTGCGTTATACTGACCGCGACGACAATATGGTCCGTCGATGGCTTTCCACGGAAGTTTTTGTCCTTCCGATAACGAAAAACGTTCAGCTTGAGGATTGAAATATTCAATATTCTAAAGGACGTTTTCTTGCGAGTAATAAAACATCTGGTGGTCGAATACGGTGTGAACCGTTACCGGACGGCACATGTACCATGTACCATCCGTCACTGTGAATATCCAAACGTGTACAAATTTACATAAAAATTGCATAGAAATCCGCAGTGTAAATAGAAATCAGTTTATTAACTTTTCCTTACACATAAAAATCATTGTGTAGAAATTCGTGCTAGTTGAAATGGAAGTTATTAATCGGAAATGTTTGAAAAAATATTTTATAATACTTTCTGAACAATAACATTAAGCTTAAATGATTTTTGATGTACAAAATATTATTTTTCTAGAACCAATTCTTTTCTTTCATTAATACCTTTATTAATAACTTTTGTTAAGCAAGAATCTATATAAATAAAATGATAGCAGGGTTTCGATGTGCGCGCATCACGCAAAAACTACTGCATAGATTTTCATCAAACTTTTTTATTTCTATTCTTTCGACTCTTGGTCTCAACATAGGACAAAAATTATTTCGATATTAAAGTTTTTACACGTAGACGACAACGATGGCCTCGGCGGCCGCAATGGCCACGTGTCACCATCAGTTGCCGCCAGAGGGACTTCGAACTCCTTCCCTTCTCGCAAGTCCTATTATTCAGACTCTAGCATATAAAGCCCGTCGCAAGTCAATATTGTATCCCGTATCGCTTCTGAGCTTTACGCAATGGATTTTAATAAAGTTTTCTACGCAAGCGAGCTCTACGCAAGCGAGCCAACAATAACCCCACTCGCGAGCTCGCGAAGCGAGCGAGCAACACCGAGTAGCTAGTTATGAAATATTTTAACAGCTTCCGATTGATAACCAGTGATGCCAAAAACGTGGGACGTGGGACAAACGGCTACCCCCACCATGACGTCCCACGGTCTCCCACTTTGCGACCCTCGCTCTACGCATACATACCCAACTGCTCCTATCCGTGTGCGCTTGCCTGTTCGGCTTCGTTCGGCGTAACTCGGTGGTTCTCGCCGTCAGTCGGCGATTCTCTCTTCTCATGGAAAATTCGCGTTTCTGAATCCCGAGCCCGAGCGACCGAGCGGATAAGGCAAAATCGAGAGACAGACAATCTAGCCGGCGCGTCGCGGCACGACAGCTTTACTTTCTTTTCTTCTATTATTCTTTAATTCCACTTTTTATCTTCTTTGTAAATATATACTCGAAAATTACTAATTTGCAAAGCATTTTCGAATTTATATATTTTGTTAATGTTATTATTTAATTAGTTATTCGCGATATTAAACATTCTTGTGTCGAAACAAAGGTAAACAACTGATTAAAAATGTAATTGTAATTATAAGTATAATACTACAAAATAAAATACAAATACTAATATAAATTTATTTTTTATTTATTAGTTAATTCCATCATGTTTTAATTTTGTGTAGACACTTTTTTCATGTAGAAATTGTTTAGATTTTTAAGTTAATAAAAAACCCAATAAACGGTTGAAAATATCAATTTTGTATTTCAGGAATGGCGGAACTATAATCATATTCTTACATAGTATTACAGGGTGAAATATGTCCCTGAGACAAATGCAACTTGCACAAAGAATCATTCGATAGGTTGTAATAAAAAAACAATTTTTTAATCATTTTCAGTCCTGTATTTCTATGGGGAAGGGGAAGAGGGTGGTAAATGGTACAAATATAAATTGATGTTTTTGCCTAATTTCTCTTAGGCTATCGTATGGAAAATGTTTAAAAAAATTGAAGACATGTTAGTTACTGACAAGGTGTAGGCACGAGCCGTATAATCGCTTTTGGAACGGCATTATATAGAAGTTGTAGTGTACACATAGTATTAAAAACCATTTCGGCTTTCTTCAGAATGGGCCTTAGTTTTTGAGATATTTTAATTTAAAGTTTTTTATGTATCACTAGTACAGTTGCATTAACGTTAGAACCAAGAGCGGTGCGTAGCTGTGGCGCTAGGGTATAAGTTTACCACGCAGAAGTCCTAGGGTTTCGATTCCCCCGCATGTGGGTGTAAAAATTTTTTTCCTTTTTTTTTATTTTCTTATTCATTTTTTATGTATTATACATTTAGTTTTGCAATGGAAGTGTAATCTCTTATACATTTCTTATTAATATATTGTACTGATTGTATTGCGCAAGTTACATACTGTAACAACTTTTTCTAATCATTTCTTCTACGAATGTGTTTACATTATTGTACTAGGGAAATGTTCTTTTTGGCCTGCTTCACAATCGTAGACGTCAAAACATTCGGTATGAAGAATTTACGAAAAAGAACATTTCCCTAGTACAATAATGTAAACACATTCGTAGAAGAAATGATTAGAAAAAGTTGTTACAGTATGTAACTTGCGCAATACAATCAGTACAATATATTAATAAGAAATGTATAAGAGATTACACTTCCATTGCAAAACTAAATGTATAATACATAAAAAATGAATAAGAAAATAAAAAAAAAGGAAAAAATTTTTACACCCACATGCGGGGGAATCGAAACCCTAGGACTTCTGCGTGGTAAACTTATACCCTAGCGCCACAGCTACGCACCGCTCTTGGTTCTAACGTTAATGCAACTGTACTAGTGATACATAAAAAACTTTAAATTAAAATATCTCAAAAACTAAGGCCCATTCTGAAGAAAGCCGAAATGGTTTTTAATACTATGTGTACACTACAACTTCTATATAATGCCGTTCCAAAAGCGATTATACGGCTCGTGCCTACACCTTGTCAGTAACTAACATGTCTTCAATTTTTTTAAACATTTTCCATACGATAGCCTAAGAGAAATTAGGCAAAAACATCAATTTATATTTGTACCATTTACCACCCTCTTCCCCTTCCCCATAGAAATACAGGACTGAAAATGATTAAAAAATTGTTTTTTTATTACAACCTATCGAATGATTCTTTGTGCAAGTTGCATTTGTCTCAGGGACATATTTCACCCTGTAATACTATGTAAGAATATGATTATAGTTCCGCCATTCCTGAAATACAAAATTGATATTTTCAACCGTTTATTGGGTTTTTTATTAACTTAAAAATCTAAACAATTTCTACATGAAAAAAGTGTCTACACAAAATTAAAACATGATGGAATTAACTAATAAATAAAAAATAAATTTATATTAGTATTTGTATTTTATTTTGTAGTATTATACTTATAATTACAATTACATTTTTAATCAGTTGTTTACCTTTGTTTCGACACAAGAATGTTTAATATCGCGAATAACTAATTAAATAATAACATTAACAAAATATATAAATTCGAAAATGCTTTGCAAATTAGTAATTTTCGAGTATATATTTACAAAGAAGATAAAAAGTGGAATTAAAGAATAATAGAAGAAAAGAAAGTAAAGCTGTCGTGCCGCGACGCGCCGGCTAGATTGTCTGTCTCTCGATTTTGCCTTATCCGCTCGGTCGCTCGGGCTCGGGATTCAGAAACGCGAATTTTCCATGAGAAGAGAGAATCGCCGACTGACGGCGAGAACCACCGAGTTACGCCGAACGAAGCCGAACAGGCAAGCGCACACGGATAGGAGCAGTTGGGTATGTATGCGTAGAGCGAGGGTCGCAAAGTGGGAGACCGTGGGACGTCATGGTGGGGGTAGCCGTTTGTCCCACGTCCCACGTTTTTGGCATCACTGTTGATAACTTCTAGTTTAACTACGAAAAATTTCTTCACACTGATTTTTATGCATATGGAAAAATGAATAAACTGATTTCTAAGTTGCGGATTTTAATGCAATTTTTATGTAAATTTGTACAGGTACGAATAAAAAATAAATGCTTGAATAACAATGTGTCTCGCCCGCAATAAGGACCCAAAAGCACGTTTTTATCAGTTTGCTAATTCAAGAGTTAAAATTGGAGAAAAGTGAACACTACATTTCAAAGTGCTGTAAAATAGAAAATGTTTAAAATTTTCAAAAATCTAAAAATATTAGTTCAAAAATGAGATTTTAAGAGAAAAGTGTTAAAATTCTACTTGCTGTGCTATTTAACTATGCGTTGTCCTATCCAAATAGCTGTAAATTTGTAAATTTTAAGAATTCAAACAAATCCTGCTACAGATATATTTACGAATATTGTATATTTAAAAAAAAAAAAAAAAAAAAAATGTAGATACTTGAAAAATCGTGAAGTGTTACGTGGAACACCCTGTATATACATGTGTTACACACATATAAATGTAATAATAATAATATATGTATATATATTTTTTCCGTTTAGTTATTCGCTCATAAATTTATATTCTCCCATTTAGATTGCGTTATTGAGTTAGGTTTTCTTTAAAAAACTAAAAAACTACTGGACCGAATTAGAACAAAATCTAATCAGATTTCATATCTAATCAAACATCATCGATCATTTTAATCTCGTTATTAGTTTTTTAGAAAACGTTAACGAAAAATTTGATCACATACGTACGTACGTACATACATCATACATCATACATACGCGCGCGCGTGCACACACACACACGCGCGAACAGTTTGTTCAAAATGACCCCAATGACCTTGAAATATGAAAATCTGCCACAAAATCGATTTTCAGGGTCATTACAATAACTTTCCTATAAATCGGGAAGTTAAAAATAGAAATAAAAAAATGTTTCCAATTTTCTAGACTATACATATACATATAGAAGGGAATCTTTAAGCAAGGGAATTTTTTTCAATTACTTATGAAAGAAATTTACAAAATATTTCTAAGTATTTCCGAATCATCGATTTACTTTATTTATTGGCAATTATCACTACTTATTAATATTAGCTCAAAACAAATAAAATCCTACAAAATAAGAGGCAGAGAAAAAAGAGAAAAGTGAAAAGAAAGACAAGGTAAAATAGTGAAAAGTATATGACTTTGTTTGCACCTACAAAATTAGAAAAGTAATGTTCCTAATAAATAATATTAAGAAAGTTGTACAATTAATTTGGATACTCGAATCCTCTGAGCCGAGTCTTTCGAATGTATCAAACAGGTCGGAACAATTCGAGCTACTCGATTCTCTTTCGAGCCGCTTGGTTTTCTCCAGCCGCTCGCTTCCAATTCTAGCCGCTCGGTTCTTTGGGATATTCGGATCGGTCGCTTTTTCGAGTCGAGTAAAACTCGGTTCGCTTTTTCCGGGTATTCCACAGCTCTAGTGCGCAGCCAATATTCCGCCCACAGTAATAGACGGAGAGCTGGCTACGAAAATTCTAACATCATTTCATCAAGTTTCGTCAAGTTTCTTACCTTAAACTTAAACGATACAGGCCGTACTACCAATGACAAAACAAAAAAAATTTATTTTATTAAATGAAACCACATAGTTTTTAATTCATTGATCGATGCAGTTAATAACCGTTAGTTTGGGAGATATTTTAACTTTTAGTAACAAGATTTTAACTTTTAGTAATACAAGATAAGTTTCCATTGGGTTATCTTCCATTGGGTTAGCCGGACCTAGACGAGTGTAATGTAAAGGTAGAAACGTACTAAATACGTGCAACATCGAAAGCAAATACGCGCAGTGTGCAGCCAATATTGCGACTACGGTAAGTTGCGCGTCAACCCATAAATATCGACCCTTTTCGACCGTTCCAAGAGCGTTCTGCAACGCGCGTTGCATGTGTTATGTGTATCCAGCTTAACACGCATCACAACGTGTAACACAACAGGATTCGTGCGTGTGGACGCGATACGTGCGCTCGCCATGCGTCCATGTTCGTGTTCAGTTGCACGTTGTGTTGTGTATCACTAAGCTATGACGGTCGTTGCGAAGGACACAGCAACGGACGTTTGACGCTCGTGCGACCCGGCCTTAAGTTACGCGTCAACCCATAGCAATTGCGTGCGTTGCACGTGTTTGGAGAAGACTTCAAATTCGATTGGACGACTCCGACGTACCTCCAACTTTCAATGTCAACCGAGGCCGTTTCGTTAGCAGTAGATTCTGGGGCTTCAGGTCCATGTGACAAACTCCGTGGTCGCGCAAGTAACGAAGAGCGAGCGCCAGCTGCTGCAAAAATCGTCGGCAGATCGGCTCTGGTAGCGCGTGACGTTTCCTTATGAAACTCGATAGGTCACCACCGTCGCAGTACTCCATTACGATGTATATGTGCCTACAGTACGCTGGATGATAAAAACGTGTGTATTGTGGCTACTCGGTATAAGCTAGTCACTGTTTCAGCCATTTCTGTTTCCTTTCTTGCAATTATGTATCCTAAATATCCTTCGATTTCCTATCAAGTTCTCGAACTCGGAAATTATAGCCCGGTCTCCCCTACCATGGTGGAAGTAGACAAGGTGTCCCATTCACGAAGGTGCGCTGTATTAATGCGCAATACTTCAGAAATAGTGGAGAACCGCCAGCGATTCAGAAAAGCCTCTAAATTGAAAAATCCAATATAGGTGCTACTCTGCGCCGCAAACTGGGACAAATACCTATTCTAAGTGGAAAAAACTCATGAATCGTTCTGTGTTGTTTACAGTATACAGTCTGATATTATTTGAAGACTTAAAACATGATTTTATAGTATTTTTTTAGTGTTTATTATAATGTTTTCAAGGTACAAAAATGCGTTAAATAAATAATTTTTTATTTATATTTGACGAAACGAATTTGAAATTGGCGAATTTAAACGAATTAAGATTATATAAGTTTGAAATATGCGCATACAATTTTGGGAGTCTTTCTGATTGATTATTCTATCATCCAACCGCCATTATGCCCAATGGCACACCATATCCTACTTCCACCATAGGTAGTTACCACCGCCATTAGACGCAATAGGACACCTTGTTTACTTCTAATATGGGGTTGTTCTACCATCTAGCCGCTAGTATGCGCAATAGAACACCTTGTCTATTTCTACTATGGGTTGTTCTACCATCCAGCCGCCGTTAGGCGCAATGAGACATCCTGTCTATTTCTAAGATGGGATTGTTCTACCATCCACGTGCTATAATATGTAATGGAACACCCTGCCTACTTCTGCCGCGGGTTGTTCTACCATCCAGCCGCCGTTAGGCGCAATGGGACATCCTGTCTATTTCTAAGATGGGGTTGTTCTACCATCCACGCGCTACAATATGCAATGGGACACCCTGCCTACTTCTGCCGCGGGTTGTTCTACCATCCAGCCGCCATTAGGCGCAATGGGACACCCTGTATACTTCTACTATGGGTTATTCTACGATTCAGCCGCCATTAGAGGCAATGGGAGACCTTGTCTACTTTTACTATGGGTTATTCTATCATTCAGGCACTATAACACGCAATGGGACATCCTCTCTACTTTCACCATGGGTTGTTCTATCATCCAGTCGCGATTAGGCACAATGGGACACCCTATCGACTTCCACCATGTCCCCTACATGGCATTTGTAGCTCTTTCTAACCATAGACAGGGCAGATATATACTTGAATAGATCAAGGCACAACTAACCCTTCGTCCCAGAAAAAGTCTCGCATCTCGACGATGTGTTCGTGCTTCAATATTTTGAGGAGATTGATTTCCGTGACGAGATTATCGACGGCGGATTTGGAGAGCGACGATTTGTCGATGCGCTTGATTGCGACCATCTCTCGGCATCCATCCTACAATACGACCAACAATAGCATAGGTTAGTCGCCTTGAGATAACTCGCTGCCACCGAGCCTCGATGCAACCCTCATTTCTGGCCACATTTCAAACCAGTCGTGTCGTTCGCGTTGCTATCGCGTGACCAACGATCGACAGTTTCCAGCGTTTCTCGATCGAGATACAGGATTTTCGATCGCGCCGAAGGTCAGTATTTTCGTTCGCGTAAACAAAACCGACGCGGGCGATTTCCGGGGTGCCAGTAAAGCAGATCCCTTCAGGGAAGCGCGGTGCTCCGATGCGAAAACTTCTCTCGAATGAACTGTATACCGGAAAGTGTCACACTACTTGATTTTATTTCTTGCGGTTAATAATATTCGTTCATATAGCGCGCGTTCCGGTTCACAAGTGTCTCCAGTTCACAAAAAAGAAATTAATTGTACTGTGATAGCTAGAATTACTATTCATTTGAGACTTCATGGTGTTTTTATGGTTTTGAAGTATTCGTCGCCTGCAAGAGGACCCGACTGCAACGCCCAGCGATTGCGCATGCATTGCGGGGCGATGTTTCAGTGTCAGTGCCAAAGTGTTGTTAACACTTGATTGCGTACCATAAACTGAACCTCCTTTGCACCAGTTTTTCGGCTTTTGCATGTTATGTAACAACAAATTTGTATTTTAATGGTTTAAACAAATTTGAATTATTCAATTTTTGTTTTCTTTTTGTACTAAATGAAACTGTGTGAATGTATGAACCATAACTTGGTAGAAAATTACTCGCCTGACTTATATTGATACATTATTCTATTTTAGTGCAATATTAATTCAGCAGATATGTATTTGAATATTCAAACGTCAGTAGAATTCGAATTTGATATTTGAATAATGCAAATGTTTAAATATTATGTCAATAATAAAAAGTATTCGATTATTAAAATAATTATGAGTATTCGAATATACATTAATAGAACACATTAATTTTTAACTAATCTTACCACAATAATGAAAAAGTTTCGCATAACTAATCCACAAATCATTTTCTATTAATTAAGAAAAACACCAGAGGAATATAAAATCATGTAAACGCAATGAATCTTGCATTAAATTCTCTCCGTATTTGACACACATAAATCATTTTTTATTACAGTATATAAATAATTTTAAAAAGTTATAAAACTTCGAACGATAATCCGTCACTGCACTGCAGTGTTTCACTCGAAACCCGCCATCGAAGAAGACGAAAAGCACTAGGAAATGCAGTATGTATATCGATAAAATAATCCCTATACGGAATAAGAAAACGCGAATCCGATCATAAAACCATATAAAACCGTATGATGACAGGGATGACATTCAGAGGCGGATTTAGAGAGTTGGCGGCCCTAGGCTAACAAGTATCTGCCACCCTTTCCTATTTCATTCTCATACGAGACATTTTATTTTAGACCCGAATCTATGCAATTATTATCAACGAAAAAATAAAAAGTCGGAGGCAGAAACATTGTATTATCTTTTTCAATTTCTGTCGCGCGAAATTTGCTGCCACCGAAAATTTTAGCTACTTAACTTATTATGTAAATCTGCCTCTGATGAGAGTTCTAAAACGGCGAAAAAAGACACGTTTAGTAATTTAATCAAGTAGCAAGCAGCTACATTGTTTTACTAAATTACTCGACTAAATTTCAGTGTTCATACATAATAAATTACCAAAATACTTACCATTCGACTAACTAAACGTGTCTGTTTCAGCCTTTACGGATTGAGGGAATTTCGAGATACGGCACTGGCGTCGTATGTTTTGCACGATTCTGCTTCGAACCTCAAACCCAGTACGTACCTTTTTGAATGCTTTGTAGACGACCGCGTAGCTCCCCGAACCAATCTTTTCCAGCAAAGAGTAATCACTCACGCTGGGTAAAGTCATTTTACCCGCGATACGAATTATTCACATCGATATTCGACCCGAATATTGTGACGGTAAAGTTCAAACCTACTTGACGGTACGTTGCGAGTTTCTCCACTTCACGTTTGTGTACGCATTGGCGTAGTTACTGCAAATGTTCAACCTGAACACATTCGCATTCACAGGCAACCATAGGTCTGTTTCTGTTCCTGCACTGGCCGCACTAGACAGTGCAGAGTGAACCACTTGTTATCTTCTTCCGTTTTGTGAAATAGAAGAAGATAGCAACTGGTTCATGTTGCACTAGTGCAGCCAGTGCAGGAACAGGAAACAGACCTTACATTGCATTCGGTTCGTTCAAATTCACTCGAACATTTAATTACCTTCAATGATTCCAAATATTTAGTTTAATTTACTTTTATTTTTTGTGTTACAAAAAGTGTTTATAGCCGTGATGTGTATGTATTTACTTTGAAAAGATAGCGTTTCCAAAGCTCACAGGTTTCTATATTTTGACCGACGAAAAATAGTCACACATATTTGAAATTCTCAAGAAAACGAATTATTTTTAACTATTATATTTAGTTTACAAGCTTTACAATAGGGATCTCTGACTTAACTTTCTTATTAGTTTCAATCAAATTTTTGGATGTTTAAGTTTTTGGAATTTTATTATTTTAGAAGTTGAAATTTTTTATAAAGTTTTTAACAAGTTTAAATCTTTGCAAATACCAATTTTCCCACATCATATTTTTTTTACTGGATTTGCAAGTACCTATAAGCTTTTCAGTTATATTTATAAATTTTCTAAATTAAAGAAATGAATATATAGCAGCAGAATATAACTTGGAGTTGCTGAAATCTCGAAGAGATGTTGAAATAATTGCTACTGCAATTGATATTATTATCAAAGCATAATTAACGTTTTAATTAACGAACGAATATCATTGAAAGAGAGATACCGGGCCCCCCGTTGTGACGCCCATGTGCGTCAGCTGTGCCCATTCGAAGCGAACTTCATGCAGTTGACTCGAATCAGTGAAACGGACACTCGGTGACGAGACATTTTGTTGTCGCGTCACTAATAGATTCTCAATTCCCTTGGATAGTACCGCCTTGAAATTTTGTGTTTATAACCATTCAGCAGTCAGCTGGCCGCGACGTCGATCAGTGATCACGAAGAAAGCGATAACGCAATATCGTAGTTCGTTCGAGAAAAAGTTACGACGTGTATCGGGCTATGGACGTGACATCAGTGATCGAGCTATAAGCTCGTCCGTTCTTTTATGGCAAACAGTGTATTCTAAGATTCATTTATGATTTTACCACGATTAGCCCTGCTAAATTGGTGATTCGCTTAGTGCAATGGCTGAAACGATCGTTGCTCATGGTAATAATACATTCCGTAGCACCTGTGATATCCTCGTGTTTCTGCATCCCCATTTTACATCGCGTTTCAATGCGATCCGTTAAATCGATTCGCGTTTCGTCTTTATTTATACGCGATATCAAAGTGTTTTATTATTAATTTACCCAAGTTGTGTGATTTTTCAAAATTTCAACGTTTCCATTGCGTTCAATATTTTTTGTACTTCCATTTTTCTAGTGAATAGAAATTCTCTACAAAAAAAAAAACCAAGTATTGCAAAGTGTTAACGTATTTATTTACATAATCGTGCAAAATATGGTAATTTATATCATTGAATCAGTGCGTTGAAAATTCCTTTGTTACTTATCGATTTGTAAGATAAAAAAAAAACTCGGAACTCGATAAATATTCTACAAGAAACGATTGATTTTCCTCAAAGGAAAATAGTGAATTTCAAACTGCAATGGCGTCGAATTTTTAGAATAAAAATGTTTTAAATTCGTATAGTTTAGTACGAAACGTTGAAAATGGTGAAAAAGAACGTGAAATATGAATTCGATAAACACGGAGACGCCATTGGTAAATGCGTACATAGAAGGCTAGCAACACGGTAGCTCATTCATCGTTTCTGCCGTGGAAATAGTATTTGGTATATCAGCTGTCGGGTGACTCGAAGTCGAATGTTTTGTCAGATGATTTTATTCTCTGCGGCATCGTGCGAATATTGTTCCGCGAACATTCGTAACGGTCGAATCCTTACGCCGCTGTTATGGTAGTAAATTTTGCGAGGTGCTATTGGTAGTAAGTAAGAAAAAACAACAGTTTCTTGCTTTATCCGGGAAGTAGCGTACCGATGACGTCATGTGCTGAAACATAAGCTGTTTTCACCTTGGTCCACTATACAACAGTATTTCGCGGCTACCGAATCATTTCATTTCGCAGCGTCTTCCTTCGACTCTATCAATCGAAATCTTCGCGACGGTTTTCGCGTTTGTGTCGCTCGTGACGCGATTATCGGGTGAATCGATAAGAGATGAAATTGATACGAAACTGCGCTAACGTAGTTTCATCTAAATTAATGCTACTGTTCAATCCCAATGTTTTTAATTGACGATCGGAGTTCGGTATACAAAGCGCGAATAGATTCAATCCTAACGCGATTTTTCATTGTGTCTTTTGTACAGGTGCAAACTACGTGAAATAAACAAATATATATACATATATATCGGCGTTTTAATCGCTTAAATCAACCGCACAATGGATTCCGAAGAGGAGACGTACGACGATGTTGACTCTGGCAACGAATCCAGTGGCGACGATGTGGACTTCGCGATGGAGATCGAATCAGAAAATCCCAGCGAGCGAGCCACCGACGTTGATAATTATCCGTTCGAAGTTTTATCCACGGAGGAGATAGTGCAACACATGATTGACTCGATAAAAGAAGTTAACACAGTTGTAGAAGTACGTTCTGCTAAGTTTCAACCTACAAGTTGCATATAAACCTAATTGCAACGCATGATTTGATTACAGATACCAGCCACAACTACACGTATTTTATTGAACCATTTTAAATGGGATAAAGAGAAATTAATGGAGCGCTTTTACGACGGCGATCAGGAGAAATTGTTTGCAGAAGCGCGAGTCGTTAATCCATTTACGAGGGGTCCATTAATCAATAGAAATCAATCTTCTCAGAGTTCTTTAGTAAGCTTGAATCATTCGCCAAACGTAGTAGATAATGAAAATGGAGTTCGTAATGTGTTTTGTAATTTCTAGTTCAGAAGAACTTCGACGAATGGCACAGAGGAATGTGGGATCTGTTTCACGGTTCAACCATCTGCAGTACGTTTTCATAGATTCGTAAATACTTTATTAAACAATTAAGCGAATGTTTAATGAATTATCCTGTGTTCAACAAAATTAGATGATGACTGGACTGGAATGTGGACATCGTTTTTGCACTGGCTGCTGGGGAGAATATCTCACCACTAAAATAATGGAGGAAGGAGTTGGTCAAACAATTGCATGCGCTGCGCATGCTTGTGATATTTTAGTTGACGATGCCACTGTTATGCGTCTTGTAAAAGATTCAAAAGTTAAACTGAAGTATCAACATTTGATAACCAATAGTTTTGTTGAAGTAAGCGTTAAACGATTACCTAATTAAGCGATTCTATTGACAGTGTTATTAATTAAATAACCATTTTCCAGTGTAATAGGTTATTAAGGTGGTGTTCATCTCCGGATTGTAATAATGCTATAAAAGTACAGTATATAGAAGCGAGGCCCGTAACTTGCAAATGTAGACATACGTTTTGTTTCTACTGCGGAGAGAATTGGCACGATCCAGTGAAGTGTCACTTGCTACGTAAGTGGATAAAGAAATGCGACGACGACTCGGAAACGTCCAATTGGATCGCCGCGAACACGAAGGAATGCCCGAAGTGCAATGTTATCATCGAGAAGGACGGCGGATGCAATCACATGGTGTGCAAAAATCAAAACTGCAAAGCCGATTTCTGCTGGGTCTGCCTCGGACCTTGGGAACCGCACGGCTCCAGTTGGTACAATTGCAACCGTTACGACGAGGAGGAGGCTAAAGCCGCGAGAGACGCTCAGGAAAAGTCGAGATCCGCGTTACAGAGATACTTATTTTATTGCAATAGATACATGAATCACATGCAGTCGTTGAAATTTGAGAGTAAACTGTATGCGAGCGTCAAGGAGAAAATGGAGGAAATGCAGCAACATAATATGTCATGGATCGAGGTAAATTAGAACTTATTTATTAAAACTCTTTTACGCAATCAGGAAGTCGAAAAAATCTCTGAAAATCAGTAACTCATAAAAAAAAATAGGGGTTTCTTATTCCGAAAATCAAAGCTTTTACTTTAAACAGTCAAAATTTTGTTTTACCTTAATGTTTCAAAAATTTCTTCAGTTAATCAGATTATAAACTAATAAATTAACCAAATCTCTTGAGTTGTTTTCTTTTACATAATCTGATTCCGAACTAGTTTTTGAAAAGTGCTTGTCGAATACTGCTAATAACTTGCATATAAATCAATATTTTTACATAAGAAAATTAGTAAATATTCTTTAAAAGATTTTCATGGTTTTTCAAAAAAAAATTCTGAAATCGTTTTATTTCGACCTTCTGACTGCTCAAATCAACGAATGTGAATTTTTTTATGAATGAAATTTAATCGCAATACGATTTGCAGGTACAATTTTTGAAGAAGGCAGTAGATATATTGTGTTCCTGTAGGCAAACTCTTATGTACACGTACGTATTTGCTTATTATGTGCGGAAAAATAACCAGTCTGTGATTTTCGAAGACAACCAGAAAGATCTGGAGGGAACGACAGAGCGTCTCTCAGAATACCTTGAAAGAGATATTACGAGCGAAAATCTTGCTGATATTAAACAAAAGGTTCAAGATAAGTATAGGTAAGTTATTCATATTTACAAAAATTTATATACACTATTCCCTGGTATTCAATTTAGCTGAATACTAGAATTTCGAAGCAGGTAATTTCGAATTTCGTCGAATCAAGTCGAGCATTCGAATTTGTTTAGTTATTTCAAACAGACAAACTCTTGAAAAAAATATAAGCTTGCTTGAAAAATTCAAACGACTCGAATATTTGAACACTTGTAAGATTTCCAAACGCTGGTAGATGAATATTCCTTTCTTGCATATTTTTGAGTGAATAGAATATCTGTCCATATTGTATACGTAATATTTGAGTACAGTAAAATTTTCCGAATTAGAATTACAGTGGAACCTCAGTTATCCGAGTCAAGCAAGTTACACCACTGAATTCTTACCTTTCTAATAAATATGGCACTCAATTTCACGTAAATCGAACTATATTTAACGAAGTTATTTTAACTTTATGAAAGTTTAATTTGGAATTTTAATTTTTGGAAGTTTAGATTTAGAAGTTTAAAGTTTTTATACGTTTAAATCTACAAATTTCAATGTCTATAAAATTAAATCGTTACCAATTTGAATCTTAACAAGTTTAAATTAGTAGTACATAGTTCTACTTTTTAGAAGTTTAAAATTTCAGGCATTCAATTTTTGGGAAGTTTAACTATTTCAATGTTTAAATTTCCTTAGTTTGTACGTAATCCTGTTTCAGGATAATAATTAATAATAATAGTCAATATCTCATAATAATCAAACACTGGCTAATCGAGGTCCCACTGTGCCTCAGAGAAAGCGAAAAGTAGTCGAAGAAAACGGCATATAAAGTGATTCACAAATTTGTTCAGTAAGAATATGTTAAATCCGTTTAAATTCTAAACAAGGTATTTGTCTTTGCACAAAAAAGTATGAAATATGGAAATTGGAATAACATAAAGTGAAAGAAAAAAAAATATAACTCCTATAATTATAAAAAAATATAATTTCGCTCAAAAACGTTATAAACTTTTATTCCAGCCCAATATATTATTATATAATTACGTTTTCTGTTTAAAGATACTGCGATAGTCGAAGGAAAGTACTTTTGGAGCACGTGCACGAAGGTTACGAAAAGGATTGGTGGGATTACATGGAATAGAGGACAGTACCAACTTTATATTTTGGGGGTTCGTGGCAAGTTTTTCTTGTCGTATCTGCCCCAAACTGTGATAAATTAAGAAAGCTGACAAGAGACGAGAATAGAGCATGTCACCGAGTGATTTATGTGTTAGACGTACTTTAAAACGCAATATTTGTGGGCAACACATAATATTGTTATAAATTTTGAATTTAATTAAAATTGAATCCTCTCACCATCATCAGGCTAAGTGTAAAATATTTTTGTATTTACTGGTACTAATTTGTGCTTTCTATGTGCTATTTCATTGTCGCATATTTTCAATCTCCATAAATACGCCTTGTGTAACGATCCTTATTCGAGCTTTCAATGAATTTTATACGCAGACACGACACAAACGACGAAACAAATCGAACAGTGTATCGCAGTGCTGAACGTAAATTGATCTGAAATTCGCTTAATATATTTTAATACCGTAATATAAATAGTACAGTGTAACTTTTCGTAATGCTTCGAGTTTCTCTCGAAAAGTATTGATCGAACTTTAAACAGTTCTTCGCATAGTAAATGAAAAAAAAAAAGGGAATGCTAATATAGAACTAAAATACCATTAATCTGTCTGATTCTCAATCTTGTGCATTCGGTTTGCGAAAGAATAATCGAGCGCTACTGGTGTAAATAAAACACTTTAACACTCTTCGCTCTATTTTGGACAGCAATACGTCCAGGATATAACTGCCAACCTTATGAGAACTGAACTCGAGTGATCATATCGTCAGTATCGTGTGAAATTTGCACATCAATTAATATTTTCTTTTTTCCATTTAATCTCTCTCCCATTTTTTGATACATTATTTTAAGTAGCTAATACTTTCCATTCTCCACCGCGCATTGTTCATGTATAAGAAATAATGAATTTAAAATTGTCTTGCGAATGCGACAACGAGGAACTAGATTAATTGAAGTGACATACTATTAAAGGGTCCAACGTTTGTAGAATTTTCAGTGTTTAAATTGAAATCTCTCAATACATGTTACTATATTTATTTTGATTATTTGATTCCCGCAAATCGATGTCTTCAATGAATTTGTTGATGTGATATTCTCATAATACTGACGACGTTTATAATGATCACGTATTGTTATATAAGTGTGGAACTAAATAAAGAGTTCCGTTTGTACAGTTACATAGTTATATATTCACACATAAATGCATAATACATACTTATATATAGTTGTAATATCAATATTAGTAAACGTAAAGTAGAAACACTTGAAGATTTATTGAGAATGAAAAGAAATTGTTGATCCTTACTATTATCCACGTTAGGAAGTAAAAGAAAAAAAAAAAATAAAAAGTAAAACGCAGTTGTTTTCTGTACAGTCACAAAATTTGAGTAGGAGTAAGAACTGTTAGATACATATTCACAAGAAATGATTCTCTAGCTCGTGATTTTGTATTGTATATTCATGTAACGCATAAAATTATAAATAACGATCAGGGATTACCTTTTTTTATATTCAGAAGTAAGAGAAAAATAACTTAGAGAAGCTTAAAGAAATTTTAACGTCATATTTGTGTAACGATTATTCACCCTAAAAATCATCACGTAGTTGTTAAGAGCTTGTACGATAAATTTGAGTAGTTGGTTTTAGATTTTTCAATTGTTAAACATATCCGAAGGAATTATAAATAATTCAATCGCTGTTAGAGTCTCTTTTGACGATGCGAAAGAAATTTGATATTAAAGAAAATGATAACAGTATTACTTGAGAAAGTGTTTAGTCGCATGTTTTTAGTATTCGTCGATTTTTTATCGTCGCCCAATTTACACACGAAAGTGATAATAGAATATTTTCATCGCTAAAGTATAATGTTAGCACGATTGATACGTTTCATTCCGAAATCGGACGAGAGACGATCGATGCTGCATGCTGGTTTATATCTTATTTGTTCGAGGGATAAAGAATTGAATAAAGAAACAAATATAATATTACACTTACTGATAATCATGTAATTTAGAAACTCTTTCGTTTTCAAACACTTACATTTTCATATTAATCCATAAATCGATATATTTTCAATATCACATAGACTGTATTTATGTTTGAACAACTATTTGAAATAAAATAAAGCAACACATAATGAAACAGATTTTTAATAATTCTAGTGCTAAATTATTAATTAACGTCTTCTTAACAAATTAGCAATAAGACTGCAATACAATTTCTTAATTTTTTACTAGGCGCTATTTTATATATGAAAATAATCTTCATACTGTTTATTTATTCCGAATAGGTACATTTTCAGGAATCTAACAATATCAAGTAATACTAAAGCATAAACTAATCTCTGAATCGACTTTTTCAAAATCAGCTACTTGAATTTAATCTTTTTCGCATTTGCCAAAGTTTTTGGACACTGAACAAGACAATTTACGTCTATTAATAATGTAAAGTATATTGAATATCCATAACAAACTATTGTACTACTATTATGTTAAAGATGTTCTGTTTTAGGTATATAAAATAATTGCTACGATCTAAGGAAATTGATACTTTGTAGAAATGTTTATTATGTCCAAATAGTTGTACACAATTTTTGACATATTAGAAGCTACCACATATATATTCACTGCTATTTGAAGACATTATTGTATATTTCATGAGCACTGTTATAACTGCTTTTCCGTAAATTCTAAGTGTTCATTACAAATGGTCTTCGATCGAGAAGAAAATTTATTATTTAATATATTTCTACCTAAAATAAATTATAAATAAATACATTTAGATTGCTTCTACCTAAATTCAATAGAATTTTGAGATTCGCTTGGGAAAATCAATTTTGAGTATTACATAATTGTTTCGATAAAAAGTATCTAGATTAACATTAAATATTTGTTTCTTTTTACTGAATTAACTAGTCCATCGAGCCGCAAGTATTGCAAAATATAAATATAATAGGGAACTTGTATCATTAACTTATATCTGTCGGAGTTACATAAAAAATATCGATACGATTTCATTCTCTCCGCCGAGAAGGAAGCGTGACATCTAAGTTTCATGCATTCGTTACAACATCGAATATTTTTCAATTACTATTCTCGGCGATGTAAGAGCGCCGCACGAATTCGTGGAAATGTTTCCTAATCACACTCTGATAAAACATAAGTACGCTAAAAGGTCTCGTATAAAATGCACCCTGTTCGACGTCGTCCGCGAGCGTATATCAGGAGGTCACCGTTAAAATAGTCGCAACCAAGCCGAGAGTAGCACCGGTCATCAAAAGACTTCTCCAAACTGCGCCGCTGATTTCCTCTGCAACTGGATACTCGATGCAGAGTTGATCCTAAAAGAGCGAGCATCGCGCATGCGAAAATTGTAGTACGAAGATTACGAACGGTACAAATGAAAAATCGCTCAATCTTTTAACGCATACCCATCCTCCGTATCCTTTAATGAAGTGCGCGACCTTCTCGCCAATGAATCGCGAGACATAGTGCGGCAGTTTCTTCTTCAGGGCGTGCATCCGTCTGTCTCTGGCCCATAAAGCGAGTCGACCCATAAACGCGTACAGACAAACGATCCTCGCCCATGTGACGCCGCCATGCAAGAACAGTTCATCCGCAACTCCCATAAACGCTTCGTACGCTGTGTCCGGTACCACGTTCAAGCGGTTCACCATGCTCGCAAACAAGATGCTGTGCTTGTTCAACATTTGATACACGTTGTGTCTCATGCTGCGCGACACTGCGTCTCGCGATATTAAATATATGTCCTCCTTCAGCAGATACCGGATCACGTCGTTGGCTAAACATTCCGCCGTCAGCTCTATTGAGTCCTCGCAGAGATCGTAACGCTGGGAAACTAATTGTGGGAAGAGATGTTGCAGGCGAATCTGAAATAACGAAGGAAAGGAATTAGAGCTGGCGATTCTACGCAGCGGAAGAGAGATTCACTTTTAATCTAAGGTTCTTTAAATGTTACTGTTTTACTTTTCCTGCTTCTTTTAAGCCTTTGACTAGATTGGTAACGCTTACTGATTTTCTGTTTTAGCGTTTGGAGAAGGAATGTTTTTTTTGGTATTATTGGGTCGCAACAAAAATTTGTAGAGTTTTTAAGTGAAATTGCAAGACAATGTTGAAATATTTGTACATGTATCATTCCAGTTGTTCAACAAAGTGAGTCAGTATTATGCTGAGATTGTAAATTGCAGAATATACTGAATTACTTGGATCTGTTTCAGTCTCCTGGATTATGATTATTAGACTGCGGATTTTTATGCAAAATAAAATTTTTACAAGCATAAATAAAAAAATCAAAACTTGAGCGATAGTATTTTTAATCTTTTAAATATTTTAACTTGAATTATATTTTTGATATTTTATATATTTTGGCATATATTTACAGTCTATTCAATTTTTTGCATGCTTAGTATTGCCATAAATACATAAAATTCGTAGTCTAATGATTATTGTTTAAATTGATCATACCAAGTTCCTAAAGCGATGGATTTGTGAAGGTAATCAACTTGGCCAACGTTAACAACCTCTGCGACTGAAGGAGGTCCAAGTAGTTTAATTTATTTTGTAGCTTAACATCTATATATAGTAATTTGACAGAAATTCAACGACTTGTTAGATTCTTTACTTATTAAATAGGAATCATTAGTCTCTCCTTGCTAAATACAAGCTGTTAGTCTTTCAAAATAGTTACAATAGGCAACGATAACAATTTCTGTGACGGAATAAGATCCAATTAGTTTAATTTATTTGGTAGTTTAAGTTCTTTATATCGTACTTTGACAGAAGTGCAGGCTTTCCATACTAGAAACAAACTGTTAGAGTCTCTCGTTCCTAAATACGAATCGTGAGAGTTTCTTCTTATTAAATACAAATCGTTAGTCTCTTTTTACTAAATATGAATTGTTAGAGTCTCTCCTCACAAAATAAAGTTTGTCAAAAAGATCCAAACTACTGCAGCTGTAAACAAAACTTTAGATATCCTCTAAAATTCCATTAAACTGCTTCCTTCCGAAAAGACAAAGAATCAATCAAAGTTGTTGTATCAACTTATGCGACGAAGCGAGTACAGAATAAAGAATCGCGAAAGAAAAAGAGAAGCGATCGGGAAGAAAGAAGCGGTGTTACCCGGGGGTGGACGCGCAAGCGAAGCCGCAAAGTACCGGAAAGCGAGTGAATTGACAGTCGGGATTTACCTGGCAAACCTCGATGAAAGACATAGCAGCGGTGGCAGTGCCGATGGCATATCGACACAAACCGCCGTTGTCAGCGATCACGGTTCTGACAGTTGTGCCGCTATCGCCTTGCCTCGTAGTTTCGCCGCTTCCGTCGCGCTCGCCCGGATTCCTGTTACTGGGGGGATCGCATTCCAGGATACCGCCCACTCTGGAATGCGGTTCCCCCTTCGCCGACGCGGCCCCCTCCCCCTCCAGGATCTGATTGTCCGGTGGAACGTCGTCGCCGTGCATCCTCGCCCGCGATCCTCGTGCACGATTCTTCTCCCCCGAAGAAGAGCCTCACGCTGCCTCGCACTGCCTCCACGCCGCGAGCTCGTCCTTTTCTAAAACATGTCGCGGTCCCTCGCCCAAAGCGCCGGTTCGATCAGCGCCGCGCGCAACGAAAAACTTTGCCTGACCGACGTAACGCTCTCTACTTTCCCGCGGCCATTTCCGAACAGCTCTCCCCCCACTCTATGCCTTACCGATTCTTTGATGGGAACACTACCAACGCGGTACACACGCGTCTCGATCGGTCGCACACACCGCTGAAGGAACTTCTATGGATCATTCACTATTTTTCCCCACCATTCACTGCCGGCGTGTTCAGGCACGACTCACACACCGACGCAAAGAGACTCACACTAAGTTATGGCACATATACAGGCCCCTTCTTGTGCTTCTTCCAGTATTCCTCCCCCACTGGTTTTCGCCTTTCTTTGCTTTCCACAGGCCACAGGCGCCGTCGATAACCTTCTCGCGCACGTGCACGCCCGCAAGCGGATGCGAGCGTCCTGGGAATCGATCGAAGGAATTTTCGATGGAATTTATACGGGGTAGTGTACCATTTGTGGCCATTTTCGGGATTTCAAGGGATTTTGGTACTTACCATTCGCTGATACGTAACTGGTAGTAATAGTTTTGGGTATAAAGATTCATGCTGTTTGTATAGAACCTAAGGATAGAATATTTATTATTATTATTATTATGTATTCGTAATTCTCTTGAATTTCGGTCTAAGGATGGCTTCCGGTTTACAATAGACACTACATATTAAAATCATTACATAAACTACATTACATAAAATCTGCATTTGCATGCAGATCGGCAACAGATTGCCAGCAGATGGTAACAGAACCTGCCAGATTGGCAGATTGGCGTCAGAAATCAAGCAGATTCTGTCAACAGAACCTGCCGTCGGGTCTATTAGCAAGATCTGCTCGACATCCGCTGTCAGATCTACTCGGTTCCTGTCGTCAGGTTATGTCAGCAGGATCAGCTGGGTTTCTGACGCCAGTGTGTCAACATACTTGCTATAACAGATCCTGCACCAAATCTGCTGCCAATCCAACAACAAATGATGTAATCTAACAACAAATCTGCTCAATCAGATTTGGCTATCTGGGTGTTGTTTTCACTATCATATGAATTACAGTTCGAATTACATACTAAATTTTCTTTGACGCTCTGATTTCACAATATTTTATTTATTATTTTAAGTAAAGCAGTTTTAAGTGACAGTAATTAGATACTTAGTAGCAGTAATTGGGGCCTTTATTCTATCTAAAACGGTACAAAGAGAATTTTGATGCTCTCAGATGGAGTCTTCTGCACCGAATTGCACCGGATGCAACAGGTCGAACCTGTTAAGCTATCACTGCGGAAGTTTTCTTTCTTTTACTTATTGTTAGAAGGATTTCGTTGATTTGGTTTGGGAGGTTGCGAATTTTCAAGCCGTTCGGCGGTTGCTATCTGCGGGTCGGAGACTGAGAATGGAGGTTGCGCTATGCAGTTGGTGAAAGCCGCATTACGGTTAGTGACCCAGGCTTACGTATGGCTGACAGGGTTCACTATAGTAATTCCAGTCATCGGTGGTTTTCCATTTCATTGATGCCAGCCTCCGCGTTATTACTACGCGTTGGTCTCTATGCTTGTTTTTCTCTTGTGATTTAGAGAATTCTGAGGAGGAGGGATTTTATTCATCTCAATGAATGAGAAGCTTTATATGTATAATCCCAGATTATTGGTAATTGGTATTTATTTCTCTTTTGGGTTACATAATAAGGTTTTATTATTTCCAAAAATTGGCGTTTTAAAAGTGTGACAACTTTTATTATGCTCAACGAACTATCCCTTTAAACTTTAAATTTAAACCATTAGCATGCAGATGAGCAGCAGATTGTCAGCAGATCTAACGGAACCTGTCTGCAAATCCATAGCCATCTGCTTCAATAAAGTAAAATGAAATATTATGAAAACATATTTTGAAGAATATCTGGAGAATTATTATTAAGAGCACAATAGAAATCCTTTTCCTTTTAAATGTAGGTGTTTCTTAAAGACGAATCGAACCATATTTGCAGTGTTGTAAAACATTATTTATTTAAACAGTACGCAAAAAATTTGCACTGTTCCGTTAGGTTTGTTTTTAATATAATAACAAATTTTCATGTAACGAAATAAAGTTTTTCATGTGCCCGAAAATTGAAAATACAAATATTTTTAATGTTTGATTTCTGTATTAATCCTGGGCTAGCGAATGTTGGATGAAAATTGACTCTGCGACTGTACTAACCCTCAAAGTACCGATTATTTAGGTCTGTTGCCGGGGTCATGATTATTTACTACTTCTATTTATAAGTGTTGTTCTGAAGTTATTTTTTATTTTCTTCTGTAATGTTTTAGTAGCTGTGTAAACATTGTATGTGCTTGCTTATTTGTTTCTTTTACGTTTTAAGTACTTTTTAGTCATTAACATTAAGTAATCCCATATGGTAATCAGAAATAGTGATCATTTTTAGCTTTTACACATACTTTCTTACGTATTTTTTAATAAAATATTTTTCTTATAATCTCACTAATATGTGTAGAACATTCTTTCTGTATGTTATACGAATTTTCGGGTGCATTTGAATTGAATTTCTTTTTGCCGGGGCCCCTTAGTATCGTACACGGCCCTGCCCTCTTCTTACGGATTGTACCTAACAAAGTCAGACGCTTAGAGCATATACTACTGGAGGGCACATTGCCTATATCTCCCATAGGGCCAATCTGTGTCCAACATCGTAAGAGAGGGAAGATGTGGTGCGAGCGAGAGAAGTAGTCTACCCTGTTCACTCACAATGCGCATGTGCTGATATGGACTACGATCATTGGTTGATGTTTGATTCGCGGAGTAGGGAGTGTGCTCTTAGCAAATTGACAACGATGATACTGGGGACTGGGGCATGCGCACCGCAGACGAATAGGGCTCACCCCCCACCTTCGCGCACATGTTGGCGGTTGGAGTCAGTTTGTGCCTTCAATGCGCCCTCCAGTAGTATGTGCTCTAAGGTCAGACGCTTCCCCCTTGCCACCTAGAGCCAGGGATCGGCTCTACGATTGGGATCGGCTCGAGACGGCTCATGGGCTCCCTGAGCCGCGAGTTGTTCATGTCTGGTTTAACATAATAATATCTCAGAAAGGAAGCCTCGAATCGCAAAATGGTAAAAGGACTTTTCTCCTATTACGTAGAATTAGTATGTTTCGGCAAACTGCACAGTTTTACACCCTATATAGTATACAGGGTGTACCAAAAATGTTGCACATCCTTGAAACTGGCGATTCCTGAGACGATTTTAAACAACTTTTTCCTTAGCGAAAATGTTAGGTGAGGATTTGTTAACGAGTTATTAATGAAAAACACCGACCAATCGGAGAGCGAGTACAGCGCGAAGGATGGCGGGTCAATACTACTCACAGCTGGAGCCCGCGCTAAAATTCATCCGCTGTATTCGTGCACCTAACATTTTCAAAATCACCTCAGGAATCACCCCTTTCAAGGACGTGCAAGATTTTTGTTACACCCTGTATAAATACCGTTCAGACGTAGAACAATTCTGTAGATGTGATGATGTAATGATGATGTATAGATGATGATGATGTAAACAAAGTATAGATACTTAGAATGGTCTCTTTCAGTTGGAACACCGTGTATAATAAAAGTTCATTTTTCTCTTTTTACATATTATTTTCTCACTTTTCCGATATCTACGTTTCCAATGATGATTATTGAAAGAAAATCGACTGTTCCGCTTTATCGGAACTAACACGTGGCAACCCTGACTCTAATGGCCTTTCCCTCTATTATTTCTTGCTCGTTACTTTCAACTTGCGTATGCAGAAGTATAATGAACTCACGATAACGCTGTAAATAATCTGCTGAATGGTTTTATGATATTATACATACATGGTGTGCATTAATATGAACCATGCACAAAATTTGAATGAAATCGGTGACCCACTTATCGCGACCTCCTCTCGTAAGATGAAATTATGTCGAAACAGGTCCCTGTGTACGCTGCGCGCGACCGTGTCCGCTCCTTATTGCCTGTTCAACCTTCAAAGGCCGTAGAATGCGTCGATGAATGAAGTAGGAAAGTTGCACAGTGCCGGTCGACCGGATGCGTATACTAGGTGACTAAGAAAACGAGAGCTGCGTCGTTTGACCAAGTATTTTATCTACTCTTGTCCGCCATCACAGTTACTTTGTATCGTCATTCACCCTCGAACCATGAGATGACTTCATATTTTCATTGAACCTGCCTCTTTTCATGGTAACATAATTTAAGACACTAAAGACGTAAGTATACCACAGACTTCTATACATATATTACTAGACTGCTGTCTCCTTGTGTATAAGGCATCCTCACTTATTATGTACTTACTATACATAGAAGTATGTAAAATATTTCAGAATCACAGTAGACGAACCTTGGCGCGGGCGATGACAGACCAATGCTACGCATAGTTGTAGCATGTGCCGAAATTCATACATTGTACTAGCTCTTTGATTGGTCGGTGTTTTTCGTTAATAATTCGTTAACAAAGCCCCATCTAACATTTTAGCTGAGGAAAAGGTTGTATAGAATCACCTCAGGAATCACCCCTTTGAAGGACTTCCAACATTTTTGTTACACCCTGTATATACAGTCTAATGGCGTCTGATTCGCCATCTTGAATTATCTTGTGACGTCACATGTGGGCAAATTTGCCCTTTATCTTTGCCGCACTGTGACTCGTGGGTCCTTATACAGGGTGCAACAAAAATGTTGCAGTTCCTTAAAAGGGGTGATTCCTAAGGTGATTTTAAACAACTTTTTCCTTAGCGAAAATGTTAGGTGGGGCTTTGTTAACGAGTTATTAACGAAAAACACCGACCAATCAGGGAGCGAGTACAGCGGATTAATGATGGCGCGGACGATGGAAGGCCAATATTACTCAAAGCTGGGGCGCGCGCTGAAGTTCATCCGCTGTATTCGTGCTTCTATTGGTCGATGTTTTTTTTTAATAACTCATTAACAAAGCTACGGAGGACATTTTTGCAAAGAAAAAAAGTTGTTTAGAATCACTGCAGGAATCTCCCATTTCCGGTTTCCGCATCGAGTTTGGGACACCTTGTAGAAGTCTGTGGTAAGTACTGAACTCTACACTACCGTGTAGAGAATGACCCTAAGTGACGACAAGAGCATCAGTGAGCGGCAGTGTTTAAGTCAACTTTTGTACATGCGACTATATCTTAACGGGCGGCCATATTGTGTGTTAGAGTAGAGGCAGAGGGACCCATCGGATGATGTCTCTTTCTAAATGATCGGACCGGATTCCAGGACACACAGTTCGCTTTCCAGATAGTTTAGAGTTCAGTAGTGGTAAGTACTCGTAACCGCCATATTGAATCCAATTGAAGGGGTAAGTCACCATAAGTCATGACACCACGCGCTGTAATGTTGACTTCGTAAAGATAATAGCGATGTAAAATCAAATTTATCTTGGCTACAATAATAATTAGTAAATTAATATCTTTCACGTGAATTTTAATATCAGTTTTAGCGGGTTCTTTATATCGTGTTTTTTTCTCCAAACTAGTCATAATGGCGGATGCGTGTACCTATTTCTTTAGAGTTCTATTTTCACTATGGAAGTAGATTCTTTTTATTTATGTTTAGTCTATAGATAACACTAGAAACTATTTGGAGTAAAATGTAATTGAACATTTTCCTAAAATAAATGTGTTTACCTTACAAAACATCCCTCAAACTTAATTGGAAGACTCAATACTTTTTTTCTGTCTAAATGTTTAGATACTAATTATTAATTTTTCCTTCCAATAAGCAAGGAATATAAAATTTCTCTGCACTTAAATTTTCTTTCATTACCTATAAACAGTTCATGGGAAACATGTTCCACGTTCGTTCTCGAACATTTCCTCATGAACGCTGGCAAGGAAGACCTGGCACACAGGGTTAAACGAAAAATAGGTTAGAATTGTGCACGCAGCCTATATAGAGTTATACTGGTCAAGGATTAACCTTCGTACAGAAATTTTGATGAATCCCAGCAGATTACATGTGTGTATAAATTAGTGTCATGCGGATTGTAATCAGCTACCGACGGTAATTGAATAATCTCAATGAAAACAGTAGGGGAAGTAGCGATTGAGGCGGTTCTGGCGGTTTACCTTTCCATTCCAAACGCGGGCATATATTTCGTGCTTGTGAGGCATTAAAGCTTGGCAACCGGACATGGATAAATTGACAACATGACTCACGTGTAAATGACATCTAATTGGGTCATTATCTCACAGCCGCTTCTTAAAGTGGCAAGGAGACGCAATACAGAAAATCACGAGTGTTTAGCGACGAATTTCTCAAGTGTACAGAGAAATATCGTTGACCGAGTTCCGCGCGTCGAAAGTGTCCATCGTGTCCATCTTTCCGCAGACCTTATTTACTGCGTCGATACGTTTCTTTTGAATGATCCTTTGTATGACGCATTTGCCATGTTTATTGTTCGTCCACTGGTTGTCCAATTATTTACAATTAATAACAATATTTTATTCAATAAATCACACATCCGTTCACACAGATTATGTTACATTTTTCTTAATTTGTTTATTCAAGATCGCATCAACATCATAAGGTTCGTTTTCTATTACAGAACTGGTGCAGCACCAGTTCTGAAAAAGTGCTAGGGAGATCTGACGAGTGCAGCAGTGCAGTGCAGTAATAAAGAACGCTCAAGTCAGCTAAAAAAGTGTAGAATAAATATGGCGCGAAGTAACCTCACAAATCTAGGTTACATATCCGTCTTTATCGATAATTATATTTTCATTTTCATCTTTGCGAATGCTTGCCATTTCGATTTCACTGCGCAATGACATTTTTCCTTTTACTTTGCTCTTTCTTCTTATAAAAAATATTTGATCGAGCAGATTTTTACAGAATCTGGCATGACCAGCATTTGTTGATAGATTGGCAGCAGATTTAATGCAGGATTTGTTGTATGCAAGGCTGGTAATAGACTGGCGATAGAAACCGAGCAGGTACTGCTGATATAACCCGTTGGCAAATCTGCTGTCGGCCTGACTGAAGATTGGCAGCAGAATTCGAGCTTATGTATATTGCTGATAAACCTGGCAGGTTCTACTGATATGATTTGCTTGGTTTTTTATGCCAATCTGTTTCCCGATCTGCTAATACAGACCCTGTTTGCAAAATGGCAGCTTAATGCCGGAAGCTTAATGCTATGATGTAATGCTATGAACTCGTAAATAGGTTTTCTGCTAATTTGCTGCCAATCAGTTTACATATTCATTAAGAAACTAGATCTGAATACTATTTGTCGTGAGACAAATTCTACTATAATTTTTATACAGTATAACCTCGATTAATCGAATCGATATACGTATTTACATATAAAATGAAACGATAATAATTTAGAACTATATAATTAAAAATAGGGATAATTGCGATTCCCATAATGCAGGCTCTACCGTGTAGTAGAAATAATAGGTCTGTTTTTTATTCCTGCACTGGCTGCACTAGTGCAGAACGAACCAATCGCTATCTTCTTTTATTTCTCAAAACGGAAGGTGATAGCAAGTGGTCCACTTTGCACTAGTTCAACTAGTGCAGGAATAAAAAACAGACCTAATCAGTACTCAATAGGACCTAATTTCTGATCAGAACTCAATGCCTGATCAACTTAATATACATATAACTATCATACACTATTATCATGCTAAAACTTGATCCCACACACTTATTAAATAGTTATTAACAGTTTTGTATTTTAAAAGAATTTCGGTAATCAGAAATTGGTCCCTTTGCTTTTTTGATTTTAGAACTTAGATTATAATTTAACTTTGTTATTTTTGCACTTATGTTATTTATTTACATAAATATCAGACAAATTTTGAGATTAAGTTCATTTTTACATTTACACGTTAAGAAAACCATAATAATTGGATCCTTGATGGCACCTGCAAAAATGATTGTGGATATTAAGCCGCATCTACATACAGCGAACGCGCACGAACGAAAATGAACGAATGTAGAGAAGGCGAACGCGCGCGAACGACACAGACGATGCTGATTCACTTCTTTGACCTAAGTAGGAGGGACCTGGCATTCGTTAGCTTCTTAGACCATATATACCTATAGACACGGCCTGAGGTACAGGAGCCCATGGGAGAGTCTGATGCAAAGATAACGAGCTAGTTTGCCCACAGTGACGTCAGAAAAGATAATTCAAGATGGCGAATAGTGCATCAGACCAATCAGATGATTAGACGCCATTACACTGTATAGATACTTTTTGAACACAAAAAGATACTTTTTGAACTCACAAATGTTACCAACTTCATCAGCGAAAAGCATGAATACATGGATAATATGCCATGCATGAATACGACATATTATCCATGCATTCATGCTTTTCGCTGATGAAGTTGGTAACATTTGTGACTCGTCTCGGTGAATTAAGTGTAGATATTCTTTGCCCAGATGATGCATGCCCACATGAATGTCATGTAGATGATTTTATCTTTGCATCAATCTAGATGACTCAGGCCGTGTCTATAGGTATATATGGTCTAAGGTTCGCTTGCATTCGGGTGCGTTCACGTTCGTTCACGTGCGTTCGCTGTATGTAGACGCGGCTTTAGAAGCCCCCGTGAGAGCAACACCATCTGTCGCCGAAAGAAACAGCGAGAAAAGAGAGAAGCGAAGGGCCCAGCCTCTGCACCCCTGCTCGAGTTAAATTACTGTACAAGACTTTATCCACTTTAGGCACTGACCGTCAGGCAATCATCCTATTGACGTGCCCATAGTGTCATGAATGACGGTAAGAAAAAGTAGCGAGAGTTCTTCGCGCAGTTCTTCTGAAATACTGTGCGCCGATCCCGCGGATTCCCACGGTCCACTTCGCCCGCGTGAAAACAATGCTAAACGATGTTCCCGATCTCGACTATATTCGGTATCCACAGAGGTCGCAACGGTTGCCGCTTTGGAAACGCGCGTGAGCAATGCACTATTGTCCGTCGCAATCATCGCATGACGGAATTGGTGGAGGCGTTTGGTCCGCAAAACGCTGCATATCACATATTTTCATTTTCGAGATATTCACGTTCAAAGTTCTGTTTACCAATACTGTAGCATGATTTCAATTTTGTTAAATTCTTATTTTTAAAGGAATACTTTCGTTTAGTACACTTCCTTTCTGATAGTAATATGTTTCTGTGCCTTATATAGCCACAGATTTATAAACTCAATATCATAATTAGACTGCGGATGTTCATGCATTTATGAAAAAGTATATAACTATGTCCAGAGATATAAAAATATATAAAATATCACAAAGTAAAATACATTCCATGATATTTAGAAAATAAAACAGATTTATTTAAAATTCACTTGCTATATGTTCTATAAAAATATGAATTTGCATGAACATCCACAGTTTTATCATAATACTTGTACCTGAAAATCAAACTACCCCCTCTATGAACCATAAGCGTGCAGATAAGCAATAGACTGTCAGTAAATGTAACGGAACCTATCTGCAGATCGATAGTTATCTGTTTTAGCATTAGGCTGCCATTTTACAAACAGGACCTCTACTAGCAGATCAGGAAGCAAACAAAATTGGTGAACTAAATAAATAAAGAACTGATGAATTTTGGAAGGCAGCAAAAGATTTATGAGCAAAGATAATAGATGGAAACTCCTAAAAGACATTCGAAGACTATAAACAAAATGGTCTTTTATTTCCTAACGTTCCCAAACACAGATTCAACACAGCAAGTAGGGTACTGGTTCGTTGGGTAGGTTAGTGAACCTGAATTAGTGTGCCTTCACATTTAAATAAATTATAAAATAGATTACCTCTAGAAATAAAAGAAAAACATACTTTTCTCATTAAACTGAATCATGAAAGTAAACGAAAAAAATATGTTTTTCTTTTATTTCTAGAGGTATTCTTTATAATATTTATTTAAATGTAAAGGCATACTAATAGGAACCAGTACTCTATAAATTAAAAAACTGAGTGAGTGAAAGAAATAAAAAACTGATAAATTTCTGAAGACAACAAAAAGATTAATGATTAAATATAATCAGTGGCGACTCCGAGGAAGTCGTAGGTCTGAATTTATTTATCCGTCCGAGCGGTTCGGTAGTTATTCTTCATATCGCCGATTTGCTTCCGCGGAAGCTACCAATGACCAGCCATTATTCTCATTCTTTTTTCTAACTTGCCAGGTTAAAGGGTGGGGACGGGGGAGAATTAGGGGGGAAGGGGATCTCCTGATTTCGCGGTCCCGTGTGACGTCCCTGAGACAGCTTCTGACAGATTAGCAGACGTGCTCGCCGTGAACTGATCCCTTCGTAGTGATTTAGTTATTTCTCTATCGACGTTTCGCCGAGCTGTACGGCTTTACGATCACATTGAAAAATAACAGAAACATAAAAGTGCTACCCGGAAGTGTTATATCGAGAATTAGTGCGATTCTGTACGCTGAATGAGCTTCCGCTGGTTCGGGATCGTCTCGAGACGAGATATTATGATTAGGTGAGTACCACTTGCAACCCTCTTGGTGCTCGTCTTGCGAAAGCCGTTGCAATCCCTTCGATTCATGTTTTTCGCTTTGCAAACGGTTAATATGCGATTAAATATTCCGCGCATTTATTTCGTGTGTTGAATGTATCAAAACAGTAAAAATTGTTAAAAAAAAACAGCTGATATTTATTCGTTTCTGCTTTTTCTTTGAAGCAATGAAATAGGAGATTCTAATCTTTATCTTGCGTGTGTGAGAAACACAAAAATGTAAAATTTATGAAGAACGAAATGAAGATAAATTTTGAGGAAGAAATTTTTAATGCAATAGAATTTAACAAACTTAAGGAATAATAGAATTTTTGTGTTGGTAACATTTTTTGGTTCAATAGATGAACAAATTCTTGAAATTTTTACTCGGTTAATTAAAAGTAAGTGACATTTATTAATCTTAATAAAAAAAATGTGTTCATTACTATTTTGTTAGTTATTATTTACTATTTTGTTGTTTTCAATTTCATAATTTTTAAAGATCAATTTCATACATTTTAAAGATTAGTATTGTTTAGTGTTTTAGATTAGGATTTTTATGTGTATTTGAATATTAATAGAATTCGAATTTGATATTCGAATAATAAGAATGTTCGAATATTCTTTGAATAAAAATAAGTATTTAATAGTTCAAATTGAAGTATTTCATTAATGGAATAATGTTATTTCATTATTGAAAGTTCGATTGAAAAGAAGTATTCGATTATTCGAATAAAAAGAAATCTTTAATTATTCGAATCATGCGAAGGTGAAAATAGTATTCGAATAAAAAGTTGTATTCGATTGTTTGAATAATGCGAATGTTCGAATATCATTCGAAAAAAAAGAACTATTCGATTATTCGACTAATTAGAAATTTTTAAATATTCGTGATATTCGAATTTCATACTATTCTACCGACTGCAGTTAAAATATTTCGTCACACTCTATTAAAATATTCGAATAATGTTCAAATATTGAAACACTTCGATTCACTCTAATAATTCGAGTAAATAATTTGTATCCAAAGTTATTCGAATATTATAAATAGTCTAATATTTGCAGCAGTGATTTTAGACAAACGTTTTCTTTTAATAATTTTCAAAAATATTGTAATTTTGTTTTTCTAGAATATTTCTTTCTATTTTTATAAATATTCAAATTGTTTTTCTTTTTAAAATATTAAAATTGTGTCTATTTTAAACCGAGAATGTTTAAATTCGTTTTCGCTTTCATCTCGAGAATTTCACCCCGATAGTTGCCTCTCGTCATCCTCAAAATACGTACGGTTATCAAGGTTCGAGTGTATCGAATCTTGTTCGACAGCGTTTAGATTTTTTTTTATACCGTTGTGTGTTATGGGAACGCTGGCTTAGATATTTCAAGGATTATGTAACGCTATTAATAAGTCGAAGTGCATTGTATAACATGTTTCGCATAATCAGAATGCCATAATCCTCTTTTACGTGTCAATATTCCATATCAACGTGATTTATTTAAAAATTCTTAACCTTGATTTCGCTTAATTTAAAATTGGTAATGTTTTTCAAGAATTGGTTACGTTCTCCACATTTTCTTAACATTTTTTAAACAGATTCGTAATAATTTAAGTATTATATTCTAAAGCTACATATATTTTATAAGAAAAAAATAAGATTGTCGATGCTTTTTAAAAATTATCTAATTGTGTTCAATTTAAAACTGGTTTTCAAACAAAAGTGTAAAAATATTTATAATGAAGTTCTCTAAATATTTGTAACTAATATTATTTATGATACAAAATGCAAAATTGAGAAATACAATCCTGTATCCAACAAATTGAAGATAAAATTATTGAAAGTAAACTTTATTATAATTAATTTTGCTGTTAAATTCATTTAATTCGCATTTTCGAATTCAGGAATTCAAATTCTGAAATAAAAATTCTAAAATTCCAATTCAAACGTAGATGTGAAAGTTCAGGTTTGAAATATTTAAATTTTTTATCATAATTTTTGCAATCTAAGTTCAAGATTTGTTTATTAAAATTAACGATATTTTCAATAAATAAATAAATAATCTCAATATAATACAGATACAACAATTTTTACAACAATGAGACGTCATTTTTTGTGTTAATAATTAATTATTGTTCTGTCAAAGGCAAACATTAAAAAAGAAAAATTATAAAGGAATTGGAAAATAGTTCCTCAAAATCTGGAATAGTAACGAGCTTATAATGAAAAAATGTTATATTCCGGATAGCACACGGCATCTCTAAGGCGTCCAGGCGTAAGATGACCTTATTTGGACGTCTTAAAGATGCTTATAACGAGGCATGTAAAAAATGCCTAAAATTTACGTCGTAAAGGTGCCTTTGGTATCTTCACTCTAAACGTCTCACAAACTTCTAAAAGGACCCCGCACAGTTTATATGGGATTTTGGAGACCGGTGAATTTGACTGATTTTCACGTATATCCTCTACAAGAAATGTATAGGAACTTAGGGTCGCTGATAAAGGGTTAGTGATACGTATACAGCCTTCCAAAGTACTGTACATCGCTGGTACGTTAACAGTCGGAAGGTATGCAGGTCTGATAGGTCGAAGTGAAATAAGCCAGTCTACGCGGAACACGATCAAGCATACGGATCATATTGGCTGTGCCCGTCCTGACTGCCGACTTACCAGTGATATACAGTATGTAGGAGAATGGGTCTCGGATTATCTAAATAAAAATATGAATTGACGTATTTTTCTATACATATATGCAGTTTTATTTTGATGTATTATGATGGCCTATGTGCAGAGTTAAATATACAGTACTGAGACTTATACGGAACTGAGAAATCTCATATAAACATAAACATTTGAAAACAAAAGAAGTAATTCAAAAAAATTATTATCACACATATTTAATAATTCAGTTTTAACAAAAGCGATCATTTGTTCAAAATGTATTTAATAATCATAAAATATTTGAGTTTTTTTTTTTATAGATATAGTAGTATATATTGATTAGGGTGGACCTTAGGTATACTAGGCGAAACTTTGATGAGATCTTTTTGTGGGACGGCCTCTAGAATTATGCCACTGGATGAGAAACTAACATGTGCAAAATTTGAAATCGATCGGAGAATGGGAAGTCGTGCCACATCGAATTTGAATATTCTTTATTGTTGTAATTTGTTTTTCTTCGTTTCAATGTATCGTTATTAATAAGGTCCACCCTAATATTGATCTAATTGAAAATCGTGGATCGCACAGCTCAGTTTTTTGAAAATTAGTCGATACGGAATGTGTTGATATGCATTGAAAAAGTATTTCTAAGCAAATACAAAATTATACTGATTACATCAGCTATCAACGTCCGTAACAAGGATGGTTTTGAGGTTAAGCAGGATGTTTCGGGTTCTGAGGAAAGGAATGGGTGACCGGGTTGTAGTGGAGAAAAGAAGGAAGAAGGCGAAACTCCACACGGACAAAAAACCACCACACATACTTCCTTCTTCTCTCCATTTTCAACCCCATTCGTCCTGTGGAGTTTTCGATATTGTTTGTTCTTCTATTGGTGATTGGTGGTAATATACAGGGTGTCCTAAACAAAGTGCGGGAGCCGTTAAAAGCCGTTCTTTTTCCTTAGCGAAATTGTTCTTTACAGCTTTGTTAACGAACTATTAACGAAAAACATCCACCAATCATCAAAGAGCACGTATAGCGCATGAACGGCTGTCCAGTGGCTGGTACAAGCTACACGTAGCATTCAAGGTTGTTCTTTCGCTATACGTACCCTGTCATTGGTCGGTGTTTTTTTTGTTAGTAACTCGTTAACGAAGCTTTCGACGACATTTTTTTAAAGTAAAAAGTTATTTAAAATCATTCAGGAATCTCCCCTTAACGGCCCCCCACTTTGTTTAGGACACCCTGTATGTAAGAATAAGCTATAGAAAGAAAAGATAAAATATAGAATACCAATCCCTCTTTCATCGTCATCATCATCCTATATATTCTGTGAATACAATAGGAAAATAGAAAAGGGAAGTGTGGGAATGGGAAGGGAGTGTCCAAAAAAAACTAAAGAAATAAAAATTATATTACTTGATATGATTATGTTAAATGTTATTATATTAATATAATTTTGTATAATATAATAAATAGTATTAGTAATTATTGTTAATATAATTTTGTTAATAATATAATTGTAATAATTACAGTAAATAAGGAAGGTTAATAAAAACGGTCTTGAAAACGCTGTAAACACACCTTAAAAATGCCTTAAAGACGCCTGAAACACGTCAGGAAAACGTCTTAATGGTGTTATACAAACGTCTTAAACACCCTTAAAGAACTTCTTAAAAACATTTGAAAGGCGCCTTATGGATATCTTAAAAATGCCAGAAAGGCGCCTTCTGAACGTCTAAAAGGTATCTTAAAGGCAGACAGATTTGTAACATTTATGACAGATTTTCGCTTAGGAGGCGCGTATAAAGTGTTCCTATGTCGCTGCCGGCGTCTTGAAGACGTCCTGAAAGTCTTGACACAGGTACCTTTATTAAGATGATTTTGTGCTATCTGGGATGTATAGTATAAATTGTATAATACACATGACTAAAAAATCATCACATATCCATTGTTTCTCAGTTTGTCAGTTCCCTGTATGAAGATACACTAAATCAATCACTATCACTCGTACCAAGAACTTTTGTCTGTCTCCTACAATAAATTTGTCTATTAATAAATCCAGGGACAAACAACAGTGAGAAACAAAACAATATATCAGAAACTCGTTGACTTCGAGCTTACAAACTTGAGATCTGTTTACTGAGATTATGTCTATCTATCAGAAAATTGTACAGATCTATTGTAACATATTTATAAATTAATAATAAGTAACTAAATAACTGGTATTTAAAAAACTAGAGACCAATATTAAAATTTAGTGCCTCAAGTTTCATTATTTGTATAGTTTTGGTTACTTGATATTTGATTTTAAAGAATCCTTTTATATCATAAAGCGATGTCCATTTTGCTAGCTGGAAGTTGTTGCCTTTAACGTTATTCAAGTTATTATTGGAAAGATCACTTTTTTGGATCAACGTTAACACGTAATAATCACACGTCTGTCTCTATATTTGATTTACTTTTTATTAGAGAGAACAAATTGCTTCTGGATATCCGCGACAAGTAAGTATTTTTTCGTAATAAACTCGACGCTATCAGCCTCATTCCAGTATTCGTTATAAACTCGTTAATTGTTTGCAACTTTGAATTCAATAGATGTGAAATTATTTAAAGTATACAGATACTATTAATTACTTTGTAATATAGTTAATTTACTCTGTGATCCTCGATTTTAAGAGAAATAACAATACGAGATAATAATGCATAGATTGATATTAGTATTTTATTCGTTATAAGCTTGTTACCACGATTAAGTATTGTATTCATGAAGTTTTATAATTATTCGAGGTATACCGAAAAAATGTTTGTTTACTGTGAACTGTTCAGTGATTAGTGTGACCTACGAGCGTATAACGCGTACCTGCTTTATCTTTTCCATATATGTATACCTTAAAAAATCTTATTCAACTTAAATTTTAGATTATGAAACAGTTTTCGCACAATATTTTGCAATTTTTCTTGTAATTTTCTATTATGTTTCTAAGTTATAATCAATTATTCAGAAATATTTTGCAATTTCTTTTGTAATTTTTGTTCGTAACTCAAAATGACGAATTTTTTGAGATTTTAAAAAAAATGTTTTTATAATTTTTTCTACAATTTCTTTTTTTGGTTGAAAATGATAAAATTTACAGATTTCTTTAAGAATATTTTGCAATACTTCTCATAATTTCTTTCTCTACTTTAAAATAATTAATGTTACAGAGTTTTTCATAAATATTTTGAAATTTCTCGTGCAACTACTTCTTGCATTTCAAAGAAATAATTAATTTCACCCGATTTCTTCAGAAACATTTAGCAGTTCTCCTTCTGCCTCAAAACAATCAATTTCATAAGCTTATTACAAAATATTAACACTTCCGGGTTATTAAAAAGCTTTGTTGAAATGACAACAAAACGTGGAATGCGAAACATCGCGTTGCGACGCATCGACTCCAGTTTTGACGGTTACTCCACAATGTTATCAATCGCAATTTAGTTCCCAGCATCGACCTACGTAACAGTGCAACCATAATGCTCTATGTGACGCATGATTCGCAATATTTTTACGCTGTTTGCCAGTTGATTGCCCCCTCCGGAGCATGTCGATGACGTTAGCACGTTCGATGAGTCACTGCGTGCCAGGCTACAACGACCACGTATGCACGATCGCATTATTCCTCTGTATGCTCTGTGCTCGTTGGTTCCCGCCCGCGTGCGCGTGCGCATACTCTCACCTGACTGCGTCTGCGCGCGTACTACCGATACCAGAAATACGACTCGGTGCATCGAACAACGATCAACGTAAATAAGTCGTTTTGGTTCTGGATATCACCTATCGTCACATCTATGATCATTTTTAATAAATTATTAATAAAAATTAATTATATACATATACACTATTGTAAACTGAACTATACTATAAAAGAACTATATGTATTGTACACTAAACTACAAAATGTATTTAAAATAAAATATTTAGATTACGTCTTTGAAAATCTCCGAATTCTTCGATCTGCAATATCGCTTCATTTAAAACTATGATCCTATGTCAGACTAAAGGAAAAGTAAGTACATATCACGAAACATCAGAGTGCATCTTACGCCAACAAACATCGCTAACAGAAACGCCTAAAATATAAACACTTGAAGCCGCACACTAACGATTGCACCGTATACACTATACACTATACATTATACTTATGTTTGTGGTTAAACACAATTTGATTAAAAAACTATTACATGAAAAAGAGGAGGGTGAAATACAACAATAATTCTTCGAGTTCAATGTACTTTATCTGGTTTTACAAGCAAGTTACAGTATAATTAGAAACATATTTCATGCAATTTTCGCATCCAAATACTTTACCTCAATTTTTCACGTTTTATTGTTATTATTTAATAATTTAAACAATATGCTTTTATATACTATATAAACATTGACTTTCCTTTAGAAAATAGCGTTTGAATTTTTGTGTTTCATGCATCCATTTCGAAGTTATAATAATTTGAAGTCAGCGTGCTTCAATTTGTCTTTCGGTGCACCGCCAACTTTATCTACATTTTTCACAACTTTCCCATCACATTTGCCATAAATAATTGTACTTCCTGAACGCCTTGAGATTTATAGAATGATGTCCTGTCAAAGGTTTAGGTGCCTAAAGGGTTATAAATTTGGCCCTTTTAAGGAACTTCAGTTTTGAATTAATTGCAAAATTGAAAATTTGTAACTTTGAGTCGATTTGGAATTTGAACAAACTTAATTGTAAATCAATTTGAAACTGAGATACTAATAATTTCGAGTTGGTGTTGAACTTGGAGAAGTTTATAAGTCACAAACAAAATTTGAATATTTGAATAGTTGTAATCAGACTGCAGATTTTCATACAAATTTATATTTTCGCAGCTATAGAAAAATAAGTAAAAATTGAATGAAAGTGTACCTTGCTCTCTAAATATTCTAAAATCTACACAAGATTTAAAGCTTCATATAATATTTTTATCAACGCACATTCTGAAGTATTTTTTTATACATAAAATTGCCATAAATGCATAACAATAGTTCCAATTATTCCAACACTTGAATATTTACAGCTGTATTCCAAATCCTCGACGTCGATACTACAGCGAGTATGACGAATAATGACGACACGAAACACACAAATATCCGCATGACGATAAACCGGAAGAGACAAATCTTTGGTAATGCGCTTTAATACTCGCATTACGAAAGCGACAAACAAAATTGAAGCAGGAAAAACTTGACAAAGAACTCTTGACCTAGCCTCGCGTTATAAAAAGATAACAGTTATTTGTTTACAGTTGCAACTATTTACAAATGGACAACAAAAACGTGTGAAACAGTCTGATGCATGCGTTGCTATAGATTTCAGCATAAAATCACTGGAAAGAACGCAGTTCGATTAGAAATGCAGCCTTCGGGTCTCAAAGTGTATTTGCGATATTATCAGCTTGCGATTCAACGAGGCAACCTGTTTAACTCATATTTCCGCGAGCGAAACGTTCGTGAGATCGGCTCGGTCCTCCACCATTATCGATCTTATGGATCTTTGTCGATGAAGTAATAACGGAAGAAACGGAAATAAAAAAAAAAATATTAATAACTTTAAATACTTAATGAACTACAGACGCTTCGGAGTTCGGGGCACGACTGAGCATGACTGCGTTCCTTCGCACAAGTAGTTTAAGTTTAATGCAGCGATTCGTCGCGTGATCGATCGTCTCGCCGAGCACAATTGTCTCTATTCGTCTTTGTTTTCCTACAATTACATTTCGACGCGAGTGCCGATGCAAATTAGATAGAGACGCGGTCGAGATCAATTTGCAGGGTGCTTCTCGAATAAACATTCCGATTTTGGTAATATGTTTTCTTTGTATGTGTAATGAATAGACTGCGAATTTTATGCATTTATGGCAATCCTAATGATGCAAAAAATCTGCAATATTATTAATATACGCCAAAATACACAAAATATCAAAAATATAACTCAAGTTAGAATACTTAGAAAATTAAAAATACTGTTATTCAAGTTCCAGTTCTTTATTTGTGATTATCAAAATTTTATTTTGCATAAAAATCCGCAGTCTAGTAATGAGATAAGATTATGCAGAATTTTTCAAATGCTTTTGTATTTATAAACTGTTTGAATATGTAATTGATACAGGTTGGACGATTAATGAAACAATTATTGATGCAAACGATGACAGATCTAGATTCATACGAACGCAGGCTCATTCGTTCATATTTACGTTGTTGGTGGATACAGATTGTAATAGCTTCGAAGATTAATTACAGATGAGGATTTAATGAGGAGGAAATGTAGTGACTCGCATATTTGTTTGCAAAGAATATGTTAAATTTCTTTTAATTCTGAAGAAGATATTTGCTTTCGCATAATGGAAGTCATAAAAATAATAATTGAGCGTGAAAGCAGAAAATTATTTGAATATTATGAAAACACTAGTTGAGTACTAAACTCAATAACAAATTCAATACCAAACTCAATACCAAATCCAATACCAAATTGAACACTATGAATTTCACATTTAATTATAAATGTGTATGAACGAACTTGTGAGCCACTAATTAGTATTTTTGTAGAATCTGGAAAAAGTAGTATTTTCGAGAAAATTGAGGAAAATAAAAAGTATAGATTTATTTTTTATTATACTTATTTTTCTCCACTATATTTTTTATGAATTTGTGCTTTCTTACTAAGTTGCTATAAAAGTGTCTCATTCACATTCTATATTCATATTAATAATATCAATTAACAAATCAATTTTTATTAATTTAGCTTTGCTCAGAATCTATTTCAAATCTTTGTTTTCTCTTCTTCTAGAATTTAGTTTAACAATATAAGTTCAAAAAATAAATTGTTAACATTCATTTTTAATTTATCTACTAGCTTAAAAAATTGCATAGTGTTTTCTTATTGATTCCCTTCAATTTTTGTGTTCGAATTGAGAAACTGAATTTGGTGAAGATAATACTTTTAGTCGAAGTCAAACCGGTTATTAAAATATGTTATATCCTTATTGATAAATAATCAAAGGTTCATAACAATTTTACCAGGAATTTCGGAGTGGTTTTGTTCTGATTAGGTTAATTTAGTTATGTTGATAATTAAATTTTCGTTTTATTCTCTGTAACGTGAAAATATAGTTTTTTTTTATAGTATATTTTACTACATTTTTATACTATATTTTGTTATTATAGTGTACATACAGTTTTGTTATTATTTATTGCATTTATAGTATTTTTCATACTATATTTTGTTAGGATAGTATATAGTACGATATTATACATACAATATGAATATTCAAATAATTCGAATAACTTCGAATATGAATAATTTATTCAAATTATTAACAGATTAAGACTCACATAAAGACATACAAATTAATGATCTTTTATTTGATCCATAAAATTGAGAACAATTAATCATTGTATATGAAATTTGGGTGTCGATGAAAATTATACCGAAGAAATAAGAATAATTTTTGCTCTTATAAAAACAATAACAAGTAACAAATTATTTCTATTAATACTTCGTTATGTAATCGCATGTATTTTCAACAACTTTTAGCTTCCAGCCAACGAAGAAGTAATTTTACCTCGTTATCACGAAATTCAGGTGTTTTTTTCAACTATTCTTCTCGTGGAGCTTTTATTAGACTTTTCTTGTTTGTATTGTTGTGTAATCTTATTTTCTTATCCAGTTCGTTCCAGATGTGTTCTATTAATTGACATCAAGAGATTGGGGAGGCATTCGAAGAACCTTAAGGCAGTTATACAACAACCAACTCTTACATACATGAGAATTGCGCTTTGGATTATTGTTGGCATAACATTTCAAATTTTCTAAATTATTCACTTTCATGGTAGAATCTATGACGTCACTTTTTAGAACATATATTTAAATACGAGTATTTATTTGTTATAACTAGACTGCGGATTTTTATTCAAAATAAAATTTTTAGAAGCATATATAACGAATTTAAACTTGAATAACTGTGAGTCTGATTTTCTAATCGTTGTAACATTAAGTATGTCTTTAAAATTTTCTATATGTTAACATCTAGCTACAACCTTGTGGATTTTGGTGTATTGAAAATTGTCATAAATGCATAAACATCCATAGTCTTAGTTATTCATCCAGAAATATGAAACTTGAAATTCTGAATATAGTAAAACCTCGATTAACCGACTTAGTATTGGAATTAAAATTGAAGTGTTTCCTTGACGTAGAATTTTTTTATTTTTAATGTGGCATCTAGCGGCGTGCGAGAACCCGAAATATCGGGTCGGGTCGAGAACACGAAATTTTTTCGGGATCGGGACGAGTACCCCAAAAATTTCGAGATTCTCGAATTTATCGGGATTCCCGAAAAAGTTGGGATTCTCGAAAGAGGATTTCCGAAAATTCCGAGAACCCACTAACCATTTATATTCGCTTTAATGAATACATTGAATACATTCAGGGTTTCGGATTTTTTATTCTAGGTGTTTTCGGCAAATTATGTTATTTTACTTCTTACCTATTTAAATTATTATTATAAATTTATACAAATCGGAATATATGTATGGAATAGTTATAAAATAATTATACTTATTACTTATTTGTGCACTATTTCTGTTCGATATATTTCGAATTGTATAAATTTATAATAATAAATTAAATAGGTAAGTAGTAAAATAACATAATTTGCCGAAAACACCTAGAATAAAAAATCCGGAACCATCAATGTATCCATTAAAACGAATACAGGGTGTAACAAAAATGTTGCACGTCCTTGAAAGGGTTGATTCCTGAGGTGATTTTAAACAACTTTTTCTTTAGCGAAAATGTTACGTGGGGCTTTGTTAACGAGTTATTAATGAAAAACACTGACCAATCAGAGAACGAGTACAGTGTACGAATTTCGGCGCGGGCTACAACTATGCGTAGCATTGGTCTGCCATCGCCTGCGTCAAGGTTCGTCTACTCGCTCTGTGCTTGGTCAGCGTTTTTCGTTAATAACTCGTTAACAAAGCCCCACATAACATTTTCGCTAAGGAAAAAGTTGTTTAAAATCATCTCAGGAATCACTCCTTTCAAGGACGTGCAACATTTTTGTTACACCCTGTATAAATGGTTAGTGGGTTCTCGGGATTTTCGGAAATCCCGATTCTTTCGAGCAAAAACGATATCAGAAACCATCGGATGTCAGTAGTTTCTGCTCGAATTCTGCTGTCAGTCTATTAACAGACTTGCATATAACAAATCCTGCATCAAATCTGCTGCCAATCTATCAACAAATGCTGCAATGGTAAATTCTGTCAAAATCTTCTCGATCAGATTCGACTGGCAGGGAAGTAATACGTCTCTTAACTGTTTATATTTTACAAAATGGCAGCCTAATATGGAAACGGAAGACTATGGATCTGCAGACAGGTTGTGTTACAATCTGCTTACAATCTGCTGCCGATCTGCACGCTGATGGTTTATAGGAGTGTTTTATACAGGGTGTAACAAAAATGTTGTAGTTCTTGAAAGGCGTAATTCCTGAGATGATTTTAAACAACTTTTTCCTTAGCGAAAATGTTAGATGGGGCTTTATTAATGAGTTATTAATGAAAAACACCGACCAATAGAAGCACGAATACAGTGGATGAATTTAGATGAATTTCAGCGCGGACTCCAGCTGTGAGTAGTATTGGCCAGCCATCGTCCGCGCCATCATTAATCCGCTGTATTCGCTCCCCGATTAGTCGGTGTTTTTTGTTAATAACTCGTTAACAAAGTTCCACCTAACATTTTCACTAAGGAAAAAATTGTTTAAAATCACCTCAAGAATTACCCATTTCAAGGAACTGCAACATTTTTGTTACACCCTGTATACTAATAAGATTTACCAGGTTAGAGGCGCACCATTACGCAACTTTGTCACATTGGAAGCTGGTTCCACTTTGGCGGTTGCTAAGCCCGTAAGATTTAATGCAAACACTCTCTCCATTATCAAACTCCCTCCAAAACTCCTTTAAACTCGTTAAATTCCTCATCGATGCCCCTGCTGCGCAATTAGCGTGTTTTCCGTTAAATTTCATCGCACCTTGACACTCTTCGTTCATCATTTCGCCCCCATTGCATTCTCATTCCTCGCTAAAGACAAACGTTTTGGATTCCCATTACCTGCTTCAAAATTGTTTATAAGTAGACTTCAAATATTTATGCAAAATAAAATTTTTGCGAACTCGAATGAAGAATTGAAACTTGAGTACCAAAATATCTTCTTTCTCGACTATTTCTACTTCAACATATCTTTAACCATATCAATTCTACATATTCTTAATATTTTAGGTATTTTGATATTCGCAAAAAGCCCCCAAATTTCTGTTTACTTAGAATTACTATAAATCCATAAAAATGCGCAGTCTTTTCATAAGTTTCATTATCGATTAAGAATCAAACAAATGGATACAAAACTGTTGACAGAGAGATAAGAGATCTACGAATTGTTAGACGCGCATTTCGATTAGGTACTCGATTAGAAAATTAGTTTCTTTGGATCGGTTACAAGCATCTTTTTTTTAAAAACGTGTTTCATGGTACAAGAATCGTCGACAGAAAAGCAAGTTCAGAGCGATACAATAAATCAGTCTCGTCTGTTTATCTAGATTTATGGTTGCACGACGCTAAACGTTGCGTAGATGACGCTAAACAATTCCACCCAGCCTTCTGAATTAATCACCATAGGTTCCCTTTCGATTTCACTTTATGGATGTATAAAGTAACAAAACAAAGGAAATACCACGATATAAGGACATAAAGTCTTCTTCACTTCTTCAGAGGACTCATTTTTTTGTTCTCTACTGCGCCTTCCCACATTCAGCCATATTTAAGTATGGGAACAGCCAATATCAGCGTCGTGTAGCGTATAGCAAACTGTTCTTCGAAATAATCATTTTGAAACATGCGTGGATGTTCAGTAAAATTATTCGAGAGGTAGCAGTTATTATATTTAAATAGGGTAATGGTCCTTATTAATGAGCCTGTACCTATTAGTGTGTCTCTACACTTAAATAAATTGTAAAGAAGAATATCTCTAAGAAATAAAAGAAAAACATTTTTTTAAATAAAGTCAAAGTATTAAACTTAACGAAAAAAATGTTTCTCTTTCATTTCTAAAGGGATTTCTTTTTTATAACTTATTTAAATGTAAGGGACACTGATTCAGGCTCACTAATAGGGACCAATACCCTAGATACGTAGCATATCGTTTCTTATAGTAGAATTGGAACAAGATTTGCAAATGAAAATTGTATTTGTTAATAAAAAGTTTATATTTGTAATAAGAAAAATAGCTTCTTGGCAATATGAATAGGACTCCGACTATTGTTCGAGTTCCTTACATCTAGATTTACTATATAGGCTGTAAAAAAACTGTTGCAGATTCTTGAAATTCCTGAGGTGAAACAATGTTTTTTGTCGAAAATGTTAGGCGAAACTTTGTTAATGAGTGGACAGCGGATTTTTATGCAAAATAAAATTCTTACAAGTACAAATAAAGAATTGGAATTTGAAAAACAATGTGTTTAATATTCTAAACATTCTCAGTTGAATAATATTGTTGATATTTTGTATATTTTTGAATATGTTAACAGTCTTATAAATTTTTTGCATAAAATTCGCTGTCTATTAATGAGTTATTAATACAAAACGCCGACCAATTAGAGAGCGAGTATAGTGGACGAATCCAAACGCAGACAACTATTAGCAGTGGTCCGTCATTGACCGCGCAGAGATTCGTTTACTATGCTTCCTCTCTAATTGGTCGGAGTTTTTCGTTAATAACTCCTTAACAAACGTTTTAGCCCACCTAACATTTTAGCTCAGGAAAGAGTTGTTTCAAATCGTCTCGGGAATCACCTCTTTCAAGGACCTGCAACATTTTTGTTACACCTTGTATGTGAAGTGTAAAGCATAGATATTCGAGTATTTCGCACTTCATTTAGTTAATGATTGAAGATTGGCGTATTAGCATAGTTAATGATTGAAGATTGACGCTAAGCTTACGTTTTCCGTTTAGCTGAAAAGATCCGAATGACAAACGATCTGAAATCAAGAAATAAATAAACCGAGTGTTCCTAATCCATCTGTCAGTCGCGCGTCAGTTTAATTGAAAGTAACCGAGTCGTTGCATTGCGATCGGCCCGGTAATCTGATGCACGTGTCGCAGGAGTGGCGACACTGCATTAGAATAAAGAAAAATTATTATAAATTCATGTACAACGAGCGTATATCGCGCAATCGTTTCGAAGATCGCAAAAAGGCGCAGCTCAGGGACTCCGGAGCACAGCGACGACCTTTACAAACGCATTAATAAAGAATAAAATTGAACTGGATTGTTATTACGCCGAGAGAAATTCTATAGAGCGAAAGACGTGGTTATCTCTGACAGTTGGAGGTGAATTTCGTATAAGAATAATGAAGGAGCCAGAAATTTCACTGGCGCGGTATTAACGACGAATCTCTGTTTACATTGGGATGTTGTATGATTACGGGACGACAAAGTTACAGAAGTATTTGTTATCTGTTTGAAACGGTTAAAAAAAAAAATTAAATATTTCTGAATGCAATTCTATAAGTTGCATTATTTAACTTGGAGTTAGGAAGAGAATTTTTTCGGAAATCGTTTGATAGTCGAAGGTCAACTTTGATACTAAGTGACGCGTGTTTGCCGTTCGAATCACCCAAAAGCCGCGTGAATTTTTCAAGAGAAAAGAAGACATTAAATCTTAGTGTTCAAGTGTCGAGACTGTTGTTTGCCCTGAGTCACAGATAAGTAGCTACTTTCCATGTTGCCGGCTCAAGATTTAAGTTTACCCTATTCTATCTCTTCGTCCATCTAGTTTTGTTAGTGTGTAAACTAATTGAATCCCTGGATAGTTAAAATGGAGATAACTGTGATTCGGATATAAGGCGTTCTTCTATACTTCTATTTAATCGAATAATCGAGTAGTCGAACATTCGTATACCCCTAATTATTCGAATAATTGAATGCTTGTTATTATTTGAATAATATTTGAACATTTGTATACCAAATTCAAATTCTACTGGTATTAGAATATTCAAATATTCAAATTTGCAACTATTCAATTGGAACATTCGGAACAACCGTATTTTTAAACTTATTGGTAGTATTTGCATCTAATTTGTTAATTTGTTTGTTAGTATTCAAATATTTAAATATTTAAATTTTCCACTGGTCAAATAATAAAATATTCAAATTTTCAACTGTTCAAATCTTCAACAGCTCAAATTGTAAAATATTCAAATATTCAATTGTTTAAACAGCAAAATATTCAAATATTCAATTGTTCAAATAGTAAAATATTCAAATTTTCCACTGCTCAAAAATTAAACAGTTCAAATAGTAAAATATTCACACATTCAACTGTTCAGATAGTAAAATATTCAACTTTTCAACTGCTCAAATATTCAACAGTTCAAATAGTAAAATATTCACACATTCAACTGTTCAGATACATAGTAAAATATTCAACTTTTCAACTGCTCAAATATTCAACAGTTCAAATAGTAAAATATTCAAATATTCAACTGTTCAAATAGTAAAATATTTAAATTTTCCACTGGTCAAATAGTAAAATATTCAAACATTCAACTGTTCAAATAGTAAAATATCCAAATATTCAACTGTTCAAATATCGAACAGTTCAAATAGTAAAATATTCTAATTTTCAACTGTTCAAATAGTAAAATAGTCATAGATATATAAGAATAGACTGAGCATCACGAGGAAAGTGGATGGTCCAACGTTAGAAAGAGTTAGAAATGCTTTGGGAGGACTTGCTATCTCTTTCTATTCTCTTGTTATCTTCTATCTGTCTCATTCTTCCCAAGTACCTCCTAAAGCATTCAACTCTCTTCGACATCGGGCCACGGCTGCATGCTGACGCGCAGTATAGTTACTATGTCTATGAAAATAGTCAAATTTTCAACTGTTCAAATAGTAAAATATTCAACTGTTCAAATAGTAAAATATTAAAATATCCAACTATTCAAATATTAGAATATTCATAACAGCCCCATTTTGAAGTGTATTGTTAGTCATCCAGAAACTCAGACATCTTCGCCTTCATATTCAATATCCTTCTTGAACATTTCAAATACAATACCTTATACATTATAATCACACTATCATAAAGTAGAATAACAATCAATACAATCTGCAATATAATCTGTAGAAATAAAAAAATCTAGACACTAATACGAATCTTCCTACACTATTTCCAAAGTTAAAACAATGACCATAAATAACAAAATACCACAACGGGTCCGAGCTGACCCAAACACCGTATCAGGGCCAATCAAACGAAGCAGATTCGGCGAGAAAACAACCGCTGCAATCCACCACTCCTCGACTCAATTAACTCCCCCTTCTCTTCGATGTTTGCTATTGTCTCGAAAGCCAAGCAGAAAAGAGATGTCCCTCGTTCAATGACCAATCGTCGCCGCGGTGATCCGCGCGGCGCGGCGGTTGCATAATACCGCTAAATTCTCCGGGCGTACGAACGCCCCCCGTCGAAGACACACGTGTGCAACGTTCCTCGTGCTCCTCTCGCGGGGAGGCCAGGGTCGATAGCTCCTGTCACCGATGTGCACGCGATTCCGTTCGACTTTTTCGCGGCAATTCCTCGCCTTCTATCTGTCATAGACGCAGATATGCGCGCGGATATTCCGCCAAGTGGTGGGGGTTGTTGGAGCCTGTTGGCCTTCCCTATATAAGGTTTGCGCTGCTCCATCGCGCCTCGGTTGTTCCCCAATTCGGGCAACTTCTCCGAGTCTTGGCACATCGCACTCCGTAAGTCATTCACATACTTGTACGTAGTTTAGTTTAGTTTCGCCTCCTTCGAATCGCCGGAGCTCACGGTTCTTCGCTTTCGCTCGCGGTCTTCGAATCCGACGCAGTTTAACTCCCTTAAATTCGACGTAGAAGATGTTTGTGCGACGTGGAGAACAGTTACATAAGAAGTGTGTTAGTTTAGACATTTGAAGATCCGCGCGATTCGAAGAAGGCGCTTTTCGACGCTAATTAGATCAACGAAATCGGAACCGATCTTCGAGTTTAAGAATATTAGGCGACTCGCGAGAAACTGAATTGGATTCTCAAACTGGAATTGTGAAACGGGTCATCCGGTTGTTAAGTGATTCGTTTTTCGAGTTGAGGCTTGTTTACGCTGCGTTTGGATATGAATAATTAACACCGAAAGGCTAAAAATGGGATTCAGTATCAATTTCACGTAGGAAATATTCGAATGAGTTTGAGTTCCTTACGAAACCGGAAAATATAAACAGAAATTGTAAGAATGGAAACTTTTTGAAATACACGGAATGTTGTCTAGATAGCACCATACGTCCCAAGGACATTCGTTTTATGTCCAGTTTACGTCCGAACGTCCTATGTCCATTTTGGACATTCCTAGCAAATTCCTAAAACTTAAATTTCGGACGTTTCAGGAACGTCCGTTTTAAAAGTTCTGTGGATGTTCGGAAAACTTAAATTTCGGATATTTCAGGAACATCCGTTTTAAAAGTTTTATGGATGTTCGGAAGACTTAAATTTCAAACGTTCTAGAAACGTTCCTCTAAAGAGTGCTATGAATATGCGTAAGAAATACGCAATATAACCTCAACGTTGCCATAAAATGTTGGTGTATTATTTCTTTTTCTGGATGTTCGTAAGACTTTCATTTTGGATATTTTAGAAAGGTTCCTCTAAAGTGTACTATGCATATGCGTAAGAAATACGTAATATAACCACTTTTGGTGTATTATTTATTTCTTATATAGGGTGAAGGCATTAAAGGTTGACAATCCTTGTTCAGCTTAAAAAAATGAACATTTAAACAGAAAGTTTGTTAAACAATAATTTTATATTGAATTTTAAGTCTCTGAACTTTAAAATATGTACATACAACAAAACGAGGTTTTCAAAACTAAAGGAAAATAAATGCTTCTGAATTCTGAAATGATTCGTAAATAATTGTAAACAATTACTTTATTCAAAACGACGCGCATATTATAAAAATTTGCTTTGATATATCACACAAAGGTAGCCAAATAAAAACTTTCTTCATCTAATCATTTGAGTTTGCAGTTTGAGGTTATAGATAGGATCATCGAAGTTAATAGGGAAGATGCTCGATCCCAAGACTTCAAGGAAAGATGGGTAACCGCCGGGGAATATTTCTCCGGGTAACATCATAACCTTCCAAGGTTTAGTATTGCAGATTGCAGAGAAAATAATATAATGAAAATCCTTGCTGTCCGGATTGTGAAAGATAATAAATAAGGTCTATATTTTTATTTTGTAATATTCAAGAATGTGAATTTAGCATGGATCGAAAGATCTGGCTTGCCGTCCGATCTTCCTGTTTAAAGAAAATGATTCATTTAGTCATTTTAAACGTTCACAAAAAGTACGGAGAATGTTACTTTTGAATGTTCGAAATATGTCCTGAGAATGTCGACATAGTACATCGTGAGGATGTTCCACTTTGTAACAAGGACCTTACTAGAACGTTTAAATAACTTCATGTGAACGTATAGGGGACATATGGACCTTAACGGGATGTTCTCCGAATGTACGGAACGTCCAGAGCGGATATTCTGTGGACGTACATAAAACGTATGTGTGCTATTTGGGATATACTTACTTACAAAGGAACATATCGAACCTGCACACCCCGATTTTAATGAAATTTATGCGAAAGCTAGTTCTTAGAAAAATATTTATCACGTATTTTTTTTATCAGCCATTTTCCATGTTGAAGGGGTAATGACAGCCCTCAAAGTTGAGGGATGAAAATACATTTTTCATAATATTTCCGAAACTAGGCGGAGTAGAAAGTTGATTTTTTAAATGCGTGCTTTTGAACGGCGAATTCAATAATATGCGGAATTGTAAAAAAAGGTCATTTGTTTAAATAATATCATTAAAAATATTATTTTTTAGACAATTTTCTGAAATATGGTCCAAATATACTATAATATACGTGAAATATGGTCCAAAATAGGGGACACATATTTCGGGAAATTTAGATTTTGATTATTTAATAATAATTATTAAATGCTTATCATCTCTCGCTTCGTGGAAAGAAATATGTTGTGTTGGATTGGTTTTTTCGTTAATGTCGCTGTTCACGTTGTGCACACCTCGTCAATTCTTCCTTCAATAATAATTAAAATGAAGAATTAATCTAGAGCAATAGGAGGGACACCGCACACCGCAGCGCCAGCGCCGACATAAGTTTTACGCGGCACTACTAATCGCCGCTGAAAACAACGTGGACTTTCATAACCCACGCAGCCTGTTTCCTCACGACTTTAAGGCCTTCAGCAAGGATACAATTGGTTCAAAATCCTTTGAAATCATTAACAAGGTAGAACTTTGGTTTTCCTCGTCTTCAGTATATTGGAACATTTAACCAAAAAATTGTTTAAAAAATCATATTTTTTTAATGATATTATTTAAACTAATGACTTTTTTTTACAATTCTGAGAATTGTCTGTCGTTCAAAAACACGCATTTAAAAAGAAATCAACTCTCTACTCCTCTTGGTTTCGGAAATATAGTAGTGATTCGATAAGTGTCGACTTATATTTCTATGTTATAGGGTCGAATCCTATATCCAACAAACAGCTGATGGTCTCCTTCCAAACTCTTGGGAGTATAAACTTTATCCAAGGCAAAAAAATATAGTGCCTTCTACGTTGAACGTCGATGTCCGGTTTTGACTACTCAACACTTATCGAATCACTACTGTATTATGAGAAATATATTCTCATCTCTCAACTTCATCTTTCTGTCATCATGAGGGCTGTCATCACCCCTTCAACATGGAAGATGGTCGATAAAAAAAATACGTGATAAATATTTTTCTAAGAACTAGCTCTCACGGAAATTGTATTAAAATCGGGGTGTGCAGGTTCAATATGTTCCCTTATTAGGTCGTTGGGCAAAATAAAAGTTGTCACACTTTTAAAACGCCGTCTTTTGGGAATAAGGAAACCGCTGTATTCTGTAACCCAAAAGAGAAGTAAATACCAATTACGAATTTCACAGAATGTTCTTAATCGTTTAAAGTCTGGACCCTGAAATGAGTGCAAGCAATAAATATCCAAGGCCGGATTAGTGATTAGTGGTACAAAAAAATGACCAATTTTGTTTGTTGAATATTTATAAAGGTGCGTCTTCACTGGCGTTCGCAAACTGTTCACGAACAGTATAACAGTTGAATTTTGTTGAAATCATCTGTTCGCGTACCTGTTCGCATAGGGGTTTTCAATAGTTCGTGTAAAGGTGGGTACTCACTGGTAAACAGTTCGCGAGCACTGTTCGCATACAATGTTTGCAAGCAGTTCGTAAACTTTCTATAAATACTAAAAATACACTACGTCATCTCTTCACAGATGTTACACGAACTGTTGAAAACCCGTATGCGAATACATACGCGAACAGATGATTTCAACGAAATTCAACTGTTCTATTGTTCGTGAACAGTTCGCGAACGCCAGTGAAAACGCACCTTAACATCTGTAAAGGGATGACGCAGTGTTTTTTTTTAGTGTTTATAAAAAGATTACGAACTGCTTGCAAACACTGTATGCGAACAGTGCTCGCAAACTGTTCACCAGTGAGTACCCACCTTACTACAACTAATTTGATAAGAAATTACTGAAGAATTACTAAAATTACTATACAATACAATGTTTATTATTGAATATGGTGATTCGAAGTTTAATATTGAGGATTCGAAGAGTTAAAAATGGAAATTTGAAGAATTTTTGAGATTTCAGTTTGGAAATTTGAAAATTTTGAGGTTAGAGACTTTAAGAGTTGATGTTGGAGATTTGAATATTTGAAATTAGAAGTTTGAAGAGTTGATATTGGAGATTTGAATGTTTGAAATTAGAGATTTGCAGATTTGGAGTTGAACATTTGGACACATAAAATTGGGGATTCATGGATTTGTAGGATTTCACTTTAGAAATTTCAAGATTTCAAGTTAAAGATTTAAAGATTGTAAGTTCAGGATTCAAAGATTTCAAGTTGAAGATTTCCAGATTTTAAGTTGAAGATTTAAAGATTTCGAGTTGAAGAAAACGAAGAAAAAACATAACCCCAAAATTGACCCCAAAATTGTTATTCGAATAATTCAAATAAACGGTATAATAACAATACATAAAGAGAGTTTAAACAGAAAAACTGAATGGAAAAGTAAAAATAACTGCTTATGCAATGTTATTTCACTGACAAGTGTTTAATTTAGAAGTATCATTCGTTTCATGCTAAAATAATTTTTTTCGCACACAGAGTCTAACAAAAAAGATAAACAGTTCACTTAATTTGTGCAAATTTTGCTATCCAAGGGAGAATTCCTCTTTTACGAACACAAAAATGAACTATAATCGTATTTTTCTAGATTATACATACCTCAATGTAAATAAAAATACATTGCGGATGAACTCTCTGTTATTTTTTTCTTACTTTTTCATTGAAACTAGTGTATAACTGTGCTTTGGAGTAATATTTTAGGTTTCACATTCATGAATCTTTTTTTCTTACCTTTCGCATAATTTCGCACGTTTACTGAGATTTACCGGATTTTTTCTGTCAGTTTGATAGCGCACTTCGCGAAATTTCTGCCTCTTTAAGGGTAAACTTACACGGCTCAATTTCGGGCGACATGACAGCCACAAAACTGTCAGTGATGTTGTCCGATTTGTGTTTGTGAAAAATATAGTAGTGTCGGCCGAAAGTGGCTGAAAAGTGGTCCGTCTGAGTTTACCTTAAGTTCCCTACACAACAATGGCGAACTTTGGATAACAGCGAATGTTTCGCGGCGGGAAAATTCAAACGCTTGGACTTGGACGCGATTTGACGCGAACCGAGCTTCGAAAATCGAAAATCGAAAATCGCGATGTATTAGGGCCGATACACACTATCGCTCCGCTCTCGGTCCAGTCACGGTTCGATCACAGTAGTTGAACGAAGAGAGAAACAAAAAAAAAGACCTTTTGTCTTTCTTCAACTAAGGTAAATGTCCCAGTGGTTGGACTTTTAAAACAATGTTCCTGTTATTAAAATTTTCTACAGTTTAAAACAATGTAAATTAATATGAATGTTTGTTCAATCGCTAGATTGAGTTTTGTTCTTTCAGAAACTTGGTTATAGAATATTGTTTATATAAAAGAAAAATGTAAAAATCTATGTTTATAAAAGCGTTCATTTGTCCCAGTTATTGGACAGAATTTACGGTATGTCCCAGTGATTAAATTTAGCTGTCCCAGTGTTTAGACAGCAGATTAAATTTCAGAAAAATCATTGATATAAAAATAATTAACAATTCTTATGTTGTACAACTTTAAAAAGTTTGACAATATGTACAAAAATAATACAATTTTTAAATAAAAGCTTAGTAAATAACCGAATAACCTAAAATATTTAAGCGCGCTTACGTATGCACGCACACATTCGCAATTGTAACAATAAAAAGGGCAATTTTTGTTTAATTTGAGCTCATTAATTATTTCATTGAATAGATATTAAAATATATATTTATAATAAATGAAAATTACAATGTATTAGATGTTTCTTCAATTATTTTATTCTTTTTGTCCTCCGATGTTGATATATTTAAAAATTTTCTGTTTACTGGCAGTTCTTAACGACATGTCTTTTTTAACAGCTTTAACAGCACTCTCCACGTCTTTTGGTGTATAAGACTTTCTGTTTCTGTTTTCCTTTGGCATGATTTATTAAAACCAAATTTTTTGTTATGAATATAGGTTATATTATCAACAAATATAGATTTCTTTTAAAAAATCTAAAATTGACAAATAAAGTCGACGAATTGAGGATAATAATTGACGAATAAAGTATCTAAAAACAATTAAGCACTGGGCCAAGCCGATACATGTTCGCTCTAGTCACTGGACAGATTGTCCAATAACTAGCTAAGCAATAAATAGCTAGCGGCGATTTCATGTACTAGTGTATAGACACGTTAGTTTTTAAATGAAACAAAACAAAAATGACTTAAAAATATATGGTTATCAATTAAACAGACTTTAATAAGTCTAGAAAACCTTTACTTGATGTAGAAGCATAACCAAAGTATTAATTGTGAACTTAACAAAGACGCTCTGAGTCTTAGTCGAACGGTTAGTAGGCTCTTCATAATGCATTAAATTCATGATTGCTAGGTAATAATATTTCTTTTTCAAATATATATCATGTGTTTCTGATCAGTTGCAATGATTTTTAGTATAAGAAATAACTCAGGATAATAATTTTATTTCCTCAACTTCGTCAACATTGTTTTTACTTTAATATTAATAAAAATTCATGACAGTGTCCAATTACTAAGACATGTCCAACCACTGGGACATTTACCTTACTGTGACCGAACCGTGAACGACCGTGAGCGGACCGATAGTGTGTTACAGGCCTTACAGTAGTATGTATGTATTGTATACATACTACCACAGTATAGGAATCCTATACTGTGATACTACGGAGAAATGACAATCGCAGTTGACTGACATTCATTCGTGTTCGGTCGCGTTCGCAGCATTGACCAGTGACCAGCATTCGCAGCGTTTGTTCGCGTTCGTTTATGTTCGCAGTGTTTGTTCGCGTTCGTTTGCGCTGATTCGCAAGATGTAAATAGACATGCCTTCACGCGTTTCTTCACATCAATACCAAAAGCTTCGTTAAGTATTTCAGTGCCGCAAATTTCCAGTCGCAAAATATTCACTACCATTTTAGAAATATTCACGTTGTGGAGATTCAAGAGACTCAAACCTTAAACAAAATTCTTTTTATAGATAAAATCTTTGAACGTTTCAAAAGCGCTGCTTTCAGCGCGGCTGTTTTCACGGTCCCCGAAACGATTGCGCAATATTTGCTCGCGCATGAATTTCTAATAACTTTTCTATATTCCGACGCAGCGTCGTCACTCTCGCGGCATATGCATACGTCAAATTGCGCGGCAATCGTAATGTACTACCGCCTCGGTTAAGTTTCAATTAAACTGACTCGCGATCGCAGACAGCGACGCGCACGCTTCATTGGGAACACTTTGTTCCACAATGTTTCTCGTTTCCCGAGACGGAATTGATTCCACTTGAATTATTTCTTCGCTTATGAACAGACAACTTCCCATGCGCACTTTTAATTATTACCAGTAGACTGGATGTTTGTGCAAACTGAAATTTTTTTACAGCTACAGATGAATGAGAGAAGTTTCGATCCGAGTGCGTCTTCCTTTTCAAATGGTGTAACATGAGTTCCACTTTTTACATTGTATTTTTATATTGTTTAAAAAACTGTAACAGTAATTTTTCATAGCTTGATCTTTAATTTAAAAAAAAACTGTGCTTGATCTCGCTTGATGAGTAACTTTTTATTTAATAACACATCAAAAATGTATATATTTTCAGTAATCATGTATAACAGATTTCAGAGAGTTCGCATTTAAAAGAAAAATAGTGCTAATGATACTGCATCATGATTTATATTACTTACTTCAACAAATAAACTGGATAATCTAAAAATTAATCTGCAAGTTGCTCCTCAAATTTCAATTGTCTTTGAATTGATCTTTGAATTGACATTTCCAAAATGCCTGTAGCTTAAATGCTTAAATTAACAAGAAATGATGCGTAGATATATTACAAATTAAATAATTAGAATTGGAAAATTAGGAACTTTGTGTTTCCATTTTTGGCCAGCTTATCGGGGTAATTCGTTGCAAATGTTGCGTATTGCGTTGCCAATTTTAGAACGGATAAAATACAATGTATTATGTATCGATGTTAACAATAATGAAATACTTTTGTTTACAACGAAGTCATTACTTAATTTTATATAAAGTGTAAGTTATTTTATGCAAGACCTCCGCACGCATCTGCTCGAAAACAACTCGCTCCATTTCTCCGATATTTGTAAATTTGTACACATATCATTGACGTAATCGGTCATATATTCATGTAATCGATCGCTATACTGTGCAAATATCACGATTACCTTTTATATGGTTAATTAAATTGGTAAGATAATCTTTTTATTGCCTTGACTAAACTTTGCTTTGCGGGATTTAAAAGTTGTATTTGATGAATGGAATTGAAAAATACAAGTTTTGAGTTCCAGAAACTAATCTTTACTCAAATGGGGGAAAATAAATATGCAGAGTGAGGCGAAAGTCGCGGTAAAACTGGGCAGAGTGTGATTCTATGCAGATAAAATGAGAATAAAATTTAGTAGAATAATTGTTTGTCCGAAATATTGTTTATGGGTAAAATTATTTATAAAAATAAGCGATTTTTGCAAGGAATTGAATACTATTTATTTGTCATATATTTGTAATACAAGTAATTTGATAAGAATGTGAGAATCACTGGAGAATTATTAAAATTACTGTACAACACAATGTTTATCGCTCAAGTTGGATATTTGAAACTAAAGTTGAACATTTGAGGAGTTAAAAATGGAAATTTGAAGAACTTTTGAGATTTTAGTTTAGAGATTTTAGTGGAAAGATTTAAAGACTTGAAGGATATGAAGTTGAAAGTTTGGAGAGATTTCAATTTCAAAATTTGAAGATTTAAAAAGTTAAAGTTGAAGATTTTCAGACGTAAAACTGAAGATTTCAAGAAATCAAGTTTAAAATTTAAGGATTTCAAGTTTCAAATATCCAAATTTTTAGAATTAACGCTGGAGATTTGAGAATTTGAAATTGAAGACAAACATTTAAAGTTGAATATTTAAAAAGTTAAAGTTGAAGATTCGATGATATAAAATTAAAAATTTAAAAATTTCAAATCGGAGATTTGAAGCTTTGGTATTAAAATGACGATTTCAAGTTTTAGATTTAAAGATTTTTATAGCAAAAATTGAACATTTGGAAATTTCAAGTAGAAGGTGTAAATATTGCAGGTTGAATATTTCAATATTTCACTCAGTCTGTTACAATCATTAAGAAGCAAATTAGTGTCAATGAAATCTCATTGTAAAAAATGTTTACTAAGTTCTACAAAATATGTATTTAGTTGTACTGGAAATTGTATACTGTATATCATAAAAATGCATATTGTGCGGCTCATTTTGACGCCATTTTAGTCTGATTCATAGCTCGTCCGAGTCCAGTAAGCGTTTATTTATGGCGATTTTTTTTATGTGGTGAACTTATCGATGTGTTATCTTGTCATGAATTTTAAGAAGACATTTTTTTACGTATTTTTTGTGTCATATATGAATAAATGGAAGAATCAATATAAAAAGCGGTTTGACATCGAATTGATTTTCCTAGAATTTTCTGAGCTCTACTTTACATCAACTACGAGAGTTAGAATAGGAGTACACATGGTATTATTAATTATCTATTTAATTATTGTCAATTTTCAGTTTTATCTGCGGCAATAGGAACTTTAATTTCCATTTTTCAATGTAATTAATCTTAAGTTAATAGATAAACAAAGTAAGATGTGCGATTGACACTTTGATGGACGCATAACTTTAGATATAACGAAGTCCTAAATTAAAAATTTGTATTTTTGGCCCCCATTCATGGAATTTTGTTGTAGAAAGATTAGAATAAAAAAAGTGTATTTAATATATTACTAATATTAATACTGCTATGAACTGTATAATTAACAATTAATAGGGTGAAAACAGTATTAGCCAACTGCTTAAAGGTAAATTTGACTGAAGTGTATTAAAAAGAAAAGTAAACAATCAATGTCGTAAAATATATAAAGTAATTTATAAAAAAAAAATCTTCACTTCAACTTGAAATCTGAAAGTCTTCAACTTTAGCTACAAAAGTCTCTATAAATCTGCAACTTGAAATCTTAACGTCTTCAAATTTAGCTACAAAAGTCTCTAAATCTACAATTTCAAATATTAAAATTTTCAACATGGAAAGCTTCAAATTCCCAACAACGAATATAGACTATGTTAATGTTGATTGTACATACACACATAAAACTAAAGGTCACAATAATAAACTTCTATACGAAACATTAAGTTCGTATCACTGGTAACCTAACCTTGCAGAATAATAGTGATGACGATAAATTCCACATTCGATATTGAGCTCTGTTGGCTTTCTAATTAAAGAAAACTGCTACCGGCACTATAAAAATCATTTTATGCACTAGAACAAAATATTATAACTTGTGAAACACGTCAAAAATGGTGTCAAAGGTTTAAAAATAACAAATTTTATTTGTGACGTCGTCATAAAACCGCCATCTTCGAACAAAATTTTCTGTACTGCCTGAATTATTTCCCACGCATCGAGTCAAATTTAATAAAAGCTTGATTACATACTACAAAATGTTATTACACACACTCAGCTGATTTAATTTCAGCCTCTCAAACGGAAGCACAGATTATTCTCCTTACAAATTCCTATTCATTTTCATTGTTTCTTCAATCTGAATCGCTTATTTCCTCGTTCGTTGTTCTTGATCTTCTTCTAGATTCCTATAGAATCATTCACAACGGGCAATTTTATAGCGCGAATATGAAATAATTAAGGACCTACAATACAATCGTGACTGGAACTGAAGATCTAGAACATCCATATTATTGTCGACGTCGGGACACAACTAGTTAAAACCACTTGCAAAGGTCTTGCCAGTGACCACGTGTTGCCACAGGACTAACTGACAAATTCAGAATCATTCGATTGATTATTAGCGTATGAATAGCGCTGTGTGAGGAAGCGCACAAATGAATATGCGAAGGATAGCGTGAAAATTGTTTTTCCTTTTTCGTGCGTATTCCTTTGTTCATCCCAGTTCTGTTTCTGCGTCCTCTAATGAGTTTGTCATCCTCCTCTGCGATTTTTCTAGATTCCCAAATCTCGTTAAGAGCTTCTCGACTTCCTTGTTACACATTCTGCACTTGTTGTTATCATCTGTCTCCTAGCATCTGCCACAATTCTCTTCATTTCCGCGTCTGAACCTCGCGATTTTGACTATCTTTGGTCCCTCTTCTCTCTACAGGGTGTTTGGGATAGTATATGCAAGCTTTGGAGGGGTGATAGATCACGTAAAAACAAACAAAAAACTTCTATATGACTTGAGTCCAAAACTCAACCATTTTTGAAAAAAACTGTCATAAACATTTAAGCTATAAACCGCTATAATTCAAAATAGGAACGTTTTTCGTAAGCAATTTCTTCGCTAAAATAAAGATTACGATCTTGTTAATTCAATAAGTACAGTAACTGTGATATTTAAAAAATAATATTTTTCTAACCCCTTAAATTATCGCGATTTTAAAGGGTAATTTAGGGGGTTAGAAAAATACTATTTTTTTGCGATACGAGGTAACAATATCACAGTTACTGTACTTATTGGATTAATAAGATCGTAATCTTTATTTTAGCGAAGAAATTGCTTACGAAAAACGTTCCTATTTTGAATTATAGCGGTTTATAGCTTAAATGTTTATGACAGTTTTTTTCAAAAATGGTTGAGTTTTGGATCCAAGTCATATAGAAGTTTTTTGTTTGTTTTTACGTGATCTATCACCCCTCCAAAGCTTGCCTATACTCTCCCAAACACCTTGTATGCATTTACTATGCAGCAAGATTAGGCACTTTTTAAGCGAGACAACCTGTATACAGGGTGTAACAAAAATGTCGCACGTCCATGAAAAGGGTAATTCCTGAGGTGATTTTGAACAACTTTTTCCTTAACGAAAATGTTAGGCGGGGCTTTGTTAACGAGTTATTAACGAAGAACACCAACCAATCAGAGAGCGAGAATAGTAGGCGGACCTTAGCGCGGGCGATGACGGACCAATGCTACAATTCGTACGTTATACTCGCTCTCTACTTGGTCGGTGTTTTTTGTTAATAACTCATTAACGAAGCCCCACCTAACATTTTCGTTAAGGAAGAAGTTGTTTCAAATCACCTCAGGAATCACCCGTTTCAAGGACGTGCAACATTTTTGTTACACCCTGTATTTCGCAGAATTGTCTCCAGTGAAGAAGGAATCGTTGCGTTTCGAAAATAAAGGAAAAGAATTTTGTAACAGGGTAACGGAATCAATGATCGTATGATAAGGGAGATCGTTTAGGGATCCACGGTGAAGCGGAGGATCATGGATCGAACGGTACGAGGGGAACGAGGTCAAGCCGCTCTCGAAAGCTCTAATCAGCGTGTCAAGTGTGCGGTGCTGAAAGTAAAGCAGTTTGTAATTATCGTCAGAGTCTCGCAAGGACATAATAATCGGGCTCGTTGCCGACAAATTTGTCAGCGAAGCGAAGGGATGGAGGTTCCCGTCGTTGAAAAACAGTGTCATCAGACTCGTTAAGATGGAGCCTCGTTGCCGCCGCTAATTTACCAAGATTTTTCGAAACTGTTTGGCGACTTTCGCTCTAACAATCCTGTCTTCTATCTTTTTACCAAAGAACATGGTCGTTGATAGCAATTTTTTTATAATACCGGCGGGGACAACATTTTCACGTTTATCAGAATAGGTACTGTACTTGCGTCGAGACGCATAGAGTCCACGCGTTGCACCTGCAACGCTAGAGATCGCAGTCGCATCGGGTGGATCGTTGAACTCGATTTCGCAACAGATAATTGACAATTTAACTGATGTAGTTAATTGCGCTGTACTACCGTGCAATGACCTCGATGCGATATCAGTAAGTAACTATCTTTAACGTCTAACAACAGTGTAATTGGGATGCGTGTTTTTTAATGATCGCGTAAACAGTAATAAAACGGAATGTTTACTCATTATGAATCCATGATACGCAGAAATAACACATTTCAACATTTGTATTAAGGTTTTGCTCAGAAATATTTGTTTTATAAACGAAATTCAAACGCTTTGCACAAAAAAATGTATAAATTTTAAGAAAAAATTAGTTGTATGTATGTAGTAAAATTAATTTATGCAATCACAAAATCACCCAAATTCTGTTCATGGCCTGTATCACTGATGGACATTGCCATGAAAAAGTTTTTCTCGTACAAAAAATACTTCTATTGAAGATATTAAATTTTTAATACAACAAACAATTTCTCTATAAAATGAAGAAGCAATAATATAAATTAAAAATCTAGTTTTTTCGTAATTATCGATTAATTCTGTCCATCTGCTGGATATCGTCCATCTATTGGTGTGTTTACCCTATTTTAGGGAGAATTTCTTTTTTTTGTGGTCGGAACTATCGCTTTTTCTGGTATTTTTTAATAGACAAAACTGTAAATTTAATCAGTTCGAAATTTTTTCTATGTTTTTAATTACGCAACAGAATTTTTTTGGGTTGAATTCATTCGAAAATACAATTGGAATCAATCGCGAAACGCATTGCAAAATTTCAGTTGACATGATGTCTGCTCTTTAATTTATACAAAATCAAAAATTCCAATTTGGTTTTATTTTATACACATATATAAATTCAATCGAAAAAAAATTGTGTTACTTAATAACTATATGTTAAAAACATAGACAATGTTTGAGATTGACTAAGTTTACAGTTTTGTTTATTTAAAAAATACCAAGGAATCGATACTTTGGACCGTGAAAGAAGAAATTCTCTCCATAAATGTTCATTTAGGTTTTGACCGGTAATTTCACTCTTAGAAATTTAAAGGAACACAATCAATTTAAAAGAACACAATTAATTTAAAAAAACACAATAAATTTAAAGAGACGCTTGAATTGTCGCCTCTTTTGGTAATCGTAGTAGAATAATCGTAATCTGATGACAAAATTTTCACAAAAAGCTGAATTTAATCGCTGCACCAGTTGCTTTATAGGCCATGAAGGCTTAACTGCGTAATTGCGAAAAACCTTGCCGTGTATCCACATTGTTCCAGAATACCGTTGAATGTTAGAGACAACGACTATGTCTATAACATCCTGTGCCAAATGCTTGCTAAATAGACGATGTCACGCTCGCATTCAACTCACAATTCTTAAATACTTTCTTTTATAAATTCATCTTCCATTTTTTAACACTTTCCATGAATCCTCATTGGTAAAACAGAAGCGAACAATTAAGAATGAACTTCAGTAACAATCTTACAATTTAGCCAAAAATTAATCGATTCCCAAGATATTAATAAATAAGACTGCGGATTTTTATGTAAAATAAAATCTTCATGGACGCAAATAAAGAATTTAGACATGAATAACAGTCTATCCCATTTTTAAATATTGTAACTTATATTAATTAAGCAACTTTTAGTATACTTTTCTATCTATCAACAGCCTCATAGATTTTTGCATATTTAAAATTATCATAAATGCATAAAAATCCGCAGTAGATAAATTAGGCTTCTTCTTGGGATGAAAACCAGTTAAAAATATTCATCTTTTGTCATAAACTTGTTTGTTTGAATGTAATTGAAATGCAATTCTTAGCAACTATAGTAACTTCACTCTTAATTTTGTAATGCATATATTTTCAGTATTGATTTTTCTCATAAAACTTGAAAGTTAAATAATTAAAAAATTTCCGAATAAATTTTTCTAAAATCTTGTGGAGAGTTTTACTATTGCATAAAGATTTATTCCTGCAATTTTCAAAGATTTTCGATTAGTTTTAATGTAACAGAAGTTCATGCTTAAGAAGATTGAACATTCTCTAAATAAAATACACTTAAAAGCAATTATCTAAATATCACATTACCCTAACAATTATAATTATGTAATTAAACAGTCTAATTAAACAATTGATTTCCCTCTAAATCGTTTCATTTCTTTCTGATCTTAACGAAAAATTTCTGTACTTCAATTTGTCTTTTAATAAATGTTTCCTGAAATAATTTCCGATTCTATTATCTCACTTTATATGATTAACATTTACTCCGAACGAATTGATTGAAGTGGAAAATTACTTAAACACGATTTATTTAATCTCAACGTGAAATCAAATTACCTTTCATATATTATTTATACAATAAGTATAATAAATCATTTTAAATACAGTTTTTATTTCTTATCTGAAATAAAATTTATTCAAATTGAATCAGTTGCAGAATGATTAAATATAAACCAGAACTGAAAAATCAGTTTCATCATTATTTTACGCTCCCAAATATTCAAATTTACGCAAATATTAATCATATTTTATTATGTATTCAGTGCCTTAATACTTAATTTTTAATACAGTATTTATTCCATTTAAATATTTGTATAAATTATAATCGAAATTTGTTTTCAAAATATTATTTATGTACATTTACAATTATTTCACAGAATATTTAATTGTTTATATTTTCTGAGCTCTGAAAAAGTGGGAATATTTGTTCATATCAATTTGTTTTGAAAATATAGTTTAGTTAACAATATGGGGTTGATGTTTGTTGATTACGATAAGTCTTTATTTCGAAAAACTACCCTTTAACGACCGTGTGGCCTAACGGATAAGGCGTCGGACTTCGGATCCGAAGATTGCAGGTTCGAGTCCTGTCACGGTCGAAACAGTTTTTTTTTCATTTTCTTATTTTGAATCGCTCAAACAATTTTCCAAAATCATTAAACACAATAAAATATTGTTATTTTGTAATAAATTCGCAGAATTCGTATAAATAAACTACATTTTTGCATAATTAAAACTTGTCCTAAACTTAATCTAATCTAACTTTACGTTCTCCTTAAAAAAATGAATAATAAACCTTTTTCAATTAATTTATTTAAGTCAGTTGTTATCAGCAACAGAAAATCAGAATCTATACTCACATTTCTTTTAAACAAAAATTCATTTTCCCATGATAAAAATAATGTACTTATTTTTCTTATTTAGAAACTTCGCTGTTTCAGTGAATTTTCATATTAAATTTTTGGAATAAATTAGGCGCTATAGATATTTATTTCTTTTTAAGTTTTAACATAAAAACTTTTGGATTTACATAAACGCTTACAAACTACACTTTATTTGGCTTATCGTATCATCGTGATAATATTTGTTATTATTTTGCTACCTAATACTCAATATTACTCTACTTATATCTCTAAAATTCTCTAATTTCTATTTTCAACTATATCCGTTTTATTCTTCTCTATCACTCGTTTTTAAAATTTGGCACTATATGTACACGCTTCTACAATGATCTTCCCCTTCAGCATATTTTCTATATTTTGTTCTAAATTGGCCTCACTCTGGATTTTACTTATTCAATTATTCATCCTCTCATTCCATTCCTCTTTCATTCCTTTACATTTGCATATGTGATACAAAGTCCCTTCTTCTCTCTCACACAGTCTATACACTCTATAATTTCTGTTATTATTTCCGTCATACCATCTCTTTTCGACATTTCCACATCTGAGCCTTGCCCATTGCTCTTTGTGACTCCCTGTCGTGTTTCCATCATTCCAATATTCTTCTAAACCAATCCCCATTTTCCTGACCTTGTATTTACTGCAATACTTAGATTTTTTTATTCCCACCCAATCTTCCTGAATGTACTGGTTCATTTTTTTTCTTCATATCCGTCTTTAGCGTCCTTTCTCATTCCCTCACTTTGTCATTGTCTTTCATCAAATTCAGTGATGTTCCATCTCCTACCTCGTGTAGCGCCGCTTCTACTGTTTTTCCCCATTGCGATGGATGCCCGTTCTCAATGTTCCTTATTTCTTCCCTTAAGCCGGCTACAGACGTTCCAGTAAATCTGTCAGGTATGACTGTATAGGCATACCTGTGCAGGCCTAACGGAGCGTGTGTGTGATAGAACTGTGTACTTATTTTGGCCTGTGCAGGCGGCCCAAGCAAATATGAAAAATGATTCGATATACCTGGGCCAAAATAGACTGTACAGGCAAACCTGTGCGTTTGTAACAAGCCGCATCAGTTGTCAGGCCATCATAAACAAAATAAACATTTTTTTCTTGAATTAATAATATACTTGACTAATGTTATAACGCCATCACTTGATGTCATGGTTAACTGAACTGAGAAAACTGACAGATTTGCCGAACGTGTGGCTGCGCTACAAGTATTCGGTAAGCCTACACAGTTACGTCTGTACAGGTAGGACTGTGCAGGTTTAACGGAGCGTGTGTATAGGACTGTGCAGGTTTATCGGAACGTCTGTAGCCGGTTTTAGACCTGCACAGGCATGCCTGTATAGTCATACCCACTGAACTCTAAAGTACCTGGAAAGCAAACTGTTATGGGTAGGGACAGCAGCAGCCAGTCCGAGAGAGATAGAAACCGCTGGGTCCCTCCGTCTCTTTTTAGCGCGTGAGTGGCAGTGTAAAAGTCAACTTTTGTACACGTGACTGTACTTAACGGGCAGCCATGTTGTGTATGTGTTAGAGTAGAGCAGAGGGACTCATCGGATGGTGTCTCTTTCTAAAGGGTCGAACCAGGTTCCAGGACACACATTCACTTTCCAGGTAGTTTAGAGTTCAGTGGTCATACCTGACAGATTTACCGGAACGTGTGTAGCCGGCTTTAGCTGTATCAGGTACCTACTCGCCCTTTTTCTAGTTTGTACCGCCACCCTCTGTCTCGCAGCTGCTAATCTCCACATGTAGGCCGGCGTGTTTCTGTCTAGCCCTAAAATCATTTTCATATATCGGTTCTGTACCCTTTCTATTCTTTCCCATTCCTGCCAACCCCAAAGTTCCGCTCCATACAGTGACACCACACCAAATACTCAATTAAATAAATAGATCCTTTTGTTTTAAACTTCGTATCTTTCCTCTTTTCATGACTCCCCAAACTGCATTGATAGTTTTTTGCGCTTTCCCTGCCTGCTTTGAGACATGTTCTCTGAATACATTTCTTGTGGTGAACCAGATATCGAGGTACTTATACTTGTTTAATATTTCCAACTCTTTGCCCTTGAAGAACCATCTTTCCTCCTTCTTTTTCCTTTCTCCTTTCCTTTAGGTCTTTTTAGTCTTTTCAGTGTTGATTTCTAGTTTATTCTTCTCAGTGCATTATTCTAGCCATCGTAGCATTCCCTTCAGTCCTTCTTTATTACTTAAAGTAATAAATAAGTCTACTGAATCCGCGGATTATGCATTTATAGCAATACTATGAATGCATGCAAAAAATCTACAAGGCTGTTACCATACACCAAAATATAGGGTCATCCACGTATCTCGGAACACATCTGCACGAGTACAAATGAGCTGAGGTTCCGAGATACGTGGATGACCCTGTATCAGAGTAGGGCATAAATCAACTGATAATTAAAATTGACTAATTATCTGATTAATCATTAATCATAATTAATAATCATTAATTAAACATTTTTCATTGGTTAGTCATGACTATATAGCATAAATTACTTACAACTCTATTTAATCATTAGTCATTCGTTATTATTTATGACTAATCATTAGTTATTACATTTGATTAATCATTAGTTGCTAATGTGTTTTTCTACATATTATAAATATGACAACATATTTCAGGATCATCAAAATCGGAGTTTAGATATTTACTATTTTATATCAAAAGATTATACAGTATTGAAATATATTTTTTGTTATCATTCCGTGGCTTTTTTAGTTTATCATTTTTAGTTATTAGTCATTTAAATTTTGATTACTCATTTAGTCATTAGTTACGATTAAAGTTACTCACTAGTCAATGTTTATTATTCATGTTTAATAAAAATTTAGTCATTAGTCATTAGTCATACTCAAATATTTATTTAATCATTAGTTGTTAGTCAGTAATCATATTAATGATTACAGTTTGCCCAACTCTGCCCTGTATGTACCTATATGGTAGAAACTTATGTTAGAAACATAATCTAGATTAGAATGTTTAAAAAACTTAACATACTATTATTTAAGTTCCAATTTTATATTTGTGTTTGTAAACATTTTATTTTGCATAAAAATCTGCCGTCTACACTTATTGAACATTGTTATTCAAATTTTACAATGTCTTCAGAAATTGAATAAATTAGTATTATTTATCATTAGTGTTTCATTAAATTGTTTAACAAATCTCTGAGAGTTTAATCTTGCATTCGATGACGAGACTTCACTCAAGGTTCGCGATATCCTGGCTAGTCAAAGGCAACGAAAAAACCAACACGCAAAACCGATTCTGTTATGTATAGCAGCTGATTACGACGATCGTAACAGACTCGTGGGAACACCTAATAATTATGGCTTCATTAAATGTTAACTGGGTGCAGTCATCTGCAAATCAAGGTCAGATTTTGTCATTTTCAGTTCATTACTGATGCAGAGGTTTTTTTTCGAACTTTTGTGGCATTTGAAAACTTTGAATTAATTATTTCAATTCGTTATTTCACATTGAAGAACACTTTTATTTGAAATTTAATTAATTTTTTAGCTTGAAATAACAATTTTGACAGTGGAATTTTGTTATGAAGAATATAAAAAGAAAAGGAAATTATTATTAAAAGTGTAAGTCACATTAAGAGTGAAATTAAATTTATTGAGTCATTAGGATTAAAATGATGAGTTAAATTAAGAATCAGACCATTATTCAAATTATATTCTACTTATTTAAACAAATCATAAAAACAGAAAGCTAGCAAAATATTTACAGTGATGAATGAAATTTGAAACAAAAACCAGCACAATTAGATTTTCTTAAACTTAAACTCCAAATTTTATATTAAAATCAGCCAAAAAAAAAAGTAAATTAATATTTTTAGATTTCCTTGAATAAAATACAAAAGTATACAAAAAAAATCTGTTAATACTTTTTATCCATGTTTGACAATTCTACTATTAAAAAGCAAATGGAAAATGGAATTGAACTCTTTTTTTTATATGATTTTCAGAGTTGGAAAGCTACAAAATTGTTTGCTTCAAAAGGCTTTACAAGCATCAGCCATTATCCATATAATTACAAATTGGCCCTATTTAACCTCTGATTATTGATTTCAGTAGCGTGATCGCACGCCACTATGATACAACCTATAAACGCATTCCAATATAAAAAGATAACTAATATTTCTCGATAACATTATTTATAATTAATAAAAAACAAGATTCCTTCCTACATCAGGGATAACAAAATAAATATAACAACAAGAGAAACTGTCAGAAAATGTTCACAAGTCGAACAAAAAAATCGTTTTAGACTTCTCAGTTTCCAAGAGCAGAAGGCAAAAGCAATAAAATTCATGAGTATGTACGTGATTTCACACACCATGAAGGTTGAGAAAAGTGACATAATGTGATCGCAATTACCACTTTACTAGCATTAAGCCGCATTCCTACAACACTTGATTTAGTGACTCTTGCAAAATAATAACTAGACTATGAATGTTTATGCAAATTCATATTTTTATGGACATGCAACAGCAACTGAGTTTCAAATAAATGTATATTTCAGTTTTTAATTATTATAGTGCATTTTATTTTTTATAGTGTATTTTATTTTTTATATTTTATATATTTTTATATCTTTGAGCATTCTTGTAGAGTGTTGTAGTCTTAAAATTGCCATAAATGCAATAATTATTCAGTCTATTATTCATAGTCATAACTATAATAGACTGCAGATTTTCATGTTACATGGCAAAGCTGCAACACGATTATAAGGTTGTAAAAACCGCGCCTGATCAATAGCAGTTGAAGTTATTAGCACGTGTCTGTGTTAAGCCAGAATCCCACGGAACGCGATATAACGCGCCGTTATTTTTAATGTACACCCGGCCAGCAAAAATGTTGCGCTCTAAAGCCGGAGTCCCACACAGTGCGATATTACGCGTAGTTGTTTTCAATGTACACACGGCCAGAAAAAATAATGCGCTCTAAAGCCGAAGTCCCACACAGTGCGATATTACGCGTAGTTGTTTTCGTTTTCAATGTACACACGGCCAGAAAAAATAATGCGCTCTAAAGCCGGAGTCCCACAGAGTGCGATGCACTACATGCCGCGATCGAAGCGCCTGCCGTTGTTTTCAATGCGCAACGAGTGATATCGCACTCCGTGGAATTCCGGCTTTAAAGCGCAACAGATTTTTTGGCTGGATATATATTGAATGATAGTTGAGAAGAAGAAGAAATAGTGATAAAATTGATGAAGTTTCTTTTTGAATTTGTTCCAGCTCGCAAGTGAGCGCAGAACCTAGTCCCGCCGACGAGCAGCAGCAGATCAGCGCAGATCCAGCAGGAAGACTTCGCCAAAATTCAACGATCAATCTAATATCGATTGAAGCTTACCGTCGAGCACGAAGATTTCTCATCTGATTCAATCACCAAGCCGAATTCACCCAACTGCGCCGATACCGTAGAATGGTAGAAAGTGAACTTAACTCAAAGCACAATCATAGTACGTACATACTTTTCACAATTTTTAATATTACACATGCACTACTGTTCAAAAGTTTTTGGAATCACTTTGTAAATCAGGGGAACAAGAACTTCTTCAGTTGGGAACACTGGCTTCAATAACTGTGAATGGTTGCATTCAACGAACTCAACAGTTACGGAACTAAAGCATTAGATAGGGATGCGCATTAGGGTGGAGCGAAAAAAACTTTTTTTCCACGATCAAATTCTAATAGTACGGAAAAGTTGCCTACTCGACCCAATAGAACATGCAAACAATTTAAGCTCAATCGGATAATTTCTTCTGTGTGCACCAAAAGGCTTAATTTTCAAAATTTTAATAATAAAAAAAAAAAAAAAAACTCACGGAAGTTCAACTTCCTTCCGTTGGAGGATTCTGCGTTTTTTTTATCCAGGACCATATTTGTTGCGTAAATAAAGCAAAGAAACACTCGTGGCTGGTTTCGTAACGACAGGAATGGCCTATTGGCACTTTAAAGTATCAAAAAATGCAGCTCTTGGCCCACTTTCCTAACGGAACAAGTGGCCCAGAACCCACCACGTGGAGGTAGCTGCACGTCGGGCTCCTTGTTTTTTTTTTGTATTTTATTTTTTCGTTTTTTTTTTAAATTTTATATTATTAACATTTTTTTTTATTCAAATTTTGAAAATTAAGCCTTTTGGTGCACACAGAAGAAATTATTCGATTAAGCTGAAATTTTTTGCATGTTCTATTGGGTCGAGTAGGCAACTTTTCTGCACTATTAGAATTTGATCGTGGAAAAAAAGTTTTTTTCGCTCCACCCTAATGCGCATCCGCCATTTTGGATTCTTTGAAGAAAAAATATTCATTTACTAATTATTATTAGTGTAGCCAAGATTAATTTTACAGCAACTACTGTCTTCATTAAACCCATGCTACGTATAGCACGCAATGTCACATAAACTTATGGTTACTTATACCTTCGACTGGACCCAATATGGCGGATGCGCATACTCACCTCTGTAGTGCCCTAGCGGAACTGTTGAGTGATTTTACTAAATTTACTACATAATTATTCTCCCGTTTCAAAACATAAACCAAACTCCACGTTTCAAAATATGTAAATGCTTTTAGTTTTGAGATCCGAATTTCTATTTTTCGAATCTCTGGAAGGCGCACGCCATCTTAAGGCGCATCCAGAATTCACAAACAAACGTGAAATCATCTGCCATCGATAAATGTCAGTAACAATCATATTGTTCTTGTTATAACATCAAATACAGAAATATTGAATAAATTTCTATTTGAATTTCGCGTTACACTTAAGTAATGATGCAATGAAGCTTGAAGTATACAGGGTGTAACAAAAATGTTGCAATTCCTTGAAAGGGGTAGTTCCTGAGATGATTTTAAACAACTTTTCCCTTAACGAAAATATTAGATGGTGCTTTGTTAGTGAGTTATTAACAAAATACACCGACCAATCGGGAAGCGAGTACAGTGGATTAATGATGATGCGGACCATGACGGACCAATACTACTTACAGCTGGAGCCCGCGCTGAAATTTATCCACTGTATTCGTGCTTCTATTGGTCAGTGTTTTTCGTTAATAACTCGTTAACAAAGCTCCACCTAACATTTTCGCTAAAGAAAAAAGTGTTCAAAATCAACTCAGGAGTTACCCCTTTCAAGGAACTGCAACATTTTTGTTACATCCTGTATACAAAGTTATGTGTACATTCTAGGAAATTTATTTTCCATTTATGCTAATAAATTCATGAACAATTATTTGTCTTCTTTTTGTCCTTTTAAGAAACGAAACACTATTGTAAACATTATGCAATTCTCAGTGTTTTTGTCATTTTATTAACACAAATTACTATACACTAGTATTTATAATATGTTCTTACCATTCAATCAACACGAATAACATTACACTATTATTTGTTAAGTTAACATAAATGCCACTTAATTAACATAAATGTTATACACCATTTTTTGTTAACTGTTCTTCACAGTTAATTAATTAATTGAATATAGTAATTACTATACACAATTATTTTTTGTTGGGTGTTTCTTCAATTTTAATTAACTCAAGTGAACATAAGGGTTAAGTCTAAATTCTTTATTTGTGTTTGCAAAAATTTGATTTTCCATAAGAATTCGCAATCTACTTAAACCTACACCAATAAACATTTCACTTTTCCACAAATTCAAAATAATGGAAAGTTTATCTGACGGAAAATAACCGCGAAGCGATGTTTCAATATTTGAAAACTAATTAACCAGGCGTCAACTTTCACGCCGAAGACATTTATTTGCACAACGTCTCGTCAAAATGGAAACACGCGTATTTGAATTAGTACTTGATAAGCACCGAATATTCTATACGACACATATTTGCACTTGGTTTCAGAGTGTGATGTAAAAGACGAGGGGCTAAACGGCTGTGGCTCCAAGGATCTCGAACTTGCCCGTGAGTATTTTCCCCAAAATCGGTATAATATCTCATATTCTTCATAAACAAACCTCAATTGTGTTTTCTTTTAGGTATTGGAACAAAGGGCAAGACCCTAGATCCAGAGAAAGGATCCTTCGTTAAAGCAGACTTTGAAAAGGCCATCGAACTTGCCGGTAATTCTCCTTATAAACTCATAAGCTTATGAAGGCGGTGGAAAAAAGAGAGTTCAGAGTTTTACAAACTAAGAAAACAAATACCGAGAAACATGATTAGGAAAAATTAATATTTTCAAGAGAAATGGAAATTTCAAGGATCTTAATTATATTGTATATTTAAAAGATTTGTTCTTTTATTGGCTCTTTGTAACTGTTCATTGATCCCAAAAATGTGCGACCAACATCTCTGTGACGATATTCCACGATAAGATAATTTCGTGTTATGATAATGAGACAGTTTATAGACTGGTGATGATAATCCATTGTTTTTACACGGTTTCATTTTTAGCGATTCTTTTCCCCTAATTGAATGTAATGCTTTCAGACTATGGCAAATTCCATTACTTCCTACTCACAGTATGTGGGTTCGTCAGCACCAGCGAGGAGATGGACGTGATTTCCATGTCCTTCATCCTGCCAAGCGCACAATGTGATCTAAAGCTTGATACGCAAGCCAAAGGATGGCTCAACTCGATCATCTTCATTGGCATGATGGCCGGCGCCTATGCCTGGGGCTCTGTGGCGGATGCCCTGGGTCGCCGGAAGGTTCTTATCGCCATTTCCTTCACGAACGCCCTCTGCATCGTCGCCTCCAGCTTCAGCCAGTCTTATGAACTATTTATGTTCTTCCGTTTTCTCAACGGCGCTGCGTAAGCGAATTCAAATTTTCTAGAATTATTTTTGGACCCATTTAATTCGTAGCTATTTAGTAAAGTAATTATTTAGTTAAGTTATACAACTTTATGTGAACAATATCAATATCTGTATGGGTTACTCCAATTGGTGTTTAATAACATTGTAAAACTTGAGTAACATTTATATAAAATTTTGTTTCAGCCTCGGTGGCAGTGGACCTGTCATCTGGTCATATTTCGCTGAATTCCAACCGAAGTCTAAGCGAGGCTCGATGCTGTCCTTTATGGCTGCATTTTGGACACTGGGCAACCTTTTCGTTGCTGGTAACATTAGTTTACGTTCAAAATAAAAGTTTAAACAGGGCGTATCAAATAAAGTGTTAATCAGTTTTCGTTAATAACTCGATTTATTCATTGAAGTATTCTTCATTTTGTTCTATTACTTTCAGCCATTTTTCTTGTAACATCGTTATACTATCCCTGTAGAATGTAGAACGTCTCTAGTCTTAGGGCAACAAATTATACAAACGACACAGATTTTACACTTAATTTAATATAATTTTGATACACCTTGTACTGCTCAAAGATGAGTTGTTGTAAGGCACTGAAGAGGTAAGTACTTGCAACCGCCATATTGGGTCCAGTTGAAGGGATAAGTCACTATGACACCACATGCTGTAATGTTGGTTTAGTAAAGATAGTAGTGATGTAAAACCACATTTATCTTGGCTACACTAATAATTAGTAAATGAATATTTTTTACGCGAATTTTGATACTGGGTTTTAGTGGGTTCTTTGTATTGCTTTTTTTTCTCCAAAAGACTCAAAATGGCGAATGTGAATACCTATCTCTCTGAATAGTGCTCTACTTGTTGGTACGCTACTAGCAACCTAAAACTGCAGCGAGGAAAGGGGAATCCTGTAATCCTGTACCACGTGATCGGCTCAGCCAATAATAACAATCGGTAATTATGCAGAACAAAGTACACCTCACCGATTTCGCTGAAATTTAGATATGTTATAAAACTCGAAATGTGAACAACTTTTTCCTATATGTATAACTGCCGCTCGACTTTAGTTTCCGAGATATTCGCAAAAAAAGTTTAAACATTTTAAAAAGTGATCGGAATAGGTTTGGGTTAGATTCCTTAAGGGGGATGGGGTTTGGTCATTATTTCGTCAAAATAATTTACGAATATCTACCTGATATGATATAGGTACTTAAAACTAACACTTAAATTTATATGATACGCAATGAAGGATACTTGGTTTCATAATATACGTCTTTCCGTACAAATTGCTTGCTGTTTCAAATACCTACACCACATCAAGTAGAAATTCGTCAATTGTTTTATATATGTACAGTATTTCCTCGATATACGCAAACTCCCCCAGAGCTATGCATATCGTAGAGGTCCTACTTTCTTTGTAATGTGCCGAACGTAGAAAGGGACAGCGCACAAAAAAGAAAGGACTGAGGCTCGAGGGTACGTAGCGAAGATGAAAATCGACATCAGTCGGCGTATCGTATTACATAAACCTGCCGCCGAAAATTGTAGTTCAATGACCTTGAAATCGCCGGGAGCGAAAAGTTGTATACAGGGTGGGGCAATAACTATTAGCACCTCAGATATCTCGGAAACTATAAGTTTCACAGAAATATTTGCTGAAATAAAATTGCACAGTACGAAGGGAGCCATCCGGTGGCGATAATAGTTTTTTGCAGGTGGAAGTACTTCGGACATTTGAAGGTCACCTCCATTTTTTTAAACGGATTGGTATGTTTTTGCTTCCGTATCATGATAGAGGATCTTAAAACGAGTTCAACGACCTATTACATAAGGTCATTGAAGGTCATAGAAAGTAGAGAAAGGCGATAATACTTACGGTTTTGGTAGTAAATGAATCGCCTTTCTCTACTTTCTATGACCTTCAATGACCTTATGTAATAGGTCGTTGAACTCGTTTTAAGATCCTCTATCATGATACGGAAACAAAAACATACCGATCCGTTTAAAAAAATGGAGGTGACCTTCAAATGTCCAAAGTACCTCCACCTGCAAAAAAACTATTATCGCCACCGGATGGCCCCCTTCGTACTGTGCAATTTCATTTCAGCAAATATTTCTGTGAAACTTATAGTTTCCGAGATATCTGAGGTGCTAATAGTTATTTCCCCACCCTGTATATCGTCGAGGTGCTACATCTCTTGTGTTTTGCTAGGAACATCAAACATATACAGGGTGTCCCAAACTCGACGCGGGAGCCGGAAATGGGAGATTCTTGGGGTGATTCTAAAAAACTTTTTCCTTTGCAAAAATGTCCTCCGAAGCTTTGTTAATGAGTTATTAACAAAAAACACCGACCAATAGAAGCACGAATACAGTGGATGAATTTCAGCGCGAGCCCCAGCTTTAAATAGTATTGGCCCGCCATCGTCTGCGCCATCATTAATCCGCTGTACTCGCTCTCTGATTGGCCGATGTTTTTTGTTAATAACTCGTTAATAAAGCTTCAGATAAGATTTTTCCAAAGGAAAAAGTTGTTTAGAATCACCCCAAGAATCTTCCATTTCCGGCTCCCGTGTAGAGTTTGGGACACCCTGTATAATGTTTTTGCAATGTACCGAACGTAGAAAGAGACAGCGGGCGAAAAAGAAAGAGGGGCTGATGCTCGAGGCTGACCCTCGTCGAGGGTCACTTGACTAGTGAATCATGGTGGGGATAAGATGTTTGTATTCATCGTAGAGGTCTTTCGTGCATATATGGAGAAAATACTGTTGTGACTCTCCGGTCCCGAGGAATTCACATATATGGAGAAAATACTGTATTTAAACTTTTTTTAAAATATCTCGGAAACTAAAACCGAGCGGCGGTAACACGTATAGGGAAAAGTTGTTTAGAATGATGACCTTGACAACATATTTCAAGGTCATCCAAACCGGTAAGGTCGCCTTTATTCCGAATAATTACTAAAACTTTTTTGTGTATAACTCGAAAGCTAAGGCAGAGCGGCGGTTATAAGTATAGAAAAACATTGTTCAAAATTTCGAGTTTTACAACATATCTGAATTTCATAAAAATCGGTGAAGTGTACCCTGTTCTGCACAATTACCTAACAATCTGTCTGACTAGGGACTAGGGTCAAATGTGACCAAATCTGTCGTTACTGTACAAAAGCTGGAATAATACAAGTACACGATTCCCCTTTTTTTACTGCTGTTTTAGCTTAGGTCTGTTTTTTGTTCCTGCACTGGCTGCACTAGCTCTTGGCATGCAACTGGTTAAGAAGTCATTTCTGAATAGTATTCTTTCCTGCACTCAGGTCTGGCGTGGTCCATCATCCCCAACGACATTGGTATTGCAAGCTCGACGTTCACATACAACTCTTGGCGAATCTTCCTGCTGATCTGCGCTGCTCCGTCGTTTATCGTAGCGGGACTGCTCCTGCTGCTCCCTGAATCTCCTAAATACCTCTTGTCCTGCGGAAGGTATGAAGAAGCACTCGATATCTTCCGCGGGATTTATGCCATTAACACTGGCAAATCGCGTGACAGTTACACGGTAAATACAGTTTCAACTTCTAGAAAAATATCATACACCTAACTGATCACAGCTAACGGCTTGCAAGATGCGGTAAATCAGTAGTTGAATGAAGGTCTACAAACTAATTTGGTGCCTTTTTTACATCAGTTTAACGCTTATTTTGCATAAAAAGAAAATAATTCTCTATCATTTTTTATACATTTGACTCATATATGAGACAAATGGCGTTTCAAATGGGGAAAACTTCTACTTCCAATTGACAAACTGAAATGTTTTGATGTTTCAGTTTTTTTGGGGTATTTTGAAGTTAGAATTTAAACAGAGGCGTTGAAAATTTGAAGAAATAAATCTAAAGTACAGAATCTAAACAAATAAAAACCCCAAAATAACATTAAAAATATTGTAGTATAAATCAAAATTGTAGTTCCTTAAAAGTAAAGGCGTCGAGTTATTTTGTATGCTCAACAATAAACATTTTTATTAAAAAAAAAAAAAAAAAAAAAAATTGTTTAAGCTTTGGTAGAAAATTTAGATAATTAGCATATTTAGTTAGCAATGCAACCAGTTAAGAATTGAGTAGTGAGAACAAAATGAAGCAGTGGATAACGAATTACGATTTTGCAGGTAAAAGAATTGATTCTCGATGACTTTCAAGAGCCAGAACCGGCGAAGAATGACATCGAGAAGAACAAGTGCAAAACAATGCTCGGTGATATCGTGGACAACAGTAAACAACTATTCGTATCACCGATCCTGCGTTTCACCATAATCTCGATCATCATCAACTTCACCTTTCACATCGGTTATTACGGTCTGATGATGTGGTTCCCAGAGTTGTTCAACCGTTTCGACGAATTCCACCGCGATCACCCCGACGAGGTCGCATCTATTTGCCAAGTGACCGACTACGTGGTTCAAAAAGGCTCTCATAATGTCGAAAACTTTTGCTCGGACAAGATCGGCGCCTCCGTCTTTCTGGAGTCGCTGATCACAGTGGCGTCCGCGCTGCCTGCGAATGTGATCGCCGTTTTGGGAATGGATCGCCTTGGACGGAAATTCTTTCTCGGTAAATATCGCATTTCTCTTAAATTCTTTCAATTAAACTTATTCTGCATTTCCAATAAATAATTAATTACCGTACATGAAATCTGCCGCCAGTCTAGCGCAGATGCTGAAGCAGGTTCTGTCTAAAATCTGTTGCATTAAATTTGGCTACCAGGGAGCAATGAAGTATTTTCCTGCTTGTTTACAGTATTCAGCACACTTTCGTCGGGAATGTGTTCGATCGGATTGTACTTTGTGTACAATAAACATCACAATCTGATTGTTTCCGCCTTCTTCAGCGGTGTCATAAGCTGTGGAAACGCTGCATTGGATTGCCTGATAACTGAAGTTTTCCCTACACACCTCCGCGCGACTGGAATCGCCATTTCTATGGTCGCGGCACGCCTCGGCGGAATTATTGGAAACATCGTCATAGCTCAACTGCTGGACATGTATTGCCCAGCCCCGACTTTCATCGTTGCTGCTCTTTTAATTGGTTTGTTGCGATTTTGTTTGACGAGATTAAACAACGTATCCTGGACGGGATTTGGATTTTATGAAATTTCTTTATACTTCCTTCAATTTTCTTTAAATTCCTGGACCTTTCTTCATTTTCTTTAAGGTTTCTTTAAATCTCTTGAATTTCCATTACATTTATTGATTTTCCTTGAATTTTCTAAGTATTCCTCAAATTTTATTAGTTTTTCCTTAAATTTTCTTGAAATTCCTTAAATCTTCTCTAACTTTTAGTTGAAAATCCTTGAATTTTCTTAATTTTCCTTTAATTCTCTTAGAATTGCTAAAATTTTCTTGATTTCCCTTCAATTTTCTTAAAATTCCTGGAACTTTCTTGATTTTCCTTAAATTTTTTGAGTTTTACGATTTTAGAATTTTTTGTGGATTTGGATGAGTAACTTTTTCATTTTCTTTTCAATTTTCTTGAAATTCTTTAATTCTCCTTGAAACTTCTTGAATTTCCACGAAATTTATTGATTTGTCTTGAATTTTCTAAGAATTCTTCAAAATTTTTTAAATTTTTCCTTTAATTTTCTTGAAATTTCTTGAATCCTTTTCAAATTCTTATTAAAAATTCTTGAATTCTCTTAAATTTTCTTGAAATTCTTTGAATTTTCATTAAATTCTTATTGAAATTCCATGAATTCTCTAAATTTGCATGAAATTCCCTAAATTCCTTGCATTTTTCTCAAAGATTTTTGTAATTCCTTGAAATCTCTTGAATTTTCTTGAAATTGCGTAAAATTTCTTGAATCTTCATTAAATTCTTATTGAAACTGCTTCAGTTTTCTTAAATTCTCTTGAAATTGTTCGAAGTTTCCCTAAATTTTCGTGAAAATCCCTGAAATTGCTTGAATTTTCTTTAAATTTCCTAAAATTCCTTGAATTTGCGTTAAATTTCCTTTCAGTTCCTGAAATTCCTACAATTTTCTTCAAATTTTCTTGAATTCCTTTTTAGAACGTATCGGTTCGCGTATCGTATCTCGTCCAAAGATACAAAAGGATTAGGCTTGTTAGGATTAATTGATCTTATTTCTTGTTTCTAATAAAGTCATATTTCTTTTGTAATTTTGTAGGCGGAGGATTGCTGTGCTTATTTTTGCCGAATACAACGCGGGAACCGCTTTCTTGACAGCGACGGCGGATTACATTGAACCAATGTCAACGTGTACAGTTGCTTACGCATCTTTTTCAGTCGAGGAAACGTCCAACGTTAGTTCACATTTATTCCATGAATAGATGGCCATTGTAAACAACATACACTGTTATAATTGAGCTCCACATTCCTACTTTATATATCGAGTTTTTTTTATTAGACAGTAACAAAATGTAGCATTAGCAAGTTAGAATTCATAATAAATGCTAGAGTATATTTTGAATACATTTCTAAGGAGAAATCAAACACGAATATTTATTTTTACGACAATTTTCTTTATAAGAAAATCAAATTTTCACGTCGTTTCTACGTATCTGCAAGTATTAAGTATTAATTATTTCGACCTCGAAAAACACATGAATTTTATACACTAATGTTAATGATATTTCACTTCCTCATAAGTACAATATTTTATCCTACACTTTTGTATACCTCATTGTTTCTTCACAGTAAATTAAATCAAATGTTATTATTATTTTCACGTATTTGTTAAAATATAGTCGTTGCGAAAAAGTTGAATTATTAAACAAAAATATAACGAAAGGTTGTGTATAGTTTTTTATATCTTCAATACAGGCCTTCATTTTAACTTTTAATCATTTTTTATGCATCGTTATCAGACTTCAGAAAAAAGAAACACTTAGAATTGAAGATTAGAAGATTTGAAGTTGCAAGATTCGAAAATTTTAAGATTTGAAGTTGGAAATTTTAAAAGATAACGTTAGAAATTAAAAAATTCGAAGCTGAAAATTTAAAGAATAAAAATTATAGATTTGAAGGTTTTTAGCATTTCAGTCCAGAGATTTCCGATATTTGAGTATTTTTAGAGTTACAACTGAAGATTCAAAGATTTTTATAATTAAAATTGAAAATTTTAGGGTTCAAAGTTGGAAATTTAAAAATTGTTGGATATTGGAAGATTTCAGGTTGGAGACTTAAAAATTTTAAGTTGCTGATTTCGAGATCTTTAGAATTGAAACTGAATATTCAAGAGTCTGAAGTCTTAATTTTAAAAAGTTGAAGTTAGAAAATCTAATCGAAAATACTATTTGAAATAGAGAAGCAATTTCCAACGGCTTCTAACGTATAATATATTTTATGAATTTAATACTCATTAATGTGTATTTAATGTAATTTCGTTTACGTAAAGCAAAACTTTAAGATGCGATTCTATTAAAAATGAGGTCCCAGGTTTGCTTAATCCGCCTTATATTAAATGCCCTGTTTGAATACATCCATAAACCATATTTTTCCAAGTTAAGGAAAATTAGAACTTCCTTTTACTTTTATTTAAATCACGAATAAATTTTCTATTTTAATTTAAAACCCGAATAGATTTCAGTCAAGAATTCACGAAAATTGTCCGCATTCTTTATTATTTATAATGATAAAATAACCGATTTCCCATAAATAAATTTCAACCCTATTCACAACCCCAGAATCCTTTAAAATTCATGCGGTTTTTTTTTATAATTAAGTTTACAATACAATTGCATTTTCAGAGTTTCGAAAGTAAAAAATCGCAACGTAAAATCACTCACAGCATTTTATATTTTGATACACAGAATATTTAATCCATTCGCTGTGATTGACATCAATTGTTAAACTTGTTCAAGTTACAAGTTATAGTTTATAACGCTCTGCAAAAAATGCTTTTCTGATATACAATAACTGAATCAATATTTCAAACCCTAATTGCTACATAAAACTTACCTGAAAACTTATCAGAAAAGAGCAACGTAGCGGCATGAAAGGATGCAAATAAAGTAGAAGAATTAGAGAACAGGAGAACCTTCATTTTCCACAGTACATTTGTTATCCAGCTAGTGTACAAAATTATTCTCGCATCATCTTTTCTTTTTGCCTAGCAAGCTTCTTCTTGCTGAGTTTCTTTTTCGAAGGCTCCTCCTCTGGACTTTTCATCACAAAGTCTTCTTTCTCAGTCAAAATTACCTCAATGTGGCAGGGAGAACTCATGTAAGCTGCGAAAACAAACGTAATTCATTAATCTAAGCCAGTTCTTACCGCTTTTACACATACGACGATTGTATTTCTAAAAATACTAACGGTTAATGCGACCGTGAGCTCTGTACGTTCTCCTGCGCAGACAGGGAGCGTGGTTAACTTGAATGTGACTAATTACAAGACGGTCGATCTCCAATCCACTGACGTCGGCATTACTTTCTGCATTTCTCAAAAGCTGCAGCAGAAATTCTGCAGACTTCTTCGGCCAGCGACCTAAATTAAAATACGAAATGCTTAATAACTGCCAAGGGTATTCAAACTTTGGTATCGAGGATTTATTAAAAATTACCTTGAGTTGTGCCAAACTGTTTCGCTTGAGCACATCTGCCAACGCCGCCATTGAATCTGCGGAATGGAACGCACTCCTTGTGTTCGATGACATTTTTCAAATACCGTTGCGCCCTTCTCAAAGGCATGCTTTTTATAGCACGTGCAGTTTCATGCGTATTCTGAAACGCATAAGAACAAACAATGAAAAAGTTGAATAAACAAAAGAAAGTGTACCATACACAAATTCACTAGTAAACAAAATCTCGTGGTTTCGAGGTTAAGTTTCCCCGAAGATAGATGAATGCGTTATTTATTTACCTTGAAATGCACTCGCAGGTTCGAGCCTCGCGCTTTGCACGACTTGGCCGCGTTCGCCGGTTCTTGAGAATACCGTCCCATTGTGTCCTGCAATCACAAAGATTCACTGACAACGTTTTGCAAAGCGGTTTCCTCCACTTTGTAGGTGTCGCAGATCGACCTGCCATCGCGCACATTTTGTGCTCGATAATCATGGTTTTCCGACTAACTGTTTCGCACTTTTTCCAGTACAACGACTGTTTAGGATCACATATTGAAGAATCGCGCAGTATTTAGAAGACTCTCGACGTAAAACTACTGATGCAAACGGATTCTAAAAGCACAGCGGGTCCAGTTATACATACCTCACAACTGCACGATTTTAAAGGAAAAGACGTCACGTGTTTGATTGGAAAGACACTTACTTCCTGTGGATTCGGAACTGCCAACTTTACAAGTTTTTCAAGAATAAAAATAAATTGAATAAATGACAATGTCGCCGAGAGAAAAATAAATAAAATCAATTCAATTCAATTTTCATTAATTTTTATCAATTGAATTCAATTCAGTAAATGGCAATACACAAAGTATATAGTTATGAGGCAAAACTTTCTGTCTGCTATTCATTTCTGGCAAACCGAATAAGGGTGCAGTCACATGGAGCGCGGAAACGCGGAAACGCGGATCGGCAAAGTAACTAGATTTCCGCGTTTCCGCGCTCCATGTAATTTGAGGGAAACAAAACTGACGGAACGGCGGAAACGCGGAAATCTAGTTACTTTGCCGATCCGCGTTTCCGCGCTCCATGTGACTGCACTGGACTGCACCCTAAGATGGCAAAGCAAGAATATATACAAGGTGTAACAAAAATGTTGCAGTTCCTTGAAAGGAGTGATTCCTGAAGTGATTTTGAACAACTTTTTCCTTAGCGAAAATGTTAGGTGGGGCTTTGTTAACGAGTTATTAACGAAAAACACCAACCAATCGGGGAGCGTGACAACGGACGATGGTGGGCCAATACTACTCACAGAGAGGCTACTCACAAGTGGAGCCCGCGCTGATATTTATTATGTTTATGTTTTTCATTAATAACTTGTTAAAACAAAGCTCCACCTAATATTTTCGCTAAAGAAAAAAGTGTTTAAAATCAACTCAGGAGTTACCCCTTTCAAGGAATTGCAACATTTTTGTTACACCCTGTATAAATAAATTGCTGCATTTTTACTGGAAACGAAGATATTATAGACATTGTTATTTCATTTGTAAATTTAATAACACTGCATATTGAATATCTATTTTTTCAATAAAATTGGCAGCGCATTCGCGATATTTGCGAGAATTACTTAAAAATCAAGCAACGCTGGAAAATGGCTACTCAATTCTTTTCAAATTTGAGACACTTCGTGGCAGTAGTGTCGCTACACTATTCACTATTCATTCGGCACACACGCACCTATATTTTAGGTGATTTCAGATCTCAACATGTATACAAAAATCGCAATAAGTAATAGCAAGGATATTTATGAGTACGTGATGAACGTCACGGTTCGTCATAGCTGGTTACTGTATATTTTTTTATAAAGTGAACGTATTTTCATTACCAAAAACGCCGTCGAAAGTTCTCGACCACTGAAAGTTAATGTACTATGAATCGTTTGGATGATCCTCCGGGTCTCATGAAAGGCAGAAAACCATCTTTCATTGGAATGAACGGTATTTATTAAATTTAATTCTTATAAATCTTCATATGTTTACCACTTTTACTCATATTTCATTATTTCGATACTGTATACACGTCCTGTTTTGTATTTTTATTACTTTTCGTCTCGTAAGTCTAAAACAAGTCTCTTAAATTTACTTGTTTCTTAAACAAACTTTACACGATTTTCTAAACACTAGAATTAAAAGAAAATTCTTTTTTACTCACTTACCTGTAGTCCAATATTGCGATATTGCATTAATTAAAAATCCGTAAGTTTTAGGTTATTAGTTTACATTTCTCAAATGCGAAGTTTTTCCGCGAAAGAATCGCGAAGCAACTGATAAATACCAAAAAACGATAAAAATGAATTGTTATCTCTTAGTCAATGTTACGACGCTTTTTTAGAAGCCTTTGTTTTCGAGAAATAGAAATTTTGTAATGCTGCGAGCTTCCTGAACAATTAAATGCAATGCCAGAAAGATTCTTCAGATTTAAATACTTATAGCTACTAAAAATATTCATACAAATAGTAAATTTGTTAACATTCATATTTTATGCATAGTAGTTTATTGTACACAAAAAAACAGCAATGTAAGTTAAATAATTTACAAATAGCAGCAATAGCTTTGTATATAGGTTGTTTAATTCATAAATTACTAGTAAAAGTCGTGAAAAGTAAAGGAAAAGATAGAAAATACAGTGGAGTCATTAAATTTAAATGGTTCAATACTGAAAAAATTTAAAGTTAAACTATTTTATTATTTACTACTTCGTACAACAACGTTCATGCATATTATGTCTAATTTTCAGGAGGTCCAGAAACAGATGATCAACAGCGTTTACGATTCCAGGTCGAACTAGAATTTGTACAATGTCTCGCTAATCCGAATTACTTAAATTGTAAGTTTGAATAACCATTTACCAATTTGCATTTACTTAGAAACTTGGGAAAAGCATCTAAGTTGTGATATTAAAGCCTGGAAGTTTGGAAAAAATTGCATATATAGTTTCCTCTGAAAAAATTCTCAAACACGACCATGAGATTTCAGGCAATTATACCATGCAATGGTTAAAACAACGAATAATCTACAGATCGACGTGCGTTATGAAAAGTAGCACGTTTCGATTCTCTTACGAAAAGCAGCACTTTTCGGTTTCCCGCGAAGAAAAGCATGTTTCATCGTTTCTGACGAATATTAGCTCGTTTGGGCTTCAGCCACGAAAACTAACACGTTTCACTGCTTTGCCACGAAGAATATCACGTTTAGGCTTCAGCCGCGAAAACTAACACATTTCACTGCTTCACTTTTTGTAGCTAATCACCCAAATATACTACTTTTCGTGGTGAAGAACGAAACGTGTTACTTTTCGTAGGTAACCACCGAAATGAACTACTTGCGGTGAAGAACGAAACGTATTACTTTTTGTAATAACAAAGACAAACGTGCTGCTTGTCATAAGAGAATCGAAACGTGCTACTTTTCGTAATGCTCATCGAGATTAACTTGATACTATTAGCTTTAAACACTATAGAATTCCAAGGAAATAATGTCAAGATAAAGCTTCTCGAATTTTTAAAAGAAAAAATAGATTCTTTGACTTGTCTAGGTGAATGTAACTCCTGAAGTAGTTTGTACTAATTATTAATGTAGTTTTAACTATAAGTTCCAGCTTGTAACATTTACTAATATAGTTTTAGCGCAACGTGGATACTTCAAAGATTCAACGTTTGTGAATTATCTGAAGTACCTGTTGTACTGGAAGGAACCGGAATACGCCAAATATTTGAAGTACCCTATGTGCTTGTACTTCCTCGACTTATTGCAATACGAACACTTCAGGAGAGAAGTAGTAAACTCTCAGTGCACAAAGTTCATAGACGATCAACAAATTCTATTATGGCAGCATTACACCAGACGTAGGACAAGACTTTTGCAAACAGCTGCGGAACAAACGCAGCACATTAACCCGCAAAATAATGGTACTGTACAACCCAAAGTTCCTTGAGTAATTTATTGAAACGGAACGTTCTCGAATAATCCCACCAAAACTATAAAATGACACGGCGTCAAAATATTCGTATACTTCAGCTCCTTATCAGAATTGTTTCGCTAGTTATATTTCTTTGGCTGTGATAAGTCGTAAATAAAATACTTTTCTATGTTCACTATACATCTGTGATTACGATACTCCTCTTTCCTTCTGTCTATTTTTAACTGTGATTCGTATAATTCTGTGGTTCAAAGGTAAAACTACTTGTCGCATTTTTTCATTTCTTACTATTTTAAATGGAAAATATTCAGAATACAAATTTTCCTCCATGGATCTTAATTAAGGCACAAAGACAAATTGTTTAAAAATGGGAAATACGTTGTTTTGCCTTACAGAAACAGAATTAAGATCGAAATTTTAGAAATGTTAAAAGTACGCATTAAAAAATGAATCGAGTGTAGAGATACGCGGCATTTAATACAAACTGAATAAAGACACTCCCATTGTAGAATCTGATTTCGGACGAGTGATGCTGAAACCCGAATAGCTGTTTGTATTTACTACTCTCAGTGCTTTATGGCAATGAAAAAAAAAAAAAAAGAAATCACAGAAGATGCGGATAGAAGACACGGATTCTTACAGCCTTAGTAAGTTTACCCACCTCATTTACTATAGGATTTATTTTTAAAGTACTGTACATAAATGTGATATTTCAAACATTTGAATTTTTTATTTTTTTTATACCTTTTCTACACTTTTTGTTTTTCCAATGGACCAAATACTTAATAACGACGCGATTGCGACATGATAATCTTTATGTTTTACATTACATTTATTTTTACAACTGAAGTTTTGCTTGTTGAATAAAATTGGGTAAAGAAATAGATGCGATTAAATTACTTTATTATTTCCTGTTAATTCGTAAGGAAAATGTTGAACAATCTTAGCTGTAAATTTAAGAGAAACATTGTGTAAATACTGATAATATGAATGTAAATTAAAGGACCTTTCAAAATTCATTTGAAAATAATCACACGTATTTTTCTATAAATACACTTATTAAATGTTACAAATAAAAATGTGTAAAATGTCTCGCAACATTATTTCAGTCTACATATAGAATACCACTAGTCTGAAATATTCATAACTTAATTTTTTAGTTAAATTTAGAATTATTTATAAATTTATAGACGATGAGAAACTGCTTTGTAATTACTATATTATACAACAGGTAATAAATATTGATTAGATTCAATTGTGATAAACTATTATACACGTTTATATAAAGATTAGAATATAAGAGTATTTCTATAAATATATGAAACAGTTTCTTTTAAATAACGACGGAAAACCGGTACCGATTCTTTTTCTGTGCACAGAGTGAACTAATAATTAGTACAGAAATCTAATTGTAAGATTAATGAATGTGCGAGTCCTTATTACAGTTGCAAATGCTGCAACGTCATTATTACACTGCGGATATTTGTGCCAATTCACGGAAACGTGTTTTTTTTTTTATACTGTATTTAATGTTTATCTTTGTTTATTTATGTTTGTCGCATAAACTTTGCAATCGTTATAAAATGAAAGTTTTAAGCATAAATTAGCAGCGATCGGTCGCGGTTAACATCGAGCAACAAATAAAGTTCTATTGCATTTTATTTACACTAATTATCATTATTAATAATGACACTTAGATCCCACTGACAGAGAGTAATTACGATATTTAATTAGGGGTTGAAACACTTGAAACTATAGCTGTAAATATTCAACTATTCGAAATATTCGAATAACTTGGAATACGAATAATTTATTCGAATTATTTATAAGAAATTCAAACATTCCAACTATTCAAATAATCGGATATTTCTTTTTATTCGAATGTAGTATTCGTACATTCGCATCATTCGAATTTTATAGAAATTCGAATATTCATAACAGCCCTAATTCAAATACTCTTAATTATTCGAATATTCCTTATTCTTCAAATAATCGAATACTTATTATTCAAACAATATTCAGACATTTGATTTATTCGAATATCAAATTCGAATTATACTGGTATTCGAATACTAAAATATTCAAATATGCGAATTTTTCAATGCGAATATTTGAATATTTAAATATTCATAACATATTCAAATTACTAATTACTCTTTCCTCTTTATTTTTAAATGTTATTTAGTATCGATAGCTAGACGACTGTCAATCGAAGACATAAATATTTATTCTGACGATTTTCGAGTTAATAACTCATCAATGGCACAGCCGCAGGATATTAAAAAAGCAACTCCGTCACTCCGAATTCTTGTTCTCCGTGAAATTGACTAATATTCCATTTCCAGCATCCACCCAGTCCTCAGAGAAAAGTTTCGCCCTAAGAATTTCCCTCTGACAGAGATCGTCGTTCGTGGGAGCACTTTCGTTGTTTAAATCATTATTGTTCTTCTTTTCTCTCCTCTTCACGATTAGCAACTCTGAATCCCCAACTGTGTCAGGCAAAACCTTGTTCACGGTTTCTGGGAGAATTAGAGCGAGTGCTCCAGACACTAAGCAAAGCATTCCGATAATTATTACAGGAATGGTGACTGAAAAATACTCCCCCTGTAATAGAAATGTTATTTACATGTTATAAAGCTATTCAATGCTTCCACTTTCCATGGTTAGCGGTTGTTAGTAGACACTTTTTTGAGATTAACTCATGCGTTAGTGCAAATAATTAAATGTATAGCTACAAAGATTGCAGTGTAACAATCTTTAGGAAATTGTGTTTTCAAGGAATGGTGCAGTTTTATTGGCCAGTGCGGTGTATTCGTTTCGTGCCTATCCGTGTCAGTGATTTTAGGGCGAATGCAACATATTCGCACTCTACAATGTTGTTAAGTCGCATTGGTTGCGTTCAGCGGACTCAACGAGTGATTTTAGTAGATTTTTATTATATAAGGTAAGTTTATTTAGTAGATTTGGTTGAGTGATTTTACTAAAATTTTACTATACAAGGTAAAATGGTACAATAAATCTAGTAAAATCACTCAACAGTTCCGCAACAAAGAGACAAACCGCCGAACGTAACTATTGCAACTGTAGTCTTGACCCGTAAAGCGGCTGAGTTGCAGTCCTACGACTTATGTTGTACTTGTTTTATTTCGTTCGGTTTGATCTCTGCCGCGCATCTTGAAACGGCTGTGGAGATTGTGGCAAAGTAAGTAAAGGGAACTCGTGACAACGGCAACCCATAAATTTCGTTCGACTTAACCGGGATTTCGTTTGATGCAAACGGCGGAATATCATTATACAAGGTGAATCACCTAAGACAAGAAAATTGAAATTCCTCAAAGTAAGTTTTCAATCAGTTTTGACCTCAGCGAATTTATAAACAATGCAAAATCTAAAATTCCTGCGGAGTTAAAAACTGGCTCGAAACTGAATTTTTCCGAACTTAAAATTTACTCAAAACTGAAATTTCTCAGGATTACTATTAAATTTTTTAATCAATATCAACTGAATTTCAACATATTTAAAAACGTCACAAGTCGTAAAATTTCTCGATTTAGAAACTGACTCAAAATTGAAGTTTCCTACGCTCAGATTGAGTCAAAACTAAAGTTCTTCAAAAATAAAATTGATTTTTGAGTCAATTAAAACTAAAGTTCCTCAAGTTGACACAAAATTCGAAGTCCCTCAAGTTTAAAACTGATTCGAAACTGAAGTTTCATAAAATTAAAACTGCGTTTTGATTCCTAGTTTCGATAGAAGTTTTCCAAATTGAATGTTTACAAAAGGTTTGAAATTCCTCAAGTTTAAAACTGACTGAAGTTGAATTTGTTACTTTCGAATTAATTTTCACAAGTTCCTTGTTGCTTTCCCCAATTGAAAATATTTCTTCCATTTATGACCTTGTACGACCTTCAAAGTAATTGTATATTTCACTAATGAATTTTTCTTCATGCACACTGTAAATGGAAGATATAGTTACAAGCAAATAAATACAAATCTCACCGATAAAATAAATTGCGGCGTGAATAAACTCCCGATCTCCGCGAAGACAGTGCACAGACCCAAACAGGCCCCTCTGCTAACAGTGGGAAATATCTCAACAGTGTATAAATACGTTATAGAAATTGTACTTATCACTGACAGTTTGCCAAATAGGAGTATGATTGTTTTTGTAATATCTGGAAATGAATATTTATAGTTGAGCACGGTGTATTATAGAGGTGTTCCGACAAAGCACCTCTGTCTGGTTGATTTTTTGTGATCAATAGATAGAAGATCCTCTGGTTGCCGCTAGGGGCGTCATAGTCAGAACTCCGCGTATGGTATGCATGTGTGCGAATCAAGCGCGTCACAGATGATCACAGAGCTTTAAGCCGGGAATCCACCAGAAAGCTAAGCTAAGCTATGCTATGCTATGTTTAAACAATACATTTTTATCAACTTAGCTCTTGGTGGAAACGGATCCATCAAAATGTATTGAAGCTAATTTTTTTTTAAACATAGCATAGCATAGCTTAGCTTAGCTTTCTGGTAGATTCCCGGCTTTACTCGCGCTCGTTCTCCTCATCCTCTGAGCTTGCTGAACCAATAGGAACGCTCCTCACGGATGTTTCTACTCAGACACTAGCGGTCACTAGAAAATCTTCTATCTAATGATCACACATTTCTGACGGAACTTGCAACACCTGTATAATACACCGTCGTAGTTGAGTGACTATAATGAAGACAACGTCACGATTATGTAACTACATACAGGATGTAACAAAAATGTTGCACGTACGTGAAAGGGATGATTCCCGAAGTAATTTTAAACAACTTTTTCCTTAGCGAAAATGTTAGGTAAGGCTTTGTTGACGAGTTATTAACGAAAAACACCGACCAATTGGAGAGCGAGAACAGTAGACGAACCTTGGTGCGGGGGGTGGCGGACCAATGCCACGCATAGCTGTAGCCCGCGCCGAAATTCATACACTGTTCTCGCTATCTGATTGGCTAATGTTTTTCGTTGATAACTCGTTAACAAAGCCTCACCTAACATTTTCGCTAAGGAAAAAGTTGTTTAAAATCACCTCAGGAATCACCCCTATCAAGGACGTGCAACATTTTTGTTACACCCTGTATAATTAAGAAAACATCACGATTAAGTGACTACAGGGTGTAACAAAAATGTTGCAGTTCCTTGAAAGGGGTGATTCCTGAGGTGATTTTGAACAACTTTTTCCGTAGCGAAAATGTTAGGTGGGGCTTTGTTAACGAGTTATTAACGAAAAACACCGACCAATCGGGGAGCGTGTACAGCGGATTAATGATGACGCGGACGATGGCGGGCCACCGCTGGAGCCCGCACTGATATTTATCCACTGTACTCGCTCCCTGATTGGTCGGTGTTTTTCGTTAATAACTCATTAACAAAGTCCCACCTAACATTTTTGCTAAGGAAAAAGTTGTTTAAAATCACCTCAGGAACCCCTTTTAAGGAACTGCAACATTTTTGTTACACCCTGTATAATTAAGAAAATATCACGATTAGAGAACTATAATCAAGACAGCGTCACGATTAAGCGACTGTATAATGAAGACAACATTTTTGTGGCGTCCTGTTACTTTTCCTTGACAATAAAAATACTATACATTATATTAACTCAATGTATTCTGTGTTAACTCAGCTTGCGCAATTCAAGGTCACAAAGAAAATGGTGGCGTTGAACCTTGAACGGGCCTGTTCAGTTAACTCAGATACTTAACTCTATGTAATTAAATAGACTGTTTACATACCAGCTCCCAACGCAGAATTCGAAAAGATGATAATAGCGGCAGTTAAGATGCAAATACTGCCGTTGATAGTCTGATAAGCGGACATAGGTATTCGTCTACCGTATTTCGATAACACGAAATAAGCGAACACGTAGGCTGCCACTTCTAACACTCCGCCAAGAGCGAAAGTGATGTGTCTATCGATCGGAAAATGCGGCGACAGGGTCATGAAAATGTGATATACCATCGAAGAAGACAACCTTCAAGAACACGTTATTATAGTGCAAGGAGTCAAATTTGAAATTATGTAAAATAATTATGGCAAACTTTACCATTGGCAAATCATCACGAAGAAATATTTCCTCAACAACCTTGAAGCAAATAGAACTTTAAGTTCCTGTGATATTTGTACATTCGACTTTTCTTCGTTATATTTTGTATCCTCATTTTCTTTCAAAGTATCCGTTTGCTGAGGAGTTTTGAGTTCCACAACGTCGTACATGCTTTTGTTCGAAAGCCTTTGATTAGTTATTGGCTGTGATAACGATTTCAGTTTACGATGATTTCTCGAACTCGATGGTTCGTTATTTTCCTCTGTCTCAATATTATGCTTAGAAGCTTCCGCTTCGGGAAGTTTGTTCTCCAAATTCTCGGAAATTGCCCTTAAACTCGTTTCTAGAAAATGTATTTCACCATTATTTCACAAGTATTAATATAAACATTTATTCAATTCGTTTTTGTCTTATTAAAGACACAAATTCCATTTTCTAGATCTTACAATTAGTTAAAATGTGAAATCAAAGAACGATACTGAATTTCTGAGAAAATATAAAACTTTGAACTGATTATCCACTTTTGCAATCTGAATAATAATATGCAAATAATTGTTTAAGAAAGTTTCATTTAGAAATGTTTATATTTGTTTCATATGTATTTCTGTTATAATAATTTGTGTTTTGCAGAAAGCGCTACTTTTGTTTAATTTTGCTTCCTTAATTTCATTTCAAGAAAATGAGAAAATATCAAGTATTTTATACTTTTTGATGGAAAGTAAATTTTAAAAGTAGAGATTTCAATGCCCATCAGATGGAACAAAATCTTCTTATTTTTTAGTTTTTAGTTTTTGTTTTGCAAGTCGAACGAAGGAAAAAAGTTCTATAATAGAATTTCTATCATATAGAATAAAAGAAGAAGAAATGAAAACCGTTATAGGATAGAATTATCAAATAGTTTTATGATTAAACAGTTCCATGATAGAAAAATTTAATGTGGAATTCAATTTTTGGATAGTTTGAAACTTAAGAAAACTTCAAATTTGGTCTTCGAACAGAAGAAAAAAGTTATATCATAAATCTGTTTTCTTTTTTTTTATTCTATATCATAGAAGTTTCAAGTTTTATCATAAAACTGTTTTCCTTTTTCTTCTGTTTTTGTTATTCTGTACTTTATACGATAGAAGTTCTAAGTGCTATCATAAAACTGTTTTCTTTTTTCTTATTTTATTCTATGATATAGAAGATTTACGTTTTATCATAAAACTGTTTTCTCTTTTCTTCTGTTATTCTAGTATAATAGAAGTTCAAAGTTCTATCATAAAATTGTTTTCTTCTTTCTTATTTTATTCTATGCGATAGAAGATCCAAGTTTTATCATAAAACTGTTTTCTGTTTTCTTCTGTTTCTGTTATTCTGTATTCTATACGATAGAAGTTCTAAGTGCTATCATAAAACTGTTTTCTTCTTTCTTATTTTATTCTATGATACAGGATCCAAGTTTTATTATAAAACAGTTTTCTGTTTTCTTCTGTTATTCTAGTATAATAGAAGTTCGAAGCTCTATCATAATACTGTTTTTTCGTTTTTTTTTATTTTTTATTTTATATGATAGTTTCAAGGTCTATCAAAGAATTGATAATAGTTTCCCTTTTTTCTTCTACTTCATATTGAATATACTTATTATACTTTCTATTATATAACTTTTTTCCTTCGCTTTACAAAATAGAAACCAAAAATGTAAAACTAATCAAATTTTCCTCACCCTTATTTTTCCTTTGTTCCTTTTGTCGAACAGAATCCGCATCATTATTCAGTAAAGTAGTAACTTCTTCTTTCAATTCGTTTTCCGTTTTCGATTTCTTCAGGTCCGCGCACGAAACTCGCGACTTCCTTTCCGGTTTAATCGGCGTGACATTTTCTGGAACAGTTTCCGTTTTAGTCTCGATTTTCCTCCGCGAATTATTGCAGCAAGAGTTATACTTTGCGATGCGCTCCACCGCCATTTCAGCCTCCGTCATTTTGCCCTTCGCGAGCAACCATCTTGGAGACTCTGGTATAATCCTTTAACGAAAAAATTCACTTTTATTGTTCAAATATCCAATAACTGTATCTACTGTATATAAAGCTTGGCAGATTTAAAAATTAAAAGTGTAACAAATGAATAGCAATAAAAAATAACCCGAAATCAAGTATAAGAAAAAAAGGAGAAAGCCATTTCCTTTCCCACGAAGAGGGAGAAGATCGCCGACTCACGATAAGAGCTCGCAGAGCATTCATTCTATTTATGTCAGCAATTTTGGTCCAATTTGAATACGAAATAATAGCATCGAAGTTCGTTCCTCGCATCTTAACGGCAAAATAATACGACAACCGGAATCAAGTTGGACAAAAATGACTGCAAAAACGAAACTGGAACGAAAATTTTTGAAAATCAGTCACGTATGGATAGTAAACAGTCTGCGATGTGAACGCGAAACAGTAATCATATTACTGTCCACAATCCTACATGGTAAATAAAGAAAGGTGAACCGTGTCTGAAAAAATGCGCGCCTGTCGTTCAAGTATGCGAAAATTATGCCTATGCGAATTATCCACGGTAAACGCAATATTTCATCGAAATGGGTTCCACCGTTTACAGTTCACATGTGCGCGACGTTCCTAGAAGAGGACCACACTCGCGACGCGACGGGAGAAAGCGAGGCATGACGGCGCAAGGCCCAACGTGCTTCTAATCAACCGCGAGTTTTTACCGCGAAGTTTATTTCCTGTTGTCCTAAACCTGTTATTATTCTATAGATAGTATAACTAGTTGATTTCTTTTCTTTCCCTTCTTTTAAAGATGAACTTCAGTGTTCAGTAATATTAAAAATGATCAAGTTATGGGAATTGAAGTACACTTTTACATTTACTTGAGGCAATAACAAAAGTAAACTTTGTTTTTGTTAGATATCAAATAATTCTAGTTTTAGGAAGTTGGCAAGAGAAAGAAAATTTTATTTCGTTTAAAATTATACAGGGTGCGCCAAAAGTATGCAAACGGTCAAATATTTCGAAAAGAGATCATTTTTGAGACAAATGTTTTAGAGCAATGTTTTAGAGTTTTAAAAATTATATTGTGCGGTCGTATCCGTTTGACCTTCAGAGGAGCGGTCAAGGTCACGTTAAGGTCAACATGATTTTTTTAAATGGAACACCCCATTTTTGATCACGCAGTGTTAAAGCTGGCGATGAAACCTTTTCAAAACACTAGCTGATGACCTATTTTTATTGAGAATTGCTTAAGTTCTGAGCGTTGAGAATGAAGAAATAAACTCTCGCTTGTGTAGAATGATCATTCCTACGTTTGCTACATCACTCGGCCGAAATTGTATCTCAAAGATGTAACTGCACATGCGCTAGAAATACCATCGAAATCATGACGTCGATTTCAGTACTACTACCCAACGACATTAATTCTAACATAAAACGACATAATACTAACAATAAGCCTAACGGTCTCGATACATTTAAAGCTCAGTACTCACGCAATTTTCAAAGAAAATAGGTCAGCAGCCAGTGTTTTGAAAAGGTCTCATCGTCAGCTTTAACACTGCATGATGAAAAATGGGGTGTTCCATTTAAAAAAATCATGTTGACCTTGACCATTCCTCTGAAGGTCAAACGGATACGACCGTTCAATAGAATTTTTAAAACCCTAAAGCACTGCTCTAAAACATTTTTCTCAAAAATGTTCCGTTTTCGAAATATTTGACCGTTTCCATACTTTTGGCGCACCTTGTATAATACTGATTTTGTACAAAAGTATATTTACGTTAAAGAGTTCAAAGTTTGTATTTTATGTGTTAATAAACTTATTCATATTACAAAACAACAGTTTTATGCTTCAATATGAATGTATGAATACCCCATTTATTGGCAGTTTAAATCTAGTTTTTCTAATATTATTCTCTTAGAAACTGTATTTAGATTTTCTTTTCAAGTTTCTTCAGTTTGTTTCTTCTTTTATCTCTATTCTTCTTCCTTAACTGTAAAATTTTTTCCAGCATTCCTTTTTTTTACTTTTGAGTTTTCTTCTCTAATCTTTTTCTTTTTTTCATTTTCTTTCTATTTTTTTTGCTATTTCTGTACCTTATTTTCTTCACTTTTAACCTTTCGTTGCAAAATTCTTCCTTTTGTTTCTAATTTTTTTTACTTTCTCTTCTCTAACTTTATTATGATATTTTCTCCATTTAGTATTTAGCATATGGTAATTGCAGTTTATTGTTTTTTGTTTTTAATACTTTTAACTGGTCCACTTGATGGTCAAAGTAAATATTTGTCCCAAATGTTAGTATTATTGTAAGCTGACGTAGAACGAGACATAGTTATTGTAAATTCTTTTATAATAATGTACCCACCTAAACGACTAACAAGAAAAGTATACAATAAACGACACATATTATCTTTTTCAAAAATATATAAATTTCAATAATGTGCAAACTTTTTCACTTGTTTATTTAAAAAAAATCAGCGTGGCAAAGTTTAATATAGACCTGTCCATCTACTGGATTTAGATTGGAAAATCAATACCAGTACATGAACAGTTATTTTTCTAAGTTTTAAATATTGAATATTATGGACGCAATCATATATTAACAGCCTCTTAAAAATACGTCCAAACACGCTGTTCAGTTAAATTGAAGCACGAGTACGCTGAGTAATCTCTAATAAGAAACGAGTGACTATCACATGGCTGTGAAGTATAATTGAATTAGGAAATATTTGCTCGTTTATAAAAAAAAGTTTTGAATAAAAATGTTAGTTTTATATAATAGCAAATGTTTCTTCTACACTATAGAAAAACAACAATATACATAAAACGTTTAGTTTTTTAAATAATTATTGATTAATCTACCACTCGTCCATCTACTGGGTCTCTTGCATCTACTGGCGTGCTTACCCTAGTCCTAAATTTAAAGATCAAAAGTGTTTTTAAATAATTTTAGTTTGTTTCATTAAATAATTACCAGATATAAAGAACAGTTATCGCAGTGGGAACGGAAACCGCGAGTTGCAGGATCCTCCAATCCGGTATAACGTAACTGAGCGCAGCCAGGAGCATTAAACCGATGGCCCAGGCGATTTGCATAATTAGGGCAACGTAAGTTCGAGCTTTCGCTGGAAACAGTTCCAGAGAGAGAATGTACGTTGAATGTTGCAAACCTTGGGCGAAGACTCCTTGGAGGCCGCGGAGAGCCAAGAACGTGGGATAATTCTGAAATTTTTATTCGATTTAAGGGGGTACAGCACTATTGGAACTTCAAAAAATCGATTTTCTTTTTATTGCTAATTGTGAAAGTTTGATCCTTTATGAATGCTTTAAAAAAATTTTCAAGTGAAAATTCGAATAATTACACGGAAATTGAATGAACGTAACTAAGTGCTACGACCTCAACGATACTAACAGAAATACAGGGTGTCCCAAACAAAGTGTAAGAGCCGAAAGGGGGTGATTCCTGGGGTGATTCTAAACAACTTTTTCCTTAGCGAGAATGTTCGTTGCGGCTTTGTTAACGAGTTATTAACGAAAAACACCGACCAATAGACGCACGACTAAGTGGATGAATTTTAGCGCGGGCTCCAGCGACGAGTAGTATTGGCCCGCCATAATCCGCGCCATCGTTAATCCGCTGTACTTAATTTCCGATTGGTCGGTGTTTTTCGTTAATAACTCGTTAACAAAGCAGCAACGAATATTTTCGCTAAGGAAAAAGTTGTTTAGAATCACCCCAGCAATCCCCCTGTGAAATGATTTTATTTTTTTTCCGGGAATCGCATAAAGTACGTGAGGAAATTAGGCAAGTTGTATAAAAGAAAAAGCTACTTCAAACTTTGAAGTCGTTTATCTTAAAACAACATTTTTCAACACCGCGTACATCATAACTTTTGAACGAATGAAGATTTTCACTTGAAATTTTAACTGGAAGTGTAGGATCCCTTCCTCTAGAATGTGGAACTTCCGCATCAACATTGGATGTTTTTGAAATTCTTTAAAAATCATTAAAGACGATTTTTTTTCCGTAAAAATGTAAATAAAAGATTGATTCGTGTACAACTTTCTCAATTTTTGTTTAAATTCGTCACCAAAGTTCCACATTGTAGGTTTTGGTATAGAAATTATTCACCCTAAAGTATTGTGCTTTCGTATTATCAGTTCACCTGAAACTACGTTCGCAGGTTGCAACGGCCTCTTATCAAGGGTCATCTTTACCACTTCATAACAGTTTTAAATATTTTAACGACTTTTTGTTTATAATTATTCCCAAATGTCTCCATAATGAGTTGCAAAAAGTATCGGCGTAATGAATATTTAGTATCTGAGAAGTTCAGTACAAAATCAACCACTGATTTTACTCGCCCAATAATTAAGGGAAATTTCAATTTCAATTTTAGAATCCATCTGAAGATATTGTATACTAAACTACTCTAAACTTTTAGATAAAATATTTAATGCTACACAAGGTGTCTTAAAGCTAAAAGAGGCATCAGGGGAACGAAAACACACGGCCGTGACAGTGATCCAAATTTTTTTCTACCATGTCTTGAATATCAACCAATTCAACCACCGCGAACCGTCAAAGACTTTTATTGGGAGATCCTGTAGAAATAATTAACGAGATCTGATTACCTGCACCACGTACAACGCAACAGCCATTGTGCCCTGAGTATAGAGACAAATCGCCTGAACCGGAAGTCTTCCTATCTGATCGGAAAGAAATCCGGCGATCCAGGCGCCCATCAACACTCCAAGATAATAGACTGTAGGACCAAGAAACATCAAATATCGTTTCTCGCAGATTAGACTCCATTCTGTCACCACGCTATTTCCCTCGAATTCGCTTGCGAATTGGAACTCGCCCAAACAGAGCTCCGAACCGCAGATTTGTTTCGTACCATTTTTCTCCTACGATCAATGATTTATAATCGATAAGCGAAAAGACTAAAAAATTCCAACGCGGTTTTATTTTATAGTTATCGTTCGATCTACAGGCAAGGCGATAAGTTGTATAGTTTTTTTTAATTAGCGAAAGTTTCGGCAATTTCGGGAGTAAAATCGACCATTTGAATTTGAACAGGTACTATTTTTCGAAAAATAATTCTTTTTATTTCATTGCAGGGAAAACGATAACTATATGTGTATAAAACAAAACCACGTTGAAATTTTTTATTTTATATGAACCAGTATGAACTAAAAAGCAGATATAGAGTCATTCGGGTTAAACGCGCGCAGTGGATAAAAGTACAAACTGCCGTTTTCTCTCGGGGGGGGGGGGGGGAGAGGACGGGGATGCCGGCTCGTCGGGATTGGGTGCGCGTGGGCCGCCATGTTGTGTCAACACCTGTTGAGCGGTGCGAGTCGCGCTTTGTGAATTACAAGTAAAAACTTAAAATTTACGTGTAATTTCGATTTTTTTCGTACCAGGGAAAAGTTTGCGGAAGTACCGTTAAGGAACTAGTTTTTGATCAGGCACTAGTTTTTGATCAAGTTCGTGAAATAAATCATTCTTTTAGGTTTATGTCAACAAGTAATTATTTAAAATAATTTCTGAAGTTAAGGTTGACTATTCACAAATATGTATAAGTATAAAAAGCAGGTAGTATTGTGCGTTTTCGTGAAAATAAATGTGAAAGGTAGCACACTTGCAGAAAGTCCTTATTGAACGCCATGTCTTACTGAACGGCGTAAGAGAGTACCGAAAGTACCGTCAGTAATACAGTTGATCTGTTTATGCTGTAGCAACTGTTGAAGGTTATTTTCATACATTTTGCTTATTAAATAGTTTATTTACAATGTAGAGTAAGAATTTTAATAATTTATCTATAATTTTTATTCAAAATTAGTGATCAATTATTTAGTTCCAATGTTTTCACAAGTAACTAGTTTTTTGATCACTTAAATCGTAAATAGGTTAGGACATCATAAAATGATAAAAAAATGAGTTTTTCGTTATAATACTAAAAATAAGTTTATTTTTTATTAGTACAAGTTTGTTTTGTATATTTCTTTTTCTTTTTAATTAGTACTGGTGTTGGAATTGATCTAAAATGCCAAACAAATTTTTAATACGAAAAAGTTTAAGTGTGTCATTTTAATATTTTAAATATTTTAGTATTGTTATTTTATATTAATATTCATTTCATACTTATTAAATACTTAAATATACACCATTAAAAATTACCTAGTTCCCATGTAATTATATGATCAAAAACTAGTTCCTTACCTGAACAAAAATTAGTTCCCAAATAATTTAGATGATCAAAAACTAGTTCCCAGTTACCTTATTATTTAATAGCTTATAAATAATTAAATTATACTTATTTCCAATGTTTAAAAATTTTTGTTTAAACTTTAAAGATAGATTTATCTTTTCGTACCAAAAAAGTCTATGGTTTAGAATTTGATTAGGTTAAAAAATAATATTACATTGGAAAGTGCTCTAAAATGATCAAAAACTAGTTCCTTAACGGTATTATTTATGTATTCTTAGAGGTAAGTTGTTTTTGTTGATTTTATATAGTTATTGAACGATTTTTTCCAGAATAACATTTTAACCTAACTTTATTGGAATTCGAACTAGTACGAATTGTTTTGGTTACCGATCAAATGGGGTAAAAGGACGGGGGTAATAGTACGCACTGGTATTTAGGTTACTGTATACTTGTTTTTGAATTCTTAATAATATTTGGAGTAAAAACATATCTGCTCTGATAAAGGCTTGAGCATAATTTCGTTTTGTTGAAACTATGACAAATTATAATTTTATGATAGTTTCCAAAATTTGAAGTTCCTAATTTCTATTGTTTTTGTCATTTTTAGCTTCATTTATTAAAAATAATATAAACATATGTTCCATCTGTGTATTATTTGTTCATTTCCTTTTATAACACCTGAATGCATACTTTTACTCTACATGCAAACTTTTACCCACACGACTGCGTATTTTTACCCCGCATGTCGGGGTAAAGGTACGCAGTGTGACCAAGTCACTCTTTTGCTTAATTTAAAAAAAAACTGTTTGGCCTATCGTCAAATACTCGTTACATTTTATGCGTCTATTAAATATGCTACCGATAGCGCAAAAAAGTGTTCCTAATATCATGGTAGTTTCGGCTCAGTGAAGCAAAAACAGCAAAAGTGCGTCCGTTTACCCCGAATGACCCTAATGTCAACTGTAGTTTCGCTATGCGCTTAGTTCGTGGTTGATTCCAACTATATTTTTGAGTGAATGCAATCGAAAAAAATTGTGCTACTTGATAGAAGTATATTAAAAATATAGACAAGGTTTCATACCCAGTCAGGAAGTCGAAAAAAATTGAATTTTCAAAAATGACAGTTTCTGAAAGTATCTCATCTTAGAAACATTTGAAAGTTTCAAATTTTTCTGACTAAATTGCATAGAGACATAGACACTTACAATTAATTTCTTCATTATATATAATTAGCTTTTGAAACTTTAAACGCATTTTACTCGAAACAACGTTTTTAAAGACGGTGAGCAAGATATTTCAAAAACTACTGCACTAATCTTTTCCAAATTAGGTGAGCTTATTTCACATATAAAAATCTAGTGGTTGATCGAAGAATTATTTTTTAATGCATATTATTTAATTTTATGAACAAAAAATGGCAATTTTTTATCCCGAAAATTAAAGCTTTTACTTTAAACAGTTACCATTTTGTTTTAATGTAATATTTCGAGAATTCCTTCGATTAATGAGAGGAGAAACTACCAAATTAACGAAATTTTTTGAGTTTTTTGATTTTACATAATCTAATTCCGAACGACAGTGCTCACCGCAAAATGGTTTTTTGAAAATGGATTGTGGCTAATAACTTCTACATAAATTAATATTTTTGCACCAAAATATTAGGAAATACTTTTAAAAAGGTTACTCTTTTAAATAAAAAAAAGTGTTGAACCTGTATATGCTTATGCTTTTTCAACAAAACTTCTCAAATATTCGTTTTATTTCGACCTCCTGACTGGGGATAACCCCTTAAATTTACAGTTTTCGACCAAGAAGGTCGAAAGGTTTGATCTGTTTTCTAGTATTAAATTAAGTGTTTGAAGTCGACTAGACAAATTCCCACGCCGACTCTGTGGCACAGTGGCAGTGTGTCATTTGACCACCTGATGAATTCAACTGCAATGCTTGCAAAACGTTAGAAACTTTTTCCTAAAGGAGTCAACTTGCTCTTCAAAGCCTCAAATCTCGAAAGATTATTACGGTAATCTTCTTAAAACAAAGATATCTAAGATATAGAATTTCTGTTCACTAAATAACTTTGATAATTTAATAATATTGTAATAATTTTTTCCTCTTCGAAATTATCTACTGTCAATTAGAAAAATAAAATAGTAGAATAATTATAAGAATAAATATTAAAAAATAACGATAATAATTAAACAAACATAAAGAAAGATTCTTATTTTCAGAACTAACTAAACGTAAAAATGACCTTTGCTACGTTTCTCTTCAAAATCCGGAATGAATTTCATCAAACTTGTTTAATTTTATTATTATTATTATTGTTGTTAACCCAGTAAATAGTACACTTTGCACCACCACAATTGTGTTATTATTTTTGTTTATTCATTATTATTATTATTTTTGTATTTATTCTTGAAATTCTGAAACTATGAAAACTTGCAAAAGCTTGAAATTCAGAAAATTTGAAAATTTGTCAATTTGAAGCTTGAAATCCTGAAAATTTGAAAACTAGCAAATTGGAAGTTTGGAATTCTAAAAAATCTGAAATTTGACATCCTTAAAATTTAAAAACTTACGAATTTGAAGCTTGAAATCATGAAAATTTGAAAACTGGCGGATTGAAAGTTTGGATTTCTAAAAAATTTGAAGTTTGACATCCTTAAAATTTGAATTCTTGCGAATTTTAATCTTGAAATTCTAAAAATTTGAAAACTGGCGAATTGAAAGCTTGGAATTAAAAAAAATTTGAAGCTTGACATCCTTAAATTTGAATACTTGCGAATTTTAATCCAAAAATCCTGAAAATTTGAAAAATTGCAAATTGGAAGTTTGGAATTGTAAAAAATTTGAAGCTTGACATCCTTAAAATTTGAATACTTGCGAATTTTAATCTTGAAATTCTAAAAATTTGAAAACTTGCAACTTCGATGCTTAAAAATTTGAAACTATTTCAAGTTTCTGCTCAAAAATATATCATTGGAATCCATATTTCATATACACGTAGACATGATTGGGTAAAAAAATACCCGAAAACAGTAGCAGAGTCAAAGAGAATAAATAAATACTATACCTGGCAATAATACTGCGGCGTGTAATTATGAAACACAGGTAACGCGTGGCTCATAGCGACGATAACATAATTGACGGCCAGCAATAATCCAATGACCACTTGGAAGTAGCCGATTTTCACTTCCTCGGCGTTCATCTTTTCACTTTTCCTCACGGACCAGCTAATAAAAACTAATACGCGGAACTAACGCGGCGGAAAACCCATGGAATGAAGAAAAACAGAAAGAAGAAGCAGAAGTCATCGATTTCCGGCGGCGAAAAAGTTTGGGAAGCCGGGAAAACGCATCGGTTGCATTCCGATTCGCGGCGGCGAGAGGAAAGTGGTCGCGGTGATCGAGCAAAGTGTCATCCGCGAGGGTGGAACACGCACTAACAGGAGAATCCTCTCTCTCTTGAGAGAGAGGATAGCACGAAACAGGAACCGATTCCTGGCGGCGCGGCGGCGGATCGGACGAAGACAGACGGTCGTGCTATTGTTTCACGCTTGGAGACACGTATCCCATTAACGCACCCACGTCACGGGAAAACGATCTTCTGTCAATAATAATCGATTCTTAAATTGACGTAATGCGAATCTTTGCGCGTCGCGGTGGAACGATCGTTCGTAGAACTTCTTCCTGGTTGCTTTTGATAATTCTTTCGGCGATTCATGAGGAAATTCAGAATCAGAAAGAAAAACGGAGAAATAAATTAAGAGATGCAATGAGAAAAGGAAACCATGAAAAATCTTTGCATGGTTCATCAAATCAATTGTTTGTTATTAAATACACAGATGAGTATTTTTCTTTCACTGGAAAAGATAGATTCATTTTTCTATCGTACAGGAAAATGAAAAGTACAAGGAAACATATGTATAATATTGTCCCCTGCAAGTGTAAAAATGGAAAATCTAACGTATCCGTATTTTTGGTAGAAGTTTATAGTTTAAATACACAAATGAGTATTTTTCTTTCACTGGAAAAGATAGATTCATTTTTCTATCGTACAGGAAAATGAAAAGTACAAGGAAACATATGTATAATATTGTCCCCTGCAAGTGTAAAAATGAAAAATCTAACGTATCCGTATTTTTGGTAGAAGTTTATAGTTTAAATACACAAAAGTTCATGAAAATGAATAAAATGTTGCTAGAAAAAAATTTGTTAAATATGTTAATTTACATTATATTCTTTAAACAAATTAATTTTTAGAAAAAGCAGTTACACAGCAAGGTTCATCGTTAAAAAATAAACAAATTTTGTATTTATACTTTTGTTCTAGGAACAATAGTTTTCGAGTATTGCATAAAGATTCATTCCTCCAATTTTCAAAAATTTTCTCTTATTTTTAATATTCCTGAAGTTCATTTTTAAATATTAAACAATATTTTAAATAGTATTAAAAATGTAAAGGAAATTTACTGACAACGGTGATAAAGAAAAATGAAACAAAAATATTATTATAATTAAATTTGAACATTTTTACAACGCATTGATTAAATTTCTATTAAATTTTCAACACCATTTATGATAATTGCGTTATTTAAAATACAAAAAGCGTTCGAGTACCAAAATACAAGGATAAAGGAACAAAAGAAAATTTTTTTTTTCGGCGTTACACAGAAATTGGACAAACATTCCTATTTAGCGACCAAGACAGTTTGTAAAGTTTGAAATTCGTGTATACCGCGTGAATAGACAATGAAAAGTTTCCTGCACCGCTGCAGACTCTACTATAAACTAAAATAATAGCTTGCAAAGGTCTATGAACGCTCTGAATGCACGTTTACTTCGTTCTATCTGCACCTCCTATTGATAAGTATTGATCATTTCTTTTTGGTGATTCGCTTTTTATTCTATCGCAGCTTCAACTAGTAATTCAATATTTTTATTATAATATAAATCATTTCTTCTGAAAAATTGTTCTGCTTTAATTACTAATTTAAAATTCTTAATTTTTAACCCTTAAGTGGTTGCATACGTTCTCGACTTAAAAAAATCAAAATCATATCCCACCGAAATCAAATATTTATAGTGTGTAAAATATGTACATACTATTTGGAAAAAAAAGTTTGCAGTAAGCTGAAGGAATGACTGATTAAGTTTAAGTTGAAAAACTATGTATTTTTCAGTATTCTTTGATTGTTTTAATTTTAAACGCGTTTTTCTCTGCATTATATCTTTCGAATTGGTCAGCATGATAACTTCTACAATCTTCAACATTTTTTTATGAAGTTTGCGCTGTTCTACGCGGAATAACATTCCCTAAGGGCCATCGAGTCACTTTTTAAAATTTTTATTTTTTCCTATTTTTTTACTGTTTAAATACATTAGAAACATTAGAAAAAAAAATTCGTTTTCTTTTTGCAAGGTGGCATAATTTTTTTATTTTCTAGAAATTCAACATTTTCACCCGATGATTGCTGCAACATCACTTTATAAGATCGTTGTTACATTTTTCTAATTGTGTATTTTCTCAGACAAATATCGTGCTGACAATTAAACCTCCTTTTTGATGCAGTGGTTGCTGAAATTGTAACCCTAACGACAAGTAGCAAACCTAAATAGATGAGAGTACATGCAATATGTGCCCCTCAATACCATACAATTTTTGTCTGAAACGATTTTTGTATCGTATACTTTTTCCGCTAAAAACTTCTAAAGAACATTTTTTGTCTCTTTTTTCCGCTCGTCAATAAGAATTCTCTTTTATTTAGTTTTCGAAATGATCGATTGAAGATTACAAATCGCTTTGATCTGCGCGTTACGCAATACTCGACGCCTCCTGAATGCCATACTTAGGACATAGTTATCTCGTCTGCAGGGCGACAGTGACGGTAGTCCAGCGACAATGTTTCCTTCGTTTCTGGAACTGTTTCTGTATGCAAGGAACGTCACATCCGGTCCCGGGCACATCCTGCCTTTCATTACAGGTTCCTCGACGCTCGACCGAGGGAAACTCCCGGATCGGAACCCTTCGCCGTCGCTGTCCTTCGAATCCGTCGCGAATCGAGCTATCGAACGATTAGCATTGTTAATCGCGATTATCGATTGTTTCGCGGCGGTCGTCGGAATGCTACTGGACGATTTTCATTTCCATTCCAATCGTTTCTGACGATCGTTCATCCGTTTGCTGGTTACTGTCCTTATAGGAGGCGCGGTTTTGGATTTGGAGTTCATTCACTGTGAGCTTGTATTTTGGCGATTTCATTCAGTTCTGCTGAAAGACCCTTTTCCCTATGTACAGTAAAATCTGCTTAAAATCTGGTTTAAGCCTTAAACCTAGGCAGTTTACTTTCTATACGCCTAGGCTAATGCCTCCAGCCACTATTTTTTGTCGTCTTGGACCGTGGGAACTTTCTCGGCCGCGAGCTCGACTCCCGAAACAATGGGCTATAAAAGACAAGGATAGCACTAGGCATTTAAAAATGCTCGTGACCGATTTTCACCTTTTTCCATCGAATTTTCACGAGAGTGACTTCAATCGATTCCTTATACTCGACCGATTAAAAAAATACCAAACACTACATAATTCGGTCCATAATTAACGAAATAACGAAACAAATTAATTTTCACGCTTCAATTCTAACTTTGTTAAAAATAGTCCGATTTACATGAAATTTGGTGTTATTTTAATCGGGAGAACGCTTAGAATCCAATGGTGAAACTTTTGTATCGATACGACAACGGATAAGATCGCGGAAACTAAGAGAAATTGACAACTCAGCGCTCGAGCGACCCTAGCCACGCGCGTGATCCGATGCCGTCTCTTGGCGAATATTAAAGAATACCGCGTAGTTAGGTGTGAAATATTTCCTCCTTGAATTTTCATCGGTTACTAATTATTGTCAAATGTTTATAAAAATGATACCACATACTTTCTTACATTTTTCCGATGAAAGTTAGTCGAAATACGACATAAATCGGACTATTTTTAGCGAAGTTAGAATTGAAGCGTGAAAATTAATTTGTTTCGTTATTTCGTTAACTATGGACCGAATTATGTCGTGTTTAGTATTATTTTAATCGGTCGAGTATAAGGAATCGATTGACGTTACTCTCGTGAAAATTCGATGGAAAAGGGTGAAAATCAGTCACGAGCATTTTTAAATGCCTTGTCTATTATGGCCCCATTGTTTCGGGAGTTGAGCGCTCGGGCTCGAACGTCCAAACACATAAAAACCAGTCAAGCGAGAAATCGGAGGTGCGAAATTTAAATACGGACCCCATTGCCTGAAGCTTATGCGGAATGTACTGTATAGGGAAAAGTTGTTGGGAAAACTTGACAACATATTTCAAGGTCATCAAAATCGGTGATGTCGCTTCTATTTCGAATAATCATCAAAACTTTTTTGCGTATAACTTGAAAGCTAGGGCCGACTTCCGGTTATATGTATAAGAAAAAGTTGTTCAGAATGATTAAACAAAGTGATTAAGAAAAGTCCCATCAAAATCGGTGAGGAAGTAGCTTTTCTACAAGTTTCTACAATTATTGTACAATGTAGTAGTAGCGGCGGTTTTCCGTAAATATCTCGGAGACTGAAGCCGACCGCCTAGTATATGCGTGGGAAAAAGTTGTTCAAAATGTTGTCCTTTATAACATATTTGAAGGTCATGAAAATCGGTGAGGGCGTAGCACATCAACAGGTTCACGAAACTCTCTTAAATACAGTATTTTCTCGATAAGTGTGAACTCCTTGGGACCAAAGAGTCACATTTATCGTAGAGGTCCTACATTTCTTGTGTTTTGCTTAAAACATAGGGCATGGAATGTCACATTTATCGTAGAGATCCTAACATTCTTTGTGTTTTGGCCAGAGCGCCGAACGTAGAAAGAGACAGCACGTAAAAGAGAAAGAGAAACTGTGGTTTGAGTAAACGCGGCAAAAACAGAAGTCGACGTATCGCATTACATACGTTAATCGGTGATCGACAATCGTACCGCCTTAGCAATGACTTCGCTGGTTCCAAATCCTCGGGAGCGGAGAGTTACACTTATCATTTAGGTTCTACATTCTTTGTGTTTTGCCGAAAACGTCGAACGTAAAAATAGACGGAACGTAAAGGAGAGAAGGATTATGGTTTGAGGATACACGGCAAAGATAAAAGTCGGCGTATGGTATTACACTAATCGGTGACCGAGTATTGTACACACTGTCCAAATGATTCGTAACGGTTACTAGAAAATGACCAGGCGGAAAAATGCAATTTCCCACTATCATACAGGGTGAGGCACTTAAAACCGGCCACCTCAATAACTTGGCTGCAGTGTTGGGCAAAATGTAATCTGATTACAAATCACAAAGCCTGATTAAAGTGTAATTACTCATTCAATTACACATTGTTTTCTGTAATCAATAATCATTATAGACTACATAGTCAAGTTGTAGTCAGTAACAACTAACGATTACAGATAATGACTAATATTTGTGTGAACAATTACACTTTAATTACAATTTGTGATTTCTAATCAGATTACATTTTGCCCAACTCTGCTTGGCTGCTATTGGTGATAGGAAAAAATGCATCAGGCCAAAATTATTTGGTATCGAGGGACTGATCATCCGATGTTACTAGTTTTTTTTTATAGGTGGAGGCGTCAAGGAGATATGAAGGTCATCTATGTTTTTTTTAAATGGAACGGTATGTTTTCTTACTTACATTTTGATAGAGTATTTCAAGACGAATACAATGGCCTATTGGAAAGGTCATTCGTGGTCTGGGTTAAGCCAATTGTGATGGAAAAAAATTGCGAGTATTTAGTCCGCATTTATGGAAGCTAAGACGTTATTGCAAATCTACTATACATTGTTCAATAGCTGTGCTAGCTACGGGATCATTGCGTGGGGAGGAGCATACAAAAATAATTTAGACAGATTATAAAGACATCAAAATAAGATCCTAAAAATAATAAAAAGAAAGAACTTAGAGGTTGACATTCTTCCACTGAATTTGACCCAAACGTTTATTCTAGAATCACTTATACGTGAGTATGGTAAGATGAAATATGATTATGAATCATCCACAAGTATTACTAGGATATGACTAACAAAAATATTCCAATACCTAAACATAGGCGAGTAGTAAGTGATAAAGACTATCGAATTGCGGCTGTAAAGGCATATAATAAATTACCGCACGAACTCAAGGTACTTAGACAGAGTAAAAAAACCATAAAAAATAAATGAAAGTCTTGGTATAAGAGACAAGACCGATAGATGACTAGACTCATACTTGCAAACTGGAAGTTTTATGAGTATGGCAATCAAGCCTACGGGTCTGTGCAATGCTGACATAACTTTTCTGCGATAAAATAATAAAATATTAAAATATCATAATATTACAATTATATGTATATCAGTGTAATAGTCTTATGTATTTCACATTATAACCAGTCCTATGTACAGGTAACCACGATTACCTCTATGGGATTTACTTTGTAAATTTTACTGGTTAAATAAATATGTTAAATAAATATGTTAAATATAAAATATATAAAAAAAATATATATAAAAAATATATATTTTTACGAATCATTTGGACTAATTGTACCTCATTAATCGCTCCGTTGGTTCCTAGAGGGATGCCGCTAGTGGTGGGGATAAAATTTTAACATTTATCGTAGAGGACTTTTGCACATTTATCGAGAAAATACTGTAATAAGAGAATGTGGTTTTTCTAGAAAGGTCGCTTTTCTTTAGATATAATAGAGGGGGTTCTTTTTTGTAAAGCTTCCATGTGAAATTGTTTGTTTCTTTCTGAATATAGACATAAATTTTATATTCGTCAATGTACACTCGTGTTTTTTTTTTATTTTATTCGTTCTGTCCATTCAAATCCGTCACTGTAAAATAAGAGTGAAAAAGATGTTGACGGTAAATACTATTTTTTTAAAGTAAACGTCGTATTACTATTTGTTCAGCAATAAATACGTGTAATCCTAAATGTGGGTCTAATCTACTACGTGCCAATTCCATAGTTGTCCACAAGTGGAAAACCACCTGACTAAAAGTAGTACGCCTATGCCTACAAATGGTGCAAGCGGATCCTGCACTGTATTGCAATAATGTTTTAACGATTACGTTTAAAACGTAAGTTCAGTTTGCACTGTTTTAGTAACAGTGATGTATTTTGCGTATTTGATCTTATCTAGATTTGATTTCATCTAGAATGATAATGCTTAAAAGTAATACAAACTTAGAAGTAGTACGGCACATTATGATGTTTTATGATATGCAAATAATTAACGTGGACTTAATTTAGGTTTACATTATAGTATCAAAAAAAAAACATTTAAAATATAGATTACAAAGAAACTTTAAATCCTGGATTCTTTAAAAGAAGGTTCACAAATGTACCTGTTTAAGTACTTTTATACATCCCCCGTTCCCCATTCTCCTCCCACCTAAAATAGGTTCTTGAATCTGCCAATGCGCTTTCATCTATGTATTTTTCTTCAAGTTTTGTGTCAGTGAATGGTACTGAAATCCTATCCTAGATAGTTGCAAATGAATCAAAGGGAAAACGAAATATCTGGTAAACCGTTTTATCAATCTATTGAATCTAGTGGATCTATTGGATCTATTGGATCTATTGGATTTTTATAGTCTTTAGGATATTATACGGGTTGTATTGTCTATGTAACAATGACATGAAATAAAATGTGCATAATCAGCTTTTTTAATAAAACAGCTGCTTTTAATAAAACGTCCCCCATTTTGGCACCAGCAATTGCCCCAGAATAATTTTTACTTACCCAAAAAATCAGTCTCCTTGGATTAAAAACAAAATTACTTAATTAAAAATAAAAACAAAGTGAATATTTGCATTAGATTCCGAAAAACATTTTGCACAATTCCATTTTAAATGTTGCTCCAAAACAAAATGGTTCCCCCACGCTATCAGCGCACCGCGGCGGCAATAATTAACACATAATATAGCGGCGCTGAAGTGGATATTTGCTATTTGCATAAGATTCTGAAAAACAGCTTGCAATACTTTATCTCAAATGTGTGGCTCATAAATAATAGTGATGTAACTTCTATTATTCATTTTTTAGGAAAGAGGAAAGGTAATATATTGAATGCACAGATACTAAATTATAACTATTATTGATACTACACAACAATAGCACAATACAAGGTTTCTAAAAATAAAAAATGTTAATTAACTTATTTCATAGAATAATGAGAACATATAAAAAATCATAAAGGTTTAAATTATTGCTAGGAAAACGATTTACGGTTCGTTTAAATTCGATTAGATAATATTTATAAGATACCAGCTTTTGCCTGCGGCTTCGCCCACGTGGATTTAGTTTTATTATTTGACTAATTTTTAAGCTGTTAAAGCCGATGGAACTGAACTTTTATATTCATACCAATTTGTTAAAACAAATTTAGCAAAAACTATGTTAATGAAAGGGTATGGAAAGAAAATCCAACACTACAACTTATATCTGTGGTTATAAGGCAAAACACCCCATGTTACATGTTTCCATTTTCGAGATATTCGCGTTGAAAGTTTTATACATCAATACTGTCTTATACAGGGTGTCCCAAACTCGACGCGGGAGCCCGAAATAGGAGATTCCTGGGGTGATTCTAAACAACTTTTTCCTTTGCAACAATGTTATCCGAAGCTTTGTTAACGAGTTATTAACGAAAAACGTCGGCCAATCAGAGAGCGAGTACAGCGGATTAATGATGGCGCGGACGATGGCGGGCCAATACTACTCAAAGCTGAGGCGCGCGCTGAAGTTCATCCGCTGTATTCGTGCTTCTATTGGTCGGAGTTTTCTGTTAATAACTCATTAAAAAAGCTTCGGAGGACATTTTTGCAAAGGAAAAAGTTGTTTATAATCACCCCAGAAAACATTCTTTTAATGGATTTTTTCTCTGATAAAAACATGAATTCTACTTTCTAGATCTCAGTTATCGCATAAAATTAAATTTTTTGAAAATGTGACATATGTCGTTTTGCCTTAAAGCCACACATATGTTCCAATGTAAACGAAACCATATCGGCGTTGTAAATACTATCAGTATGATCTACTGACACTTCATTAAACTATATTTTTCCCTATGAAGAATTATATTACTGTTATTTTTGTCGTCTTTTCAATGTATACCTATTGTTTTAGAAACCGACTGTTTATCAACATTATAAAATCATTAATGTTTAATACTTCTGTTTTTGTTTTTTTGTTATTCTTATGATTTTTATATCTTGTATATTTTAGTTGTTAATGCTCAGACAGCACACCTCGCCGTAAAGGCGCCTTTTTTAGGGTGATTTTACGCCTGAACGTCTTACAACCTAATTTGGACGCCTTTAAGGCGCCTGGAAAAGAAGACTAAAAGGCACCTTTCCGGCGTTCATTCTGGGCGCCTTGAAGGCGCCTTAAAAAAAGAGACTTAAAGGCGCCTTTCCGGCGTTATTTCTGGGCGCTTTAAAGGCGCCTGAAAAAGAAGACTAAAAGGCGCCTTTAAGGCCTTAATACCAGCGAAAGTCGCCTTTGAGACCATTAAAAGGCGCCTTTGAGGCGCATAAAAGGCGTCTTTAAGGCGGTCGGATTGATAACATAAGGCATTTAGGAGGCGCGAATACAACTAAACCAAGGCGTTCGCAGGCGCTTTTAAGGCGCCTTTTCGGGGCCTCAACGCCTGGTTGTAGGCGCCTTTAAGGCGCCTTTTCGGCACCTGTGTGCTGTCTGGGTGTTTGACTTTAGTCAAACACAATTTTTTATTAAGTGGTTCCCGCTGGAAAGACTTATTAATTTTTCGAGCTAAAAAGTATCAGATTCAGATTCCAAGCTACCTTACGGCCAAATTTCATTGAAATCGGTTCATTTGTTTTGTCGTGAAGACGTAACAGACAGACTCACTTTCGGATTTATAATATTAGTATGGATAAATATACATTATGATTTATGTGTAACTTTCAAAAGGAAACTTTAGTTTATTATTAAAATATAAAAGAAAGATGATTGATATTTTATAATAAAACAATTCCCTTAAAACTATTTATTTTATTATCACAAATGAATTCTTGGTATAATACACCAAGGTATACAGGGTGTAACAAAAATGTTGCAGTTCCTTGAACGGGGTCATTCCTGAGGTGATTTGAAACAACGTTTTCCTTAGCGAAAATGTTAGTTGGGCCTTTGTTAACGAGTTATTAACTAAAAACACCGACCAATCACAGTGCACGCATAGCGAAAGATCAGCCGTGAACCGTGAACGCTACGTGTAGCTTGGGCCAGCCACTGAACGGCCGTTCGTCCGCTATACGCGCTCTCTGATTGCTCGATGTTTTTCGTTAATATCTCGTTAACAAAGCCCCACCTAACATTTTCGCTGAGGAAAAAGTTGTTTAAAATCACCTCAAGAATCACCTATTTCAAGGAACTGCAACTTTTTTGTTACACCCCGTATACTCCATGGTATAAGTATACTAAAGTATTTTAATATTTTTCCAACACCTCCCAGTTTGATCAACGAACCCCGACCATAGGGCTGGTTGAGCAACTCAGAAGGCGTTCGATAAATCTTAAAATACCTTAATTGCTGTTACATTAGATTTACTTTAATAATTTATTCAGATAGGTAAATATATGTCTTATTCAATATAATAATCGTTATGGTGATATTTTACTTAGATAATTTATTAAAAATCAAATACTGAAAAATTAGCCAACCAGCCCCGGTCTCCCCTACAAATGACTAAAACTACTAAAGTAAATTTACAAACTCCTAAAGCAAATTTACGATTTATCATTTAAATTAAATATCGTAACTCGTATTGTTTATAAATCTGACTCTTTGTATATATTTTAAAATAATCTTGTTTAGTTTTGTTTGGAGATGCATACTATTACTCTGACAATAAAACCAATGTTGCTCCAAAATAAAATGGCTTCCCCTCGCCATGTCGCCAACAATTAAAACAAAATATGGCGGCGGCGTATTGGGGGAAGGCCTGGTATGTATCGGTGGTAGTAGGGCACCAAATGTGTTGACACTTTCACGATAGCGATCCGCTCTTCCGCGCTGAATACCTATAGAAGATTCAGCCGTGACTATATGGCGCCCGAGCACGTATCGCATAACGTGGAGAGATGGCCTGGATGCCTTTTTTCGATATGTACCGTTACCATTGAACAGCTTACCACCGGCCACTTATTTCACTTTGTCTCCGTCGTTCACCTGCTCGATCGTACATTGCGACTTGTGCTCTATGGGCAGTGAAGTTTAACGAGAAGAACCGGCCGCGTGTCTAGTCCGCGGCAATCGTTTGCGAGCTCAGTTTTTATCCTACGTGCTACACGCTCAGTCGAACCCGTCGGCTTCGCGGTAAACGAAGCAAACGTAGTATTAAAAAATACCGCTAGTGATTAACCCGGAGACATAAACGAGATGAGAGCTTGCATCGCCTTCGTCGCCGTCTTCCTCGCCTGCTTCTATGTGAGTACCAATCCAGCAAAAGTCCGTTATTAAATGTAATCTAATCAAAAACAATGCTTTGTAATATCAGAAATCCGAGAACTTGTTTTCTTCACTTTGTTTACTGTTTACTTTTTGCTTACTGTGTTTTTTGTGGTTCCGTGGATCTAGAAATCTACTTTATCGACCTCCGTAGCAATTTTAAAGAGGAAATTTTCGTGTTTTTAATTTTTAAGCGAATTCTTCTGACCAATGTGCTTAAGAAGTGTAGTTATGTAACTAGTGCTTAGCAAACAGAATTATATCCAAAAATATTTTGCGAGAATGAGAAAAGACTGAGAAATAAATTATTATTATAATTAGCGTTTAGTACTATTGCTTTGATCAATTTATCACTGATTTAGTAACGTTTACTAGTCAATGAAAATTTTAATAATACAACAGTTTACAATAGTCAAATGGTCGAAGAAATTATTTAAATTTACTTATTTTTATAATGAGTATTATTATCTATTTATAATGAATATTATTTAACCAACAAAAAATGCAGATTGATAAGAAAGAAATTAACTCATTTCATGGAATAAATGGTTTTAAGGATAAAATTTGGGAAGCCCAGTTATGGAATTTCAAAAAAATTACATCGATTTGTATTCGAATAAATTCATCTCACTTTTGACTTTGTGAATTTTCTTGAGCCACGAAAACTATTTATCGACTTCAGAAATCGAAATTTCTTTTAATATCTATAAATAATTGAACCGACGAGATATAGGATCTCGTCGGTGATAATTGTAAACAATTTCATTTAGCAAAGAATATTTTTTTATACGAAGAAATTATGATTCGTTTAAGAGTAATTTCTGTAAATTAATACTTGCATAGTGAACAGTTTTTGATAATTTTAGAGGGATTTTAATATTGTTTTTTATTTTGAATAAATCGCTAAACCAATAAACAAAATACACTTTCAAAAACTTTTTTTTACCACTAAAGGAATGAATGAATATAAAATGAACGTTTCAAATTAAAATTTTTTAAGAGTTGAAACTGTGTGTAATTTAATTATTTATAGGGCTCTAGAATATTAAAACGATTTGTAACTGTAAGTTTTAAATCATCTAAAATCCATGGAAATTGAATTTTTTGAATCTGACGAAAGTCAATATTTTGAATCAGTTTTAAATTTAAAGAATTTCAGCCTTGAGCTACATTTTAACAGTTTTGAATCAGTTTTCAAGTTGAAGAATTTCAGTTTTAAATTTGATGAACTGTAGCTTAAAACTTGAGTAACTTCAGTTCTAAATCAATTATGAAGTAGAGAAACTAGTTTAGAATCAATTGGAATTTGAACAATTTTAGTTTTAAGTTAATTTAGAAGTTGGTTAAGTTAAATTTTGAACTAATTTTCAAGTTTAGAAACTTTGGTTTTGAGTCAATTTGGAATTTGATGTCCTTAAAACTTGAGCAGCTTCAGTATTGAATCATTTTTGAAGTTGAGAAACTAATTTTGAGTCAGTTTATAAGTTGGTAAACTTGAGCTTTGAAGTAATTTTAAAGTCTGGAAACTGCAGTTTTCAGTTAATTTGGAATTTTAACAACTTTAGTTTTTTGAGATTTAAATGTATTTTAAATTATGAAAGCTTCCATTTTGGGTTAGTTTTGAGCTTAAGAAAATTTAGTTTATTGTCAAAACTGTAATCATTTCAATCTTGAGTAAGTTTCAAACTTGAACATCAGTTTTGAGTCAATTTTCAGCTCAAAGAACTTTAGTTTCCATAAAACATATATAAAAAAAAAAAAAAAATGAAAACATAGTGTTCAGACCTTTAATTTACAATATCTTACAAGTGAAAGTACATATGTGACATACAACGTTTTTCCTTACAACCACAGTATTGTGTATATTATTGTAACACTAACTGTTGATGACCGACAGATTCAAAACGTGGAAGGCAGAGCGAGAAAAAAGACGCAGCAACTGTCCCTCCAAAGCAAAGAGACAAACGTTGCGAACTTTATGCGACTGCTAGTAATGCGATTGGTCTTCGGCGTCGCGTCAGCAATGGGTCTTGGCGAGAATCTATCAGGCGTGCTCGGCGGGATTTTCGTGCCACCTGGAGCGGACGAGTACGGCGATTACGGCGATGATTATCTGGGAGACCTAGGACTGTAATAGTTCCAACACGTTGGAATAGTTAATTTTGATAGCTAATTACTAATCGTCGAAACGTTTTAAACGAATCAAAATATTTTTGTCGTTTAACAATACTTCATCAGTATTTTTAATCCTTAGGCGTTTCTCCCGAAAACTATAACCGATGTGCAACAATCTTTATTACTAGATTGCGGATTTCGATGGAAAATCAAATTTTTGCAAGCATGAATAAAGAGTTGAAACTTGAATAACGCTACATTCTATTTTTTAAACATTTAAATTTGAATTATATTTTTGATATTTTGTATATTTTGTCATTTGTCAACAACTTCGAAGATTTTTAAATTACTTAGTATTGTCATAAAATCCGCAGTCTATTTATTAGCCTATAAACCATCTGCGTGCAGATTGGCAGCAAAACCTGACTACAAATAATTCAATATGTTTTCGCATTAGATTGCCATTTCGCAAACAGGGCCTGTAATTTTCTATTAGCAGATCGGGAAGCAGATTTGCATCAGGATAAAAGCAGACCATGTCAACAGAACCTGCCGTCAGACCGGCAGCAGATCTGCAAACGGGTTTTGCCAGCAGGATCTGCTTAGTTTCTGTCGTCAATCTGCTTACGGTCCTGTACATTATAGATTCTACATCAAATCTGCTGCCAATCTAACAACAAATGCTGTAATGTCAGATTCTGTAAAAAATCTGCTCGATCAGATTTGAATATCTGGATTTTATCAGTAGACTGCAGATTTTGATGCATTTATATATGGTAATTTTACGTGTACGAAAATGCAGCAGAATGTTCAAAGATACAACAATATATAAAATATCAAATGTTGTACAGATTTTGTGATGTTTAAACGACAAAATACATTTGCATCTAATTTTCAGTTATTTAAAAATATGAATAATTGTAAAAATATCAATTTGCATAAAAATCCGCAGTCTAATTGCTGAATTATTATTAACCCTGCTGTTCTCTTAAAAATCTGATTTATTGTAATAACTTTTACTTAAATTGTTAACTCAACATTAATTATTGCAAAGTCTATGAAATTTTTATTGGATATCGGGGAACAATAAATATTAATTTCAATTTCTTCATATTTTTTTTCTTATAATTGGAACAGTTAATTAACAAAATTAAATACAGAATTGAGTCAAATTGACCCGAAGAGAACAGCAGAGTTAAGAAACGGAGGAAACATTAATAATCTCTTTAGACTTTCTTTTTCCAAAACTGGGAAAAACCATTATTGTATCAGGGAATACGAAAAACATGAGCGGGTCAAAGGAGACCCAAAACTCGCCTAAAGTTTAAATTAGGGAAACTCGTAGTTGTGTTAATTTATTCGTAACGAACGGTAATTAAATTGTTGTAAGAATATCAATGACCATCGAGAATTTGAATCCTGATTCGTATTCGATACTAACTCGACCTCGATATGTGCCTGCAATGAGAACTCGAAACATGACTGTGAACCGTTATTCGTCGCGGTTCAAGTACAATTTTAGGCATTTGTGTATTTAGTTTGAGCTATGACTTATATACAATGAGCTAACATTGAAATATTTATGTATTTATTTGTAAATATCGTTGTTGTAATTTATTTATTCTGTGCAAAACGTTGCTGCGTCGGAAAACAGATTTGTGCAATGGCGGATTTAAACCGAGGAAGCGAACGGTGGCTCCATCTACCATTTCGAAAAAATTCAAATGGCTGAGCATTCCTCTGCGTTCGACGGTTTTTTGCCGAGTCGAAAGCCGAACATGTCGATTGCACTAGCATTAGAATTATTCGTTGTTTCTTATTTTCTAAGAGCATCCGCTTACTACGTATATTTATCGAGTATTCTATATAGACTCACAGTCTAAATTCCACGAATATTCGTCCACATTCGCCACGAAGATACTCTTCAGATGTAAACGACTTTAGAAACGTGCTCGATGATCGTTTACACTAAACGAGCACCAATAATGTTCGCGCTCTCACTCTGTGCTCTTGTTCGCCGGTTTAATTGCGCCTTGACGCTTCAATGCGAGATAGCGTAAATTGTTTTTTGTAGGCATCAAGGTTTTCAAGTGTGTAATAAAATTTTATATTTACGAACGGCTTCACTTCTTTCCGAATTCGTCTACTGAAATTTATAGGCAGCTTTACTTAAAATTATGGATCACAAAAATGACAAAACCTTTTTAGGAAAAATATTTCATTATTATTTCCTATTTCTATTAAAATGGAACACATATACCAAATACTCTTTGCACATACTACAGATTTCTTTACGGATTCATTATTTCTAATCTATTCTAATAGTTTTATGCACTGGGAAATAAAATTACAGTAGAATTTCTTGTGAAGCTTGAATTCTCATTTAGCAATGTTAATAATCTCGTAGATATTTTAGGTAATATTGCCATAAATGCATAAAATCCACCGTCTAATTATAATAATTACTTTTTTTGTAGTCTGTCGATAATATGTTGTGAGTGACACAAAAATGATAATGAGTCTAGGTTAGAATTTGAACCGAAAATTGCCTCGATTTTCTACAATGATAAGCATAGAACCTCAATTAACAGGCTCTTAATTATTTTCTATTTCTATATTAGAATAGAACAGAATAAATTTATATACAGATTCATTATTTCTATCAATTCTAATCCATTCTAATTATTCTGTGCATTGGAAAATAAAATTACAGTACAATTTCTATTCGAAGCTTGAATTCTCATTTACTATCTATAATACTATAAAATAAAAATCCTATTATAAGTTCCGATTTTGATATTGTGTAGAATATATTAGAATTCATATAATACAATGGAACTTCGATTATTCGACTCCATTATTACCTATTTTTATGATCTAATAATCTGAACTTCATGTAAAAATAATAGAGTACGACTTCCAATAAAACTTGAATTATTATTTAACAACAGTCTACTAAATAATATCGTTATATATTGCAAATAATCGAGATTCTACTGTATACCTAACATCATTATCAGAAAGATGAAGTCGATGCAAATCATTCAAACATTCGAACCACTCGAGTCATTATCATAAGCATAAATCTGAATTGTTTGTATTTTGAATGCTCAAGTTGCCTAAAGTTCGCTGTATATGTTATTAGACTTGCATATCGGATATACCTATACTTTGTTCACTCTGAGAAAGTCAATTTTTTATATTTATTTGCTTTGAGTTACAAGTATTTTGATAATTCGGTTGAATGTCCTTGACGTCCCTTGACCCTCACCTTGCCAACGGACAATTACCTTTACTATATAGTGTTTACTCGCATGATAAGAATAAAAAATTATTGTAACATAGTATTGTCAGTGACTACAGAATCTGTAGTCCCTGGTATTTTATACTGTATCAAACATATGGCGACATAGCATATTGAACTTTCGTGATCAACACTTTCAATTCTGTGTTTCAATGTTGCTATCCATTGTTTACATATTCCAAGAACATATTCCTATCAATTGCAATAACGTTTCAATCTATTCGTTTCGTCAGCGAAACGAATGACATTTCGTTCACTATAATACGCTGAGTGGATAATTATATACGTGTGTCTTCTGCAAAAATAAATTCCGTTCTCAATTGTGGAGCTCCTACGTTCCACTTCTTGTTTTCTTTTTCCTTCTACGTTCTCTTTCATTCGTACTTCGCGTTACAATCGCTTCAAGTGTTTATTATTAATTTCTGAATTGTTCTGAATGCTTCCAAACGAAAGCACGAAAGTGAATGCAGGTTAAGGTATGACATCAATTCGGAGTAAAAATATAAACGCGTGATAGTTGAGCGAATATTTTTATTCTTGAATCATGGCATCGAAACTAAGCGAATAAGCCGATAGCGAAGCCAGAGACTAATGACAGATGAGAACGAAGTAGGATCGTTAAGAAAAATGTCCGATTTCAAAGACGAGTTCATTTCCTTGGATAATTACTATTCGAAGCGACATTATGGTAAAAGTGTTGATGCATCAGATTTTGTCGTAATTGCGCAGTTTACTAATTTTTTGTTTATCATTTTAGATACGTCGTTCATGTTCATGGACAATGTTCCATGCATAACGGAGGATGGAGTGCCGATTAGAAAGCTGTTTGTCGGGAACTTGGCAGAAAGGGTTTGTATTTACGTATCAAGTGCAGAAACTGTTTAAAAGTAATGTTGCGATGTTAATTTTAGACTACGTACAAGGATCTCACTAAACTGTTTTCTAAATATGGACACGTTGAATGCTGCTACTTGCTGCGCAGGAACAAGGAGAAAAGCAACTATGCGTTTGTGACTTTTGGTGATGTAGAAGCAGCAGTAAGGTAAAAGGACAATGAAAATGAAGGTGAAACAGTAGAATCTCGATTACCCGATTGGTGTTTATGAAATGAGTATTTAGTATTGCCATAAATGCATAAAATCCACTGCCTACTTATTGATTTCTTCTAAATATTTACTATACAGTGACTCGCGTATTTGTTGCGCAATAAAAGTTATAAAATTGAAGAGTTTAAAATTGTAGCTTTTAAGATTTCAAGTTGGAAATTAAAAGTTTGAGGCAGAAAATTTGAAGAATTAAAAATTTAAGATTTAAATGTTTCGGGTTGAGGATTTGAAAAAAATCTAGTTTTAAAGATTTTCAGAGTCAAAATTAGAAACTAAGAAATTTAAAATTGAACACTACGATTTGAATGTTCAAAGTGAAATATTTGAAAAGCTTGAACTGAAAACTTGATGATGCTTTCAATTAAAAATTTGAGAATTTCAAGGTTCAAAGTTCTTTTAGAGTAATAATTGAAAATTTAAGGGTTTAAAATTGGAGATTTTCAATTTTAGAAATTAAAGTCGCTAAGAGAATCTCGTCGCTCTTATCGTTTATCGCTGCTCGAACATAAATCTACGCTAATGCATTATGAATAATAGTGATTCGGGTGATGGAGCTTCTACTGAATTATGTATCAAAGAGTTTAAAATATTAAAAATACGATGATTTTCAGAGCTAGACTCGAAGATACAAGACTACATAACAGAGATTTGAGGGTTGAAGCTGCCGATTCTTGGCATCAACCGGACAGCATAGAGAATCAGTACTACAATAAAGTTTTGCTAAAGTCTGATAAGAAACAGTCGAACGAACAGTGTATCCAGGAGCCTGTACAAAACGAAGTTTCTGCGGACATTAATATTCAAATGTTGAACGACGACTGCTTGATGCACATTTTCCTTCAGTTGCCAGTTGTAGATAGAATTAGGATAGAAAGGGGTAAGAGTTCAAGATTTGATGTAAAAAATTGAGGATCTAAAGTGAGAAATTTGTAATTGAATCGAATTTTAAGATTTCGGAAAATTTCATGTTTTAGGGACTTCTAGAATTAAAATTGACAATTTCAGGTCTTAAAATTGTAGATTTGGAGAGAAGTTACAAATTTAAAGAGTTGAAGGTAGAAACTGGGAAGTTTAAAACAGAAAATTTGAGGAGTTCAATTGAAGATTTGAAGGTTTTCGGTTTTAAATTATAAAATTGTAGATTTAAAGAGTTGAAGTTGAAAAAATAATTTTTAGAATAAAAATTAGAAATTTAAGGGTTTGAGACTCGAGATTTGAAGAGTTTTAAAGTGGAAATTAGAATGTTTGAAACAGAAAATTTGAAGAGTTCAAATGGAAGATTTGATAATTGGAAATGAAAAATCTGATATGTTAAATTTCGGATTGGAAATTAAAACAACTTCAGGTTTTAAATATATTTAGGATTAGAATTGAAAATTTAAGGGCTTAAAAGTTCGAATATTTTAGGATTTAAAGTTTGAAGTCTTAAATTTTAAGAATTAAAACCTCGAAAATTGAAGATGGAGATTTGAATAGTTGAAATGATAAAAATAGGATAAATAATTTAATAGGAATTACTAAAGTACAGTACAATATGCATCACAATAGAATTCATATTGTATGAATCTTCAAAATCGATTTTTACGAAAACGAAGCCTCAGACAAAAAAACAGTAGTTCAAAGTTTTCTCTTATTATTTCACGAAGAATCATCTTCTATTCAGTCGTACTACAATTTCCGTTCCATTCTGTGCATTTGAGTCGTTTAATGTAGAAGTGATCTAAGACAAAATAATAATAATAATAATTTTATTTACGGGTGTAAAAGCTTGAATAGTGAAAAATAATGGATGAAATAAAAGTTCTCTGAAGTTAGTGACTAGAAAGTTGTACCTTAAGATAACAAATATCTTTTTCCTTAAAAAATCAGAATACGTAATCATTTTATTTAATATATTCGATTCTAACTTTTCCTATTATAATTATTGTCCATCTACTTTGAAAATGTGTTCGACTCGCAATTATTTCCGTATAAAGCAAATTGAAAAATAAGCGTTTGAAATGTGGTGTAAAATCAAATTAGCAAAAAATTATCACTTAATGCTTGATACATTTTTGCATTAAACGGCTTATTTATTTATAATAATGATAACACGGCTTTATTGCACACTAAATAAGTAAATATTTCTCATATGTTCGCATTTACAAGAAAAAAAATTTCATAACAGTGTGCAAAAGATGGAAAGCAATAAGTCAAGAGTCTTGGCGCAGCGTGAAAAGATTGGATTTATCTTACATGTGGGACTCTCCAGTTACTCTAGTAGCATTCGAAATAAACACGCATATTCTTCGCAAAGTATTGCTGCGGTGCGGCAGATTTTTAAACGAAATAAACCTATCAGAAGTTCGCGGTCCTCTACGCGTGAGTACGTTGACCATTGTCGGAAAACTGTGTCCCAATTTGCAAAGGATCGACGTAACGCCTCTGACTGTTACTGCTGCGGGCATAAACTCATTGACGAACAATTGCCACGACATTACGAAGTTTAGTTTAGGCAATACCACTTCAGCCTGTGATATAGATTTACAGAAGTTATTCGAAGCAAACCAGAAGTTGCGATATCTAAAAATCGTCACCGGGAAAATATCCGGAATGTGTCTGCTACATTTGCCATACGAAACGATGGAAGAAATCATTTTGCGAAATTGTGTATCACTTCGAGACTATGGTTTAACGGAGGTGAGCAAAATATTTTCACAAACTGAACAAAAGCTATTGCAATTTACAATGTATCTAAATTTTAGCTCTTGCTATTTGCGATTGTTGCTTTTCAGGCGATCAAGAACTGGCACAACTTGAAAAGCCTAACGATTCACAACTCTCCGATTTCTCTAAACGTAATTAAAGCTATTGGCACGTATTGCAAAAGTTTGAGAACGCTACAGCTTTCTCAGATTTCTTTATTGATACAATCCGAGCATATGTTGTATATTCCACAATTAACTAATCTGGAAGTGCTTAAAATTAATGGAAACACTGTTGTTACGGACGAAGTTCTTATTAACTTAGCGTTGAAGTGCCAACAACTTAGTTATATTGACATAACTGGTGAGTTGAGATTTCTATTTCGAAACTAGGATTTTGATCTAACAGAAGTTTTCTCCTTCTATTTGTCTTACGTAGAGAAAATGGTAGACATGGAATAATAATCTAAATTATTAGACTGCGGATTTTTATGCATTTATGACGATTTTCAATGCACAAAAATCTACGATGCAAAAATATATCAAATATACTGCAGTATTTAAAAAATTAAACATACTATTACCAAAGTACCAATTCTTTATTTGGGCTTGTAAACATTTTATTCTGCATAAAAATCCGCAGTCTGATTGTTTATATATTTGTTTAACACTAACGTAAGGGTTAAATTAAATAAACGACATTTTAAGGTGAAGAGTAAAAGAATGAACAGGACTGTTAAAAATCAAAAGGAACAGCAGAAAAAATAATTTGAGATATATATCTACATAAATTTTTCGTGTATTGCAGAATGCACGTCTGTTACAAGCGTCGGCATAGCAGCCATAGCCACGCTACCAAAATTAGAGGTGCTGATCATGAACGAAATGAATCTAATAACGGACACAAGTTTGCGGGAGCTGTGCAATCTGAAGAGATTAGAATGCCGAAGATGCCATTTCACGGATAAAACTATGATCGAATTAATAGCGTCTGCGCCTCGACTAGAGTTCCTGGATTTATCATGGTGTTATGGCATCACAAATCTCACGTTGGAAAAGGCTGTCGCTGTTACGATAAGTCGAACGAATAACACAATGTTGAAAATATTTATCGGTGGGACTAGAATCGATCGTTATTGCATTGATACGTTGGTCTCACCGTTTCTGCACATAGTTAATGTACTTTTCTAGTCACGATACATTTTTCTATACAACTGTTATTTTATAAAATATTTGTATATAATACTGTAAAAATCGTAATCTGTATACAATACTTTTTGTATCGTAATAAAACGTGTAACATTTTTATAAAGTAACATAAATGATAATCGAGTCTCTTTTTTAATTACAGATTTTTTTTAATAGGTGTGAATTACGAAAATAATTACAAATAATTATTATTAAGTAATTATCACGCACAAATTTGCAATAAGAAATTAATGTATATTTTCCTGTAGGGAAATCTAGTATTTTATGCAACTTAATTGAGGATTTATATGATTTGATAAAAATCATATTGCTGTTATATGATTTGATAAAAATTACTGTGCAATACAATTTTTATTATAAATGTTTTATAAATATGGAAATTTGAAGAGTTGATCTTAGAGATTTAAGGATTTAACGTTGGATATTTGAAGAGTTTAATTTGAAAATTTGGAGATATCCGGGATACAGTTCAGAGATTTGAAGATTTCAAATTGGATATTCGGAGATTTCTAGAGTTTAAATAAGAGGTGTGAAGATTTGAAGTTGGAGATTTAATAAGTGAAAGTTGAAGATGTGAATAAAGAATTGAAGTTGAATATTTAAAGAGATGAAGGAAGAGATTAAAACGTTTAAAGTGGAAAATTTGAAGAATTTAAATTGGAGACTTGAAGTTTTCAATTAAAAAGGTAAAAATGTTAAGGTTTAGAGATTTTTGGAGTAAAAATTAGAAATTTAGGATTTTAAAGTTTGAAGTGATAGTTTAAAGAAGTAAAAACTGAAATTTTGAAGGTCTCAATTAAATATTTGACAATTTCAAGGTTTTGAGTTTTGTTAGAATAATAATTATTTAAAATTGGAGATTTTAAGATTTGAAGTTGTAAATTTGTGGTTTACAAGTAAAAAATGTATAATTTGAAAATAGAAAATTTAAAGCTGAAAATTTGAAGAGTTAAATTGAACATTTGAAGGCTTCAAGTTGAGGATTTAAAGATTCAAAATTGAAGATTTTACGACTTGAAGTTGAAGATTTTTAAGGAGTTGAAATTGAAAAATTGAGGAAACTGGTTTGAAGCCGTAAATAAAAAGAGTAAAATTGAAGATCTGAAGGTTTCAAGTTGGAAATTTGAAGATTTCAGTCTTCAAATTCAGTAACTCTTAGGGATTTTTAGAATTAAAATTGAAAATTTTAGGTTTTAAGATTGAAGATTTAAATAGAAGAATTTGCAGATTTAAGAAATCGAAATTATAAATTTAAATGCTTATGTATAAATTGAAAGCTGAAATTAGAAAGTTTGAAATGGAAAATTTGAAGAGTTCAATTGAAGATTTGAAGCTGAAAATTTGTAGAGTTAAAATTTATAATCGAAAGCTGAGAATTTGAAGGTCGGAAGGTTTCAAATTTTCTTGGTATGTCTCGCCGTTTTTGCATACATAGAAAATATTAAAAATTTAATAAATATTAATAAAAAATATTAAATATGTATATATAAAGCACAGTGAAAATCGTAATTTGTATAAAATACTTTTATAAATCATGTTTCTTCTTAATCCCACATTTTTTTCATAGGTATGAATTACAAAAATTGCTTTTCAATGAAGGATAGATTTATTCTTTGAATAATTACAACATTTAGACAGTGAATCGGTACAACGGTAATTACGCATAGTTTTGCAACAAGAAATATGCGTATATTTTTCTGTAGGTGCCACAAATAATCGACAGTTAAGATTCACTGTTTCGCGAATAGAATTTTTCAACTGCACAGTATTTTACACTCTCCGTTCTTCTGTTCACTTTTAATAGAATATTATTATCGAAAATGTTTCCAGCTCATGATGTACGCACCGTAAGTGTCGATCAAAGTAAAACGGCGTTACGTATATCATTATCAGGCATATAAAACATAATACGAAAGATCAGTTCTTGGGCGTCTTACGCTGAGACAGAATAAAGTGAGTTCCCCCACTGCCTTGCAAACATCACAATGCGCTCGTAATACGCTCCGATATTTTTTAGCCAAATCGGAAAAGGCTAATAACTACGCCTACGTATCGCGTCTACGGAAAGTGGCTAAGCAAACGTGAATAACTCTGGTAAAGATTCGGTATTCGTAACATTCTACGGATATTGTGACAAACGAAAATCTAGTGATTCCGCGGTGGCGATTTCAATACAAATTATAATCGCAATGTTTGCATGCAACGGAAACAAGTAAACAAAAATTGTTTACACTATACTATGTACAAATATAGACATTTGTCAGCACATTATGCTAAGTAATTACGCTTACATTCTATAAATATTAAATGTGTCTATTAGCATGGACCACCAAATAGTCACAATTAAGAAAAAGAAATACTGTACTACAGCAACAAAATGATTTCTACGTTTGCGATATTTATTATCATTTTCTTCCTCTTCTTCTTCTTTTTTTTTTTTTTTATTAATAAAGATTCAAAAATGTTCATCTTATTTAGCTATTCTCATAGTTCTAGTTACAATAAAAATTATTAACATCTCTTGAATATGATTAACTGCTATAAATACAAAATGAATGTTTGATTTCTGGAAGAAAGTTTACAATTGCACAAGAAAAACTCGATGCATTACACGATACATTTAATTGTTTATATTGAAATATTGTGTGAACACATGGACACGCTTGAATATTAAATAAAATTCCGTTTAGGGAACGCGATGTACTCTATTTTACTGCTATTCTATCATTTTATGGTTCAAAACGTCTTTGTAACATGAAGATGACATCATTCGCCGAATAAAATAGTACTTCAGGACCGTTAAATTGCACAAGTTACAATAAAGTACTATTTATAATATTAGTAGCTGACATTTTAAATACACATTCCTTCGAACATTTACGTACTCGCTAGACAAAACACTGTCATATTCATCTACAATTTCCAATGATAATTCGCTCGCGGACCTCGTAAAAAATAGTGCGACATTCTATCAATGAAAGAACCAAAGTCTTTGCCTTCGTTTTTTCTATCAAGGGTGTGAATAATGCTCTACGAATGTCAGGTACAAATGTTATACTAGTAACTTGAATCTAGATAACACTTTTTCCTTGAACCGCGTTTCCACAAAACCGATGCCCATTTACATGTATCCTTACTATCATCACAGGGAACACAATTTGCCCATGGGTGTACGATAACGTTCAACTTATAACGATAATCGTTTATCTTACATACTTTCAACAGAAAATAACACGAATGTACGAACGACTCGTTAAGTGAACGAAAGATTAAAGCACAGTGACGTATTCATATGCAAACGTGTTAATCATAGTTTTTCTCATTCCTTGTAAATATGTACATCAAAATAGTCGCAATTGCTAGTGTTTGTTCAATATCACATAATCTTCATCGCGACTTTGCAAACAGACGAAGCAATCGAATACTAAATGAATCCTAATCTTTTCGCGATTAAATAAAATAAAACAAAGTAAAACGTGAAGCTCTGCAAATAATTCTTTGGGATTTTTTTTTGGTGAACAAAATGTTTCAAACAACATGAACAATGTTTTCTCCGTTTATTGACACACTCATTGAAAGTGCAAAAATATTTTTCTGTAATTTGTAACAGTTTATTTTAATTCGATATTTATATTCAAAAGAAACTATTACAAATTCCAGAAACAATTTTTTTTGGACTTTTAATGAGTGTATTAATGAGTAGAAAAAACTTTATTTAGGGCATTTCGTTTGCCAAAATAAAATTCGCAAAGGATTATCATTTTTCGGAGCTTCACAGTGGAAAGATACTTCAAATATTTATATTTTTGAATGACTTTTCATTTGTATTTCGTTTATAGAGAAATGAATCTCAAAGTCTGTTGAATTAGTTTCCAAAATCGCGAAGAATATTCTGTCTCAAGGGTTATTAGAATTTGTTTTCTTTTAGGGGGGGAAAAGGGACAAAACAATTTATAGACGCCACTGTGCATACTAATTGAACGAAAGGAAACCGAAATCCATTTAAGAGTACTGAACGCGTATATAGGTAGTCAAGTATGTAAGAGTGACATTTATTCAGGATTGTACGTTTGCTAAACGGGTCGGAGTAGTGGGTTCTAAATCCATTGTGCGACATACCCAGCCGGCGATGTCCACGTTTTCGGACTCTGCTTTCTTTATCCACTCGTGGTTCTGGAAATCAAACAGAATTATATTGATAAATATTGATCATTATCATTATTTGATGATTATTTTTCAACAAAATGATTGTAGCACAATTCAATTTAGTTTCATTTAATTTGTGTATCAACGGGATGGAAACTTTTGTTACAAAAACAATGATAAAATTAGCAATCATAAAATATAATCGCGATAAATAACAACATATGAATAATAACATAACATGAAAATCGAAAATAGGAATAAAGAGAAGGAACGGAAAAAAGAAAATATATTAGCTGTCGAACTGAATTCTTTCTATTTGAATAACATAAAAATTCTATTAAGTGAAAAATAGAAATGTTCAAGTATTGAAATACTTGTCATTATTCTCAGTCAATGCTTTACGCAATTTTTCTAGCAAACAATTTCTCATTTTACTATTCTTTTATTTCAAATTACTATTCTAATTGTGTGAAGAAATTCGTCGGAAAGAACACAAGAGCAGAATGCTTAAAAGAACTGTAAAAGTTCACAGCGTGATTCTCGCAACACGATCCGCTTTGAATAATCAGTAACTTATTTGCCGTATAAATTATTTGAAAACATTGTTTAATTTTTATTTGAAACGTTTTCTTTCATGCAGCAAAGAACTTATTAGACTGCGAATTTATATGCATTTATAGCAATTCATGTAACAAAATTTGCAAGGCAGACAGATATAAAAAAATACAAAATATCAAAAATATAATATAGGTTGCAATATTTAGAAAATAAGGCGCACTGTTAGTCAAACTTTAGTTCTTTATTTGTATTCGCGAAAATTTTATTTTGCATAAAACTTCGCAGTCTATTTATGAGTTATTCAAAGTGATCACAGAATATATATAATGCGCGTACCATTAGCGTTTTCAGATCTGCTCTCTCAGCAGGGTTCTTTTTCAGGCAACGATCGACGAAATCTGTGAAGGAGTCGCTGAAGATCCCAGCTGGCAGTTTCGGAGGTGGTTCGTTGACGATGTAATCTAGTAACTCGAAAATGGCCATAGGTCGCGGGCTGCCTGCACCTGGTACAGAGAAAAAGTCGCGATGATATTGTGAAAGAGATGGAAGAAAAGCTTGCACATATAATACTATTTCTCTATAAGAAACCTCATTTGAAACACTAAAATAATAATTCTCTGAGAATTTTTATCTCAGCAAAGATAAATCGAATCTTTGCAAAACTTTAGGACTATTTTATTCTACATTCGGAGATTAAAAAATTTGTTTCTTGACAAATATTCAATGTTTCTATATTTTATAATCTTTAAACCTTCGATCTGAAATCCTTTGATTTTAAACGTGAAATCTCCAACTTCAAACCTTTAAACTACCAACTTTAATTCTAGAAATCTTGAAGATTTGAAATTTCCTAATCTCCAAATCTGAAATCTGCAAATTTTCAACTTGGAACCTTTAAATATTCTACTTTAAAGTCTTTTATTGTAACTCTTTGAATTTTCTGTTCTAAAACTTCAATTCTTTCAATCTACAATCTCGAATCTTTAAATCTTGAATTTCGTATTTTCAAATCACCAACTTTAATTTTATTAGATGTTCCGCTTAAAACACTTAAATATCCAAAATGTAACTCTAAAAATTGGCAAATCTGCAACTTGAAATTTGAAATTAGATAAAATTTTTTAAATCTTAAACTTTAACCTTTTAAATCTTCAGTATTATATATTTGAGTCTTCAACTTCAACTTTTCAAATCTTTAAATCTATAATTTTAAGTTTTAAAATCTTTAACTTCAACTCTTTAATTCTCTAAACTGAAATCTTTAGATCTCTAAAACGAAAGCTTAACAATTCTTAAATTCAGTTGAATTCGTTCTCACTTTTAATTGTATTTATCAATGTATTGAATATTAATTTGATGTTTCATCATAAACATGTTTATTGAAATGCAACTGTTAGAAACAGCACTCTCATTTTTGTAGTTACATTTCTCAATATTGCGTTTTGTCATAAGAATATGTACATATTAAATTGAAAGTTAAATAATTTCAGAACTACCGAATTAATTTTTCTAAAATTTTACGGATGGTTTTACTATTGCATAAAGATTCATTCCTCGAATTTCCATCGGTTATTTGTTACTCAAGTTCATCCTTAAAACGAGAAAGAAATATGAATACGAGGAAAAGATAACTAACTATGTCCAGGCGATTGCGTAGTAGGAGTGGAGGCATTGTTAGCAGCGGCACTGTCTGCTGGCGGTTGACCTGGTGGCGTGCTAAATATCGTAGTCAGTGTTTTTTCATCCGGCGGAGGAATTGGATACATTCCGATGGCCATTTCGACAAGCGACAATCCCAAAGACCAGATGTCGCTCTGCACTGAATAATGCGTGCCTTGAAGTCTCTCTGGCTGTGAATTGGAAAAACGATATCAGCATTAACTAGAAAAACGCTAGCAAATAACGTGAAAATCTTGTGTGCAACATTATTCCGTACCGACATGTAACTTCTTGTTCCAACAAACGAATTAGCCATAGAATCAATCAACTGTCCAGAAACACCAAAATCGCAGATCTTAATTTCACCAGCGCTATTTACTAATATGTTACTCGGCTTCACGTCGCGATGCATGATTGCGTGCTTGTCCCGTAAATAACTGAGACCTTTCAGAACCTGGAACAGAAAAGAGCAAATGAAGTTTTAAGGCTACTACACACTTTGGCGAAGCGAAAAGAAAATTTGATAAACAATTGAATCTTTTAGTTCGAAGAGAAACGCGCTTTGAAAATTGAAAATAATTTCGATTCCGACGGCCTTCAGAGTTTTCATCGAAGAAACCGAGCAAATTGGCTGCGACTTTGTAGCCATTAAATATCTGAATATCATAATCGATTTTCACATACAGTTTACATCCGTACAATAATTGTGTTTCTATTATATTTCGCACCGAACGATGCAATCGGTATCATATCGCATTTAACAATCGTAATCGCTTTTCAGACACAGTTTACAGTTTTACAGTTCACAGCATCTGTACAATAATTCTGTTTCTGTTATATTTCGCACCGAACGATGCAATCGGGACCGTCAAAACTGATACCGACCGTGCAACGCGCGCAGTCTATCCAAGTCGTCCAGAAGAAGAGACTCACTTTAGTCGAGATACAAGATCTCCACGAAGAACTGAGCACGAAGGATCATATAATTCCGCTAGAAAAATTATGCGAGAAATTGCAAACCAACGTGAGTACAGGTCTAACGAAGGAAGCCGCGATGGAGATTCTGCTCAAAGAAGGTCCGAACGCTTTAACGCCGCCTGAAGTAACTCCAGAATACATAAAGTTTATGAAGTGCATGTTTCACGGGTTCGCGTCTCTGCTGTGGGCTTGTTCACTTTTGTGCTTTATTTTGTATGGCGTCAGCATCCTTTCCGAAGGCACAGGCGGTGGTATTGAGTGGGTGGGCTTTATTATCACCACCATCTGCATGATCTCTGGAATCTTTGCCTACAGACAGGAGAGCAAGAACACGAAAGTAAGATCGAGCAACGTTATAAATTTGCACGTTCAAGGATCAACTTTAAAGCTTCAAGTGCTTGAGCTTCATATAATATTAAGCTTCAAAGTTCAATTTTTAAGATTGATTCTTCAAGCTTCAAGAGCTTGAGCTTTATACAATAATATTAAGCCTCCAAGACTCAAACTTTAACCTTGAATTTTGTAGCTTGAAGAGCTTAACTCTGCTGTTCTCTTCGGGTCTATTTGACCCAATCCTGCACTTTATTTTGTTAAGTAAATTATTATGTTTTATATTTATTTGTTCCTTGACGTTCTGTACAAAGTTCATTAACCATATTTACGTTAATAATTCGAATTGTAATAAATGAGAATTTTAATAGAACAGCATGGTTCAGCTTTATATAATATCAGGGGTTGAAACAGTTCCGAAAATAACTGTTTCAAACTGTTATATTTCGGTTCCTACTGAACCGGTTATGGAGAACCGAAATGATGTTATAACTATTATGAATATATCGGTTCTGGCCTATATCGATTAGGGTTCCGGTTCTCCATAACCGATATTATATCGGTTCTATAACTGTTATTTTTCGGTTCTATAACTGTTAGTTTTTGGTTCTTTATACAGAACTGTTAAAGAACCAAAAAATAACTGTTATTTTTCGGTTCTTAATATAAAACTGATAAAGAAACGAAAAATAACAGTTATAGAACCGATATAATATCGGTTCTGGAGAACCGGAACCGTAATCGATATAGGCCAGAACCGATATATCTATAACAGTTATAACATCATTTCGGTTCTCCATAACTGTTTCGAGAACTAGAACCGATATCATAACTGTTTTCAACCCCTGTATAATATTAAGCCTTGAAGACTCAACATTTAAGATTAAAGCTTTGAAGACTCAAAAGTTGTATACAACACTATCACGTGGAATCTCGTTAACTGAAAACTTGTAATTTCTTGCAGGTGATGGATTCGTTCGCAAAAATGGTGCCAACTCTCGCCACGGTGGTCAGAGACGGCTTGAAAATACGAATAGCGACGGAGGAGCTAGTCCCAGGCGACTTGGTGCACATAAGATTCGGCGACAAGATCCCAGCAGACATCAGGATCATCGAATGCCGCGGGCTGAGAGTCGAGAATTCGAGCATCACCGGCGAAAGCGAGCCAGTAGCTCGGACGAATTTCCCCACGGACGAAAACCCTTTGGAATCCGCCAACGTCGCGTTCTTTTCGTCGTTCGCAGTCGACGGCGACGGCGTGGGCATAGTGATCGCGACGGGATCGGACACGATGATAGGCCGCTTGGCCGGCCTGACGTCGCAGCTGACGAAAAACGAGACGCCAATAGCTAAAGAGATCAGGCACTTCGTCCAGATAATCATCATCGTCTCCATTCTCTTCGGAACGTTGTTCTTCTTCTTGTCCTTGACCCTCGACTTCAACCTGCTGAAAGCGTTCACGTATCTACTAGGCATAGTGATAGCCAACGTTCCGGAAGTCCTGCTAGTAACGGTGACCACGAGTTTAACGCTCACTGCCCAGAAGATGGCAGCGAAGAACTGCTTGGTGAAGAATTTAGAAGCAGTCGAGACGCTTGGCTCCACGTCGACGATCTGCTCCGACAAAACCGGGACGCTCACGCAGAACAAGATGACGGTGTCCAACTTGTGGTTCGGCCACACCAGGTACAGCTTCCCCCCGGGTGAGATGCTGGGCGTCGAGAAGAATCTGCTGACAGAGAAGCCGTCGTTCAACATCATGATCAAGAACGCCACCCTCTGCTTGCGCGCAGAGTACCTCTTGGAGTCCACTTTGATCACACCAGTCGAAGAGGAGGGGGTGATCGTGGGCGACGCTTCCGAGACGGGAATTCTCCGCTTCCTCGAGCACATCCACCCAACAGAGAAGTTCCGCGCGAATTATCCGAAAGTCGCGGAGATTCCGTTCAGTTCCATAACGAAATACCAAATGTCCATACACAAGGAGCAAAACGGATACACGATGATCGTAAAAGGCGCACCTGAGGTGGTGCTGGATAATTGTACGCATATATTAACCGCGGATGGAGAAACGAGCGAAATGACGCCGCTAGACCACACGATATCTCGCCGAGCCTGCGTGGACTTGGGATTCTTAGGCGAACGCGTTTTGGCCTACTGCGATCTTGAATTACCAGATACGACTTATGGTCCGGATTATGAATTCAATACAGAGTCGCCTGCGACGTACAATTTCCCAACCCAAGGCTATCGATTCGTCGGATTGGTGAGTCTGATCGATCCCCCGAGGCCCGCAGTGCCGGACGCCGTAAAGAAGTGTCGCACGGCTGGCATAAAGATAATTATGGTGACCGGCGATCATCCCGTGACAGCGATGGCTATAGCAAAGAAAGTCGGCATCATTAGCGAGGGCAACGAGACCAGATACGAAAGAGCGGTGATGCAGAACAAGTCGACCTCGCAGATAACTGACGAGGATACCTTGGCGACGATCATCACCGGCTCGGAGCTAAAGAGCATGAACTCCGACGAGTTGGACAACGTCATAAAGAGCTACACGGAGATCGTCTTCGCGAGGACCTCTCCGCAGCAGAAGCTGCTGATCGTGGAAAGCTGCCAGCGGCTGGGGGAAATCGTCGCTGTCACCGGCGACGGAGTCAACGATTCTCCCGCGCTGAGGAAGGCGGACATCGGCGTGGCGATGGGCATCACCGGTTCGGACGTCGCGAAGAACGCGGCTGACATGATCCTCATGGACGACAACTTCGCCTCCATCGTGACTGGCGTCGAGGAAGGCAGACTGATATTCGACAACCTGAAGAAATCCATCGTGTACACCTTAACGTCCAGCGTGCCGGAGATGCTGCCCATGTTGTCGAGTCTCCTGTTCGCGATTCCTCTTCCCATCGTTCTCGAAATGATCCTCTGCATAGACATTGGCACCGATCTGCTGCCAGCCATCGCGCTGGCGTACGAGAAGGCGGAGTCCGACATAATGCACCGCGCGCCGAGGAATCCGCAGTACGATAAACTTGTGAACAAGCGGTTGATTTCCGTTGCCTACGGCCAGATCGGCATGACGCAGTCGTTGGCTGGATTTTATACGTACTTCATGATTCTCATGCTGAATGGTTTCCTGCCTAACCAGTTGGTGGGCAAGAGATTGGATTGGGAGAACAAATCTATTAACGATTTGAAGGATTCTTACGGGCAAACGTGGTCCTATGATACCAGAATGAATCTTCTGAACGAAGCTCGCACTGGGTACTTCTTATCCATCGTCATAACGCAGCTCATAGATTTGATTATGTGCAAAACCAGAGTCAATTCTATATTTCAACAGGGAATGGATAATTGGTTCCTCAATTTCTCTTTCATTTTCGAAATTATTCTAGCTGGCTTTCTGATCTACGTGCCAGGGACGAATAAAGTACTGAAGACTATGCCTCTTAGCGCTTACTGGTACTGGCCGTGTTTACCACTTGGTGCGTTTCTTTGGTCGTATGATGAATTAAGAAGGCTGTGCATTCGGAAATTCCCGGGCGGGATCATAGAACGTGAAACTTATTATTGAACGTTTCAAAACTCGTTTACAATTCACGGATAGTTAATAGTATTTATTTATTGATTAGTTGATAGGCTAACTACACTGCTCGTCGAAATTGAGGGGTAATTTTCGAATGACTTTCCGCGAAAAGGGAATATAAAAAATATTGGAAACCATCATTTTGTAGCTTGAAGTTTCTGGTTTTCGAATGGAGGGGGATTCAACTACTTTTCCCATGCAGTATAGGTGCCAAAAAAGGAATATTTGTGCCATTTTTCTTTATTTCTTTTTGTGCAAGTTTTCTTAATATTCCTTTCTTGCGCTTTATCTTTAAAAAAATTGCACTATACTGCACGGAAAAAGTAATTGGATCTCCCGATTAGAAATTAGAAACTTCAAGCTACACAATGGTGGTTTCCAATATTTTTTATAGTAATTTTTCGCGTAGATAGTTATTAATTTTGGCGAGTAGTATAGTTTCGTAGGTGAAGTTACTTTTCATTACTTACAGCAGAAGTAATTGTACTTAATATAGGCTCTGGTATTCGTCCAGCTTTTTTCAGTATTAAATCTAACGATCCTCCATCCATGTATTCCATACATATACTAATTTCTCCATCACTATAACAACGTAAATACGTTATAAAAAAAACTCGGTTTCAAATCTAGCAGCCGATTTATACGATACGAGTTTTTGAAAATACAGTAGAGCCTCGAACAACCGAATCGATATTTTATAAAATAAAATGATAGTAATTAGTAGAATGTTACTAAATTATAGTCCAAGTTTTACTTGGAGTCTCACTGCACTTTTATAGCTAGTGCGTAATTAACTGGAATCCTAGGTAATTAAAGATGAGGGTAATTACGGTTCGGATAACGAAGGTTCTACTGTAATAGAAAAAATACCGAAATCGGTAACAGACTCATCGCTCCCGAGCGTCTGCAACAATTTGGCTGAGCGGCGATTATAAAAATCTTTTTGAATGCTGCTTTCGGCTGTTACCGAATAACTGTTATTTATTTACCGTTAAAAAGCTGTTACAAAAGCATCGTGCCTAAAAAACTGTATCGTGTGAACTGGCTGTAATCCGTTAAATCTAAGCGAATAGATACAAACCTGTAGAAAGCACCGTAAAAGCCAACTATATGCGCGAAATTACATTCGTGAAGAACTTTCAGTTCCCTAATTATTTGCTTCTTAATGGCGGGTTTAACTTCTAAATGTATTAACTGAAACATTCGTTGAAACATTGTTACATATTCTTAATTTAATATCGAAAAGAATTAAATAGACAGCCTCACTTTTCTCGCCATTATGAGCCCATATTTTTTGTGTCTGACTTTCATAACAACTCCGCCGTTCCCAGCGCCGAGTTCACCGAGTTTCTCGAAGTCCTCGTCGCACAATTCTCCAACCTTCTCCTTCTGACCTAAAAAACTTTCCAGCCTCTTCCTCTGCTCCTCGTCCATCTCCAGTTCTTCCAATCGTTCCTGAATGGCGTCTATGCTCATTTTACCCATAACTCCGCTGCGACGTAACAAACGAAATTGTTAGAAATGCGATGATAGGATTTGTTTTCTGCGACAAACGATTCTTTTAATAAATTGGGAGGTTCATTACTCTGGAATTACTGGCGGTTCCGAATAGATGGGCAGCTGCGGTACTGGCGGAGATGGCGAGACTGCTGGGACTGGTTCTATCGAGCCAGGCGGTAACGTCAGATTCAATTTGTTCTTTGACATTTGGTAGAGTCAAGCGAGCACTGATACACAATTCTGGGATAACAATCGCACTTGTCGATTAAATACGCGTTCAAATTTTTGGGTTTTGGAACCATTTACAACATCGACGAGTTGTGCGCAGAGCAGAGTGAAATATACACTACGAAATACGTTCAATTACACTACGAAATTTATTAAATACTAGCAAACAATCGGAAACGAATTATGATAAGGTGGTAACGGTGAAACGCTATGAATTCGCTCTGCTCGGCTCGTCGATAACACAAATGATCCCTCGTCGATCAACTAACGACTCGTTTCATTGGAAATATATCACTTCTAATTTACACTTATCGAAATCACTGATAACGAACGGTTACCGAAATCGTTCTCACTGCGATCCGTTCGAAAAATACAAGCAGCCTGCAGCCTTGATTCGGAACGTCGTCGATGGTCGAACTGTCAAGCCTCCAATTGTCGAGGCTTTCGTTGGAAAATACCTTTTGCCAGGCCACAGGCAACCACGTATTTCTTTGGGAAAAGTCGTCGGTTTGTTGACAACAACTACGAAACCGTGCGAATGCACATATTTTTTCAAATTTTGTGCAAATAGGGAGAGGTTATACAAATCTTCCCGGGAACGTCAGACTTACGCACAGTATTCAATTGAAATGTTCCTAGATTAACATTTTCTTGTCAGTCAAACAATTTTACAAGTGTTTCGTATTTGTAATATATTATCAAACTCGTCTTATTCTTATTATTATCGTTTTATTTAATAGGGATCATAAATCTCTATTAATAATTAATTGAAAAATAGATGACAAAATTATTTAAAACACAATCGAAATGTAACTGTTTTTATAGTTTATATAGAACTATTCGGTTCACGCGAAAATAATTTTTAAAGAGCTTTTGAGGGTTAAATTATTAAATTACGATTTTATTTCTCCGTATTTGAATTAATTCGATATGATAGGTGGTGTCACTCATGTCACTTCCTTCTTTGGTGAAAAATTTTGCAGGGTTGGCAGGTCCGATTTCATGCAGAGTTGTCAGTAGGCATTCAGCGGGGAAATTTAAAATTTCTTTTCCCTGAAGTTTTATTACGATCTTCACGTCTTCTTTTATTCCATCATGTATTTTATTTTATAGTCAGGGAGTCAGGGAGTCAGAGACACTTGACATACCATTTTTTGATGTTGGTTCCATAAAGCTGGAAATTGCTGAAAACATAAGTAAGTATACGTCTGAATGTGACCTTAAAATGTCGAAAATGGATCAGGTCCGGAAGTCCATTTTTATTGCAAAATAAAGTAAAAAACAGGCTCTTTTTTCAGTTTTCCCTAAATAATTCGCTTACTATTGATTTTGTCAAAAAAAGTTTCAAACAAAAGTTGTTCGCAATTAAATTTAGCATATATACAGGGTGCGCCAAAAGTATGGAAACTGTCAAATATTTCGAAAACGGAACATTTTTGAGAAAAATATTTTAGAGTAATGTTTTAGGGTTTTAAAAATTCTATTGAACGGTCATATCCGTTTGACCTTCAGACGAACGGTCAAGGTCATATCAAGGTCAACATGATTTTTTTAAATGGAACATGCCATTTTTCAAAACACTAGCTGATGACCTATTTCTCTTGAGAATTGCCTGAGTTCTGACCGTTGAGAATGAAGAAAGTCTACTGTACCAAATAGTCTGGAAATGGTCAAATATTTTTAAAATGGACCATTTTTGAAAAAAATGTTTTAGAGATGTACTACGATTTTAGAAATTCTATTGAATGGTACGTCATATTTGTTTAACTTTTAATGGAGCAGTCAAAGTCACGTCAAGGTCAACATGATTTTTTAAACTGGAATACCCCATTTTTTATCAGGCAGTGTTACAGCTGACGGTGAGACCTTTTCAAAACACTAGATGGTGACCTATTTCTGTTGAAAATTGCCAAGAATTGTCAAGAATCAGGCAGAAGACAATTCAAACATTTAACGAGTTAAAGCACATTAATGCTAAATCTCAAATGCTCAATGCGTATTTATGTTAAAATCGCCCTTCCTAAGGCCATACGTGAGGACCATGATTATGCGAAGTCTAGTTAAGAAACTTCCTCACGGCGCACCCTAAATAATACTAACAGTAAGGCTGACAGCATCGAAGCATTTAAAGCTCAGCACTGAGGCAATTATCAAGAGAAATGGGTCACCAGCTAGTGTTTTGAAAAGATTTCATCGTCAGCTTTAACGTGACCTTCGTTCCTCTGAAGGTCAAACGGATACAACCGTTCAATAGAATTTTTAAAACCCTAAAACATTGTTCTAAAAAATTTTTCTCAAAAATATTCCGTTTTCGAAATATTTGACCGTTTCCATACTTTTGGCGCACCCTGTATATTGGCTGCTTTCAAAGAAAAAAATTATTTTTTATTTTGCAAAACTACAAGAAGAAACATTGAAGAGTGCGAAAAACTTTGAATATCAAAAAAAGATATAACAAATAATTCAATTTTAACATAATTGCGTACTAAGGAAATGTGTCTAAGCCCAACTCTAAATTTCAAAATGGCTGCCTATTGCAAAATTATTTGTGCAAATACTTTAACCAGCTGTCAATTCCAGCCCAGGAGAAATATATAAATTAAACTTTTTGGAATTGAAAGCTCATGGTGTGTACTGTGTATCCACAAAAGGAAAAAATTTTAGTTTAAAGATTAGGCACTTTTTTTAAATAAATGAGCGTTGTTAGGGAGCTATCTCCGTCATTTTTCAATTTTAAGTATCGGGACCAGGTGCATTAAAATGCGCATAAAAAATCATGAAATTATAAAAAAAAGAACATTGCGATATGGCCAATAGAAGCCGAGAAAATTCATTTGTACATAATTATCAATGGCGGGCGAACCAATGAATATTTTTACTTGAAGTTTGGTATGATAATACTAAAATCAATGCTCTAACTGTAGAATTTTTTTCGAAACATTTTGATAAATGGGTTCGGTAAAAACAAATTTGGAAAGGAACGGTAAGACGCAGTACGTGTGGCGCCGCGCGCCACACTGGCGATTGACAACTGCCGCTCGCCCCGCTCTCCGCGGCACAGACGAGAATCGGAACGTGGGTGGTTGTTAGTTGCAAAATGCAATATCTCGGTAATAAAAAATACGTATGACAACCATTTCTCCCTCTCTCCCTCCCTCTCCCCCCTCTCTCTCCCTCTCTCTCTCTCTCTCTCTCTCTCTCTCTCTCTCTCTCTCTCTCTCTCTCTCTTTCTCTCTCGCGCTCTATTTTAAAATCCAGAAACACATACCGAAAAACTATTGGCTCAATTCGGTTCAATTCGGCTTAATTCGGCATGAGATTCTTGTCTATCTCATGTGTTCGGGTACTCGTGAGATACCCGGGTAGTATGGGTAATTTTGGTATTCCCGGGTATCTCACCCGTGTGTAGCGCTACACAATCACAATTTTGCGTAAACCTTAACGCTTTATAGCGTCCACACCGTGCATTTCCGGCATATGGCTCCTTTGAGACTTTTTCTCAACTCGTCGAGTAGAATAGATTTATGCAATAAAAAAGTTTAACAACAATTTGTATTGTTATAAACAATTTTGCGGCGCGTTTCTTTTACAAATCTCCATCAACCACGAGGTCTAGTTTCACCCCTATCACGAGTGTCCATGATTTTTTATACACCCTGTACATAGCAGAATGTTATGAAATATTTTAATTGTTTCTTCAATACTGAAATTCCTTTCCGATTGAGTTTAAGTACAATTTTGGAACAGATAATAATTATCTAATCGAGCGAAACAGGTAACTTCGCAGGTCCTGCTACTATTTATAATATGTAAGCGTCGTGCGTGTTAGACAAAACAAGGTCGCAAGAATCAGATCAGAAAGGAATTAAATTAGAAAGCGACGTAAGTCTTTCATACTAAACAGCGATCGGCATTTTCAATAATTGCACCACAGCGAATGCTTCTTTTATTAGACTGGAACCAAAGTTCGTAACGTTTCTTAGTAAATTGCATTTAAAAAAGTTCAAAATTCCGAGAGACTAGAATTATATAAAGTAGTTGACTAAATTTATATACAAGTATTTTAACACTGTCTCTAAATATCAATTAAAAATGCTACAAACTTTTGTTTCAATCCAATATTTTCAATTGTAATGCCAAGTTTCGGTTAAGATTTTGCACAGAAACTGTGACTTAGAGCAGAAAATCTTTAATATTATAAATTCTTAGGATTTTGCTACTAAAATTCGTATCGAACTGTATAAAAAAAATATATTAAAGATACTTCATTTTGTCCTTAATTGAGAAATTTGGAAGGGGAAATCAGGGCCCGATTTGGGAAGTTAGCGCCTCTACACTAAACCGTTTGCCGCTCTTTTCTAAATATGTTACTTACATATTAAATTTTATTATAAATATTACATTTTATGAAAATTAAATTTTACTTATGTAGGTATTAAATAACATCGCATATCACACCTAAAAGCTCAATTCATCATTGATCCGAAACATATGATTTTAAAGCGGAAATCAATGCTACTATTGTAAATGAACAAATAAAAAGTTATAGACAAAAATATTTGACTATCTTTCAGTGGCGTAGTTAGGGAGGGGGAGCGGTCCGCCCCGGGCGGCACTTTTTTAGGGGCAGCACTTTTCACGTAAGACAATTTTATTTTTTAACATTGGACAATAACATCTATCTCAAGTCTTGAAAATGCAATTCCAAATATTGTCATATTACTGCAAATCTTTCTCACGGTTGCTGTAAATGTCGATAGTTGTGAAAGGAGTTTTTCTAAATTGAAACGAATTAAAAATTATCTAAGACCCACAATGAGATTGTAAAACGTTAGAATTAAAGTTTTATTTTTCAGAATAAAAATGTTTTAATTTTCAAAATGTGTTTTAATTTTTTTTTCCGTATACGCTATTTTGATTTTTTTGTAATATTTTTAATACGTTTGGGTAATTGAGGGGGGACGGCGGGCAAAATCAGGAAGCGTCCCGGGCGGCAAAAACTCCAGCTACGCCACTGTATCTTTTCCAATTTCTTCCTCCTAAAATTTGCCGCCTTGCGCTGAAGCCTGAAGCCTACTTAGCTAACAGGTGGGAGAAAATTAAAGGTGTGATTCCATTTAATTTTCTGAGAGAATTTAATTTTCTCCCACCTGTTGTCGAACATCCTATATGTAAATCCGCTCCTGGCCGGATCGCTAGTCATTAATTTGTGATATGAATTAAAATCAAGGTGCTTCTGCATTTATCGTGACGCCAGGTTGATCGCCGGCAGAAGCGATTACTCATGTCAGTCGGTGGTTATTTACTCGCGGGGAATCGTTGTCAGGGAAATTGAACCGCGCGGTTTCTATTACTATCGTCTGACGAGCGTTAATGCACATTTATCACAGTCTAATAATCTTTCGAGATTCAGAATCCTTGACTGCGTAGTTTAACAATCGTCTTACTTCGATCAAGTGATCTTCCCGCGGCACGATACAAAGCAATGGCCGGAAAAAGTACGCGGACTTTGCCGTTTCCGTTCTCGCTCGAAGACGAACTGAAAAGGAATCCGGAGCTCAACGTTGCCGACGTGAAGAATCTGAGGGAATGGATCGAAAAGCAGCAACATTTACCCAGGCCAACTGATTTGGAGCTTGTGTTGTTTCTGCATAGCAATTATTATAGCGTGGTGGCGGCGAAGAACACGGCGGAGAACTTCTACACGATTAGAACTCACGTTTTCGAGTGCTTCTCCGACAGGGATCCTTTGGGATCCAAGGAACTGAGACAAGCTTTTAATACTGTGTGAGTGTCTTCATTGCTTTACCCTTGTGGACCACCATTTTAATATTGCGTGTAGTAGACTGCGGATTTTTGAATTTAAACTTGAATAACAGTAAGTTGAATTTTCTAAACATTGTAACTTCAAGTATATATTTTATATATACTTTCAATATTTTAGCATCTGTCAACAGCAGTGTAGGTTTTTATGCATTTAGAATTCTCGTAAATTCATAAAAATGCGCAGTCTAGTGACTAGCGTGTAGTATTTACTTTTCATTCAAACAATCGATGCACAGTAAGCGACTCGCCGTAATGTTGGACATCTGAACGAAATATCGAAGTTTAAATTTTGGAATTTAAATACATTTTCAGGAAATTATGAACATTTCTCACAGAAAATTTGAAATATTAAAATAGAAGAGTTAGAAACTTCAAGATGTAAGGTAAATGTCCTGATTTCTGGTTATTTTGTTTTTCTTTTTTTTATAAAAAAATAGTTATCGATTATTTGATCATTTATGCGAAGGGTGCACATAGTTTTGTTACAAAGAAACTACAACATAAGCAACGAAAAAATTTTTTAAACTGAGAACTTATCTCGTTTTGATCGTATTTTTAATTCTTATTGCTTGGCCTAAGGGACAGCGACTCCATTGTAATTCGATAATCGGGCCGAATGTAGTGTGTGCAGAGATAAGTTGTATTTAATACTAAAAACGTTTACTGTATTTTATTTTGAATGTAAATTTTTTGTGAGTAATTTTTCGTGAGCAGAAATACGGACATTTAGAGCAGGCCCGGGGAAATTCTTCTCCGACGTCGCTGTGCTTCTCCTTCCATTAGTGTGGCGATTCCCCCTCCAGTAGCGTACGATTTCCCTCGCCATTCACGCTGCACCGCACACAGACATACCTGTCTAATGCTCTCACTGCGAGTGTCACACAGCGGCAGAATCAAGTGGATGTAGTGGGGAGAGCTCGGCAGGAGGAGAACGGAGACCGTGTGTGGCCCGCGGACCATGATTTCTCCAGGCCTGATTTAGAGCACTACAGTAAATTCCGCTTACGGCTAGTAGTCGTCGTACAGGTTAACGATAGCATTGACCAAGTCATACCCTCGTTCCTACCGGGGGAACTTCCTCAATAGAACCCTCGATGCTCGAGATCACCAAAAACTAGTCAAGCGTGAAATCGGAGGTGCGTTCCTATCCTCGTTAAGGCTAGCGTTTCGGACCCGACGACTGCTAGCCGTAAGCGGAATTTACTGTACATTGAATTAGTCATTATTAGCACTTAAACGTCTTGAAACATATTTTTTAAATATTTTTAACTATATAGTTGATGTATTATCGAGGTATTAATCAGTTACTTTGTACATGTTTGTTACAAAAATTTTTACTTAAATGAGTATAAATTGGGACATTTACCTTACCTAGATAAAAAAATTTCAAGTTGCAAATTAATCTCTAGATCTTTGTATCTAAAATTGAAGGGTTTCAAGTTGGCAATTAAAAAACTTGATTAATGGGTCATTCCACGCGAACTCGGACACTTTTTGGAGTAACATCTCGGATTTTTGTTGAATTTTGGATATGTTCTAGATTTTGGGGGTATATAAACGTGTGCAAAAGGATTTTTGAAAATTTAAAAAAATTTTGTTGATTTTACAGCTTTTTGAAGTTTACTGTTCACTTTTTTTTCTATCAATTTTAGCTCTTAAACTAGCAAACTGATAAAAATGTGCTTTTGGGTGCTTATAGTAAAGGCATAGGAGTATATAATAAAAATAGTTTCAGTTGAGAAAATAATTTTTTTAACCATTTATTTTGCAATTATTTTAAACAAATGCGATTTTTACGCTGAGGGGCCGAATTGAAAAATTTGAGAAAAAATTAGTATATAGTCCTATTCATCCCCTTTACGGACCACTTTTCAAAAATACGGACACTTTAAAATTGGCCATAGGAAAATTAATTGAATTGTACGCTGCGCGTCGAAATCCACTGATTCGACCAGCCGAAAGCCGCGCAGCATGGCGCGGCGGGGGGTCCTTAGCGCGCTCCTTGCACAGTCAAACGTCAGAGTCGCGCAGCGCTTGGCTGGTCGAATCAGTGGATTTCGACGCGCAGCGTACAATTCAATTAATTTTACTGAGCTGTTACAATAAAAGTTTCTTCACACCATACAGAATCCCTAAATTCATACATTTGGGAGCTGAATGTAGTGGCAAAAATGCAAGACTTTGTGGATGCTGCTTTCGCCTGTTACCGATTCGGTTATCCGGCAGAAAACCATATAGATAACACATTTGATCCCGTGATCCAGGTTTGTTACTGGACTTCCTCAGCTAACGAAGAAAGGCTACAAAGTGTTTTTCGGGCATCTGATAGACCCAGATCCTTCTCACTTCTCTTTGGAGGATGTTAGCAAGTATTTTTTCATGATGTCGGATTTGGTCGCCATAAAGACTGGAACCTGCGATGGATACATTTTCATCGGTGACGCGGGAAACGTTTCTTTTGGACATATCGGTCGCATAAGTCCAGCCTTTGTAAAGAAGCTAATCATGTACCTTCAGGACGCGATTCCTGTTCGATTGAAGGAGATTCACTTTGTGAATACGCCGTCGGTGATGGACATGATACTGAACATAGCGAGGCCATTTATGAAGAAGGAATTTGCGAACATGGTGAGATCGCAATAGCCAAATCTGATCAAGTAGATTTTTACAGAATTACATTTGTTCGATTGGCAGCAGATTTAATGCAAAATCTGGTATTATGCAGGACTGTTGGTAGATCGGCGACAGAAACCAAGTTGGTCCTGCTGACATAATCTGCTGGCAGATCTGCTACCGGTCTGACGGTAGATTGATAACGGAATTCGAGCACATACTGCCGACAGGCTCAGCTGATATGATCTGCTCGGATTCTGACGCCAATCTGCTTTCTAATCTGCTAATACAGGCCCTGTTTGTACAGGGTGTATAAACAGTAATGGACACCCGTGATAGGGGTGAAACTATCGTAGTCGATGGATATGTGTAAAAGATTCGCACCGCAAAATTGTTTATAACAATGAAAATGGTTGTTAAACTTTTTTATTGCATGAATCTATTCTACTTGACGAGTTGAGAAAAAGTCTCAAAGGAGCCATATGCCGGAAATGCACCGTTTAGACGCTATAAAGCAGGCTTGCAATTTAACTGAACTTCGCGGCCGATTCTCGCAGGCAACGCCTCCTTTCCTCCGGCCGCGCGCCTCACTCCCCGCGGCAGCGTAGTGCTCGGTACACGTGCCAATCGCGCCTGAGGCCTACCGAGCACTTTGGTTGCCGCGGGGAGTGAGGCGCGCGGCCGGAGGAAGGGAGGCGTTGCCTGCGAGAATCGGCCGCGAAGTTCAGTTAAATTGCAAGCCTGCTATAAAGCGTTCAAGTTTACGCAAAATTGTAATTGTGTAGTGTCGCAAAGCGAAGCGCGTTCGTATACGAGGGACAACGGCAGTCTCGATCTAACTCACAACTGACCAGGGTTGCCATGTGAGTGTCGTGCCTGGTCGTGCCATACCCCTTACCCTTCCGCCCCTCGCCAAGATGTTCCACCACTCTTCCGCCCGTGAGCTGGTAGGGTAAATAACGGGTGTCTTACGCTACGGAGTCCGTAGTGTTGCGTCGCGTAGCACGTGGTAGCATAGCACAAAAGACACCCGTTATTTACCCTACCAGTCTCACAGGCGGAAGAGTGGGGAAACATCTAGGCGAGGGGCGGAAGGGTAAGGGGTATGGCACGACACTCACATGGCAACCCTGCAACCGACGCGCGAGCTAGAAAATCGATATCGATGGAAGGATTCTCCCTCTCTCTCTTTCTTAATGGTTCCTGTCCTTCTCGATCTTACGCACACGCGTGACTGTGACCTTCGAACGGACGAAGCGGTCCTCCTTCTCTTTCTTAGTGGATGCTGCTTCTCTCGCTCGCACTCCCTGCTTTGTCCGTTCGGAGGTCAACAGTCACGCGTGTGCGTAAGATCGAGAAGGACAGGAACCACTAAGAAAGAGAGAGAGGAAGAATCTCTCCGTCGATATCGATTTTCTAGCTCTGTGAGGTAGGTCAGAACTGCCGTTGCCCTCGTATACGAACGCGCTTCGCTTTGCGTGTGTGCGCTACACAATCACAATTTTGCGTAAACTTGAACGCTTTTAGCGTCCAAACGGTGCATTTCCGGCATATGGCTTCTTTGAGACTTTTTCTCAACTCGTCGAGTAGAATAGATTCATGCAATAAAAAAGTTTAACAACCATTTTCATTGTTATAAACAATTTTGCGGTGCGAATCTTTTACAAATGTCCATCGACCACGAGGTCTAGTTTCACCTCTATCACGGGTGTCCATTACTTTTTATACACCCTGTACATTTAATATTTTAATTACACTCGTACCTTAATTCGTATGTAAAAGTCAAACATAATAAACAAAATGAACATTTTTAGATACATTTGCATTCGACGTTGAAGTCCCTGGAGAAGTACGTCTCTCTGGATATCCTCCCAGACGAAATCGGTGGAAAAGCTGGGCCCATGATGAAAATGCACGAAGAACAAATCAAAGAACTCGACAGCAAAAGAGAATGGTTCATCGAAGAGGATAGACTGAGCAAAGTGGACGAATCTTTGCGAATCGAAAAAAGCAAAGTGGTCAACGAGTTTTTCGGTGTCGAAGGAACTTTCAAAAAACTAGAAATAGATTAAGTAATTACAAATTAGGAAGTCAAGGTTTTGTTTATCTGATTTTACTCCATTTTTTATTTATGAAAGCACGGCGGTCCTGATCAGGGTTGCCATCTGCAGGAGGAATCCCACGGCGCGAGGCTGGGCTCGTATGGATCGTGACACGCCTGAAAAATGGCTGGATAGCGACACGCGCGAGCGGCTTGGCGAGCGCGTTGGAGCTTGCGTGGGGCGCGCGTTGGTTTAGCTAGCGCAGGACGACGCGATGCGACGCGATGCATCGTGGAGAGGAGACTCCGGCACAACACACGTCCTGCGCTAGCTAAACTAACGCGCGCCCTACGCCTACGCGAGCTCCAACGTGCTAGTGTCGTGCCATACCCCTTACCCTTCCTTCCCTCGCCCAACTGTGCTGCGGAGCCCGCCTACAGTTCCCCCACTCTTCCCACTGAAGCTAACGCGTACCGCGTGGGGCAAGCCAGCGGGTGTTCCAAAAGAACCGTATGCTTATGCAAGCCAAGCCAAGCCGTCCATGGCGTCGTCGCGTAGTACGAAAGAACGCCCGTTATTTTTCCTACCAGTCCCACAGGTGGAAGAGTGGGGGAAGCGACAGCGGGCTCCGCAGCACAGCTAGGCGAGGAGCAGAAGGGTAAGGGGTATGGCACGACACTCAGATGGCAAATGGCAACCCTGGTCCTGATATGCTGAACGGCAGGCGCGGTCAATTTCATGATTTTAGCGGGACAAAACCTTGTTTCTTCATGTGACCATTTTACGAAAATATAATTAGATAATTGTAGTTGAGTGTCTAACTATTTCAAAATACAGTACATATATCAATATGTATAAGGTTGTCCCAAATTCGACGCGGGAGCCGAAAATAGGAGATTCCTGGGGTAATTTTAAACAACTTTTTTCTTTGCAAAAATATCCTCCGAAGTTTTGTTGATGAGTTATTAACAAAAACCACCGACCAATAGAAGCACGAATACAGTGGATGAATTTCAGCGCGCGCCCCAGTTTTGAGTAGTATTGGCTCGCCATCGTCTGCGCCATCATTAATCCGCTGCACTCGCTCTCTGATTGGCCAATGTTTTTTTGCATACTTTCAATTGCCATAAATGCATAAAAGTCCGCAGCCTAATCATCAGCATCATTGCTGCCTACCCCAGTGCAATAGTCATGTCCTCATTTTAAACGTATCCAATTCACTCTTCATCTTTGTACGTCATCTTCCGAATATTTTCCATTGCAGAGTAAACATTCTGTCATTTTCATTTGAAGATGATTCCGAAATATAGGCAGTGTATATTTTCTTTATTCCTGTTCCTTTGGATTGTTGTAATTCAAATAAAAAAAAGGAATATGCCATATGGGTAAAATGGTTTCTCGGATAATTTTACTTGAATTTTACAAGAATATTCCTTACAAAAAAGCGGACAGGAATATTCCTGGTTGAACCTGTTGATGTGCTAGGTCCTCACCGATTTTGATGACCTTCAAATATGTTATAAGGGACAACATTTTGAACAACTTTTTCCTATGCATATACATACTAGGCGGTCGGCTTTAGTTTTCGGGCTATACACAAAAACAGTTTTGTTAATTATTCGGAATAGAAGCGACCTCACCGATTTTGATGACCGTGAAATATGTTAATGTTAAGGTCATCATTCTGAACAACTTTTTTCTAAGCATATACTAGGCGGTCCGCTTTAGTTTCCAAGATATTCGCAAAAAAAGTAATCTAACCTAAACCTAATTCCGATCACTTTTTTTGCGAATATCTTGGAAACTAAAGCCGAGCGGCAGTAATATGTATAGAGAAAAGTTGTTCAGAATGATGACCTTCACAACATATTTCAAGGTCATAAAAATCGGTTAGGGCGTAGTACATCGACAGGTCGATAGGTTGACCTATTCTTGTAACATTGGGAACATTGCGCAACCTTAAACATTCATGCAATGTTCCTGCAATATTCCTTGCTGTTCGGGTTACTATACAGGGTGGGGCAATAACTATTAGCACCTCAGATATCTCGGAAACTATAAGTTTCACAGAAATATTTGCTAAAATAAAATTGCACAGTACGAAGGGGGCCATCTGGTGGCGATAATAGTTTTTTTTGCAGGTGGAGGTACTTCGGACATTTGAAGGTCACCTCCATTTTTTTAAATGGATCGGTATGTTTTTGCTTCCGTATCATGATAGAGGATCTTATTAGAGGCGATTCATTTACTACCAAAACCGTAAGTATTATCGCCTTTCTCTACTTTCTATGACCTTTTACATAAGGTCATTGAACTCGTTTTAAGATCCTCTATCATGATACGGAAGCAAAAACATACCGATCCATTTAAAAAAATGGGGTGACCTTCAAATGTCCGAAGTACCTCCACCTGTAAAAAAACTATTATCGCCACCGGATGGCCCTCTTCGTACTGTGTAATTTTATTTCAGCAAATATTTCTGTGAAACTTATAGTTTCCGAGATATCTGAGGTGCTAATAGTTATTGCCTCACCCTGTATATAAGGATTGTTAATAAGATGTTGGAGAATATTACATGCTTCCTAGTGCATAATAATTTGTATGTACATCGCAATGCAAGAGTATAAGAACTTAATGATACAACTGCACATCATTAAGTACTATACATGCCTTTTTAATTCCACGTAAACAGAATTTACGTAACCTGTAAGAATCAAAATAAGGCAAACATGCGGGAAATAATAATGTTATTAGCTTCTAACAATTCAATCACAGTTGAATGATTCAATTTGAATCACAGTGTAAAGGCGCCTTATACACGCCTTCTGAATTATATGTATGTTACCAATCATTAAAAGACTTAAATAAGGCGCCTGTAAAGCCCGATTTATATCATCAGGTTCAGACACGGATGGTTACGGAAAATCTAAATTAGTGTCGTGTTTTTATATGTAGTGGTTCACACATGACCGAAAAAAATGACGATTTTCCGTAACCGTTCCATACTGAACAGATAATAGCTTTTTAGGCCGTTTATAAACCGTTTTCAAGGCGCCTTTAGGAAATTCTTTAGGCGTGTTTAAAACGTTTTTATGTCGTCTTTCAGGCGCTTTAAAGGCGTTTTGAAGGCGTTTCGAAGGTCTCTTTAAGAATCTTTTCTGACGTCTTTTAAGCGTCTTTAAGGCATTTTTAAGGAGTCTGGTTACTTTCGCGGCATAGAAAACTAGGCAATCTTTAAGTGGCAAAAGAAAAAACCGTAAACAACCGATTAACATGAAACTTTGTCATGTATTTAAGTATAATGAGTACTAAAAAAAACCATTACAATATTTGAAAAATGTTTATAAACAAAATAGTACGACGCCACTTTCCAAAACACATTTTCTTTATTATGTGCAACTGATGTGCAGAATTCCAGCAAAACGACTGCTAACTGCGACAAAAACCGAAAAGATTTCATTAATTATAATAAATTCTTAAGCATTGACGTTGAGACATTTCAATATTTGTAAAAATTAACAAAATGGCAAATATTTGAAATCTAAAGTTCGAATTTTGACAAAAAGTTACTTAATTTATTGCTTATATTTTGCAGAATAATTGAAAAAATTAAAAAAATCTCTACGTCGATGCTTAATAAATGTAATAACAAAGATAACTGTAAATTTTCAAAGTGATTGATCAAATAGACTCAAGTTATCCTGCACACTGTTTTTGAAAAACATAGTTTCGAGAAAAATGCGTTTAAAGTTTGTCAACGTAATTTTTGTATGTTATCAAGAATTTTTGTTTTGCTAATCAGCCATTCCTGCTTCATACATGGGACCTTCAGCTTCACGTGTAGCTTCTGCGGCCGATTTTGGAGATCTACGAGCAATCCGACCTTCTTTCGATGAATCAAATTTATTGTGCGCGCTCCACCGCGCCGTAGCGCGCAGGTATACATACGACGTTGCTTCGGGCTTTGTACCTCCAAAACAAAAATTATTTTCCCGATGAGATTTTTTGCATAATGTTTCTAAGGTGGTAGTCGCAGTGGTAATTGCAGACTGTTGACTTTACCGGCAAAAGTGGCAAAAATGTGGGTTTACGCGAATCCACTTTTCGTCCTTATATTAGAAGATTTTGAGCTGGGAAAGGACTCATTCGAATGGGGAAGCTTGTATCTAGCGCGCTCTGGTCTTGATTTTGCTTAAAACACTTTTTTAAATACCAAAAAATGTCTAAGTTCCATGACTGTTTTTTTTCGATATTTCTCCTACCTTTCAACACTCATATTTCCAAATATCTACAAAATTACATTGATTGATGAACAGAGCGCGGTAGATACAAGCTTCCCCATTCGAATGAGCCCTTTCCCAGCTCAAAATCTTCTCATATAAGGACGAAAAGTCGATGCGCGTAATTCCACATTTTGGCCACTTTTGTCGGTAAAGTCACCAGTCTGCAATTACCACTGAGACTACTCCTTTAAGACATCAAACTATTGTATGAACAATAAAAAATAGATTTTTTTTTAATTTTAAAGTAACCCCTTAAGGCGTTTTCAAGACGTTTTTTTATTGTCCTTCCTTATTTACTGCAATTATCATAATTATATTGATACAACTATATTCTATCAACAAAATTATATTAAGAATAATTACTAATAATATTTATTATATTACATTAAATTATATTAATATAATACTGTATAATATAATAACATGTAACATAATATCATATTAAGTAATTATAATTTTTATTTCGTTAGGTTTCTTTTGGTTCAATTGCATTCCTACACTCCCCTTTTTATTTTCCTATATGCATTACCTCAAAGATTTCTTTATATACGTGCAAAGAATAAGTAAGTAGTGCATATTTTCATAAGAAATAAATTGATTAAAAACCGTTTTCACTGTATTCGTTTTGTTTTCAAGTATTGTGAATCAGAAAATGAGTACATCAAAATGTAAATTAATTATGTAATACTTCAAATAAAATATTGTTTTTATATAAATTGTATAAAGTATAATATCCTTCCATCATTAATACAAATTATAATTTATAAATATTTCATTTTTCAGTATAGATTTAGCTTTTCTTAGTAAAGTGTGATTAATAGGTTTTTATAATTGGCGGCTTATAACATGCGTAACACGTAGAATACACACAGAGTCACAGCCGACTCTATTAGGGGTAGTTTACATTTGAGCATTTCTGGCGAGCCGAGCCTGGTAAAGTTTTCTTCCGCACATGCGCGGACCCTTCGGAAACGTAAGCGTAGAGTCAAACCAAGAGACTTGGCCTGTGTTTAGGGGGATGGCTGGGGGAGCACAAGCTCCCTGGGGTTAGGGCTTTCAGAAAAGGTCTGACAATGAAGACAAGATGGACAAGAAAGCCGTAGCTGCAGCGCAGCCTATATTTTTTTTTTTATTGAGCACTTGAAATCTCCATGGAGATTTATTTGGGCAGCCTATATTCATACGCACTATGCATCAAAAGAAAAGAGTAGAAGAAAGATATAGCAACGCAAACTTTCTGCAAATTGAGAGATATACAGGATGGGGCAATAACTATTAGCACCTCAGATATCTCGGAAACTATAAGTTTCACAGAAATATTTGCTGAAATAAAATTGCACAGTACGAAGGGGGCCATCCGGTGGCGATAATAGTTTTTTTGCAGGTGGAGGTACTTCGGACATTTGAAGGTCACCTCCATTTTTTTAAATGGATCGGTATGTTTTTGCTTCCATATCACGATGGAGGATCTTAAAACGAGTTCAACGACCTATTACATAAGGTCATTTATAAGGTAAATGATTGGAAAATTTATAAGATTAACTTATAAGAATTAAATTAACTATTAACTATAATAATTTAGCAATCGGTTTAATACTTGTAGTGTTCTATGGTAGCTTAATCGTCGGTGAGAGCTACGATTTTCCATAAAACCAGAAAACATATTGAAAAAGTAACTCGAAATGAAATATAAGATACAATACATTTTGCGAAATAATCATACGTAAATAGAATGGACGACAAACTCCCGAAACGGCAAATTATGAAACATGAATGTAGAAAAGAACGGGAAATCTGTTGCCTATAGACGTACTCTTTTTTTACAACCTCTGTGGGTATCGCGTATTTTGTTTGCCTACCCCGAGGCCTGAGGTGGCAACGCCCCGTGGTGCGAACGATACGGAGGACCCCACTACCACACTTGCGTGGGTCCTGTACGTGTACCATTCCTTTGAAGATGCGTCGAAAAACCGACTTCGGATGGATACGCTCCGAGCCGAGCCTCCAGCCTGGTTAATGAGGGGCAAGACCTTCGAAGTCTTTGTCCTGATGTCGTCTGGCTCTCTCTACCTCGGTCTGCACTCCTCTAGACACGTGCCAGAGTCATGTGCCTAGCTGCGCAGAAGACGAAAACTGGTCCCTCTGCTAGCGAAAATCACGGAGAGTCAAGCAAAGTCAGGGAAAACGGGCCTCTCGCAGGCAAAAGTGCTAGCATTACCAGGCTCGGCTCGCCAGAAATGCTCAAATGTAAACTACCCCTTAGAGTCGGCTCTGACAGAGTATTACAGAGGCGAAAGTCCATTGTTCTCGGTGTCTCCGATTTTGAGTGAGCAGAGGACAAATGGGAGGTGTCGCTTGAATATTGAATTCCCTCAGGGAAGATGTGGTGCGAACGAGAGGAGTAGTCGACCCCATTCCCTCACAATACGCATGTGCCGATATACAGGCAGCCATCATACTGAGGCATGCGCACCGCAGACGAATGGGGTTCACCCCCCACCTGCGCGCACATGTTGGAGTCAGTTTTGTGCCTTCAATGCGCCCTCCAGTAGTATATGCTCTAAAGGTAGGGCGTATGGTAGGGCGTAGGGTCTTTTGATCTCTAAATGATCTCTAAAGCCCTGTGTCCACGGTGGTCTACGGTCCTAACAGGTCCTAATACTACGCGTCCTATTTTTCCATAACAGTTGCTAATTTCTACAACCAACCAGTGATCTGCTTGCTCTGCTTTGGTCTTTGGTCGCTTTGGTCCATGGTTCATGGCTTCCAGTATACAGAGATCAGTGGGATAACCCTGTGTCATGTCAAAACTTATGTGATTCTGCTTATATTATTGTTATAGTGCAAATAGAGACGCGGTGAATTAATTGAACACTTTTCTTCTTAACTCCGATTGGCCATGCTGATATATTTGTAATTGACACGTCGAATGATACAAGCATATATAAGAATACAAGATTTCTTATGCAGTTCTTCTCAATAATGTAGTAGTTCATTGTCTTTGACATTCGTTTCACATTGCATACAAAGTTTGAGTGATTTTTGATTCCCAGAAATACTATTCAAAATGTGCGTATAACGATTTTTATATTTATCATATGACATTTATGTGAATAGTTACACACATACGTTCGCGCGCGCGCGTTCAGTTTTTTAGTTATATTTAGATGATTTTAAAGGTCGTTGTAAAGATACTATAATAAATAATTAAATTAACCTTTAGGTACTATAGAGACATTAATAATTTCAATAAAAGTATAAAGCTTAAGTGTACAAATTTCCATAAAAGTAAATATAAAATTCTTTTCAGGATGGACGTCAACGTGTTCCAAATGCGAAGTCGCAGCAATTCCGGAGTCCGCTTGGATTATTACCAACGGATTGTTCACAAGATAATTATGAAGCATCAGAATGCAGTTACAGGTTTATTCCCTGCAAGCCCAGAGAATGATCACGCTTGGGTTCGCGATAATATTTACTGCATTCTTGCTGTGTGGGGTTTGTCAATGGCCTACAAAAAAATAGCAGACGCAGACGAAGACAGAGCAAAGACGTACGAACTTGAACAGAGCTGCGTAAAATTAATGAGAGGCTTGTTGATGGCAATGATGCAGCAGAAGGATAAAGTTGAGAGATTCAAATCCAGTCAAAATCCACTTGATGCTCTGCATGCTAAATACAGTTCTGTTAATGGACAAACAGTTGTAGGAGACACAGAGTGGGGACATTTACAGATAGATGCTATCTCCCTTTATTTGTTAGTTTTAGCACAGATGACGGCTTCTGGTTTACAAATTGTTTTTAATTTGGATGAGGTAAATATTTAGGAGTCCACTGGAAAAGATTTTCTGCTTATGGTGGATAGAAGAAGTAAAATGAAATAAACAAGGGAGTTGCATGTAAATTTCCCAACATTCAATGTTCATTTTTTCAGAAACTATTTAAGTAACATTTTTTGCTTGATTCCTCTTGTTTCCTCGCATATTTTAACGAAAGTGTTTTTAAAAATTTCAAGGATTATATTTGTAACAAATCTTCAAAGTTTGGTTTTTAGAAAATTTTTAAAAATTGCACTTACAGCTGAATAATTTTTCAAAGAAGTAATATTTCGAATAACGTCAGTGTTAAAAGATGTGGAATAAAATGAGGAATCGAACCAAAAAAAGTTTTTAAAGATATCTCATAGCTCCTGAGAAGAGGTTTATTTTATATGGAAAAATCGAATTTTTGGACAACTGGATTTAGATAATGAGAAGTTTTAAATATAAATTCGAAATTTTTCATGGAAATCAATGTCTGACTTCTCTTAACACAGTAGAACTCGATATATATATCGAGTCCCGCACAGAACGTGTTAATAGGATATTAACAATTATGTTTCCTTGTTCCATTGCAAATCCTTTGCAATACATGCATTAATCGATTTAATCGAATTAAGAGATTTGAGGCTTTCATTTGCAATCATCAAACACCATGCAATTCTCACTGTTGAGGCTGTTAGGAGTAAGCAAAGTTCTATAAAAAGAAATTTCCCGACGTTTTGCTAGCATTGCAGCTTGTTTCTACTTTAATATCTTTCAAAAAACCTTGAAGAAGCCAGCAATGCTAATAAAACGTCGGAAAATTTCTTCCTATAGGAAGAGAATCTTCCTCTTGAAAACCTCAATATTAAGAATACTTCTACATTAATTTTCTACAATTTTATAAACATTACTTTTTGCAATTGCATTAATACAACAGATTTACTTCATTTTACTTTCTTAATCACTATATCAAAGGGAGAACCTGGTGTAATTGTCTGAAATCCGGGTTATTTTTGAGAATTTTTTCTGAAGAAACTAGAAATGCAATCGTTTTCAAATTTACAGGCTAATAATATTGTATGCTTAAAAAAGTAAACAAATAGTTTTTTTATATAAAAATAATTCAATAGTTCTAAATGGCGCAATGTTTCGAGACCGCCTCGGTACAAAAGTCATTTCCGAATTATTTTTGTCTAAAAAAAAATTTATGTACTTCTTTAAGTATGTAATATTATAGTCTGGAAGTTTGAAAAAGATTGCATGTATAGTTTCCTCAGAAAAATTCTTCAAAATGACCTAAATTTCAGCCGATTTCACCAAGTAATATTACACTAAGGAGATCATCTTTGTCAAGGATAAATAATACAATTTCTTGCTATAAGCTCGCAATTCAGGACCAGGAAGAAATCTTATAATGTATATAAGAAACATATTTTTAAGACCAATTCAAATACATATTTATAACTTTTGTCTGGTTTTAGTTGAAAATGAAAAATGATTAGACTGCAGATTTTGTGCATTTATATCAATTCTAAGTATTCTAAAAATCTTCTAGATCGTTGACAGACACCAAAATCTAGAAAATATTAAAACCATCAAATTCAATAATAGTTAAAATTACGATATTTATAAAATACGACATACTGTTAATTAAGTTTTAATTCATTATGTGCGTTTCTAAACATTTCGTTTTGCATAAAAATTCGTAGTCTAATAATAATAAAATAATAATAAATGGGAATAAAAATGAAGTTTATTTTAAATATCAGCATGAAATAATAGGAGCAGTAATGATTGTATAGCAAATTAGCGGAGCTTATAACATGAAACACACAATTTGTATTTTATATAATTTTTGACGTAATCATTACTCCACATGATTTTACTTCAGGTTGCATTCATCCAAAATCTAGTATTTTACATTGAATCTGCTTATTGTACTCCTGATTACGGAATTTGGGAAAGAGGAGACAAAACAAATCACGGTCTACCAGAATTAAATGCCAGCAGTATTGGAATGGCTAAAGCCGCGATGGAAGCAATGAACGAATTAGATTTATTTGGAGCGAGAGGAGGGCCTACGTCAGTAATTCATGTGTTAGCAGACGAAGCGCAGAAGTGTCAAGCAGTCCTACAATCCATGTTGCCACGTGAATCAAACTCAAAGGAATTAGACAGTGGATTATTATCCGTTATAAGTTTCCCAGCGTTCGCGATCGATGAGCCGAATGTAATTCAGTTAACAAGAGACGCGATTACTAAGAAATTGCAAGGCTCTTATGGATGCAAGAGGTTTCTAAGAGATGGATATAAAACGCCAAAGGAGGATCTCAACAGGTGAAAAAAACAACACGGTAGATTTCATAGAATGAGAATATATTTGAAAGAAAGGGTCTAGCCGGATAAGAAGGGGGAAAAGTGCCCCCAAGTCAAATTAAACTTTATATATACCAGTCGATAAGTCTCAAAAAGACCCCTTTCTGCCAAGTATGAACCCGGTACCCCCACTATGGGAGTAGTTATGGGGTAAACCGTAATTTACAGTTTATGCTTGATTGTTTCTGTTCCCTGCAATAGAAAATTGTTTAAAAAATCAGGAATATTTTACTCTAGTAGACGCATGCTTGTGAATTTTTTTCAGAATTTTTACTTGCAAAACCGATTTTTTAAAAATTGAAAAAGTTTAAAAATGTCGATTTCAGCCTGAAGTTATCTTGGTGCCACGTTTGTATTTTTACAGTTTTAGTTCCTTTTTATGGTTATTAACATATATTTTTTGCAGATTTTTTGAAATGGTGGAACGTACTTAAAAAAATTAAAAACTGATTTTTCAGCGTATTTTCGTATTCATAGAAATGGCATGCTCCTATAATAATCGATACAGTCCTCTTGTTAAGTAGGTATTATATACAATTATAAATACTTTTATATGTAATATACGAAGCAATGTATTTAATTTGTAAATGTCTTATCTTTGGTAAGAATGGATTCTTAAGGGGGGAGCTTCGTTTGAAACGCTGAAATAATGGTGGTTTTTAAGAATTTTTTTCTTAGCAAAGATAGAGCGAATCTTTCCAAAGCATTAGGGGTGTTTTATTCTACATTCAGACAATAAAAACAATTTTTGTGTTGACAATTAATTAATTTAATGTTGCTATATTTATGTATATCGGTAACGCCGCGTCGCCGGAGTTACAAAATTGTGTACAACATAGCACATTCAATTCTTGCATGAAACACAAAAACCGATGTTTTTCTTAATTTTAGTGTAATTAGTGTAATTTAGTGTAATTTTTTGCATAAAGAAATTGAAATTTTTTCACCAAAAAAACTTTTTTAAGATTGCAATTTTTTTTTTCAATTTTATACTTTTGTTTCATTTATTTTTAGCTCATTGAGAATGTTATTAGATTAGATTTAGAAGAAAAACATTGGTTTTTGTGTTTCATGCAAGAATTGAATATGCTATGTTGTACACAATTTTGCAACTCCGGCAACGCGGCGTTACCGATATACATAAATATAGCAACATTAAATTAATTAATTGTCGACACAAAAATTGTTTTTATTGTCTGAATGTAGAATAAAACACCCCTAATGCTTTGGAAAGATTCGCTCTATCTTTGCCATGAAAAAAATTCTTAAAAACCACCGTTATTTTAGCGTTTCAACCGAGGCTTCCTCCTTAAGAATCCGTTCTTACCAAAGATTAGATATTTACAAATTAAATACATTGCTTCGTATATTACATATAAAAGTATTTATAATTGTATATAATACCTATTTAACAAGCGGAATGTATCGATTATTAGAGGAGCATGCCATTTCTATGAATACAAAAATACACTGAAAAATCGGTTTTTGATTTATTAAGTACGTTTCACCATTTCAAAAAATCTGCAAAAAATATGTTAATAACCATAAAAAGGAACTAAAACTGTAAAAATACAAACGTGGTACCAAGATAACTTCAGGCTGAAATCGGCATTTTTAAACTTTTTCAATTTTTAAAAAATCGGTTTTGCAAGTAAAAATTTGGAAAAAATTCACAAACATGCGTCTACTAGAGTAAAATATTTCTGATTTTTTTCATAATTTTCTATTGCAAGGAACAAAAGCAATCAAGCATAAACTGTAAATTACGTTTCACCCCATAACTACCCCCATAGTGGGGGTACAGGGTTCATACTTGGCAGAAAGGGGTCTTTTGAGAGGCCTATCGACTGGTATATATAAAATTTAATTTGGCTTGAGGGAACTTTTCCCCCTTCTTATCCGGCTAAACCCTTTTCTTTGAAGGAGGATGTTAAAAGAATTCTAAATGTATCAAACACCTAAGCATCATTCTATAAGTTCTGAGCAACCATAAATGCACAGCTACTTATTGCAAATGCGATGGGAAAGTTATTGAAAGTATTAATAAAGTATTTTTGGTACTCCAAAAGTTACGAATTTGCATAAACATCTGCAGTCTATGCATTAGTATTTTAGTTGTCTGAAGGCATTTATTTAACATTCTCCTTTGAATCCAGTTTTGTAACTTCCTAAATCTTTTAACCACATCATACATACATTCTTACACAAAATTTACTTTTAATTGCGGTTTCATTTACTAATAAACTCTGTTTTTGCAACAGACTTTACTACGAACCGTGGGAGTTACGCATGTTCGAAAACATAGAATGCGAATGGCCTCTGTTCTTCTGCTACTTAATAGTCGATTACTGTTTCCAAGGAAATAAAGAGGCAGTAGCAGAATACACAAAGCAATTGGAGGAAATAATGATCAAAGCAGACGATGGAATGAAATTAGTACCTGAATTATATTCTGTAGAAGCTGTAAACGTTTCAGCAGAATATGCCGAACCAGGTAGTCAAAAGCGAATTGCGTTAGGGCGATGTCCATTTATGTGGGCTCAGTCGCTTTACATATTAGGGAAATTGTTGCAGGAAGTGAGTATGCAAAAATATGCAGGCAATCAGTCGCTTGTGTTTCCGTTTCTACAAATAACAAAATCACACAATTATTAACAAACTCTTTACATTATCTCCAACAACAGGGATTTCTCGCTGTGGGAGAATTAGATCCACTAAACAGACGTTTGTGTAGCGAAAAGAAACCAGACGTCGTGGTGCAAGTCGTTATTCTAGCAGAGGACGCAGAAATCAGAGAAAAGATCGCTCAACATGACATCCATGTGCAAACGATTGCAGAAGTTGCTCCGATCGAAGTGCAACCAGCAAAAGTACTTAGCCATTTATATACTTATTTAGGTATATTTGATTTCTTGTATTACTGAACGTTTCAGTTTGTTTCACTGTACAGTAGAACCTCGATTAATTTTAATTAAGGCTCTTATATTCTGAGTTCCAATCATTCAGCGCATCAATGATAAAAGTACAGCAATTCCAGTAAAACTATAACTTTCAATTAATGCTGTGCTAAAAATACGAGAACTTCGTGTCGAGGAAACATTTCAGTTTCGATTCTAACATTAAGCCAGTTAATCGAAGTCTTGCTGTATTATTTTTCTTCTAATAGATTTAGATCGAAAATTGTTCACTTTCAGGTCGGAATAAAAAGCTGGGTTTATCCGGTCGCAAATCGAGAGACGTCGGAATTCTAAGCACCAGTAAATTGTATTCTTTAAACGACAGAATATTTGCATTCACTCCACAGGTAATTGTTTTATCATTTAATCAGCTCTCTGCTTCTCTATACCTTTATTTCTCTTCTGATATTCGCTCTTGTTCTTGCATCACACGTTAGTTGACAGATATGACCCGCTTCTACATCGCATCGGACTATGAGCTTATGATTGACATATTCAAAGGCGAAATTAATTTCTTGAAGTCTAGCTGGCAGAACATGTTAGGCCGTCCTCTCGTGGTCATGCCCCTTAAGAACATTCATCTAGGTATAGTAACCTAACGTTTAAAGACCATAATTTTCACCTCTGTTTCCCCTTTCCGAATGTACGTTACAAATTAAATATAATAATACAATTTTAATAGCTTTAGAGTAACAGGAATAAAACCTGTGGTTTTTATATGCGGCTGTTTAGCAGAATCTTTCTTGTTTGAGTTACGTGCGCTATTCAAAGAACATCTAACATGTCTGCCTGCATGCGTGCATTTATTCTAGACGTTTTCCTTGCGAGGGAAATTTGCGACTTGAACGAACGCTTTTTCTATCGTAAGTAGAATTAATATATGTACTATGTACAAAAGTTAATAAGTATAAATATAAACATTTTTTTGAATTTTGGAACGTTAGATAATAAAATTTGACTATCTATCGGATTTTATTTTTGAGAATGAATCTAGAAAACTTCCAGGCTAAATCTTTCTTTGTACAGTAATTAAACTCATCTTGAATTATAATTATAATTATGGAAGTTATAAGAGAAATAAATGAGTAACTTTTGCAGCACTTTGTATTTCCACGGCTTAAAATATTTGCGAGAAAGTTTAATGTCAGCAAGTAGAACACAATTGGTGAAAACAATTTTGAAAACGAGAAAAAATATAATAACAACTTCAGGAAAAATTTTCTATAATTGTCTACTTTCGATGATCATGAACGTTTTATGTTTTATACTAATTTTTCCTGACAAGACACTCGTTCAAATCAAGATTTTCCCTCGTGGCTATAAAAGGTCTTCATAAAGTTCGATACAATTTGTTTCGTCATGTAATTATTGTTAATAATCGTGTGGCTTTTCAAAATTTATATTATATTCATGGCGAGCAAAATGAAGTAATGCATATTTTGAATATTAAACTGGAAAGAAATTCTTTAGAAACGGTTTTATTCACTTGTTTTGGTATACAATAATTATAATACTTACTGTTAATAATACTACATAATATTATAAGGAAACAGCTTATCTGTGCTGTGGTGTGCGCGTTTGTTGCATGTCTTAGACCTTTGACGCGGAGGAGTACTACACGACAAACGATGCAGCCCTCCTTGTCAACACGTTTACGACGAACTTGGCATTCCTCACAATCAACTGGAAGCAAATGCTCGGCAGGCCAACAGTAACCCTTGTTGCTACTCATAATCATTTAGGTATACAGGCATTTTTCGATTATCATTAGACGTTGGATGTTTATGCAGATTTATACAGTGACTCACAGATTTTTTTTTTACGTGTATTTCGAAATTCACAGCGTTAATTTGTTTACATCTATTCCAATTATTAATTACATGTGAAATTCACAGCGTTAATTTTTTCTTTCAATTTGGGTTGTTTTTTGTTATTTTTATTTTTATTATTTTATTAGTTTACACGTTGAATTGTTGCTGAGTTTTCATGATTTAAGAGTTTAAACAAATTTAATGCAGTCTTCATGAATAAATTTATGAGGCACTCTTTACGTCCAAGGGCATAGAAAAAGAAAACCAATTTGAATAAAAATGTCTTTTACCTTTCAGATTTATTTTACCTTTTATATTCTATAAAATGTATTTTATTTTCAATATTCTGTGCATTTTTGCAGCTATACAAATTCTGATGCATTTTAGCACATGCAAAATTGCCATAATTGTATAAATATTCGCAGTCTAATCATTAGACATTGGATGTTTATGCAATTTATTTTTTATATAAAAATATAAATATAAAATTTAATATTATACAAATATTATAAAACATTTTTCTATATAAATTATGTAAAAAATTTTATTCTATTAACAATCACATATTTGAAGAATAGAAAATAAAACACTTATATACGAGGAATTTAGGCTTTTATGATAATACTATGTATGCAAAAAATGTATGAGCTTAACATATGCAAAAATATATAAAATATCGAAAATATAATTTAAGATAGAATATAAATCAAGCTTAGAAAATGAAATATACTGTTATTCAATTTACAATTCTTTATTCATGTTTGTACAAATTTTATCTCATATAAAAATCTGTCTAATCATTGAATGTGGAATAGATTAGGATGTTTATGCATTTATGGCAATTTGAAATTCGAGAAAACATAAAAATGAAGAAATAGAAGCAGTAATGTTCAAAATATCGAAGGTAAAATACGTTTTGTAATTTGTAATGTTTAGAAGTCGAGGCAAATTTTTTTTCACTCATTTCTTTTTATAGGGCCATGAAAATATGAATTTGCATAAACATTTGCTTTTTACTTCTGTTTCTAGAGCCAAATATAAATTCACATAATTATCCGTTCTTCGCTTGTGTTTAATGGGACCATGAAAATATAAATTTGCATAAAATTCTGCTGGTAAATTATCATTCAAAGAATATAATGCATTGCTTTGTTTCGAAAACATGAATTTGCATAAACTTATATCAATTGAATGTATTAATACTAAATACTAAATAATATAACGCATTGCTTTGTTCGTTTATATTATAGACATGCAGAATCAATTCTATTTTGTTTATACGAATGTATTATTACAGATCAAGGAAAAATACCATTAGCAATGATAACTACTATGAAGAAATTGAAAAGCGGTTACATCAATGGAACGCGAGTTTCTCTGGGAAATCTGAATGACTTCCTAAGTACTTCCTGCATCACGAATTTAAGTTTCCTAGGAAGTTCCGAAGATGGTAGACCGGATAAACTAAATCCTCAGGTTTGTACAATTTGTCTTACAAAGTGAGATAAAAAGTTATGTTAAATTTGATGTTGTATTTTGATTAGGTTCAACAATATCTGGAAGAACATTTAATGCGCGCGTTCCCTCATCGTACGGGGCTCCTTAATAGACCGGTGGTTAAAAGTGCAAAGAATTTGAGGCGCAGAATGTCCGTGAAAGGTGCTATAAAGAAAACGCGATCAATCGCTGTAGAACGTAAGTTTTCTCATATTTCAAATTTTTGCATGTTACTTAAAAAAGGAATAATGGAAGATTTGATTTTTTTTTTTACACAAAAAAATTACAGTAGAAACTCGATTTTGTCATATAGAATGTTAAAAAATTTGTTGAACAGTTATTAAATCATAGTTCAAGTTGTACTCGAAATCTTATTTTACTCTTACACCTACTGCATTAAATGATTGATGCTTCGAATAATACAATTCTGGGATAATTGTGATTAGAATAATCGAGGTTCTACTGTATATATTTATCTTATTAGACTGCGGAAGTTATGATAGCGATTCTGAATGTGCTAAAAGGTATACAAGTAAAAACATACGGAATACAGGAAACAAGACACATGTTATAATATTTAGGACTTTAGGAGGTACAAGAAACATTTATTTTTCTACAGTCTTAAAAATATATATTTGCATAAACTTCCGCAGTCTACTAAGATAAATACATATATACAGTAGAATATATTTATTGATTTTTTATTATTGTATCAATTTCACACCAACGAATAAATTAAGTTAGGAAAATGAGGGTCGGATGAGGATTAAACAAAGGGTCTAGCCGGATAAGAAGGGGGAAAGTGCCCCCAAGCCAAATTAAACTTTATATATACCAGTCGATAAGTCTCTCAAAAAGACCCCTTTCTGCCAAGTATGAACCCGGTACTCCCACTATGGGGGTAGTTATGGGGTAAAACGTAATTTACAGTTTGTGCTTGATTGCTTCTGTTCCCTGCAATAGAAAATTATCAAAAAAATCAGGAATATTTTACTCTTGTAGACGCATGTTTGTGATTTTTTTCAGAATTTTTACTTGCAAAACCGACTTTTTAAAAATAGAAAAAGTTTAAAAATTCCGATTTCAGCCTGAAGTTATCATAGTACTACGTTTATATTTTTACAGTTTCAGTACCTTTTTATGGTTACTAACATATATTTTTTGCAGATTTTTTTAAATGGTGCAACGTACTTAAAAAAATTAAAAACTGATTTTTCAGCGTATTTTCGTATTCATAGAAATGGCATGCTCCTATAATAATCGATACATTCCGCTTGTTAAGTAGGTATTATATACAATTATAAATACTTTTATATGTAATATACGAAGCAATGTATTTAATTTGTAAATATCTTCGCTTTGGTAAGAACGGATTTGCAACGCGTCGCCGGAGCTGCAAAATTGTGTACAACGTAGTACATTCAATTCTTGTCTGAAACACAAAAACCAATGTTTTTCTTCTAAATCTAATATAATATATAAATTTTTTTTATTGTTTGAATATAGAGTAAAACACCCCTAAAGTTTTGGAAAGATTCGCACTATCTTTGCTAAGAAAAAAATTCTTAAAAACCACCGTTATTTTTGCGTTTCAAACGAGGCTTCCTCCTTAAGAATCCGTTCTTACCAAAGATTAGATATTTACAAATTAAATACATTGCTTCGTATATTACATATAAAAGTATTTATAACTGTATATAATGCCTATTTAACAAGCGGAATGTATCGATTATTATAGGAGCATGCCATTTCTATGAATACGAAAATACACTGAAAAATCGATTTTTAATTTTTTTAAGTACGTTTCACCATTTCAAAAAATCTGCAAAAAATATATGTTAATAACCATAAAAAGGAACTAAAACTGTAAAAATACAAACGTGGCACCAAGATAACTTCAGGCTGAAATCAGCATTTTTAAACTTTTTCAATTTTTAAAAAATCGGTTTTGCAAGTAAAAATTCTGAAATAATTCACAAACATGCGTCTACTAGAGTAAACTATTCCTGATTTTTTTTCACAATTTTCTATTGCAGGGAACAGAAACAATCAAGCATAAACTGTAAATTACGTTTTACCCTATAACTACCCCCATAGTGGGGGTACTGGGTTCATACTTGGCAGAAAGAGGTTTTTTTGAGAGGCCTATCGACTGGTATATATAAAGTTTAATTTGGCTTGGGGGCACTTTTCCCCCTTCTTATCCGGCTAGACCCTTTGAATCTCACACAATTGAATCACGTATTAAACATGTTTGTAGCCGAGATTCTCGGGATGGCAGGAGAAGATCGAAGATCATCGACAATTTTGAGTACAAATCCATTTATTGAAGTGACGGATACGACGGTAGCATCTAGCCCTGCGCAGCCAGTGGCGACTGCTCGTACTCCATCTCCCACAGATGATATATTAGCGTGGGCTAATTCTCCAAAATTACATAGATATAGAGGAGCGGGGGAAACCCAGTATGCAGATACTGAGGTTGAGGAATTGTTGTCTATGCTTCGGGAGACTGAAAGTTTGGAGGAACAAGGGGACATCTTGCAATATCTTGTGAGTTGTAAACATTATATAGGGCGGGCTTTTTCAAAAAGAGAGCGAAACTCTCGGAAGAAAACGCGAAGCGAGTGCTTCCAGAGTAAAATGACGGGGAATCCAGGCAGGGTTACCAATAAGCAGCGACACTTTAAGCGTCCCTTTAAATTGATTGCGTAGGCAAGCGAAAAATTTGAATTTACTTAAAAGCACAAAATTATACTAAATATACACTTGCATTTTATCATAGTTTAACGATCATTACTGGAATTTGGCAATCAAAACCGAGCGGACATTAAAATTGGTTCCTAAATCTCTTCCTAAAAGGATTTTTTTTCCGTTGAGGTATCGCCTCTTATTATTAGACTGCGGATGTTTATGCATTTATGAAAATTTAAAATGCACCAAAATCCACAAGCCTGTTGCTAGATGTTAATATATAGAAAATTTTTAAAAAGTACTTTGAGTTACAACGATTAGAAAATTAGACTCATAGTTATTCAAGTCTAAATTCGTTATTTATGCTTCTAAAAATTTCATATTGCATAAAAATCCGCAGTCTACTTATTATATTATCATAAGGGGAGAAAAATGGTCGCCAAGAGTTTTATGTGAAGCTGAATCCAGGCAAATTGCGGTCCTGAGAACAAAATTGTGGGGGAATTGAGGCGCACTACTTTCATATCACACCGTAGTACAGAGTGATTCTCTCGCTAGAAGACACAAAACAATTGTCGGCGTCTAAAGATCGCAGCGTAATCTTTTACTAAAACGACCCAAACAGGTCGTGGACTTCTTAATGGTCCACCAATGGTTTGGGCCTTTTTAGAGACAGTGTTATCATTGTGATCTTTTAGAAAGTGGGACTTCCATCGTATCTACTATCGAGAGAATTACTTTGTCCAACTCTATATAACATCAGAAAGCCTTTATTTCGAAGTTTAAACCCTTCAATTTGGCAATCTTGATCATGGGACCATTTCGGCAGGCCTGCCTTATACAGTAATCATTATACTGTGGATGTTTATGCATTTTAGAATTTTTACAGACACAGATTAATTATTGGAGTTTATATCAAAGCGTATCTTACTTTTTAGAAGGTGTAACATATACTTTATTCTCTATATTTCATGCATTTCTGCATCTATGCTTCGTAAAGATTTACATACATAAATCTCAAACGCATCAACATCCGTAGTCTAGTAATCATAGTTCGTCAGTTAAATGTAGATTCAAATTTCTAGGTTGATTCGCAAGGTTTATACTTCAACACCGGGATGTTAGAAGACGGTCATCCAGTTTTGATTAAAGATCTGTTAAAAGATCTGTACGAAAAAGCCTGTCAGCAGAAAATGTGGGGAATCGTGCGACACACGGCTGGCATGCTAGGAAAACGTGTTGAGGATTTAGCGAAAGCAGTTACAGATTTGTTAGTTCGTCAGAAACAAGTTACAGTCGGCATGCCACCGACCAACGAGCACACCATTGTCGCACCGTTACCAGAAAACGAATTGCGAGCATTAATTCATCAAGCATACGGAGATGACGAATCTACTGCCATGTTAACGCAAGAATTGCTTGTTTATTTAGCAATGTTTATTAGGACGGAACCTCAGTTATTTCACGAAATGCTTAGGCTTAGAGTTGGCCTAATTATTCAGGTCATGGCTACTGAACTATCGAGGACTTTAATTTGCACTGGGGAAGAAGCGTCGGAACATTTGCTTAATTTGTCGCCATTTGAGATGAAGAATCTTTTACACCATATTATGAGTGGGAAAGAGTTCGCTATTAGTAGTGGTAAGTTTCTCACAGTTTTGATTATTTTGTTGAGATAATGTACATGTAATTAGGATTCTACAGTGTGTGATCAAATAACACTGTCCAACAAATTTAAACTTTTTTTTTGATCTGCGATATCCACTAGGTGATCCTGATAGGGTTTCTCACCCTAAATACGAATCCGCAAGCAGGATTGCTTCATCACCCTCAGTTTTCGAAAAACACGCATTTTTGTAAAAAAAAGCGTGATTTTGGTAAAAAAATTAGGTATTACGTGAAAACCAAAAATGCTAGAAAGTTCACTTTGGTCTTACAAGATAGAGGGGAGTGTCCTGAATAGCTTAGTATAATACACATATTAAATTGTGTCATTCTAAACGGTTGTAAATAACCATCAAAGTTTAAAAAAGGGGCGATGCGCGTACTTTCTACGCACAACTTTTGCAATTTTACAAAAAAACTCTTTATCCTACACGAATTCGCTATACAGTGTCGGATTCTGTGGACATTTCTGAAGAAGAAACCGTCCAGGAAAAGTGTCGGAACGGTTTTTAATTTGAACAGGTTGAGAAAATGTTCGTCGGGAACGTGTGCGCGGTACTTTGCCGCCATGCAGCCATCGTTCGCCTGCTCGGCGCGTCAGTGCCGTATCTACGCCTAATCGACGTCGGTACCTCGTCCCATAGATAGTAACATTTTATAGATTGTATATTTCATTTTTTTTATGCATCCTTGAACTAACAATACGTCAAATTTATAATCGATTTCGGTTAACAAAAATTCTGACTCTCATCAGACTAAAAACATTTTATAAATTTAATATGTGGAATGAAGAATTACCTTAAGTGTCGAACACGTGACCAAATTTAAAAATGATTTCGCTTAGCTTGAATTCATAAAAAACAGTATTTGTTTTTTAACGGTTTTAAATTTATATCCCAAATATCAAAATTGTTTAAAATTGAAAATGATCAGGAAATGTTCTTTACAATTTCATGATTCAAGAATACATAAGACTATGAAATATTATACAATCTATAAAAAGTTACTGTCTATCGGACGGGGTACCGATGTCGATTAGGCGTAGATACGGCACTGACGCGCCGTGACAGGCGAACGATGGCTGCATGGCGGCAAAGTCCGCGCACACGTTCCCGACGAACATTTTCAAATTAAAAACCGTTCCGACACTTTTCCTAGACGGTTTCTTCTTCAGAAATGTCTACAGAATCCGACACTGTATAGCGAATTCGTGTAGGATAAAAAGTTTTTTTTGTAAAATTGCAAAAGTTGTGCGTAGAAAGTATGCGTATCGCCCCTTTTTTTAAATTTTGATGATTATTTACAACCGTTTACAATAACACAATTTAATATGTGTATATACTAAGCTATTCAGGGCACTCCCCTCTATCTTGTAAGACCTTGTTCTAGCATTTTTGGTTTTCACGTAGTACCTCATATTTTACCAAAATCACGCTTTTTTTACAAAAATGGGTATTTTTCAAAAACTGAGGGGGATGGAACAATTCTGCTTGCGGATTCGTATTTAGGGTGAGAAACCCCACCAGGATCACCCAGTGGTTTTTACAGATCAAAATTCGTGTTGAACAGTGTAATTACAGCCACGGTACAAAAATATATTTTAGGATTGTTTGAAACAGTTCCTTACGTTGTTTTAGTATACTTATATTTTCAATTTGCAGACATTAAAAGTACGTTTTTACGTGACAGTATATTGTGGCTTTTGGTACATTGACTTTAAATGTCATGACTTTCAGTATCGTAAAAACTAAAAGTCGCAATGTTATAACATTGAATTCAATACCACGAATTTTCACTGTCACCGTGTCATGACAACAAAAATCATGACTTTTTGTGTCACGTGAAAACGTATCTTAAAGCTTCACAGAAAAGTTATAAGAATATAGTAGAACCTCGATTATGTGAATCAAAATTACTCCGACTAAAACTTGAATTATGATTTAATAATAATGTAGTAATTATTATCATTTTATGTTACAAATATCGATTCGGATAATAGGGGTTCTATTGTACAGTGTAACTAAGATTTCATTTAATAATAAATTGTCAAAGTATGCTGATGGTTCTAATAATAATTCGAGCACCCACCATATATTTAATTCTAACGTGCAATTTATTTGTGGTTTCAGTCGGTCGAGGCAATTTCTCGGTGATCAGTTGTAAATCAAGTAGAGTTAGCAAGGTAGTATACATATTGAAAATCTATGTTACACTAATCCATGATTAAGGTGTTCGTTCTTTTCTTGATTAAAAAATTCATGGATTCCCATTGACATTTCTTTACACACAAGTATAAGTGAAACGGTATGCAATAGAATGGTAGCTCGTTCGATTCAGTTTCTACTTTGCTTTTAATTGAAAGAATACAACGAATTGAATGTTGTCAAATTCACGAAGATGCAACGAGCAAAAGAAAATTTGGCGTTTTGTACTTTTTAACAAATGAAGTTGTCCTTTGCTTTTTCTATCATCTAATTTGAAGTGTCGAATTTCATAAAAACCAGTGAAGAAATATAAATTATGTGTCTCTTGGTAAATAAAATTACTTTATTCGTGGATTATTGTTAATACTAACATTAAATATTTTTCTGCTGCTTCTAATTATTATTTTACTTTAAGAAATCACAAATCGGAGGTTTCTTAAGTCCCGATCAAACCGATGCCTGTGAAGCAGAACCCGATCGACAAGGTCAATGGCTACGACGTCGAAGATTGGATGGTGCATTAAATCGAGTACCAAGAGATTTCTATCCTCGAGTGTGGCAAGTACTTGAACGGGTAAATTGCAATCTGCAGTAATCTTTATACGTACGTGCGTATGTTATACAGGGTATTTTCTAAATCGTGGTATAACTGGTCTGAAACTGATTTTACATGCAGAAATAAATCAAGAAAACAACATTTTGTCATTTAAAGCTTCATTTTGTATAAAAAATAAGTTTAACAATCTGTATTCATGTTAAAAAAAAATTGTTTATCCCCTTTTACCATGCAATTTTATGGGGTAGATGCACCAGTAAATAAACACGAATGGATACCAATGAATGAACATTATACATAAAAACAAATAAAATAAGTACATAACTTAATATTGAATTTTCTCAATTCTTTATTTCATGTTTGAGCCATTTTTGTGCTATATGCTGTTTAATAACTAACTTATTTTATTTATTTTTGGGTATAATGTTCTTTCACTGGTGATGTTTTCATTTAGACTCTATCAACATTTTTTTGAGTCTTCAATACATTAGAAAATAACGAAGTATTCACAGTTTAGGTGGATATTCTGTATTTTTCCTTTAATTAATCCTTCCATTAATCTATTATTATCTATAGACTGCGGATTTTATGTATTTATGGCAATTCTCAATATTATAAAAATCTTTGGGGTTGTTGACAGTCGCCAAAATATGCAGAGTATTAAAAATATAATTCAATTTACAATATTTAAAAAAAGAAGACATTGTTATTCAAGTTGCAATTCCTATATGCGTTCCTAAACATTTTATTTTGCATAGAAGTCCGCAGTTTAATTATCTACAGTACAAAATTTGAGTTTGTAGCAGAAGATTGAGCAGCATATTTTATTCGAGAAGTAAACAGCTTTCTACATAAGCGACAGTGGTTGGTCAAATTATTAGAGCAACTTGTAGGTAGACATCGATAATTTAATTTTCGAAGGCCTAATTTCTCTGAATCGTTATTATCCTCTTCTGAAGTTCTGATTTTGGCAAATTGAAAACCTACATTGGAGAATAGTGTAAGGAACATTTGTAGACAATTGAAAAACACATACTTTTAGCTGTGGATCTAATAACTTAATCACCCATTGTATGAGTGCTGAATGAGTCATGGCAAAACCATAAGTCGATTATTTAAATTTTACATTACTGGATTTAAAGAAAAAATCCTTGGATTTTTTTACGATATTCCAATAAAGTTAAAATACACTCCACGTATAACAATATTGATAAAAATTAAAAGCAAGCGTTTTGCAGTTTCAAGATTCAGAAAATACTTGCTGAAACATATTCCTGCACGCAGAATCTCCACCTGGCCGCTTGTAACACGATTTCGAGAATACCTTGTATATTCTCACGACGTTTTGCTGCATTAAAATATTTTACATTTACAGTGCCAGGGTTTGGCAATAGAAGGTAGAGTTTTGCCTCAAAACCTTACGCAAGAAATGACTCCTGGCGAGTTAAAGTTTGCTTTAGCAGTAGAAACGGTTTTGAACACTATACCGCAACCAGAATATCGTCAATTAGTGGTGGAAGCTTTGATGGTATTAACGTTAGTAACTGAATACAATGTGGTTGTTTCTCTGGGCGGACTTATCACCGTAGAGCAATTAGTTCACAAAGCTAATGCTATATTTTTGGATGATCAGGTATGTATAATAGAATTTGATGATCGATACTAAAATTTTACGTAAATTGTACAACGTAAATATTATATTAAATATATTCTATATAATTAGATGAAAATTGAGGGCGATGCTACTCTGTGCTGTGCCAAACCTAAAGTGCATCGCGAAACCACTGCGATGGGAAATCTTCTTTGCGGTGGAGCAGCGTACGTGTGTCAACATTTTTATGACAGCGCGCCAAGTGGAAGCTTCGGAACAATGACGTACATTACAAGAGCTATAGCTTCGTCGCTGGATTGTTTGCCAAAGGATGGCGATTTGGAGTGTTCAATATCATAATTATTTATTTTTCTAGAAACAAGTTTTTAGCTGCCTAGAAGAATTTTCTGTTATATTATTACCAGATAGTAATAACTAGACTGAGGATTTTATGCATTCGTGGTAATATTAATAAGATAAAATGTACCTTTTCTCAGGAACTACAAGAAATATTTTTAAAAACATTGTTTCGTTCAAATCCCTCATTTTATTTTGCGCCTTCGAACACGGGAGTTTTTCCAAATATACTTTGAAAAATTATTCAGCTGTAAGTGCAATTTTTTTATACATCTTTTGATGACCAAACTTCGAAAATTAGTCAGAAATATAATTTAAACAATTTTTGAAAACTTTCGAGTATACAGTGAAATAAGAGAAATCAAACAACATTTTTGAAGATATCTCTTATAGTTACTGAGAATAGAGACTGTTAACTTTTGCCAAAATATGCAGCAAAAGAAAAATATAATCGAAGCTAAAATGCTCAGAAAATTAAAATACTATTATTCAATTTCCAATTCTTTATTTGTGTTTGTAAAAATTTCATTTCGCATAAAAATCCGCAGTCTAATAACTGTTTTAGTTTCGAGTGAACAAAAGTAGTGCAGATGTAAACTGTAATGGTTGACATCCTTTATTTATGGAATAACTCGATGAAGTCTCTATTTTTGTAAAGATATCAATTCAGAAATCGCGACACGATTAAATGAAATTTCGGATGAAATATACAGCTTGTAAAATATCACTTGACAATTGTATTGAAAATGATTATTTTCGACATTAAAGTTAAGGTTTTGTAACGTGTTGAATATAAGAAACGAAATCATTTTATATATCGTTTATTTGTCGTTCGGTTACAATTGTGATAAATTCATTTTATTGAGTTTTCGAACTCTTGGTAAAAGGAGAAAACACTTTGAGTTTCGATATCAAAGATGAATACCTGCGAAAAAATAATTGTATTTCGTTGTATATTTACGTAACTATAAATCAATTGCAATGTAATATAAAACATCCTTGTATATTTATTAAGATTGTTACGAAAGAAAAAATGAATCACAGTAGTCCACTGTATTTACATACCCGTCTTCAACTTTTTCTTCTACATTATTCTCCTTCAGGTTTGCAATTAACTCGGATCTGTATTGAATTTTCAAAGGTTCCACTTTTTTGTTCTTTTCTACTTCTTTCAAATATTTGTGACAGGCCTCTCTGTATGTTAAACCGTACCATTCAATTTCTTCTCTTGTGTACTAGGAATAAATTAACAATTATTTAATTGTTGCTCATATGCAGAAACACAAAGAATAAATAGACTTACTGGTGTTAAATATTCTTTGTATTTGTCATAAATTTCTTCTCTTTTGGCAGGATCGTTTGGATACAAAGTTTTATCAGCCAATGATACAAGTATTTCTCGTTTTATTTTCAATGCGAGTTGAGACATCAAATCACAGGCTGGAGACTTTAGTTAAAATGTTTAAAGCTTAAATATTCAATTCGATATTTACGGTGACTAATTTATTTATCCCCTTGATGAATCTCGAGGGATATTAAACAGGCCATTTGAATAATTTCGTTGCTAGTGGTGATCGAAAAAAATATCGAAATATAGAAATATAAAATTTAGAAATGTAAAAACATAGAAAAAATATTTTATAGGACGAAACTTTCTTAGTTTCAAAGGTAGCATAATTTTTCTGTACATGAATGTGTGAAGAATACGTTTTTTTTTTTAATGGAATGATTCATTTTTCTGTGCTTCAGCACATTTTTTTCTATTACCAAAAGCAGCAAAGTCATTCAGTTAGTTTTAATGCTCGTACCTTTAATAAATAATGATCGAACCCATAATGTTTATGAATTAAGCTAATAGTTCTATCGGTAATGACGACACGCAGGTACGTATCTAAAACTTCACTGTAGACTACAGACTTTTTAAGAGAGGGAAACCAGAAATGTGGATATCTACGAATACGAAAATGCTTCTTCCGGAAGCCTTGTATCACTGCTTCACCACCCCATATACCTTGATGAAATTCTTTGGGATACAACAGTGGAATCGGTGTATCCTGAACTGGACGCCTGTATTAATAACTGCATTATCTTGTGTTAAAACTATTGTATAAAACGTAAAGAAAGAACTACAGTATTCCACGGATAATTGCTCGTTTTTAACCACGCGTAAATGCTCCATGCCGTATGATTCTACTAGCGGACGGCACGGTCGAGAGCTCGACCTTTGGGTAACAATAAGGTCGTAAAAAGAACAACAGCATCAGTCCCGAAAAATTTAGAAGCATTATAGATCGCACTTTTCATCGGATTTTGATACGAGTACTAGCAATGGATTCCTTGTACTTTTTCGATAAGAATAGCACCAAACACGATGAAATTCGGATTATTTATACCGTAGATACGTGGAGAAACGAGTTTCACAGTTTAAGCTGGATTCGTTAAAAATAATCCGATTTGTATGGTATTTGATATAATTTTTATTGGAAAAACGTAAGGAATCCATTGCCGTTATTCTCGCAATGATATGTTACGAAATAAGAGTAAGTTCATATTTTATGGCAGTCCTAAACCGTGAGTCGAAAGGCCCCAACCGCTCGCGTAGCTCAGCGTCGAGGAGCATCGGACCTGCCGAGGCTCTCCAAGGAAACGAGCATTTAGGTGTGAAAAATTAACGTACGAAATGCTAAAAATATAATATATTTATTTAAATTGCGAAAAAACGATAGCAGTAGCGAACTCACGTTTTTCCAATCAAAATGACACCAAATACTCTATAGTTTGGACTATTTTTAGTTAATCTCAGCAAGGCATTTCTCGTGGGCAATAAGGTGAGGCTTTTCTGGCGAGCAACTGACAATAAGTAAATTTTTCGCACTTAAATGCTCGCACCCTTGGAGACTCTCGGCATGTCCGATGCGCCTCGGCGCTGTGCCACGCGAGCGTTTGGGGTCCTTCGGCTCACGGTTTATGACTGCCATAAAATATGAACTTACTCTTATTTTGTAACATATCATTGTGAGAATAGCGCCAATGGATTGCTTGCGTTTTTCCAATTAAAATGATACCAAATATCATAAAAATCGGACTATTTTTAACGAATCCAGCTTAAAACTGTGTAAATCGTTTCTCCACGTATCTACGGTATAAATAATCCGGATTTCATCGTGCTTGGTGCCATTTTAATCGAAAAAAGTATAAGGAATTGATTGATAGTACTTTCATCGAAATCCGATGAGTTGCATCCGATTTTTTGCAATCGTTTTTCTATTGACCATTTTTCCTAGTGTCTTCCTGTTCTCGAACATTAGGGTCCCATGCCCAGGTCAAGGGACTGCATACGAAATTAGTGTCTAGCCACGTATAATTGCTCCCTGGCAGAACATTTGAGGGAGCAATTATTAGTGGAGTAATGTATTATAGAATCACCAACACCATTTGTTACTTACACCACTTCTGTTGCTTTGTCCATTATATATTTGCCTTCCTGTTTTATGTAATGAACAGCTGCTGGTTTCTGGAGTTTCCACTCTTTCCAGAATTTTTTATATTCTTCTGGCAATACTGCTCCAACTCCTTTTGTCCATCGTGTTATTCTTGGTATGTAATACAGACGCTGGAATTTTAACTTCTTGTAAGTTTTCCTTACACTGCTATTTATTAACATAGATAAATGAAAGGATAATTGTCTAGAATTTATTGTAATCGTACAGTATTGCCGGAAGTTATCTAAGTTTTATTATCAATATTTGAAAGAATGATTGCAATAGCGTTCTCCAATGGTAACTTGGTAACCAGAATCGCACAGAGGCAACAAAAATCTTGCTAATACTACGCTAGAACTGAAAATACGTGCAACGCTGATTAATTCAACCTGTATTTTTTCGAAATACCAAATTACCATCGATGAACGAAAGGTTTGTGGCTAGATTTATTCCCAGAGAAAGAAGTTTAAGCAATTCTTCAATTTCTATTATAATTTCGTAATGCTTTATTGATTAGCGTACGTATAACACTTTTTTCTTCTTTTCGTGCATAAAATACGCTGACATTTGTTCGGGAAAATCTCAAACACCCTGTATATTTTTCTCGGAAATGAAACGAGGGCCGATTTCTTTCATTGTAAAATCCATACATGGAAATAAATAATACAGCAGATTGAAAGAAATCGGTGAAGAGGACCGTATTCTAAACAATTAGATGAAAGTTTTTAATTCTATCATTTAGCAAATACATTGTAAACGCATTATTTATTTTGTGTCTAGTTGTAGGTTAAATTTAGTAAAAAATTATCTTTGAATATAATTGAATGTATGATATTACCTGCGTAACTTGATTCGCTGACATGTTTTATGAGTTTTAAACTGTTAATAAAATTCACGTAAAATAATGCTATTTACATATATGAAACTTAAACAATCAATCAACCATAGATCACAGATGATCATAGGGCGATATTCACATGATTCACATCAGGCCCTCCAATCGAGCCGTATTTAGTGTTGCGGCCGTTCTGAATTCCGAATTAACTAGGCGATGGGTTGGTGCTCGTGGAGCGCTAACCGCTCTGCTCGTGAGGGATTTGTGCGGGTTTTTCAAATAAAGATTGAAAAAATTTTAAAGTTCAACCAAAGTTTTATTTTTGAATTCGCAAGAAACAAGTTAACTAAGCGCAAGTAAAATCGATTCTGATCTCCGAACAAGATTTTCCTCCTAACGTCGAGGAAATCTCCGCCGCGGAAAAACGTCCGCCCCCAAAATCCACCTCTCTGGACCCATGGGCCCAATCATGAGCGATATCATCCCTAGCGGTGGATGATTCTCCCTACTCCTACACTCCACCCCCGAGTCGCTGGAGGTGGAAGCTATCCGCCATAGTTTCAGCGTAACGGAAAAGTCGCACGTGGGAAAAGAGAAAGCGCGCGTATGGGCCCCAGACGAGCGGACAACCCTTATGAAAATTTATGGCCCTCTCGAAAGAAGAATAACCTGTTAAGCAGGTGGAAGAATTATGGTGGAATTAATGTATAATTAATTGTACATGTATAATCTAAAAATGTATATTAGTGTATATTATAGAAACGTTATTTAATAAATCTATTAAAGAAATCAACAAGTTTAATAAGAATTTTCCTTTTATTCTCTAATATATGTACATACATATGAAATAGACGAACAATTCATGTAAGTATATTTTTAGTTATCAAGTTTTATACTTATGAATGAAATAAGAAATTATGTTTATTTAAAATCAATTAATGAAATTCAAATTTATTTTAACCATGCAGAGTAAGGACAACGTGGCCACGTAGGGAGCTACATTATACATAAACGTAGGTGTGTCCCTACGTCCCTACTTGATAACTGTAAAAATATACTTACATGAATTGTTCGTCTATTTCATATGTATGTATTATACATACATACATATATTAGAGAATAAAAGGAAAATTCTTATTAAACTTGTTGATTTCTTTAATAGATTTATTAAATAACCTTTCTATAATATACACTAATATACATTTTTAGATTATACATGTACAATTAATTATACATTAATTCCACCATAATTCTTCCACCTGCGCTTAACGGAGACGATCGACATTCGGTTAAAATCCTGCATGTATTGTTAATTTTGTGAAATCGCATTAAATCTTTTAAGAAAATACTTTTAATACGTTAAACAGTAAGAAAATACAAAAAATTCGATTACCTTACACTGTCATATTATCAAAGAGGAGATATAATAAGAGGCGACACTCCGGGCGGCGCCTTTGAAGTCCTTCATTTACCCTGTCCCTTTAAATTGGCTGTGGTGCAAGGCGGGCTATTTGAATCAATTGAAAGTATAATCTCTTTTTTTCTACATACTTTTTAAATCTTATTTAGCGCATTTTTAAATATGTATTTCTAAGCGTAAACATGTTAATATTAGTTGATAAATGCATAAATAATACATTACAAGCATGTTAAAAATGTATTATATAATACAAATATACAAAAATACACAGTATGAATAAATTAACACAACATTTATTAGAAATAAATTACGATACATTTATAACACATTAAGTACAAAAATATGTTGTGAATGTATGATATATGTACACTATAAATAAATTACAAAAATATGTTAAATCTAAATTATAAACGTATTTAATAAAGGAATTGCGTCATAGGAATAATATAATTATAATAAATAATTGCATTAATAAGTATAAAAACATTGAAATCTAACGATAACATTGATCGATGTTACTTATAAAGGTGTTAGAAGACGAAAATCGCAGCCATAATTTGCCCGATTTATTTGTTATGTAATTAATATAATTGCATTATACAGTATTTCGTAATGTAATTTGATTATTAATATCAAAATCATCGATTGTCCAGGTCTCACCACGAGGAGGTTGCTGCATATGGAGACCTACATAGAGAGATCGATGGAAACAAACTTCCATTTACCTCTCTTTACATGAATCTTGACAATATAAAATAAAAGCTTAAATTACATTACCTAAAAAGTAATAGGCTACGAAAATTTATTTTATTTATTAACATCTGTTTGTTACATTATTAACATACAAATAAGATTATTAAAGAACGATTTTAAAACTCGAATGTTTATATATGTTTGATCATGTAGTGATAGAAGTTTATTATACGAAGCTGAGATCTTTGGGTAGAAGGAAGAGAAGAGATGGAACGAATACAGACCAAATATATAATCAGAGCAGATATAATATCAATAATGCAGATCCTTTTTTTAATGGATGAGGCTCATATATCAAGATGAAAAATTTCAATATTCATATTTTGATCTGAAATCACAGCAGAAATTGAATCCTTTTGATACAGCAACAAATATATTATTAAATATATAAAGCATTAATACATATATAAACATATATTGTTAAATATGTCATATACCTGTTTAACTTCTAGTTGCATATTATGTAAAGCCTTGAAAGATTATCAAAGTAATAAGAAAATTAAATAAATTTAATGATACTACAATTTAGTCTTAATAAACAAAGTATATTTTAAAACTTAAATGATAAATATACCACCTAGAAAATGCTTTGGAACAGCGGTTGGTAACAACTTAGTCTTCGAAGGACCCATGTACATCCTGTTTTCAAAATGCTTACTGCATATGCGACGGGTTTTATAATGATGTAAGTAATTCAATGCTGAAAGGTCCTCTCTGCCGCAAGCTTGAAGCTACATCTTACATCTAAAAGTATTAGAAATATATTATTTTATCATTTTCATGAATAAATCATGTAATATTAAATATATTAAGTTCTACAAAGATTATACTGGGAATAACAAGTATATGTTTCAACGTTTTAATAGAGGAGTTCAAATGAAACAAAATGTCAAATAATAGTGTCCGATCTGCTTCTATTTTACAGTAAGAATGCTTTAAAGTTAACATGTCTATGCACAAAATTAATAGTTGAAGAATTTTGGAATGTTGCATATACATTGGGGAGCGCCAATAGAATAAAAAAGTCTTCATATAGCCTATATGGCCTATAAGGCTGCCGGCAGTTAGCTGATTAGGATCTGTTATATAGTAAGGTCAAAACTTCCAACCTGTAGTAATGTGACTTGTTCACTGTAGTCGCAGATGCACTGTCTATTAGATTCTTAAGGGCCTTCCGAAACACTTAATACTTTCTCGAACAGAGTTAGTCCTCGTTTAAAAATCATATTGCTAACTTTAAGACATTATTACTGCAGGTTAGATGTTGTATTACACAAAATTTTTTGTTCCTTATGAGCTCTCCTACCACTCCTTCAAATACTGAAGCGCATACATACTTGTTATACCCTGTATATTACAATACTTACAAATTCTCACCCTTAGGAAATCTAAAAAAATGAGTTCCTTCTTTTCTATTATAGGCATTCTTACAACCCTTGTAAGAACATGATTGTCCATTCCACTTTTTGGAACTCATTGGAATTAAAAGCCCTGAAATAAAACGCTGTAAAAAAATAAAAAAAGAAAAAGAAGCATGTATTCTCTGATGATCCTCTGCTTCTAGAATTAATATGTAGAAAATACATTTGAAATATTCCATAGTTTCCATTTTCTTAAAAAATAAATAAATTAACATAACAATATTAAAAGTGAGATTCCATAAATGGAGAATATATTTAGAAAGTTTAGAAGTATAGAAAATACATGGCGTTTGAATATTTCAACTTTACCGAAATTTGCCGATCATTGCCATTGCCGAACGGCCCTTTAAATTGGCTGTGCACTTTCATCTCTTTCTAAATCCGGAGTGTCGCCTCTTATTATATCTACTCTTTGATATTATTGTAACCCCTTAACACGCGTCCTTTACACGATAAATAATGTAATAAGGCGGCCTCAAGTCGACTCGGACGTTGACTTGAAAATGTAACCTCACTTCTAATGAATAAGATCTCGTTTTGCTCGAATAGGCATGGCTTATTTGACTATGAATACATGCGTTCTTAAGCTGACCTCAAGTACTGACTATGAATCTAGATTCAAATAAGATTTCTTTACAAAGTAAATGCTTGAGTCGATGCTCAAGCAAATGCTTATTTCGCGACTATGAATCTAGCCGCGGACTTGAGCAAATGCTTGAGGCGACCTTAGGAATAAGCAACGACTATGAATCCCGCCCATACAGATGAGAATCGTAACATTAGCAATAAGCGCGAATTAGTTCGCCCGCCCCACCAGTTGTGCGCTGCTGTCGCTCCACGTACCATACATATGTATAACTATTATCGGTGAGATGCACGCACATACAAAGAGTAGATATTTCTCTTTGCACACATGGTCCTATATCCGTGTGATACCGTATATATACTTACTCTAAAATTGATTTCAATGATAAAAATAATAAAGGTGAAAAATAGAGACAGTATTTATAATTTTCTTATTACTTTGATAATCTTTCAAGGATTTACATAATATGCAACTAGAAATTATTATAAACAGGTATATATGACATATTTAGCAATATATGTTTATATATGTATTAAATGCTTTATATATTTAATAATATATTTGTTGCTGTATCAAAAGGATTCAATTTCTGCTGTGATTTCAGATCAAAATATGAATATTGAAATTTTTCATCTTGATATATGAGCCTCATCCATTAAAAAAAGGATCTGCATTATTGATATTATATCTGCTCTGATTATATATTTGGTCTGTATTCGTTCCATCTCTTCTCTTCCTTCTACCCAAAGATCTCAGCTTCGTATAATAAACTTCTATCACTACATGATCAAACATATATAAACATTCGAGTTTTAAAATCGTTCTTTAATAATCTTATTTGTATGTTAATAATGTAACAAACAGATGTTAATAAATAAAATAAATTTTCGTAGCCTATTACTTTTTAGGTAATGTAATTTAAGCTTTTATTTTATATTGTCAAGATTCATGTAAAGAGAGGTAAATGGAAGTTTGTTTCCATCGATCTCTCTATGTAGGTCTCCATATGCAGCAACCTCCTCGTGGTGAGACCTGGACAATCGATGATTTTGATATTAATAATCAAATTACATTACGAAATACTGTATAATGCAATTATATTAATTACATAACAAATAAATCGGGCAAATTATGGCTGCGATTTTCGTCTTCTAACACCTTTATAAGTAACATCGATCAATGTTATCGTTAGATTTCAATGTTTTTATACTTATTAATGCAATTATTTATTATAATTATATTATTCCTATGACGCAATTCCTTTATTAAATACGTTTATAATTTAGATTTAACATATTTTTGTAATTTATTTATAGTGTACATATATCATACATTCACAACATATTTTTGTACTTAATGTGTTATAAATGTATCGTAATTTATTTCTAATAAATGTTGTGTTAATTTATTCATACTGTGTATTTTTGTATATTTGTATTATATAATACATTTTTAACATGCTTGTAATGTATTATTTATGCATTTATCAACTAATATTAACATGTTTACGCTTAGAAATACATATTTAAAAATGCGCTAAATAAGATTTAAAAAGTATGTAGAAAAAAAGAGATTATACTTTCAATTGATTCAAATAGCCCGCCTTGCACCACAGCCAATTTAAAGGGACAGGGTAAATGAAGGACTTCAAAGGCGCCGCCCGGAGTGTCGCCTCTTATTATATCTCCTCTTCTTTGCTAATGCTACGCATATGTAGTTGTAGCGGTTGTAGCCCGCGCCGAAATTCGTACGCTATACTCGCTCTCTGATTGGTCGGTGGTTTTTGTTAATAACTCGCCCCACCTAACATTTTCGATAAGGAAAAAGTTGTTTATAATCGCCTCAGGAATTACCTCTTTCAAGAAATTACAACATTTTTGTTACACCCTGTATATATACCATACAACTCTGTTTTTCATACAAATGCAAATAAATCAGATACGTCACCGATATGAAATCTGCAGATATGTTTGGCTTTAAAATTATTTTGCAATTTTATTTCATTTTACAAATAACAATACTAACCAAATTTCAAATAAAATAACGAATTTTATATATACATCGCAGTGATGCAATTTATTGCTCAAATAAAATCATCTAAATAAATTAAAGTAACATAATAAAGAACAAAAAATTTCAAATAAAATAACGGACAGATATAATTTATCTTTCAAATACACATTGTCGTTGCTCAAATAAAATCGTCTAAAATAAAGTAAGAGAGCAAATAAAAAAGAAATAAAAATTAAGATACAAAAGAATAAAGTTACAAATCAGTTTTACATGCGCAATTAAATATATGTTTCTACTCTACTTCCGCTATTTCCTCACAAAATATTTGGCGGGATAGTATAGTATAATATCCGATCGGCGCTGGACGCTGGATCACGCTGGATTTGCGGGTGCTAACGTCCTTTGTTTGTCATTTCTCCTGTTTAATTTATTATTTATTATTAACGCATAGGAAGATTTTAATCACTCGACAAAAATGACAGACGAAAATAACGTTATACCTGTTGATAGCAAATTAATCGAAGGTAAACATTAAGTACATAAAAAATCATCAAATAAACTTCAACCAGAATCTAACGAAAATTTTCCTAAAATATTCTTTAGTTTCCCAGAATATTAATATAATTGCAATATTAATATAATAATCGTTTAATTCTATTCTACTTCATTTTTCATATTAACCTTCCATAATTTCATGTTATTAAAGAATTGTTGCCGGAAACAATTCGATACTTCGTGCACATGTTTTTAAATGCCTTCGTTTTTTTGTGATTCCAGCATTTATAAACAGAAATTTTCTCACATCGATTTTTATTGTTTCAGTTTTAATACAATAAAATTAATTTATTTAAATTACCTTCGTAATTTTGACGTGATTTATTTCTTCCTCAATATTTTTTTTCTTTCAATCGTTTAATCGTTTGTTTTTGTTATATTATATAGATGACAAGGAAAATAATAACGGAAATAGTAAACATACGAAGGAAGAAGTAATACAAGAAAAGAAAAGAAAAAGGGAAGAAACTATGAAAGCCAAGCGATTGATGGAAGAAGAATACAATCATCAATTACAAGATCAACAATACAAGCGATTAATGCATCTGTTAAATAGAAGCAAGTTTTACGCTTCATATATTGTTAACAAAATAAATGACGGTACAGAGAATCAAGATAAGAACAAGCCGAGTACGAAGAAAAGCAATGTAACGAATGAAAATCCACCTACGCAAGCAAAACGAAAAATCGGAGATCTACGGCAGTTCATATCTGTAGATGTGAGTATTCTTAGATTTTCTTTATATTCAGATTTGTTTACGGTGCATTTTGTTTTATAATCTCGTTACTTAATTATTAATGTTTCACAGGTACAAAAGAAACTTCATGTGCGGGATACAAAGAAAACTAACTTGAGCGAAGAACAGATAGAGAGCGAATTAAATAAGAATTCCGATAATCGAAAGGAAGTTGATGATTTTGAGATTCCAAAGTATTTCAACGGAGTTTTACGGAACTACCAAAAGGAAGGTTTGCAGTGGCTAAAAGTCCTTTATGAAAACGGCATAAATGGAATCTTGGCCGATGAAATGGGCCTTGGAAAAACTATACAAGTCATAGCTTTGTTGTGTCATCTGATCGAGAAGCAGCAGGGCGGACCATTCTTAATAATCGCTCCTCTTTCGACAATACCAAATTGGATGATCGAGTTTGAAAGATTCGCTCCAACGTTGCCAGTTATCATCTTTCACGGTGATCTGAATACTAGATTACCTGCGCGAAGGAAAATCAAAGAAAAGCACAAAATAGCTGAAACGTCTTTCAGTACTTTTCCAGTTGTACTCACTACTTTCGAGATTCCGCTTATGGAGAATGCGTTCCTCAGGACACAGAAATGGAGGTACATAATCATTGACGAAGGGCATAGAATTAAAAACCACAAATGTGCGCTTGTCAAGTAAGTGTAAAGCATAAAACAAAAATAGAGTCAGTCGAAATCAACAACGCAGAAGCACTGGGCTTGAATGAAACTGTAAACTTTTATAAATGAAAGTTATTTCGTAAACTTTTAACTTTTAAAATTGTTTCTTTCCTGTTTTAAATAAACTTTTACATTAACACTTTAATTCTGTTAGAAAAGTTCAATTTGAACAGTTATTTTATATTTGATTAATAGAAGTTTTTTAACAATTTAAACTATTTTTACTCAGCATTATTTAAAGAATTAAAAACGGGTTAAACATAGATGAGTAAACAAGTGGTGATTTTTATGCAATTATTTTATTGTACATACTGTTACGTACTCTTATGTACATACAGGGTGCGCCAAAAGTATGGAAACGGTCAAATATTTCGAAAACGAAACATTTTTGAGAAAAATGTTTCAAAGCAATGTTTTAGGGTTTCAAAAATGCCATTGAACGGTCGTATCCGTTTAACCTTCAGAGGAACGGTCAAGGTCATGTCAAGGTCAACATGATTTTTTTAAATGGAACACCCCATTTTCGATCATGCAGTGTTGAAGCTGACGATGAGACCTTTTCAAAACACCAGCCACTGACCTATTTCTATTGAGAATTGCCTGAGTTCTGAACGTTGAGGGTGAAGAAAGTCTACTGTAAGAAATAGTTTGAAAACGGTCAAATATTTTGAAAACGAAATATGTTTGAGAAAAATGTTTCAAAGCAATGTTTTAGGGTTTTAATAATTCTATTGAACGGTAGTATCCGTTTAACTTTCAGATGAGCAGTCAAGGTCACGTCAAGGTCAACATGATTTTTTTAATGGAATATCCCATATTTTATCATGCAATGTTAAAGCTGACGGTTAGACCCTTTCAATACACTGGCTGTTGACCTATTTCTAGAGTGCTGAGCTTTAAATGTATCGAGACCGTCAGGCTTAGTGTTAGTATTATCCAGGGTGCACTGTGCGAAGGTTGCTTGATTGAACTTTGCATTGGACTCCTCACGTATGGGTTTAGAAAGGGCGATTTTAGCATAAATACGCTTTGAATATGCTTCAATTCCTTAAATGTTCGAATCGTGCGAGAGTCGAGCAAAAAAAGAACAATCGAGAGTTTATTTCTTCATTCTCAACGCTCAGAACTTAAGGAATTATCAACAGAAATAGGTCATCAGCTAATGTTTTGAAAAGGTCTAATCGTCAGCTTTAACATTGTATGATCAAAAATAGGGTGTTCCATTTACAAAAACCATGTTGACCTTGACGTGACCTTGACCGTTCCTCTGAAGGTCAAATGGATACTACCGTTCAATAGAATTTTTAAAACCCTAAAACATTGGTTCAAAACATTTTTCTCAAACATGTTCCATTTTCGAAATATTTGACCGTTTCCATACTTTTGGCGCACCCTGTATACGTTCTGTGTTCACCATTTCGTTTTAGAAGTAATATATTTTGCAAAGTATTTTCATTGATATTAGTCCTAAGATCATTGAGAATCAATTTCACCCTGATTTGTGTGTCAGGAACAGTATGAAGTTTTAATGCTAGTTGACTTACAATTAGAAACGGATTTTTAAATCTCCGAACAATCCAATATTCTAGTATATTTATATCTAAATCAACTCTTTTTGGGTTGTACATTTCAATTTCACATAAAGCTGCTTGTAATTCGGATTTATCTTCATTTTTTGCATTAGATGAATTACTAGAAATATCAATTTCGTCTAGATATTTCGTCTAAATATTGTCATCATCATTATTATTACTACTAGTACTATTACATGATTCATCTATACATATCGAATTGCGAATCAGATGTGATGTTTCTCTCTCATGTTGAATATTTTGTGGTGTAGAAGTGGAAGCTAAGCGGTTAGATTCTCTTATTTGGGACAGAGAAAGCTTCTTAATTGTTAGTAGTTGAATACAAAGTTTTCTTAAATACATTTTTGCTCTATCAACTTTTTCAAAACTTCTCTTCAAAAGTTTTCTTAGACGAGGATCCAAAAATATTGATGATAGTAGCGTATCGTTTTCCATCAGCAATTGCTCACGATTTTCTAAGATTTCAGATAGTAGAACTGAGTAAGAAGATTGCATCGATTTTACATTTTTAGTTTCCACCAAATTTTTATAAAATCACCCAGAGGCAACTGAAGTTCTTGTACTTTTAAGGAAGCTTCTTTCACACGAGTTAACACTTTGATTACTTCTGATATGATTATCCAATACATAATTCCATAACTGTTTCATTTTAAAGTTTTAAACTGATTTATAACTGTTTTCTTAGAACAGGAAAGTTAAAAGTCAAAAAATAACTGTTACAACAAAATCAATTGAAAATTTTAACAGTTTCCTTCAAGCCCTGCTTTCGCAATCTAAATCTGTTCCTTAGAAAAATGACTTTTTTTTTAATCTAAACGATTCCTTCTTAATCCCAATTAATTATTTGATTTTCAGGGTTTTAAGAACTTTCACCTCGATGAACAGGCTTTTACTAACTGGCACGCCTTTGCAGAATAATCTAGCAGAGTTATGGTCGTTGCTGAACTTTCTGTTGCCGGAAATTTTCAACGATTTGGCCGTGTTCGAATCGTGGTTCGACGCGAAGGAGCTTCAGTACGATGAAGGGACGAAGAAATTTTTGGAATTAGAAAAAGAAAAACATGTATTGGCTTCGTTGCGCGAGATACTGCAGCCGTTTATGTTGCGGCGCGAAAAGACGGACGTTTGTCTCGATATCCCGCCGAAGAAAGAAGTGATCATCTACGCGCCGCTTTCAGATTTGCAGCATGATTTGTACATGGCTGTGATAAATCGCGAAATCGATAAATTAACGAAAGTCGAGTCGGAGAATTTGATTTTGGAAACGGAAAATGGAGAGAGACCAAAGAGGAAATGCTCTCTAAGGAGTACGGATTTAAGAGAAGACGGAACGTCGTCGAACAGCTTTCAGGAAAACAGCAACGACGGTTCCGATCACGGAACTTCGAAGTCTAGGACTAAAAAGGAATTATCGATTTGGAAGAAGTATACGAATATTAATGATGACAATCAGGAGTTTTTTATCCACGTTCAGATGCGAAATAGACGTGAGTTGATGCCTTTTGAAGAATCTAATGAGGAAATATTTTGAGTTAGGGTTGCGATATCAAGTAGATGTTGCTACTGTGAGAAATATTAGTTTCTATTATAATGATTTGTAGAATATTAGCTGCTAATTGCGTGTTGCAAAACGAGGAAATGGTCCTAAAGGATTTTCGATAATCGGTGAAATCGGAAACCGCGCCACACGTTGTAATGATCATTTGTTTCGTCATTGTGACAAACATAGAATCTTTTTGGGCTAAAAAGTACGAGATTCGGAGATTTCAGGGCGCAGAGTTAGAGATTTTTAGAGTTAAAAATGAAGGTTTTAAGATTTCGTGTTGGATATTTCAAGGTTCTGAGTAAATTTTAAGATATGAAATTACAGTTTTATAGATTTTCGGAGTTAAAAATGTACATTTGAAGGTTTCAAGTTTGAGATTTGGAAAGTTTAAGTTTTAGAGATTTTTGAAAGTTAAAATTACAAATTTCACGATTTAAAGTTGAAAATTTGAAAGCTTGAAGTTGAAAACTTCGCGGACTTCAAGATTTTTTAGCGTTAAAACTGAAAATTTGAAGATTTCAAATAAGAGATAAAAAAAAGTTTCAAGTTAAACAGTGAAAAAATTAAGATCAAGTTAATAACATAAAGTATAGTCACTTTTAAAATTTCTTCTTCTAGATTTACTGCGCTTCAACCTTCAACCTCCTACCACATTTTCCCGTATTGCATTGTATTTCAATTGTCCAACAATTTCTAAAAACTTCGAATTCTTTAATAATTCTTTTATTTAACACCGAATATTTTTCAGTTATTTCTACTGTTATATGAGCCATTAGCAGCTAATATTTTACAGATCATTCTGACGACATTCAACGTTTCTAACAATATTAAAATCTACTTGCGATTTCACTCAACGTTTCCCTATAAACTTTCTAAATTCGTTTTGACGACTTTTACTTTCTATTGTTTCAGTGGTGATGTTCAAGAAGATCCTGAATCACCCATATCTAGTCTACTGTCCGTTAGATCAATATGGATTTCCAAAGATAGATGAAAAATTAGTTCAATCGTCTGGTAAATTTTTGGCATTAGACGCGATGCTTCCAAAACTTAAAGCAGGGGGCCACAGAATTCTATTATTTTCTACGATGACAACGATACTGGATATGATAGAATATTACCTTCAGTTACGCAATTATAAGTGGGTTCGATTAGATGGTACGACTAAGCTTGAAGACAGAAAAGAAAATATTAATCAATTCGATGAGGATCCCAGCATCTTTATATTTCTTATATCCACCAGAGCTGGCGGCGTCGGATTGAATTTGGCTGCCGCTGACACTGTCATTATGTTCGACAGTGATTGGGTATTCGATTTGTTAATCTTTGCTCATTTTATTATTATAATTAGCCTGCGGATTTTTATGCATTCATAGCAATTTTAAATACATGAAAATGTATAAGAATGTGCGTATAGATAAAAATAGATAAAAAATTAAATTTTCTGTATCTTTTATAATATTTAAAAGACAGGAAAAATTTTTTAATTCAATTCTGTTTTCTTTTTATCTATGACAATTTCAAGTTACATAAACATCCGCAGTTTAATTATGATCGTTTAATATACCAGTTTATGAATAGATAAAACGTTAAACAACCCATGTTTATGTAATATTTTTTTCTTGTTTTGTCTTGACAAAGTTTAGCTATTAAATACTATTTATATGAACTATTTTTACTCTTTGCAAGAATTTTTCCGTAATGTTGATATACAGCGTGTCCGCCGAAATCCTGGACAGTCGATTATTTCCTAATCTATTAAAGATACGAAAAAAATCTTTACATGAAATTGAAAGGCCAAAGGGGGCAGATTTATTGGCTGTAACCATTTTTTTTATCATTATTGTTTACAGAGATATGAAGGTCAAGTTCGGTTTTTTAAACGGGATTATATATTTTTTGCCTCATCAATTGATGGTGCGTTTCAAGACGAATTCAATTGATCGGACAAAAAATATATAATCCCATTTGAAAAACCGAACTTGACCTTCATATCTCTGTAAACAATAATGATAAAAAAAAAATTGTTACAGCCAATAAATCTGCCCCCTTTTGCCATTCCATTTCATGTAAAGATTTTTTTCGTATCTTTAATAGATTAGAAAATAATCGACTGTCCAGGATTTCGGCGGACACACTGTACATATTATAAAAAGTTGTTAATTTATGTTGATATATTTGCAGAATCCTCAAGCGGACATTCAAGCTATGGCACGATGCCACAGAATAGGTCAAACTCGTCCAGTAGTAATATACATATTATGTACCAAAGGAACTATTGATGAAGTGATTATAAATCGCGCAGATACAAAACGTATTTTAGAGAAAATGGTTATTTCTAAGAACGTCAAGTCGCTCAACGTAAACAACAAGCAGACGTTGATAGAATTACAAAAATTATTAGGATCGAAACCGTGTAAAATAACTTCTGGAAACGAAGGTAAATGGTGTAATAAATTTACATAATAAAATACTTTTCGTTACATACTCACGATTTTGCTTTTGACTGCAGTATTTACAATGGAGCAAATCGACGAGCTGCTGGATAGAAGTGATTTGTACGCGAAGACAAAGTCATGTTAGACATCGTATATTTTCGTGAGTCGGAAAGAAAACAAAAGTATTTTTTTTAAATGTTTAAGTTATTAATAATATTTATTTTTGTACTAGTTATTAAGTTGAACTTTATGATGAAATATAAACTGTTTATTAGTAAGTATTTACATTTCGTATGTGTTCAAAGAAAGTAACGGATAAGCATTTTTATTTTTTCACTTTTGCAGAAATATTTATTTGAATATTACTGTGCCATTCAATTCGCTGTATAGCAACTGTAATTCGGTAGTAAACATCTTTATTTATTCGATTTTATGCGCAACACATATTTACCCATTACACTTTTATTTTTATAAAACGGATTCAATTGGTCGTGAAATTCTGCTTCTAACTTAGTATAAGTTCCTCCACCTTTAAATTTTGATTACGATTATTATTATGTATGTTAATATAACAAGTAATAATGTAAATACATAAACAATACCGTTTAGTTGATTCGTCTTTCGGTTATGTTTGTTCAAAGACTTAACCGATAAAGAATAATCTCCGGATATTCTTTTCGTCAATAACATCATCATTTGTAAAACTGTCTTTTCCTCGAAATCTCTTTGGTTATCCTGATTATGTCTAATGTTTAAATCGTCGCTCCAAGATCGACAGTTAGTTCTAAATTAAACAGAGTTTCATGTTAATTGCAAAGATTTTGTTTAAGAGGTACGAATTGATAACAAAAAATGTTTTAAACAATGTATACCTCCATGTAATTTGTTTTTTCAGCTTTTTTTCTATTCCTAATGCAAATGGCGCACTAAAATCCTCATTAAAATATGAATCTTCATCGATGCTGCTTTCTCCGAAAGACGTTGCAGAATCCTCATCCTCAATTTCTGTGACCGAAGATACAACCGATGCAGTATCGGTTGCAACAGAATTTTGATGAGTCTTCTGCAACGATTTTCGAGTTTCCGGTATTTGAAACGGTCGCCGCAATCCTGGCCCACACCATATTTTTCCTGAAGAGTTAAGAGAGTATTTTAGTGAGTCTTTTTTTTTTAAAACCTTCTTTCGGTATTTCTTATGAAGAACCCACAAAAATGATTGCTATTTTTTCCATATACAGGGTGTAACAAAAATGTTGCAATTCCTTGAAAGGGATAATTCCTGAGGTGATTTTGAACAACTTTTTCCATAGCGAAAATGTTGAGTAGGGTTTTGTTAACGAGTTATTAATGAAAAACACTAACCAATAGAAGCGCGAATACAGTGGATGAATTTCAACGCGGGCTCCAGCTGTGAGTAGTATTGGTCCGTGATCGTCCGCGTCATCATTAATCCACTGTACTCGCTTTCCTATTGGTCGGTGTTTTTCGTTAATAACTCGTTAACAAAGCCCCACCTAACATTTTCGCTAAGGAAAAAGTTGTTTAAAATCACCCTAGGAATCACCTCTTTCAAGGAACTGCAACATTTTTGTTACACCCTGTATATAGTGACTCACAAATCTGTTCACATGTATCGCAAATATTAATTGACTGAAATCCGCAGTATTATATTTTTTCTTTGACTTTGTGTTCTAATTTCCATATTTAATTGTTTTTCGCTTTCCATGGCTTTAATTATGCGAAGATAATTGTCTTTCTCTTGAAATTTAAATAGATTTAAGCATATCCTTCGCGAATAGATTTGTGAGCCACTGTATGAGCACTAATATAGTGCATAGTACGTTAAACTGTAAATAGATTAATTTACCTAAAAGTCCAAACTTTGGTCGTTGCGATGCCAATTCTATACCATCCCACCACATCGTATCTTTGCATATTAATTTTCCTGGCTGAAGAGGAACATCGCCAGTCACTAATCTAGTAACTCTTTCGGGAAAAAATAATTGAGGCGGTTTCAACGCGATTATATCTCTATGTACTGTAAAAATATTTAATATACTTATATCCTTTTCGGCTCTGATATCTGGAACATGTTCCTATGTAAAACAGTATTTGTGTGTAATCAACGTATTTCAATTTATCAAACATGAAAGATTTTTTTTTTTATTTCTAATGCTTTACGAGAAGCAGAAAATTTGAAGAGTGAATGTTGAAGATTTGAGGGTTTCAAGTTGAAGATTCGCAGATTTCAGAGTTGGAGATTTGGAAATTTCAAGTCTTAAAGATTTTTGGAGTTGAAATCAACATTTTTCATTCATGAAACATGAAAAGTTTTCTTCATTTCTAAGACGTTACATAGAGAAGAAAATTCGAAGCGTGAATGTTGAAGATTTAAAAGTTTCAAGCTGAAGATTTACAGATTTGGAAATTTCAAGTCTTAAAGATTTTTGGAGTAGAAATCAACATCTTTTATTTATCAAACATGAAAGATTTTATTTATTTCTAATGCTTAGCACGAAGTGAAAAATTTGAATCATGAATATTGAAGATTTAAAGGTTTCAAGTTGCAGCTGCAGATTTTGAAATTTCAAGTTTCTTAAGATATTCGGAGTTAAAATTGGAAATTTGGTAGTTTGAAATTCGAGTTTTGAAGTGTTGAAGTTGAAGATGAAGAACGGAATGAAAAATACTGTTTCCAATGGAGAAGCAATTTTCAGCGGCTTTAAATTTTATATTATACGCAGTAATATGTGTTTTAATTTACAGCAGGACTTCGATTAACCGACTTGCAATTGGAATGAAATGTGAAGAACTTTCTTACTGAAGAATTCTTTCATTTTTATTAAGCTATCAGTAAATGATAGTTGAAAGTTTACTAGAAGAAAAAAGCTTTCATCGCTGGTGCATAAAATAATTGAAACCCAGAATAATAGAAATTAGGATTAACTAATCAGTTAATCAAATTCTACTGTATTTTATTTACATGCAGCAAAGCTTCGAAACATGGAGGAATATTTTGTATAAATTTGCAAATGACCAACCTTATATTTACAGCCTTCTTGATTATTCAGTAATACTTCAAATCGATGTGCTCGTCGGCTGCAACAAGGATATCTGCCTATAGGAAACGGCATGGGTCTCTGGCGTTTATTAACGAAGAATTGTGGCAATTTCGCGTGGCAACAACACCAATTCATCTGATGAATCGGAAAGTACATATGACACTGAATACAAAACAAAAAATGACAATCACCCCATAGTCTCCAATAAACTTTGCGCCAAGAACGTAATTCCGAGCGAAGAGTGAGGATGTAATCGTTCAAAGTCCACGATAAATCTCTAAACAATATAATTGCATTACAGTTTTGAATACATTAATAATAACTCTGGATATTATGCTGATACCTTGTGTGCTTGCTGTAAATATGTCCATAATTATCGATTCTCATCGCGTTTGCAGTACATGGTACATAATTAGAAACTGACTGAGTTATACTTTTTCCACAAGTACTGCATTTAAATAGCGTAGCTAACGAACTATAATGGCCCTTTCTGTTGTCTGGTACAACGTCAGCGAGGGATATTATTAATTTGCAGAACAGTTTACCTTGCAGTTTATCTTTCTTATCTTTTAATGTTTCTACATCTTCGTTTGTAATTCCTTCTACTAATCTAAAACGTAGAAGCAAAATACGTTTGTGAGAAACTGCTTCGCTAAATAATTAGTTATACTTTTCTTTTTAAGTTCTTAGCGAAAAGCGATTTTAAAAAGTATTTAAAAAAATTAATTGTTTGTTAGATATTTAAATATATCAGGTTGTAATGAATTATGAAATCTTGTGACACTTGTGAGAACCAGTTATTTTCTACTATTCGAATTAAATAATTTATTTAAATGACTGTGTTCAAATTTATATCCGAAGAAAAATATAAGCTACAAAAAACATGCAAATGTAGGACTATTATAGAATAAGCAGTGCACAATATTTCATAAATTTTGTTCTTTCTTGAGAATCAGAAAGTGCTTATTTATTTATTCTGCTTAAAAGAAGTGAAAATACCTTGTAAGAAGATTATCATCTAAACAAGTTAAAATCGTTGATGTCTTTAATATAGCAGACATATTATTGCGACAATATTGCAGACAATTTTCCAAAAGTGGTTCCATTTGCAAAAAAGACGCTGAAACCATAATTGGAACAACATTATTGGCTTCTAAAACTGGCCATTCGGATTTCTTTAGAGTGTCTTTTTTCACCCATTTCATTAACCAATCGAAAATAACGACATCGCAATGCACTGAAATATCAATTTCTTCTAATTTTTGATCGGTTGTTACGTCAGCAAAATAACGCATCTTTTGAATGAGAAGTTTTTGAGGACAGTGAAAGTTTTTTTTAATATTCTTTTCTTCGTCGTAAACATGAATCTCCACTTCATTCCTATATACAGATGAAGTTAATTTATTGCACAACTCATTTGGTAGAGAATCATTATTTATATAGTGATATTCTGAATTCACATTTTTAGTTGTGGGAAAATACAGTGACTCACAGAGTTTGTTCATAATTTTGTATTCCAAAGATTAATTAATTATTCAATTTGTAGTAATAATATTTGCTTTCAGTTTGGACCGTTTACAGTTTCCAAATTTAATTGTTGCTCAGTTCCTATGATTTTTATTATTTACATGCTTCGAAGTAACGAATTCAATGAATTTTTCTTAGTATTAACAAATTCAATGTAACTTTCTGAGAATTTAAACAAATTTAATGAATCTTACTTACAATTTAAACAAGTTTAATGTAGTCTTCATGAACAAATGTGTGAATCAGTGTAATTCAAGACACAAAAAACATAATTAATTTGCCTAGACAAATTTATTTAACAGAAATGAAGGAAAACAGACTAAAAATTCAATAAACAATATACACTTACTTCTAGTATTTATAAAAATAATTTACACTTACTCCATTAATCTTTTATGTGATTTAATTTTGTCTTTATCTTTCTCCTTATGCATTACACTAGTAATTGCTCTCGTTTCAATATGGTTACTCAATGAATTAGCTTTCTTTAATTCTGTGTTCGTAACATACTGCTTAATAACAGGTTGTGATATAGCAGGTTTCGGAATCATGTATGGCAATACTGAATCCAATAAACCTTCGTGCAAAATGCCACTTAAATTTGTCTTTATCAATGCCATTAAAAAGTTGTCTGCATCTTTAGGTTTCCCAATTTTCGCTTGTTCTGCATACAACTGACTTTTCGAAGTTTGATTACATTTCCCTACTTTAGTTTCCTTTGAATCAGAGTGATCTAACTGTTCACTCCTAACATCTGTATTTGAAGATACTGTAAAATGCATATTACTAATATTTGCATCACATGCTTTGTACATTTTTTCTTTCCCATCAGAACATTCATCTTCCTCCCTTCGATCATTGTCAACGTATTGTTTGTCTATCAGTTTAGGATTTTGTGTTTCTACATACAGATTAGTTTTTGATAACTGGTTCCAATCGAATTGGTTGTTATCAGATAGTATAGTGCTTAAATTGTTGCAGCTATCATCGATCTGATATGCAATTTTGATGAATTCAAAAAACAGTCCAATTGGTAATTTTGGATGCTTGTAATCTTGAAGTTTACGAAGTATTTCTGATAATTCTAAAGCACATATCCTTGATTATTAATTTAATTATTTTTATTTAACTGCTTCGTAATAAATATACATACTGTTTTCTTATGAATAAAAATTAAAAATTATGTTAATGTTTTCATAAGTAAAATTTCATACCAAACTTTTTATCTTCGATTTTAAAAATAAATTATAATATATTAATTTACACTTTATAAATTGTATTAATAATTGAAATATCAGTGTTATTAACTATGAAGATTTTGAAGAATTATTGATATTAAATCAAATGTTTATTTGGGTTGAAATTTCAGTATTTAATTTCTTACAATTTAAATAAAAAAGGTGATAAATATAAAAGAAAATGAATAAAAATATAAAATTAGAAGCAGTAAATAACAATTGGTTTTTATCAGTCTTTATATACCTTCTGTTGTTGCAGTACGAGTTTCCAGTAATTTGTTTACGTTTCTTTTTAGGGAAAAATTACTACTCTCATTAGTTTCCATTTTTCTCGTTCGAAAAACTTATAGTTTGATATAAAACTGAATAGAACTATAAGAATTGGTTTATACTGTTTAGTTCTTATAACATTTTTTTTTCGTTGGATGGTTGTAAATACAGTATACCTTATAAAAATTCCGATATTATTGGTTATACAAGCTACTGTTTTAATTTTGACACGAAAATTTACCTCCGTTGTTCGTATATTAAACGCAGGGACCAGGAATGCCAAGAATATTGACAAAACAATACCACCTCTTCAGAAATTTATTCATTTTGTCCATTTACATTAAATGTTTGTAATCGATAACATGTATACGTTTTGTTGCTACGAAATAAACGAAACCAATGAATATATTAAGTATTTCAATTAGTTTTTATACAAATATTTATGTTTCATGTTCTTATTATCGTTTTCATGGTTATTCCAAGCCATAGACATATGTTCCAAGTGGTTTCCCAAGCAAAGTTCGATCCGTTTGGTCAAACAGATTTTGGTTAATCTTAACAGTGCGAAATACACTGAAAATTTTTGACAGAATCAATTGAAATTGGTTGAAATCAGGTAGATCCGGTAGATTCAAATATTGACAATTAGCAAAGTATTCACATACATAGATACAACATAATATGTATATACATGATACATATGTATGGAGCATTTCAGAATGAAACTTGTTCCTGAACAAACTTCAATAGGTAGAAATTATTAAACTTCGTTTAGGAGCTATTAAACTTTATGTTAACATTAATTTTAACTGCTCCAATGTAACGAAAACAAAGGGGATAATTAAAATTGTAGTGTTATGCATCATATGTGACTTTTGCTACATTTTTTATTCATTTCCGCTAACTTTGACATTTTCTAAACAAAAGTTCGTCAGTTCTTAGTTCATAAATTCATATTACCAAGAAAGTGTTAATTTAATAAAAAAATCAATGCTACAACGTTTTTTATGTAATCGTATATTTTTTATGCATTAGTCGAAGTATTTTTGTGTTCTTTTTAAAATATTAGGATACTTTTGCTACAAATTAGTTTAGAAACATCGAACATTGTGTGTCGGAATGATTTACTTTCCTACAGTGCATTGGCCGAAAAAGCATTTTTTGACAATTTATTATAAAAATATGAATTGAAAAATTTGTTGTTGATAATGTATGTATACATGTAAATAACTGTGTTATTATTGTCTAAAGTATAAGTGATTTTGTTGACGACGCTGTGGTTTTGCAGTGATCCTGGTTGCAAAAAAATTTTTTTCTTGATTCTTTTTGCATTCTCACCGTAAGGGTCACAACTCCGGACGGAACCTCAGGAAAAAAATTTATAATTATAAAAATGGTGGCCATAAAACTGCAGAAGCATGATTTTTCATAATAAAATTTGTTTTTTTTTTGCAAAATAAGGGTTTTTATGAAGTTGCTTTGAGGTTCCGTCCGAAATTACACATGTTTTACGTTTGCCCAATTTTTTCAGATCAATCGGAACCTCCGTTTTCTCGCGATCACTGCAAAACGAAGAGAAAACATGGTTTCGAGAAAAACGCGTTTAAAGTTTTGAAAGACGTTTGGTTATAATTACTGCATACCTCGCTTAAAAATTTGCAGCTGAGTAATAAAATGTCTCTAAAGCTTTCTCGATGTCAACCTGTTGCTGTTCGGCAATTTTTCTGTTTATTCAGCTCTCTTTTTCAATAGGAGGAATCTTTATGCCGCTCTCATTTACCTGCGTGCGCGCTGGACCTTTTTGGTTGCCAAATGCTTAATTTTTGGAATTTCCACGAAAACTAAACGGCATTATTTTATTCGGGAAGGATAGCACTTTCAGAAAATGCAAAAAATCGATTTTCTGACTGCCTAGTCCCCTTAAAATAGATCATATTGGCTATGGTACAACGAAATCGAATTTTCAGTTTTTGAAAACTGGCAAAGTTACGCTATTTTAAGCCTGATTTTTTTGTATTGAAATCGCATAATTTTGTCACCTGCCAGAGTTCGACGCAAGAGATTCGTAGTGCATGGAAACTACAATAAAAGTGATCTCGAAACGTGACGTTAATAATAAGAGAATGAAATACAAGTAAAAATAACTGAAAGTATTTTTATTGAACTGTAAATACATCAGTCACTTATTTCTGCACAGCGGTTGGTACCGACTGACTGGATGATTTCGAATCCCGCATAGAAGCACTGCGTCTTCGTTTCAGTTCTTCTTGACGTTTGTTTTTCGCCTCCTTCTGCCTTTGTGCCAACAATTTAGCGTAATCCGCTGCTTGTTGTTTGCGAGCCAAGCTACGCCTTCTCTTCAGAGCTAATCTATGACGTTTGCGCTGTACAGAAAAAGTATTTCGTTTACCATACACTTTTCTTTTTTTTTTAACCCTGAATCGCTCGCGCAAATGACAATAGTCATCCACTATAATATATTAAATTGAATATAATATTCATACTTCTTTCTATTTCTTATAATACTACGATATGTTAAAAAATATTTTAATGAAAACCAGAATAAAAATACTTGAAACATTTAAAGCGAACAATTTAATAAAGAATTGCAATTTTATAAATCACCGTTTCGTTATGCGACCACTCAAAGCTTAATGAGATAGTAAACAAAATATGCACATACCTGTAAAGTAAGTGGAGTGATGAGGCGTTGAATCTTAGGAGCCTTGAAACGTTCCTTTTTGCCTTCTTTCTGAACAGGTCGTTTTACAACGAATTGACGTACGTCGTCCTCCTTCGATAAGTTGAAGAGTTTACGAATTTTGCTCGCTCTTTTAGGTCCCAAGCGACGCGGTACACTTATGTCAGTCAAACCTGGAATTTCCTGCAAAAACAAATTCAGTTACGACTTTACGCTTTTTATATATCAACGCCAATTTTACACAGCGGCTAATTCAATTCGTGTTCTAATTAAATTCTTATTCAAAGCCGTAGCATCGCGTTCGAACACGTTTCAAACAGCGTTTTCCAACGTGCCGAGAAAAAATTACAAGTCGAAAATAAGAGCGTTCATTCGCACAAACTCGAAAAATTTCGCCATGTATTTTCGAATTTTAGTGCTATAAACTTCTCGTCGCGAAACATTTGCTAGCGCTGGGGAAAATTCGCGTTTGTGGATAATTCATAGACATAGTCTATGATAGAATTTAATACAAAATTTCAAAGAGTAGATATAAGAGGCGACATTTCAAGCTTTCCTTTAAATTCGTTGTGTAATTTCACCTCTTTCTAAAAGTAAACCCAAATGGAGATTTATTTATTCAAATTAATTACGAAAAAATGATTTCTTCGTCGTAGTGCCGCTTCTTTTGTTTGTTTAACAAACTTAAGCTCCATGTGAATTAATGTGTCGTTCGTACACTGAGATAAAGTATAAAGTATGCTATACTATTTCCCAAATCAAAAAACGACGTTTTTTTATTCTTCCATGTTAATAGCATCGTAAGAAAATCGATATATTTCTTACATATATTCAAAATGACATGGTTAATAAAACATTTAGTAAATGAAAGAGCATTTCTTACCTTCTCGCCTTTTTTGACGATAACAAGTGCAAGTACAGACAAGTTGGAGTCAACGATGCACCCACGAACAGATTTACGTTTGCGTTCTCCATCTCGTCTCGGTCTGTAGCACGAGTGTCCCTTTGAGAGCAATAAGCGAACACGTCCTATGGGAAACGATAATTAAAAAATTAATCTAAATAAACACTTGCAATCACTAGATTCTAGATAACACTGTACAACAGTCATCTGGACTTGTAACATTCAATACCCATTTCTTGTAAATTTTTATGCGCTAATACGAACCTGCAAACCGTTTGTGGCCATCACCCTCAGTTTTCGAAAAAAATCGATTTTGAAAATAAATGCAATTTTTAAACTTTGAACAATTGTTGTGTTTAAACAGTAATAGTTATTCAGTTGTTTTTTGCGTCAGATTATTCTCTGAACACTCCCGAATAAAATGATATACATTATTATTAGATTATAAACATTTAAAGATGTTTAAACAAGGATCAAAGGGAAAAGGACACCCGAAATGCATCAATTTTGGCAGATATTTTTCAATTTATTTAAAAAACTAAGGGTCTAGCAGAAAATCTGACCCCACTACGCGATGCAGCAGATATTTTTCCTTCGGAAAGCATCGACAGAAGTGGTAAGTCCAGTTTTATTTTCAATACAGAAACGGAATAGTTTGATAAAACGTCCGGCGCAGTTGAGACCGTTAACGGCGCCGTACGTTTTACCAAATTATTTTGTTTCTGTATTGAAAAGAAAACGAGACTTACTCCTTCTGTCGATGCTTTCCGAAGCAGAAATATCTGCTGCATCGCGTGGTAGGGTCAGATTTTCTGCTAGACCCTTACTTTTTTAAATAAATTGAAAAATATCTACCAAAATTGATGCATTTCGGGTGTCCTTTTCCCTTTGATCCTTGTTTAAACATATTTAAATGTTTATAATCTAATAATAATGTATATCATTTTATTCGGGAGTGTTCAGAGAATAATCTGACGCAAAAATCAACTGAATAACTATTACTGTTTAAACACAGCAATTGTTCAAAGTTTAAAAATTGCATTTATTTTCAAAATTGATTTTTTCGAAAACCGAGGGTGATGGCGACAAACGGATTGCAAATTCGTATTCAGCGCACAAAAATCTGATTATTGAATGTTGCAAGTTCGAAAAAAAGTTAAAATTTGTTGTATAGTGTAATATCAAAATGGAAATTCGGTTCATGTTTTCTTTTTAATATTTCCTTTATCTTTGATAATAGAACAAAGATCCGTTCTTCACAAATAAAATAAATATGAAATGGACAGGATTTCGATAACATCAAAGACATTACAAGACAGCAGACTTGAGCTGATTACAAATAAAAACTAGCTAGTCCGTGGTGCTCGCTCGCTTCGCGAGCTCGCGGGTGGAGTCCGTGTTGCTCGCTCGCTTCGCGAGCTCGCGAGTGGAGTTATTGTAGCTCGCTCGCTACACTCGCTCACGAGTAGTGATGCCTGTAGCTATTCATGTTTATTTTGTGTGTGACCCTTTACGGGCCACGCAAAGAACTTCCCGATTTGCGAGTTGTAATTTATTATTACCATTATTAATTGTCACTAATTAGAAAATTATTCGTATTCGGAGAAATTTAATAGTTTTCTACTTATCAACATTGTTGCTATATGACGTCGCATTAAACGAACATCTATATATATAGGGAGAGTGTCCCATTTTAATCCACCACTACGGACAACTTAAGAAATATGCATTGGATCAAAAAACATCCTGAATAAAAGTTTGATGGTTTGGAGGGGGACATCTGACCCTGTTAAAAAATTTCATCCCTACCCCCTGGGGTATATATGTATGTATGTGTGTGCTGTGTATATGGATATTATGTATATTCATTTGTTTTCAATATGTAGTTATTGAGTATATATATATTTATACGTGTATAAATATACTCATATATATGTATTTATCACAATTATATCATTATAATTATATATTGTAATATATATATAGGCGAAAAATCGAAATTTCGCGATTACAGCGCCACCTATCGCGAATGAAAAAAAATGTTTGAAATAAAACCTACATATTTTGTGGCGTGGAATCCGAATCTGCAATAAAAAGTAGGTGGTCCTATTTAAAATTTTAAAGTAACCCCCCCCCCAGGGGGGTAGGGGTGAAATTTTTTTGACAGGATCAGATGTCCCCCTCCAAACCATCAAACTTTTGTTCGGGATGTTTTTTGATCCGATGCATATTTCTTAAGTTAGCCGTGGTGGCGGATTAAAATGGGACACCCTGTATATATGCATATATATATGTGAGTGTGTGTGTGTGTTATATAAATATAATAATAGTAATAATGTATGTATATATATTATTTCAGTTTAGTTATTCTCTCATAAATTTATATTCTCCCATTTAGATTGCGTTATTCTGTTAGGTTTTCTTAAAAAAACTAAAAAACTACTGGACCGAATTAGAACAAAATCTATTCAGCTCTAAGTTACATTGATACACATCGATTGCATCATCGACCATTTTGATCTGACCATTAGTTTTTTAGAAAACGTTAACGAAAAATTTGATCACATACGTACGTACGTACGTACGTACGTACGCACACACACACACACACACACACGAACAATTTGTTAAAAATAGCCTAAAATTACTCCAATGACCTTGAAACATGGAGATCTGCTAAAAAATCGATTTTTCATTTTAGGGGCAAATACAATAACTTCCCTATAAATCGGGAAGTTAAAAAATCATGGTTAAAGTGTAATTACTAATTCAATTACATATTATTTTCTGTAATCGTTAATCTTTAGTAACTACACAGTCAAACTGTGATTCATAACAATGGTGACAGAAAATAACTTATAATTGAATAAATAAACACTTCAACCAACCAGAAATAAAAGAAAAACATTTTTTTAAGTAAATTAGATTATTAAAGGGTCTAACAGGATAAGGCAGTCAAAAGTGCCTTTGAGCCGATTTTACTCGGGAATAGAGTCATTCGATAGGGTATTAAAAAAAAATCATACTGTACCAATTTTCAATCCCCTATCTCGATCGGGTAGTTATACAGTATCAAACAATATCCATAATTAAAATAACAGATCGTCATAGGAACTGGAAGAGTAAAACATGCTCCAAAATAATGTCTATGTTCATTTCATGATGAAATATTAAAAAATTGCTTCTAAAACATTTTTTAAATTAGCATTATTTGCTGATTATGTAGTTAATAACGAAAAAAAAACTTGGCCTTTTGTGAGGTGCGAACCTACGTCAAAAAGTATGTAGCTGTTCCACAGTCAGACACTTTACTCGCTGCGCCACGGCCACCGTTGAAAATGTTGTTGATGTTTCTCAATATACGGCGCTCAACGTCGTCATTTGGCTGAGCGTATTAAATTCTACTACTTGTACATTATTCTACGCAATGTAGGAACATTAAAAATCACATAATAAATCACGTAAAGATCAAATAAATTTATGCTTTTTTTACCCGAAAAAATCGTTTTTTGATTTTTTTAACTACAGCACACCTAATCGAAAAATCTAAAAAAAATTGTGAATAGTTGCACTAATGTGTTGTTATTGTAAAAATGAAAACGTAGTCTCTCGAAAACTTCACCACAAAATCTCCATTTTTCTGTATTTTTTTTAGTTTTTGATTTTTCATACTTAGGATTTGCATTCGAAAAATCTGAAAAAATTCTGTAACATGTGGCACCACATTTGGAATGTTTTAGAATTGTTTCAGAGTTTTCGCATTGCGCTAAATAGGGAAAAGGAGGAAAAAACCGATATTTTGAATTTTCCCCATAACTACCCTCCTGATCAAGATAAGGGGTTGAAAATTGGTACAGTATGTTTTCATTTGATATCCTATCGAATGACTCATTCTTGAGTAAAATTGGCTCAAGGGCACTCTTGATCCTCTTTTATCCTGCTAGACACTTGGAAAAAAAAGTTTGAAACCTCTATTTCTAGAGGTAATCCTTTCTTACGATTAATTTAAATGGAAAAGCACACTAATAGGTTGAGGCTCACTGATAGGTACCATTACCTATTACTAATCAGTAGACTGCGGATGTTTATGCATTCATGGCGATTTTAAATGTGCTAAAATATACAGACATGTGTAAAGATGCAAAAATACATGAAATATCGCAAATAAAATACATTTTATGATATTTAGAAGGTAAGACACTTTTCTCTCAGTTTGTTTTCTTTTTCTATGCCCTTAAAAATGTGAATTTGCATAAACGTCCGCAGTCTACTAATCAGATTACATTTTACCCAAAATGTAAATTTGTTCTTCAATTTTCTTGCATATTTCTTTACTTAAAGTTTAATGTTAAAAGTTTAACTTCAGTTATTTGAAGAAGCTTCGAAATCATTGTCCATATTAATCCTATGAAGATTTCCATAGAAATGAAAGGGGGATACGTAACAAATTTTTTAATTTTTAACTCCATTAAAGAAAATCGCACGTGTAAAACTTGCTTCAGACAAATTTGCTGAAATTTTCTGCTGCATTTTTTGGGTCAAAGAAGAACATTAAAAAATACAAAATTTAAATCCTTTTAAACAAGTAAAATGCTAACGAACATATTCCATAAGTCCCAAGTAATCATAAATACAAATTATCGATTGCAAAATATGATGGGAAAGTTACAGAAATTATAAAAGAAGTTATCGATACTCCAGAAGACTCGTTAATGCTTTCCCAGTTTCAAATGATTATAATTTGAAAACAAATGCACAGAATGAAGAAATTAAAACACTATTTTACAAAAGAAAAACCACGTTAAATTATAAAATGTTTACCATTAGTTAAGACACCCTGTTTCATAGGGAATCCTTGCTTGTCGTTGCCACCAGAGATGCGAACAACATATCCTTTCCATTCATTGCCCAGTGAATCGGCTTCCACTTCGGCGCCCATGCGCTTCTCGTAAAAAATTCTGAGCTTGTGCTCATCCGAAATCTCGAAGAGCTTCTGACATCCCGTCGCAGGATACGATACGTTCAACTAAAAACAAGAACGTATATTAGAACTATAGTAGAAAGTGAAACTGACATACAGAAATCCTTTTCAACATTTTACGATTTAACACAACATCGATAAAAATTTTTGTAAAATGCAGCGAATTTCAATTCTGCAATATAAAAATAATTTAACTTTAAATGAGTGTTTATTATTAAAAATATTCGTAAATTACTGTGGTAAGGTTATATCACGTATTTGTGATATAAACTCCACGGATGAGTAAATATTTAACAACAACACGATTCATGAGTTTGTGTTGTTTAAGGATAATGAGTAATTGTTTCTAATTATCGTTAGATCCCTGAAATATTTTCGGATTTATACCTTCATCGTGACAACCACCAAAGAACTTCTCCAGCCACGAATCGAAAGGAAGCTGGGAAATTCGTCGAACCGTCAGCAGAGAGCGCATACCGGATATCCGCGTTGAATGTAATGAAATTTCAAACAGAAAACAATAAAGGAAGAAAATTCTGACAATTTATGATAATTTGAATGATAATTATTAAAGATTCAAAACACGAACAAGTTTTAAAGAATATTTCATTCTTTAATAAAAACAATTGAAATCTTAGTGGAAGAAGCTAAATTTCAAACGAAAGGAAGAAAATGCTAACAATGTATGGTAATTATTTGAATGATAATTATTAAAGATTCAAAACAGGAACGAGTTTTAACAAATATTTTACTCGTAAATCTGAAATGATGATGTTCTTTGGAATTAAAACCACTGAAATCTTAGTAGGAGGTATATCTATATAAATATATATTATGTGTTTCTGTACTACCCTCTGCTATACTATAACAAAAAAAAATAAATACGTATAAATAACATTCTACTTTTTAAACAGAATCATTAAAAAACTGATACGAATCGTTTCATTTTTGGAATTACCAAATTTGAAGTTAAATAATCGCGCTTTGTAAAATCTTTCGAATTTTTATCGAAAGGTCTTTCATCACTCTAGAGTTTCTATCGAAATGAATCACATAAGTAAATAATCTAAATTTACGTCTAACGAGTAGAAATATAATTAAGAAAATAAAGAAATAATACTCTATATGGTTGATGCGCAATAAAGTTCTTCGCTTATATATATATGTATCTAACTGTGACAATAATTGTCACCGAGATGTTATACCGAAAAAAAGAAGAGTAGAAGGTGGCAACATTTTGAAATGTCGATTTTCGGGCGTGTGTGACATTTTATTGTTGTGCGTTCTTGACGATTTTCGTTATGTATCGATTTAGTACATAGATACTTGTGATAAATGAAGTTTACTGAAAACAATTCTACGGATCCCGAATAAGATAGGTGATAGTTGAATGGGTAGGGTTTATTTTTTTTATAGGTTAGGGACTGTTCACCCGGAACAAGAGAAATTATTGAATTCGTTTGATGATAATAATTTAGTGACAGGAAATATTCGATTTCGTGTTACGATCTTCTCTTAATAAACCAGCGAACGACGGGAATAATTGTTTCAAATTGTAAGGTTAAAAACGAGAAGTTTCGGCTCACATGGTTCGTTGCTCATTTTATTGATAACGTTTCATAAAATGCGAGTAGCATAAGGTGGTTTAAGTTGTACGAAAAACGGGGAACGCAATGATAATCGTGTTTTACAATTCGTTCATTTATAATAACGGAGAATATTCGTTTAGTAGAGAGATATGGACGCTGCAGTAATAGAAATACTCCAACAAGCTGGTAGTCAAGATCCCAATGTTTTAAAGCCAGCCGAACAAACACTGAAACAGTGGGAAACGGAAAGGGGATTCTATATCGCATTATACGTGAGTTTCGTAAATGAATATATTTACACTCGCGCTTTAAACGTAACAATGTTGTTGTGATTATTGTTTCAGAATGTATTTTCTAATCATTCCTTGACTGTCAATATTAGATGGATGGCTATTTTATGTTTCAAGAATGGTGTTGATAGATATTGGAGGAAAAACGCTCCGAAGTAAGTATTTATCCACCTTAAAGCTTCTTCGCTTTTAGCAACGTCAATCTAATCGCTCACACTCGCTAAGTGAATTTCGCTGCAAGCTTGAATCGTTTGCAAAACATTGTAATAATTGTTTGGTTTCGTCTCAGCGCGATTGCGGAAGAAGAAAAAGAATTCCTTAGACAGCGTTTAATAGGAAATTTCGAGGAACCTGTAAATCAATTGGCTGTACAGTTGGCAGCAGTTATTGCTAAGATTGCAAGGTAATCGACTCAGTCTTCGATTTTAACCAACTACCCATTCCCGTTTTCCTTTCAACGCGCTAAACGTCTTGAAATTTTGACGCAGATACGATTGTCCTAGAGAATGGAGTACATTGATTCCTACGTTACTGGATGTCACGAGAGGACAAAATCCTTTGGCTCAGCATCGGGCTCTGTTAACGTTGTATTATGTTGTTAAATCTTTAGCGTCTAAATGTTTGATCGCGGACAGACAACTTTTTCAAGAATTAACCAGTAATATGTTCAATTTTATTCTGAATTTATGGAACACGTACACAGAATCATTTCTTATAATGGCGTCGAACGGAGCGGACACGAATCAGACGCAGGAAGCTCTGGAGAAAGCGTTTCTTTTGTTGAAAATACTTAGAAAACTTATCACATTCGGCTTTTGCAAGCCTTCGGAATCTCAGGATGCGATGTTGTTCTTGGAGATCGTTTGCGAACGTGCAAGAACTTGTCTGGAATGTCGTCAGTATTTTGAATTCGTAATTAATGATATAGAACGAATCGTAGACACATGGATAAACGAATTTATTTACTATTTTCAGGGAAAACGTTGCTTTCGAGGGATATTCAATTGGACGTTTGTGACAAATTCATCATTCGTTTGACCAAAGTATTAATAGGAATGTTACAAATGCACCGACTTTGTGTTACGGAATTAATACCAACGTTTTTAGAATTTTCCGTTTTCTACTGTTTCACCGAAGGCGGTCAATCGTTAGCCTTCGAAAGGTTCATTATTCAGTGTTTAAATTTAATTAAAAGCATCGTGTCTCCACTGAATTATAGATCTTATGTAAACGGTAAACGTTTCGTTTCCTGCATGCGATGTTAAATCCAAGATATTAATACTCGATGTGTGATTTAATTTCAACGTTTTTTTTCATGCAGATCATGTTGACAGAGTTAAATTACAACTAAGAGCTAGAGTTAATCAGTTAAGACAAGAGTTTTTTATTCCAGAGACATTAACAGAAATCTGTTCGAGACTCGTGACTCATTATTTTCTATTAACTCCGACGGATTTAGAACTGTGGGATACAGATCCGGAAAATTTTTGTAAGTATTTAACAAGTTCAGGAATGGACAGTGAATGTTTATGCTGTTATATGACACTGTTATATGACAAAATATACACGATATCAATAATATCCGACCAAAAAAATTACCGAATCTTTTTTAATTTTTCGCAGAATTTTACTATCGTATAAAGATTTATTCTTCCAATTTTCAAAGATTTTCGCTTATTTTTAACGTTACTGTAGTTCATCCTTAAGGGATCAGTACGGGTTTATCGTACATATTTTCAAGAATTTTTTTTCACACTAAAATTTATTTTTACATTTTCATATTTTCACACATAAAAATGGAGGTTTTAAAGTAATAGAAAAAACTTTTTATTTCATTTTTTTACTGATTTATCTTGGTGGTCTGATCGCTTGAAGTGAACTCTGCTTGTTCCTGGCCAACATGATATCTGGACTTTGGAGCATTTAAAAACAAAGAATCGAGTAGTTTCTTAAAAAGTAGAGTTTTCGCTATGGTTGGAACTAAAATTTTTCACTCTCGATGAAAAATAATAAAATGGAATTTTTGAATTTTTCGACCTTTTTTTTTTACAACTTAAATTGTTTAAAAATATGGTTAAATATAAATAAATATTTATAATTCTAGTTCAGACTGAAACTATGCGTGTTCAAAATAATCCCTGAAAATTTTAGCCGAATGGGTGCAATAGTTTTTTGTAAATCGTGTCGGCGAGGTCGAAAAACGTTGTTTCGAGAAAAACGCGTTTAAAGTTTTTATCGTAAAATTGTAAAAAGCATCATTTTCTTGCAATCTTTCCGATGTTTTTAGAAAATCGAATGTTTGAAAAAATGAACCCGTACTGATCCCTTAAATATACTGTTTTTCAAATTCCAGTTTTTTTATTTGTGCTCGTAAAAATTTTATTTCGCATAAAGATCCGCTGTCTGGTTATAATTACTATTAGTACTGTATGCACAATTAATTTTAGTTGTCGACGATGGTGGCGAATCATGGAAGTATAGTTTGAGGGTAAATATTTTACATACTAAGAAATGTTTATTTTGCAACACTATCCACTTATTTTTGACTGATTTTTTAGCCTTGCGCAGAGTCTGTCTTTGTAGAAATTTTCCACCAATTTAGAGAGGTTTTCGCATCGGTTTTAGTCGAATTAATGCAAAGATATCATCAACCAGTAGACCCAAATAATTTACACGCCATTCTCTTGAAAGACGCAGTGTACAATGCAGTTGGTTTGGCTGCTTTCGAGTTATACGACGAGGTAGGAGCAAAGTATTAAAGTCATTGTAAACAATTAATTATCCAGTTATCATGCTTACTGTATAATAGGTAAATTTTGATCAATGGTTTTCAACTACTTTGAAAGAAGAATTGAAAATTCGAAGTAATAATTACAGAATTATTAGAAGACGGGTATGTTGGTTAATTGGGCGATGGACAAGTACGTAAATTAATAAACCATTTTTCCAGCTATAAATAATTCACGTTACTATGTATCACAATAGTTACACTTACTGCAATTTGATCCAAGCAATGCTGAAATTGCAGGTGTGAAGTTAAGCGCAGAGTTAAGACCAGAACTGTACGAACTGATGGTTGAAGTTTTAAGTCCCGAAGAGGATTTAGGTGTCAGATTGGCGGCAAGCGACGCGTTGAAACTTGCAATAGACGATTTTCAGTTTAATCCGGAAGAATTCTCTCCTTATTTAGAACGAGCATTCTTCTTGTTATTTTCTCTTCTGAAGGAAGTGAAAGAGTCCGACACGAAGGTATGCAGCTGCATTCTTTCTAAACTTATGCTTTGTTTTAAAGTAAACATGTTTCTATTTATAGATGCACGTTTTATATGTTCTGTCATTCATGATCGAACGCGTCGGCAGCGAAATAAACCCACACGTTGGGGTTCTTAGCTCGTATCTGCCAGCGCTTTGGCAGGAATCAGAGGGACATAATATGCTGAGATGCGCTATAATATCGACGCTGACACATTTGCAGAAGGTAGACAGTATTGCGCTTTTAAATATCCTTAATATTACGATTCACGAATAATGTCGTTAATACTTTGATTAAAAATAGGCCTTAGGCCCAAAAAGTGTAATTTTAGAGCCACTGGTAGTAGGTGTCATTGCGTTAAGTTGCGACGTTAATCAAGAGAGTCACGTTTACTTGCTGGAAGATGGATTGCGATTATGGTTGGCTCTGCTGGAAAATACACCTGCGCCGACACCAGCTGTAATGGATTTGACTAGAAATATGGCTGCGTTATTAGGTTTGAGAATTGTATTATGCAATATTTCCGAGTATTTTTATTCCTATCCGAAAAGTAAAATGAGTTTCGATGTTTTCAGAACAATCGACCGAAAATTTGAAATTATGCATGTACATAATTCGAGCGTACGTGATATTAAGTCCGCAAGAATTCTTCGATCAAAAGGGAGCAGAAATTATCGAAATACTTAGGTCAATCATGAGTGATCTACGGTGGGAAGGAATTTTGATGACTATGGATGTGTTTGAAACATGCTTGTGTGCTTCGCGACAAGGCGCAGAGTTGATCAAACCTGTTCTAGTAAATGTGTTTAAGTAAGTGGAGGAATGTTAAATGCCGGAAGGAAGAAATTATTAGACTGCGGATGTTTATGCATTTATGGCGATTTTAGATCTACTAAAATGTAGAAGAATATAAATTTATAAGCATAGATGCAAAAGTACACGAAATATCGAAAATTAAATACATTTCATAAGATTTTGGAGGCGAAAGACACTTTTATTTAAGGAACTTCAGTAACATAAAAAATAAGCGAAAATTTTTGGAAATTGGAGCAATGAATGTTTATGAAATAGTAAAACTCCATGAAAAGTTTTAGAAAAATTGATTTGGTAGTTTTTTAATTATTGAATTTTTAATTTAACGTGTATTTTAATAGGAAAATGTATTATTGGGAAATATAACTATAAAATTAAGGACGAAATAATAGGGCAAAGTTAAACACTAAAAAGTTTAAACAAAAAATTTTCACAAAAATTCTTGACAATTGGTTCGATGGCATTTTAGGAAAATGAACATTACTAACATTAAAAATAAGGGAACATCTTTGATAATTGGAGGAATGAATCTTTATGCAATAGTAAAATTCTACGAAAAGTTGTAGAAAAATGGATTCTGTAGTTTCTTAATTATTAAAAATATCTGGTTTTCATAACACGAAGATTATGAAATTACGCTTATTAATATCTTCGAAATTGATTAACTTTTGGCTAATATTATTATTGAAGTTCATCTTTAATGGAATTTGGAATCAGATTTGATAAAATGAGTAATAACGATCTTTAAGAATTTATCACAAGGATAAGAATGGAAATTAGGAATTGTGCTTTTCGATAATATTAATTAGTATTATAAAGCGTCAAAAGAATATTTTTTGAACAAGATAAACATATGTATAGCAGTGCTATTGTCATCTAAAGTATAAGCCATAATTCCATAAAATGAAAAAGAAGAAAAATCAAAACTGCAAAAATGATTGCTATAAGGTAAAAACTTGATTTTTCTATACGAAACGGGGCTATTCTAAATATTATTTTATAAATCTGATTACCTATCTAGTTTCCTTAAACTTTTCTTTTTTTGTGCCTTTGAAAATATGAATTTGCATAAACATCCACAGTCCTACAAATTACACATTATAATGGTCATATTAATTTTTTTTGTAGGCACGTACATGAAGGAGAATCCCTTATATCAGTGATGACTATGTATTTATCTATTGTGGCTAGAGTTTTATTACTTTATAAAGATATTTTTATACAGGTATTGAGATTACTATTCTTTATTATCATACACAGGGCGACTCTCATAACTCAAAAAAACTATAACTCCGTTCCAAGTGAAGTTAGAGAAAAATCATAATGGAAAATTTCGCACGGTTTAAGTTGTTCTATCATGTTACCGAACTATTTTTTTTTTTATGCACCGGTGTATTTACAAAGTTGCACTTTTTTTAAAAAATGAATGATTTTGATTGAACGATTCAAAGTTGAAACATCCTCTATTTCAGCTTTGAATCGTTCCTCCTTCGCCTAATTTTAATTACACACGCAGTTATCATAAATCTATAAATTATTGCATAGATGATAAGTGAAGTAGACAGTAAAAAAAGAAGAGACGAAGCAAGAGAAGACGTACTCGGACAAATAATACACGTATGGGTGGATCACATGCCCTGCGTTTCTCAACCGGAAAGACGGAAACTATTAGCTCTCGCACTTTGTTCACTTCTTGAAGCTAATAGTCCACCTAGTGTTCTTAAGTATTTTGCAGAGATCATTTCCAATATCGTCGAAACTCTGAACGATACAGCGAAGTTTGATAACTTAGAATACATGTACGATCGTATATTCCTCGAGTAAGCTAATATTCCAATGTCTGTAGATTTTTCTAGACTAATACAATCGTTATATTTGATTTCTCATTAAATAGTGAACAATCCAGTCCGTCAGACTACGAGGAACAGGATTATGGAAACAAACACGAACAGCGAAAGCGACTTGCTTTTAGCGATCCCGTGACTTTCATATCTTTACAAGATACATTACAAAATCAGGTAAAGTAAACCTAGTTTCTCAAGTTTTATTATATAATTATTTATTAATGATTGATTGACTTCGTTTTTAAATTTCAAATATTAATAAATACACATTTTATGAATTTATGACGATTTGTAATATTATTGAAGCTAGAATGTTTCGAATTATAGAACATTAAATATTCTGTTTTTCAAGTTTCGATGCTTTATTTGAGCTGTTAACAATTTTATTTTGCAGTAATATTCGCTGTTTATTAATGAATACTTGGAGAATTTAGGAATTAGGTTCTTAGGTTTACAAATTTTTGAAATATTGGCTTTAATATTTTCTTCATTTTGAAAAGATTCAGTGATTAAAAATTTGAAAGCTCCGTATCTTTCTTTACTTAAATTCTGATTCTTGAGAAATTTATTTACTCATTTTGTTTACTAATTTAATGGTCAAATAGATGCTTTTTTAGAAATTTAGACATATGTATAAAAAGGAAACATTATTGCGATAATTTATTTATTCCTTTCGGTAATAATTATTTAATTTAACTTGTAGTAATCAATGATGAAAGAAAATTTAATACATTTTATTATTCTACAACTGGAAACTTAAAAAAAATTTCCTGTTAATTTTTTTAAACTTTAAGAAAACTTTTTATAAAGAATATTTCATATGCATTAACGTAATACTTATAGTGACTCAGATATTTGTTCACAAAGAGTATGTTAAATTTGTTTAAATTCTGAAAAAGGTATTTGCTTTCGCACAATAAATGTTATGAAAACTGAAAAGCAATTCAAGAAATCAAATATAAAATTTAAAAAAATGAAAGAATATAATACTGGGACTTTTACAGTTAATTAACTATTGGAATACATGTGAACAATCTTGTAAGTCACTGTTTATTGAAATGCTACAATCAAGAGTACGAATTTCTGTTTTAGTTAATTACATTACGAGGACTAATTGGACACAATCGGTTCAGTCAACTGATGTTGACTCTCGAGTCTGAAATAGACGAACAACTGAAGCATTACGTGTCTCTGTGAAAAGGGAATGAATCAAATGAAGGAAAAGTACTATTCAGTCAAACGCTATATTACATGTAAAAAAAAAAGCTTTTAAGCGTTCTATTGTAAAACGGCTCTATTTTATTGTATAATAATAGCTGTTTCACTGTATGAAGAATGTTGATAATAAAAGAGGAACCCATGTCATTTCGAATTTATTCTATATATGGAATATTTTATTTTAAATATGTCGAAAGGTCGCCACGTTCAAAAGGATTCCAGTAATTTGTAATGGATTGAATAAGTAACAAACCGTTTTAAATACTGATTATTAGGATGTGTTAACCTTTGCACTGTGGAATAAAATTGAGAAAAAACTACGATAACAATGTGTATTTTTCTTGCGTTACGAATTCTGATTTATTGTAGAAAGTTAAAAAAAATGTTTGAAGATCTTGAATGTTGAATTGAACTTGAAATTGAAAAAGACTGAAACGTTTGGTAATTGAAGACTTTGCAGCTACATTTTTACTTATTACGAGAAAGTTAGAAAGAAGTGTCTATAAAATTATTGCTTTGACTTAATTTTCAATACTGAATATTAGATGAAAAATATACTTTTTCACGTAGTACTATTCTGTTGTCAAGCGTTTGTTTCTATTTTTAGTGGATTTTTCGAAATCTGATGGAGCTGCATTCAAAATGCATAAAAGTGTTTGTATAAGTACAAAGAAAAGTTGCTGTTAACTTTATGCAATAAAGAATATAATTTGGTTTATTATTGCTTTATTGAAGAAATATGAAAAAATACACTTAAATTAATTTTTCTAGGCATCAAAAAATAACATTGAGCCTTGAGTCATCGTCTATGAAAATATTCTCATTCCTAGTCAATCTACATCCAAGGACTTTCTATATGCGTTCGTATTGCATAAAACAATAATAATTGCAGATCGAAATTTACAATAAATTTTTATTTACGTACAATGTACACAAAACTATATATTTCAAATGTTATGCGCTATAAGTATGTGCTGGAATAATATGTAATATATTAGGTATTAACAATGATTATTGCAATTACTTTGGTTTATTATAGTTTAAATCATAATGAATTGAAAATATGTTTTCTAAATTCAACGCTGTTAATTGACGACTTCTGTCAAAATTAATTCATACACAGAAATGATTTGATTTCAAGATTTTAATTGACTCCAGTAGTATTGTAGAATATGTATCGGTCTCTTTACGAATAAGCTACTCAAAATACCTATTTGAAATTTTGATTAATTCTAATCCCGTATTTTTTGTAAACCGTCTCTCAAAACCTAAAATTATTTATCAATTCAATCTGCATAGATATATTTTCATTTATTTCAATACAAAAATAAGAATCAGCAGATTTACATCAGAAGTAAAATCGTTACAGAAAAGTGTGAAATAATAACCTTAGTTTGCGAATTGATTTACTATTGAAAGAAATGCAATTCTTCACTCACAATTTCTTACAGCAAATATTCTGTTCTTCATTTTGATGATAAAGTATTATACAAAAGTCCAATTTCCTCTATTACTAATTGCAAGAAAAAAGACTTACTTCGCTCGTAAAGCAAATTCTGCATCAAATCTGCTCGATCAGATTTGGCTGACAGGTTCCTATTAAAAAACAAATATATGTCATAACCATAGCCCCATTATTTTATTTGTTTCCTATAAAAATAGCATTTGCATAAACATTCAAAGTCTAGTCATAATTAAAACCCCGTTAGAACATGGAGCTGCATTTCTCTTGCTGCAAGGTCTTCTATTGCGTTCTTCCACTCGATGAATACAGATGCTGGCATGTTTTTATTTTGAATTTTTTCTGGTTTCCCGGGTTTTTATGGCCACAAAAGGAAGAGCGATCTAGCGTCGCTGCTGGAAACTCCAAACAGCTGTCGTCTGTGTCAAATTACGGCAGGGGGTTAGCTTTAGCTCGGCTACTTTTCAGTAGTATTCAGTCTACTGTTTTCACTAAACTCGAGTGCGGTGAGTGTATTATTATCAATTATGCTTGTCGGTTTGCACGAGTGTATCGCATTTTCAATCATTCGCGCGAGAAAACCTTTCAATCGATTCATTTATCGAATCACCGAAAGGAATGTAAATATGCTTCATTAACAACCTTGCTATCTGCTACTTTTTTCCGTGAAAGTATAGAGTTACAAGTATAACAATAAACAAAAGAGTTGTGTAGTTCTAACATCGTGTGTACATGTTTAATCGAAACGCATCGGACTATTAATAAACGGTTCGTCAATTAAATCATATTCTGTGCTTCTGACTTGGTCCAACTAATTTTTAATTGCTCATGTATTTGTTAAACTCGTTTTGAATAAAGTATTGACAGAATTGCGACCGAAACTTAAGACGGAAACGATTATTTACAGGACATATGAAATGTGCAGTTCTCAATTACTAAGTACAAACGTATTGTTTTGCCCAATAGGATTAATTAGACGAAGCCTGCGATTGGCTCTGCGTATTTTTACTGTGTACAGTGTACAGTGTACAGTACATCGAATCGGTAATATTGAATATTGGTGAACATTTTCGAATCTATTGTGTGTATACACAACAAATTCGTAATGTTCGTAAGTTCTTTGGTCGCGTTGCACACAAACGCAACATATTCTAACCAATTGCATGCGGTAGAGTAGACAAAAGTGCGAGCGCGCGCGCACGTGCATGCATGAGTACTGCTGTGTGTGTCGCTGCCAAATCAAGTCGGTTTTAGCTACATGTGATTGGTTAGATTCGTAATATAAGTATGATACAAGGAACTGCAGGCGATCAATAATATTATCAATATTTTTCGCTACATATTTATAATATTGACGCCATTTTTTTGTGAATAAGAAAGTCTCTATTTTGTAACCCGAAAGAGAAATAAATACCGATCATGGTGGCCCATGATTTTAATTACCAAAAGGCGATACTGAAATATATTTACAATTACCTAGTATTTAGGTGTTTGCAAACCTAAATCTCAGAAACGATAAATAGTGCATATTTCGATATTCGATTAGAGAGATAATATTCATGACACATTAGACTAATTATGATGCGGTTCAGATTTTTGTCGTTCTGTTTTATTCGGTCAAAAGTTATTTTTTTAGTGCATGGATTTCGTTGTTAACATATTGCCATAAGTAGACTATGGATTTCTATGCAAAATAAAATTTTTACAAGCATAAATAAAGAATTGGAACTTGAATAATCGTATTTCTAATCTTCTAAATATTTGAACTTGAATTATATTTTTGATATTTCGTATATTTGAGCATATCTTTATAGCCTCGACGATTTTTGGCGAACTTAGTATTGCCATCAATGCATAAAATCCGCAGTCTAGCTATACGTATTGCCAAATTGGCGATTTATCGGAATTTAGGGGATTTTTGAAACATAGTTGCGTCGATTATTTTGGAGCAATCGTAAGTCGAGAATTGGGCGATTTCAAATTACAAAGTGGAATCATTTTAAACGTGATCAAAACATTTTCAATTTTCAACAATTTTCATTTTTTAATGATTGATTGATTTTTTTATGTACATATCAAAAACATTTACATAAATAACTATCGTACTTATAACAATAAAAGTATTTAAATGAAAAAGAAGAGTGATCCGATTCTCTTGAGAGTTTCATCGGTAGCAAATTGTCAGCATGTGTATTAGCAGATCGGGAAGCAGAAACGGCGTCAGAAACCGAGCAGATCCTGTCAGCAGAAGCTGTCGTCAGGCCGGTAGCAGATCTGCCAACAGTTTGTGTCAGCAGGATCTGCTTGCTTTCTGTCACCGTTCTATTACCAGTCTTGCATATAAAAAAAAATCCTGTATTAAATCTGTAGCCAGCCTGACAGAATATATTGACGGCAAATTCTATAAAAATCTGCGTTAACATTTTGTTGATTTCAAACAAAATCCGCAGTCTAGTTATGATTGTTTCTTTACAATTGTAACCGTCAGCATGAAATAATTATCGATTAGAGATGCTTATGGTTGTTCGAAATTGTATGGATTAATTTTCCATTGTTTGTCTTTCGTGAAATGGCAGTCGAAAATAATTGAAGTGGAACAATTTTCTGTTAAAGGAATATTGAATCCGTTAATTAAAGTTGTTATACGATATTATATAGTATTGTACTATAATTTGTGTAAATTGTACTATTTACTGTTAAAATAAAATATAGTACGCAGAATACTAAATTTTATACTTCATGGTTAATTAAAAAAAAAAAATCGAATCTAATTGGAAGAAAATCACTCAGAAATTTCAATTAAAGTTATTAGGAACCTTTTGTTGTTTATTAATAATAAAGTAACTTATTTTATAACTGTTTTCACTTTGACTCAATGAATATTGTATAATTAGAAGAAAAAATAAAGCTACTAGTTAATAGAATCTGAGCTATTCGTAATCTGAAGTTCTAATAATCTAATTCCTTGATAATAAAAGCACAAACAAATAACAAAGAATGAATAAAATGAAACAAAAATCATAAATATTCACTTTTTATGTTCTTAAACATCTCTGAAAGTATTATATTTTTTTCAATATTTCACAAAAATATTTCGCTGCTTAAAAAGGTGGCAATCTTATTGTTAACTGACATGATCGCGAGTCAGTATCAAAATTCGAATCTGAATGGTTCCAATAATTTCGAAGAGACAGAGAATTTTTTCTCATAATATTGTTAATTATATATTATCAGTTTTATTTCCTGATTTTTTGTTAAATATTGTGTATAAAAAACTCAGTTCCTCATGTTTTAAACGATCGATTCTAATCAATTTCAGTCCCAGAATTTTCCTTCTCTAAGTATCGATAGAAACGGCAGCGAACGAAAAAAATAATTCAAAGGTTCCGTCGACCTTTGTATCGACTGGTGCTAAAATAGTATTTTAGGGGCGTGGGTGTACTTTTAACAACGGATGTACAGTCAGACTCATGGGGGCGTGCAAACCGACAAAATTATATCGAATGATAAGAGCATCGGGATCCAATCAGGCTTTAGCAACTCTTATTTACATCCAAGCGTTTATAAAAACTGTTGTTCTCGAAAAAGAAGAAGAGGACAAGAGGACTTTCCCGCCTTCTATTAGCTTTCGCCGTAACTCTAGCGCGAAAATGTCCAAGTATGATCTTATTTCAGCCGAGTGTCAAGTTCAGGAGGATAGAAAAGGTCAGGAGGTCAAGAAAGAAGATCGAACGGGGAAAAGAAAATAAAGGAACTTTTATTTCGAGCTTTTGTGTTTGATTAAAACTATGGAAGACGAAATATCGAGTATCGAAATATTACTGAATATTAGATGTTTATTAGATTGATAGTAGACGTCTTTGCTGACAGGGTGATGTAATTGTTCGACTATCCGATCACCGCGTGTCCCACTTGCGTACCTCGTAGCATTTTTGTTGGCTAACCGTATTCAATAGTTGGGAACCAGTTGGAATGTTGGGATACGGTTAGTGTTTTTACCTATAAGTCCCCAAAATAGGGCCTACTTGGTTGGTTAATTAAGAAGAAATTAACAACGATGATACTGCATTGGGTCAACATTTAAATGTCGTCTACAAATGTGGAACAAATAAAATTTTCAGAGAAACCTACGTTGTAGTTACTTTTTTCACATTGAGAAAAACAATGTATTGATTATTACTGTTTACATTGTCTATCAAACAAAAAGGATACGATTCAATGTCGTTCAAAATAAGATTATGCAAAATAAAAAACCTACAAGATTTCGTTTAGTTATTAATTTATGCTCTGATTAATCGAAGGAATTTTTGAAACATTAAGTTTAAACAAAATGGTGAGAAAGAAAAGATCCTTCGATCGATCACTAGATTTTTATATCTGAAATGAGCGCACCAAATTTGAGAAAGATTAGTGCAACAATTTTTGAGATATCTTGCTCACTTGCAAAACGTTTCAAGAAAAATGCGTTAAAAGTGACAAGAATTACACATGCAGAAATGAATTGTAATTGTCAACAACGACGTTGATAATAATTTTAGTAATGATGACAAAGAGGATTATGGTACAGAAATTGTGAATTTATTAGAACTCCGAAAGACTCCAAAACGCAAAGGAAAGAAAGAAACTAAAAAAGTATCATATGCAATTATATATCATTGGAATGAAAAATGCAAGAAATTACTAAAATAGAACAACGCAAATTGAAAGAAATAGAATAAGAAATGAAATAAGGCGAGAGGCAGCAGAAGAAAATAATAAAAGAATAAAAGAGAAAGAGTAAGAAGCAAAAAGAGCTGCAAGATTATAAAAAGTAAAAGTGGCAAAAATAAAAAAAGGAAAAAGTAGAAAACGATGAAAAAAACGATGAAAAAATAATTACAAAAAAGTAGCGGGCCATTAGTTACTAGTAATGTGATTTGCTCAAAAACAATAAAATTAAATACATTTAGTAACAATAATAATATTCCAGTATGATCATTCAGGTGGCTCTTATTTTCGAATTTCAAATTTTTCCCGCGGCTCCCCCTAGAATAGTTCCAATTAATAAAAAAAAAAAAATTGTACGAAAAGTTTGGGCCATGGTTATTGGATAAGTAGTTATAAGTAATAAATATTGGAGACACATTGAAATTCCTGAAATTAAAAACAATAAAATTTGCTCAATTTTTTCCAGTTTTTTGGATTCTTTTCGAAAACCGTTTGTCACACGAAAAAATGTAATGCAACATAAAAGATGGGTTTTGTTTAAATCTTCAACTTCTACTTAATATGCTTTTTCATATAATCAAATACTAGGTGTGTATTAAAATGATAATTTTAATCTTCAAGAGCTCAGGGGCACGTTTTCCCCTTATCCAATTAGGTTCAAACTTTGTACAAAAATTTTTTTTATTAATTCGAATTATTCTAAGGGGAGCCGTGGAAAAAATCTGGAAAAAACTTGTCATCAAGAGTAAACAAGAGCCACCTTAATGATCAGATTTAAGTATTTTTTACATTAAATATTGTTACACTTTAAACATTTTGTTATATTACTTATAGATATTAATTTTCATTAATTTTCAGTCATAAATAAACAATTTTGTATGTTTGAAATGATGTTTTTATACTTGTCCTAAAACAAGAGTCAATTATTGTTACGGAACCTAATTACTGTGCGTAACACGGTCAATCACTATAATTTTAGAATCTCACTAATAATTCATGACCTTTTAGAATTCTTTTTGTATCTGTTCACATAATGTGAGTTACTATTTCATACAAGCGATAAACACTTCCATCCTATAAATCAAACATTACTCGTCCCTACGTTACTCTATTTTGTTTAAATAATATACTACGGGTGGCAACCCTGTAACGTCTTGAAAGACATGCTTCGTTCAGCAAACTGCTTCGTTTGAACAAAGAGAAGTACTTGCAAGCCTAGAGATTCTCGTTCTGATTCGATAATTGTGCACAGAATCACGAAGAAGGTGATATAAAAAAACGCAGGAAGCCGAGAGTTAATAAAAGCGTATATGAAGGAAGGGATGGATAGTAGGGAAAGTGGTGGCAGAAGAATAATGCGAAGTAGGAGGAGAAGGAACAGCTGAGAAGGTGGAAGATGGTGCGAAGTTGAAATGAAAGCCGTAGGAAAATATTAAAAGTGTAAGACGTTGTGGAGGGGCTGGTGGCAAGAAAAACGATAAGAGAAACGGCGGAGGGGGTGGAGAGGAGGATCGGTGGGAGGGAGTCGTGGGTGGGGATGGAGAACGACTCATAGCCGGGTATCGATCCTCGGCTAGAAAACTACCCCTTGAGGAAGAGGCGCAGTGCAAAAGCGATCGCGTACGAGTCGATGGTGCTCGTGGTGTCCGTGATCCACGCGTTCGCAGTTCTGCTTGCTTCGTGCGGACGCAATCGTTGATATTCCTCCAGCGGCGGATCGTTGTATCGTTGCGCGAGGTGAGGAATCGTCCGCTATCAGTGTTCCGTTCCCTTTCGAAGGAAATCCTTCCTGATCCGTTCGAGATACGCGGTCGATGCTCAGCCTCGAGACTTTTCACCTTCGAGCTCGCCTTCCCTACACCCGTTTCGTCCTTGAATTATCGGGTAACGAGAGACGGCTGAATCGACGCGTTTCGTTCGGTTTTCACAACGGTTTTGATAGCATCGACGGTTTAGAAGCGATGCGAACGTGTGTAACGTAATTTCTGTGACAAAATGGCTGTATCGACGTTAGCGCAGATACGTTCCAGGGGAATTTCAGTTCCCCGTGTGTCGCGAACATCGTTGCACCGTGGAACGTTAAAAAGGATTACCGATGTGTGTTATGTGCTCGGGGCATTACATCAGAAACGAGTCGTGGTGCTGGGAAACGTCGATCGATAACATTAAAAATCATCCGTCCGTGGATGAGCGGCTTTGGCGAACGGCCAATCGCCTGGACATCTATTTAACCCCTTCTTCCCTTTGCCCAAATATCTTTGAGCTTCTTTTCGAACGCGCACGAAATTTCTGTTGCAGAAGTCGGTCCCGGTGAAAGAGACAAAACCAGGAAACCACCATGGCGTTCGCGGGGTTAAAGAAACAAATTAACAAAGCTAATCAGGTGGGTATTCGTATTTATTCATATCTCGGGAAGAAAAAAAGCTATTGCATTTCTCATCTTCGCGTATATTTTATTTATTCCTCTCGTAGTTTCGGCGATTTTTACCCGAAAATCGGAGTCACTTTTTAATGACATTCTGCCGAAAATTGATTTCATGCCGAAATTTTAGCAAAAATTTAGGAGGAAGACATTTTCATATGTAACAATATTTTATGCCATTTCATGTTACGGGAAAGAAAATTGCAGTGTACCTACATTTCATGCAATTTTTTAAAATTATTTATGCAATAAAATGCTAATTACATTATAAAAATTTGTATTTGTTTAGTTTATAATAAAAACTGAAATATGATATTTTAAATTTAGAAACTATAGGAAAATATTAATTGTATATTACACAGTTTTGAAAAAGCAGATCATTTGGGACTTATAATTATAGGCAAGCACAGAAATTGGGGACTCGCAATTTGGGATAGGCACACAAATTGTGACGATAACTTTATCTCTAATTTTAATGAAAAGTTAATATTCTTTGTCTTGTAAAAATGTTTCTATTAAAAAAAAAGAATTAAAGAATCGGTATAAATTTTGAGTAAATGAATTTGAGACCAGGGAATTGAATATTTATTTTATAAAGGGAGCATGGTTAAGCAATAGAGACAATTATCCCATTTGAATTATTTCTCTCGTATTTCGGGGCGAATTTGACCCAAAAACTGGAGTCACTTTTCAATGACAATCTGCCAAAAATTGATTTCATGCCAAAATCTTGGCAAGAATTCGAGAAGAACACTAAAACAATATTTTATGTCATTTCATATTATGGGGAAGATAATCACAGAGCTTTAAGATGATAGCTAACGAAAGTTAAACTTGTATATATCAAATTCGATGACGATAAATTTAGTATGTAGCATTTCTTTATCAAAACGTCTGCATGGTGTCTACAAACCTTGGAGTTTGCATAAAATTGTGACAATCTTCCATTAAAATTTCTCTAAACTTTCATCAGTTATAAGATCCAGTCGCACCAAATTCCTTGTAGTTTCAAATCTTCTCTAATATAAAATCGAATAATTCAAGTCTTCAATTTGTTTTATAGATATTAATAGAAAATTCATGTTTACTATGCACGCATATCGAAATCTACCGGTTCCCCACGTGGCGCGAGACTCGTTAACTGCTTCCTACACCATAAGAGCATTTCTATCGGTCAAAATTGTTTGAATTCTTTTTTGAATCGCTTTGGATTACAATTTATAACACAACTCGATTCCGACGACGATGAGAGCATTTCTATCGGTCAAAATCGTTTGAATTCTCCTTGGAATCGCTTTGGATTATAATTTATAACACGCAACGGGATTTCGACGACGATCGCGCATAGGATGTATCATAGTTGCGTCTTATGTCATTATCGAAGAAAAGATAATGCGATCATAAGTGACGTGTCGTGCTTAATGTGCACCGTGGAGATTTCGTACATACACTGTCATACCGGCAAGTTTTATATAGAGTTTTCATAATCAGATAGTTTAACAATTTTTATTCGTTGTAATTTCATTCCCCGCCGCGTTTCCATATTTTGGTTTCGAGTAAAATTGTTAATTCTATATTCTAAACTCTGAATAAGTTTTATATCGAGTTTTCGTATTAATCATCACAGTTTAACCATTTCTATTCGTTGTAATTTCATTCCTCGCTGCAATTTCACTCCTCGTCGCGTTTCCATATTTGGGTTTCTAATTTTCTAATTAAATTTTTCATTCCATGTTCTAAATTCTAAATGCTTTCAGTGTTAGAAGTTTGAAATTTAGGTAAAATGTTGCTCAGCTACGCAATTATTGCAAAGCCTTCAAACGCGTTTGACCTTTCCTTCGCACTTCGTATTTGCAGAAGGGTTTTGATTTTTTTATCGACCGACGCGGCGTGACATTTCAGCAATTTAAACAGTGCTCTTACTGGAGATCTGAGGTCTCATTCGCCTCAATGCGCCTTAAGTGGGACAATTAATTCTTATTTAAGCTGATACTTATTAAATTCTGGCAGAGAAATGTGTTGCTTTGAAAGTTGAAATGATTAGTCAAAATGATGCAAAACTTATGCTACGTTTCGTCTGTCGTGTTCGATGGAATGGGAGCATTGCAGGGCAGAAATATACTTCCACTTCATAGTTAATTAAAACATTCACTATTAATTACACTATATACAAAAAAAGTAGTAGATTTGCAGTTACTGAAAACTCTTTCAACTTTTCTTTTTCTTTGCTTATGATTAGACTTGAGGATGTTTATGCAAATTCACATTTTTACCTTCTTTGGTCTTCTATCTTCTAAATATTATCAAATGTATTTTATTTTCGATATTCCAAATATTTTTCCGTTTATGCTTTTATGCTATGTCAGCAAGATCTGCTCGGTTTCTGACACCAGTCTGACAACAGACCTGCCATAACAGATCCTGCATCGAATCTGCAGCCAATCTGACAGCAAATGCTAATGGCAGATTCTATCAAAACCTGCTGGATCAGATTGGCTATCAGGGGACAAAGGATTAACAACAATTTACTAATTGTCAGCATTGGTATTAGGTGTAAAAATTCTTCCCAACAAATTTCTGTGAAGAAATTAGAATAGTAATTTGATTCCAGATAAAAAAAATAAGGTCATTGATAATAAGTATTTTAATGCTTGAACAATTCTATTTCTTTCCTGATAGAATTCTTATTTTACTAAATTCTCGAAAAGAATTTATGTTTGCAACGAATATTTAGTAAATAGCAAGCCTAATCAAGGTTCTTCCGCATAAAGAAAAAATTTGGTGAAAGAAGAAGCGAGGGACACTTTACAGTGTTCCTTTATCAGATGTTCGATTCGTCTATCAAAAGGAAATATCGTAACGTGATCTCGATATAAATTAAAACGAAATGGTACGTGACATTGCAACCGGCGGATATAGGTCAGATTTACTCTAGGGCGAAGTTTAGTCGGTATCCTACCTGTGTTCCTGTGTGGAGTAGCGTATAAGTAGGTCTCCGTTAAATATGGGTCACGGTCGTTTTGGAGCTTTGTCAAATAATAGTGTTGTTCTGTTTTTACATTCTTCAAGGATTATGAAGATATCGTTTCTTCAATCGCGACTTGTACTACTTTTATCGACGTATCCGCGTTAACTTAACGCTATCGCTTCTTTGTTTTTTTTTTCATATCTTCGAACATACACCTTCAAATTAGTGTAAATTCGTACTAAATGTAACTTTCTTTTCTAGTATATGACTGAGAAGATGGGAGGTGCGGAAGGAACCAAGCTGGACGTCGACTTCATGGACATGGAGAGGGTCAGTAGAAATTTGTGAAAGAACAACAGTAAAAATTGGCCATTTTCGGCGGATCATTTTTGACTGTACGAAATAACAATGTCACATTTAAAAAAAATTGAAACTTACATCTCAATTAAATTTTAGAGGCTTGAATTTATATTTTTATCAGAAGAAGAGAACAATAGAAGAAATTCTGACTTCATATTTATAACATAAAATGTTAAAAATTAGTGTACCATTGTTAAATCGTAGTCCAAGTTGCACTTGAAGTTCTATTTTACTCTTACATCTACTGTATTAAATGATGGATACTTGGGATAATAAAATTCTGGAATAATTGTGATTCGAATAATCGAGATTCTACTGTAAATATTTAGATCAGGCTGAGTTCACTCTTTGTGAAGAAATGTATTCCACAGAAAACTTTTGCTGCCAGCCAAGCCCAAAAATGGCCAATTTCTACCATTTTCCTTTGTTCAGTTCGATAGAACTAAAGAAGGTAACTAGAAGATAACAGTGAAAGTAATTGAAATTTGATTATAGAAGACTGACGTCACATACGAACTGGTGGAGGAGTTACAGATTAAAACGAAAGAATTTCTCCAGCCAAATCCGACGGCGAGAGCCAAAATGGCAGCTGTTAAGGGTATCAGCAAACTCAGCGGCCAGGCGAAAGCCTCGACTTACCCGCAACCGGAGGGTGTTCTTGGTGATTGCATGCTTACCTATGGTAAAAAGCTCGGCGACGATAGCATTTTTGGTATGTAATCTTCATTTCATTCCTAATCACGCCCAGGGAATTTTTAACGAATCTTTGAACGGCGTGTTTGACAAATAGGCAAATAGATTTACCTGAAGATGCGAGCATAATTTATCTTTTCTACGTTCGTAGCTCAGTCTCTGGTCGAAATGGGTGAAGCTATGAGGCAAATGGCTGACGTGAAGTACTCGTTGGACGACAACATCAAACAAAACTTTCTCGAGCCTCTGCACCATTTGCAGACTAAAGATCTAAAAGAAGTCATGGTGAGTATTGAAACAATCGTTGCTTTCGTTTGTGTAGAATACAAAACAAACTGTGAGATTCGTGTTGTCTTCGTTTCAGCATCACCGGAAAAAACTTCAGGGCCGAAGGCTGGATTTCGATTGCAAGCGAAGACGTCAAGCGAAAGGTATGGTTGTTTATACAATCGAGTTTTATGTCTTTGCATCTGTATTGATTCATTTATGTGAAACTTGTCGGATATGCGTTCGCCTTTGTGAAGTGGAAATCGCGCGCTGTTTCACGGTTGCTGTGAACTGGGTGTAATTTGTAATAGAATCGAAAACCAGACCAAAATCGAAATTGATTTTGTGAAGGCAAAGTGCATTCAACGAAAGAAAGAATGAATTTTCATGAGAAGAAAATTTCGCATGAAAAGATTATTCTAAATTCAATTATGAATTGCACCTGAATTTCTTTAATTTATACACTCCGCAAAAAAATTAAGGGATCACTTGTACAAACCCGAAAATTAGGCCCTAGTTCAAATGTTCATAAGTTCTACAAAAATAGTCGTATTGACATGATCCGAACGGCATTTGAAAGCGTGAAATCTCTACTTTCACATGTTTCTTTCAGATTTGGATTGTCTTGTTTTTTGGCAATGTTATAGCGATGTAAATGGCACATTGAAAATTTTTTGAAATTTTGTTCAAGTTCCTAATGCTTCATGGAACGCAACAAATTTTTTAGACATATTGCATTTATGCCATTCGTAAGCGGCTACCTTCTGCTTTAAAACGAGGGCTTGGCGAATGTTGTACGATTTTTTTTCGCAAAGTTATTCAACTTTGATGCAAAAATGGTCCCCTTAACTTTAAATGCTTGTAGAAAGTGATAAAATCATCGTAGAACATAGCTGAAAAAAGCAATAGAAAGCTTAATCTTTCCTCCTTAAGATACAGTTTTTACATTTACCATTGGATTGGTATTTCGATAATCTACGTCCTTTCGAAAATAGCCTTAAAAATGGCATAATTTCCATTTTTCCTTTAACTCACTGTATCTCAGTAACGGCTGATTAAAACATCATGGTCTTAACATCGTTTTAAAGTGGACGGTTCACCGATTCATTTGAGCCTAATGCGAACTCGCTACGAGAATTTTTTCACCGTGGCCTTCATGTTTAAAGTTATCAATGTGCAAAGAATAACGCTATTGCGCTGTTATCCAAGCTCGAGGTGGTAATACGCGATATAGTTCGACAATAAAATCCTTAGTGGCGAACAAATCTACACCCCCCCACACACACACACACGCACGCGCGCGCACACAGAGAGACATAAATCCGACCGAGCAACCTCCACGTGGTATGTCTTGGCATGTCTTGGGTAATGCCAATGCCGGCGGTGGTAGTGGAGTTAAGATAGGTCCGCTCGCTAGTGGTGAAAATTAGTACGAAACTTTAAACATAAAGGCCACGGCGAAAAAATTCTCATAGCGAGTTCGCATTAGGTTCAAATGAATCGGTGAACCGTCCACTTTAAAACGATGTTAAGACCATGATGTTTCAGTCAGCCATTACTGAGACACAGTGAGTTAAAGGAAAAATGGAAATTATGCCATTTTTAGGGCTATTTTCGAAAGGACGTAGATTATCGAAATACCAATCCAATGGTAAATGTAAAAACTGTATCTTAAGGAGGAAAGATTAAGCTTTCTATTGCTTTTTTCGGCTATGTTCTACGATGATTCTATCACTTTCTACAAGCATTTAAAGTTAAGGAGACCATTTTTGCATCAAAGTTGAATAACTTTGCGAAAAAAAATCGTACAACATTCGCCAAGCCCTCGTTTTAAAGCAGAAGGTAGCCGCTTACGAATGGTATAAGTGCAACATGTCTAAAAAATTTGTTGCGTTCCATGAAGCATTAGGAACTTGAACAAAATTTTAAAAAATTTTCAATGTACCATTTACATCGCTATAACATTGCCAAAAAATAAGACAATCCAAATCTGAAAGAAACATGTGAAAGTAGAGATTTCACGCTTTCAAATGCCGTTCGGATCATGTCAATACGACTATTTTTGTAGAACTTATGAACATTTGAACTAGGGCCTAATTTTCGGGTTTGTACAAGTGATCCCTTAATTTTTTTGCGGAGTGTATTTTCCAAAAATAACACAGGTTGGAAAGTACTGATTAGGTGAACAGATTGTAAAGTTGAATGTACCTTTAGAGAGTTTTTACTGCACGTGCACGTTGTAATTACTACAGATATCTACGAATAAGACGATTTTCGTTAGGCACTGAACGGTCGCTTTATTCGAGAAAGACAGAGAATTACACGCCTTCGATTTCACGCTTAACTGATTTTAGGCTGGCACCACATTTGTGTCTTGTTCACGCGATTTGTCATAGTTATCTGTTTCTGCATTAGGCTGCTATTTTGCAAACGGGGCCTGTTAGCAGATCGGGAAGCAGACTGGCGTCAGAAAGCGAGCAGCGTCAGCAGAACTTGCTGTTAAGTCTGTCAGCAGATCTGCTCTACTTCTGCTGGTAATCTGCTGTTAACTTTGTCAGCAGATCTGCTTAGTTCCTGTCGTCAGATTATCTCGGCAGGATCTGCTCGACTTCTGTCGCCAGTCTGTCAACAGATTCTGCATCAAGTCTGCAGCCATTCTGACAGCAAATGATGATAAAATTTGTCAAAATTTCTGTCAAAATCTGCTTTGGCTTCGATCACATTTTACTATTAGAATCGTTATTTACATTTCAATGTGTTTGATGTGAATATTAAAATTGCAAGAAACTAATTGCCGTAATATTCTTGAAGATGTGAAAAGATAATTGCAGATTTAGTTTCGAAAACTCTTTAATGTTTCATGCTGTCCTTTTAATATTTTAATATTCAATAAAATTTTATGACAATTTAAAAAAAGAGAATATAGTATAGGGATCTACGATCATCTTAACGGTGAAAGATCCAAATATTTAAGACTTACTGTGCTTGCAAAATAAATTTAGCGAACGTGAAAAATAAAAATTTGAAACAGACAAGAAATAAGACTGAAATCTTTAAAAGCATGTTACATATTTTTGCTACAAATGCATGCTTTTTCTTCTTAGTTGATTTCTATCCAAATCAATAGATATTCTATTTACTGTATGATTTTGTTTCCTGAATGTTTATTTGCAAGGACATAAAGTACTTCATTACTTGTTTTAAAAGCAACATTGTGTTCCTTTTCGCTCTTTCGAATGTTTGCTTGATTATTAGCTGCTGGAAAAAGATCTGCAAGTCCACATTTTGGCAGCCCAGTAAAGACGTCGTCACCGTACAGCGGTATGTGACTTCTTTACGTGCGACAGTTTTTCAGTTTATCGCTTATGTTTTTGCTCTGCGTTTTGTATCAAACGATTCGCAAATTAATCAGCATCAGTATAACGTAAATTCACTGTTATGTAAAAATATATCGTCTACTGTCGCGATGACTAATAATAATTAAAAATTTGTTTTTGTGTCATATATCGATATATACGAAATTTCTGCACTCACAATTTTAACATATTTTTATTTCAGTTCTTGTATCAATTAATCAATTTGGAACATCAGTATGTTTTTGCAAAATTGCGGTGATACGGAATATTCAAATATGGAAAATCATTTTTTAAGTTTTTTTTTAGTTATGTCTAAACTGTGAATTTTTATGCTAAATCAAACTTTTACAAATAGTAATTAGGAATTGAAACTTAAAGCTATTGTTTTACTTTCTAAATATTTTTTAAGTTGAGTTATATTTATGATATTTTGTGCATTTTAGTATTAGTCAAGAAACTTGTAAATGTTTGCATATTTAGGATTATTACGAATGCATAAAAATCTGCAGTTTAGTTATGTAATTATTTTTTTGTTGTTTCATTTTGATCGAATTTCTTGTTTAATTTATATTCTAAATTACAATATAATTGTTATATTTTTTAGTTATTAGTTTGTAAATAAATTTCTTAATCCCTTGCATTGTTAATGATTTTGTATTCATCTGGATTTACTTATGTTTGAGTATAAAATTTAATTTATTGAGCATAAAAGTTATTTGCTATATAAATTTGTTGCCTACCTTGTTCACCAAAATTTCAACAATATTACTAACACTTGGAATCTATTTTTTAACTAACTTTTTAGTTAACTAAGTGTAAGTTCAGCATTACACAAAAAAGCTGTTTATAGCACTTAATTTCTGCGCAAGGGATTAAAATAGTTATTTATGAATCATTTTGTCTATCAACAAATGATCAAAATCCAGATTATTGTCTTAGCCTTTCTTTTAGAAAAGATTTTTACATTGAATTGAACTAAAATAAACAGGAACTTGAATCATTTTTTCCTTTTGTTTTAGTTTATTCATTTTTTGTATAATTATTTGTGAAGAAAATATGTATGTACATGGTGTATGTGTATCAAACTACTTCAAAGGCACACTACAAACATTGGACATGTTATTGACTTTGAAATTTGAGAATGAAATTATAATATTTGTGCTTGTGTTATGAGGCAATGTGTTAATATTGCTAGTACTATTTGCAAGTTAACCATGCTTGTTCTTTCTGTGTCTTTTCTCTTTATATCTTGTGTTTGAAACATAGGCATTGGAGCAACCCAGTAGCGCAATTTTTAATGTTTTTGATGGCGCAAATTTTGCGAGCAGGTTCTCACGTTTCAGACGAGGAGATTCGTCAAGCTGAAGAAAAATTTGCAGAAAGTCTGCAGTTAGCACAAGTGGGCATGTTTAATTTATTGGAGAATGATGTAAGTTCCATAAATAAAAAATACGATAAATAGACTGTGGATGTTTAAGTTTTTAAGACAACTTTAAAATGACAAAAAACTTATAATGATGCCTGCAGATATAAAAATATTTCATGAAATATCAAAAATATTGTTGAGTTATTTTCGGACAGAGCAAATAACATAACACCAATTGTACTTTGAAGAATATAAAATTAAGCTTAACGAAAGAACTCTCTATAATCAAAAATGAAGTCAAACTCTTTATGAGGAAAGAAAACTCCTTTTCCTTATTATTAACATAAAATTAAATTATTCAATGAAATTTCTCCTCATTATTATTATTAAATTCTTTTCATTATTTAAAGTTCTCATTATTAACTAAAAATTGCTGCCAACTTTTTACAAAACTTAAATCTAAACAAAATTAGACTTTCTCAACAAATGTAATACATTTTGTAATATTTAAAAAATAAAACACAGATTGTTAAGGATTCAGTTGCTGTTGTATCTCCATAAAAATATGAATTTGCATAAACATCCACAGTGCAATAATTATATTTTATGTTGATAAATAAGTTTGTTCGGTGTTTGTCATTTCTTCCCCACTAAAACACCAAAATCAACTTATTTACCAACTCGATAGATACTCAATGTAACAGCCTCTGTGTTTTTTTTGTAGGTTGAACAAGTAGCTCAACTTGCAACATTCAGCGAAGCTCTTCTGGATTACCATCAGCAGTGTACTGAAATTTTGAGAACACTAACAGAAACGCTCTTGGAGAAGTATGTATTTTTTTGAGATGCTAGATTATTTGAGATCAAAGCTTTCAAAACTGAATAAGTAAAACATGAAAAAAGGGGGATTTAGAATTTATGTATGGTTCTTTCATACCTACAATACATAAAAATATAGATCCACTTAGATTTTTGCTCATAGTTCTGAAGCTAATAAATCAATTCGGCTAAAATTTATTTCGGCATTTAACCTAAGCACTATATAGCAGGTAGTTCCATAAAATTTCCTTTTTATATAGTGTTTCATTCTTCTACATTTCACAGTTATTGGTCTTTTGTCCATTTTTCTTAAAAAAAAATCTCCATTTTTTTCATGAAAATTTGGATTGATTTGTGTCTCAGTTTCAGTTTACAATGACGTTTATGTGAATTGCAGAAAAGACGAAGCAGCGAATAAGCCCAAAATGGAGTTCATACCGAAGACATTGGCTGATCTTCACGTGGATGCAATACCCACATCGGATGCTATGAACGGTGGGAACTGCTCTCTTCATGGTAAAACACATTTTACACGTACACATACAAAATGATAATATTCATGGGTGGACTTGGCTGTCTGTTTCTCGTGACCTCTGTACTGCAGCATTTCTACTTGCCCTGTAACTATACTCTGACTGTACTACATGCTGTCTCATACTCTTCCAAATGAATCTCCTTCGTCGTTTCTTCGACTATCATACTATACGTACGTTTTTCTTGTCCCTTTGACATTTCTCTGCAATGGTTTGGTCTGGCTAACTAATTACTCACGAGCTACATGTGATTGTTGCTCCCGCTTGTCTATTTCAATAGGAAATGTTGGATCCGTATGTTGGCGCATTATTTACAAGCTAAAACTAAGCGGGGAAATTTTTTATATCTGTTATGTTAGATTTGGAATATGCGATTGAGGCATAGAAAAATGGTAGAATGCTACGTCAAGAAAATACGTTTTCGAAGTGTTCATTGCAGTATTACTTAATAAAAAGTAATATAATTGGATTCAGGAATGAAAATTGAATGTAATTACATTATTTTTCATTAAATAATACCGTAATGAAAACTCTGAAATCGATTCTCTTGGCATAGCATGATATGTGCTCTTTTCCCATCCAACGCCTCAATTCTAATTGATCAAACATTAAAATGTCGAAAATCAATACAAGATCTAATCTAATACAACTCTGAGAACCTCCAAGTCATGAGCTTTGAAAAGCGACAACGACGCAGAAGGCAATATGGAGTCCCCAAGTTTCTTCCAAGTGTTTTAAGTATGTGGCTCGCGGGGGAAGAGAAGTTAGCCAGTCCTAGCAATGGGTATACTTATAATTGTTATCTACCAAATACTTTTATACTACAACTAATACAAACCATTTAATTTAAACTGTCGATGTCACATGCGTACACGTGAGATGGATGTCTAGAAGGCTATGTGTCTACATGGATCACAGGGCGTTGAAACATGCTAAAGATTTATATTATATTCTAATTACATGGTTTCTAATTAAACATACAACGCACTAGTTTTTTAAATTCTAAATCGTACATGTTTTGTGTGCGTAAAAAGACGAGGATTTATGTGGAACTCAACTATAAACTCTTACTCTCTGAAACTTTATTCTATTGCTATGGATTTGTTACATTGTTTCCACCCAGTTTATACATTACACTCGGAATTGCAAATGAACACTGTGCAGCATAATTATAGGATTATTATAACTTTCAAGAGTTTTGGTATTTTGGATAATGATTTCTAAATATTTTAAATATTATTCATAGACTGCGGAATTTATGTAAAATAGATTGTTTAATACAATATTTTTTAAATGTTGTAACTTGAATCATATTTTTAATATTTAGTAAATTTTGGCATTTGTCGACAAACTTGAAGAGTTTTAGAATATCTAGAATTGTTATAAATGCATAAAATCCGCAGTCTAATTATTAAGTATTACGTGGAGAAGATAGTAGAAATGATGCACAGTGACTCATAAATTTGTTCTTGTAGACTATATTAAATTTGTTTCAACTCTAAATGATATTTGCCTTAACGAATTTAACTGTTGATTAACATTTGGAGTACATGTGAATAAACCTGTGAGTCACTGTATAATTTGTTTCAAACTGATTTATCAGTGTTGGTACCGTTAACTTAATTAATTATTCGATAGAATAACAGGATTTTTAACATTCCACGTGGATGACTGATCTCTCCGATCTAAAATCTCTACACTGAGAAAAATAAAGTTCTAAATTTTACTACATTTACTTGCATTTTTTTTGCATGTCCAGATTTTTCTATTGAAAATCGGGCAACGCTGACATTGTTTATAAACTAACTAGAAAAATTTTGTGTTCACCATCGAAATTTGTTAAGAATAGAAGTGCTATAATTTTGCGCTAATTCTAAAATTCGTTCGTATAATGTATTTGAATTTCTCAATTTACTATATCAAAGTTAAAACGCCACAAAAATGTGGCGCTATAGTTATGCTCCACATTGTAGCAATCGCCACACTATTCTCATACACTACTCGATCGTGTTGTGTGTGTATTCTGGCATACTTGAATGTCTATCCTTCTGACACAATGTAGGGGCAAGTCGATCCGGGTCTCCGACCCATGTAGAGGGGAAGCGCTCACAGCTCGAGCTGTTTCCGGCTGGAAATCCGCCGCAATCTGCCAATGGTAAATTTTCCAAGGGGTTGGCTTTTTTGTAGGTTTCACCAAATCGATCAGTTGTTGAGTTGCTTCGTGCACTTTAGCTTGGGGGTCGAGACTATATAGTGTATCGCCTTTTACATACTTGTAACACACCATTAACAACCATTTTTCAATTATTGGCACGCATGTTTGTTAAGCTGCATATTCGTTTTGTGTACTTAGAGAAGCTTAATTTTCTTCATTTCTTCAAACCTTTCACGAACCCATTTAGTATTTACATCGTAGTATTTAGTGTCTAGTATCCAATGGAACTGAGTGTTTATTCTAATCACAATATCTATTTTTCGTTTGGTATTTTGCATTCACAATGATTTTCAATGTAAGGCTGGAATCACCAAGCAAATCTATAGATATTTTATCAGTCGCATGTTTCAATTTGTCACAATTGTTCATTGAAAGCTCGAGGGCACTTTATATTACTTGAAAACAATGGAAGTATGTACAGTATCAGTATGTTGGTAAAAATATTTAGAACTTGAAAAATATTTGTATATCAGATCATTTCTATTAATTATTAGAGAAAGAAAAATTGTTCCTTGCAATCTTTATGTGGAAATTGTGACAAGTTCAAAATGGATTTTGGGTTCTTTTGTATTTTGTTTGTTAAATTAACGAGAATCGTAATGTTTTTTAGCTTCTCCATTGCCATCACCAAGCAAATCCCCGGCAAGGACTCCAATGACGAAACAACCTTGCTGTTCAGCTTTGTACGATTTTGAGGCAGAAAATCCTGGGGAACTTGGATTCAAAGTAATTATGATACTATTGGATTATGTAAAAAACGGTTTGGCAGAAAAGTTTACTGCACTTTAAAGGCTGATCAAATGGGCAGAGTAAATACTATTAAAAATTCTATTAGGTAGTCTCAAAGTACGTAGAATTAGTTTGTTTTTATTAGGTTTTCAATAGGATCTTTAAAATTGTGGCATTTAATTTGCTATACACATTCGAAGTTCAACTTTGGTATAGCTGTAATGTATTAGCTTTGACTGCAGTTCAACGAATTCTAAAATTGAGTTGAAACTGAAGTTTCCCTAATTTAAAACTGATTTCGAACTACAGTTTCTACAGATAAAAATTCATTTTTAAGTCAGTTTTGACTGAAGTTCCTTAAATTCAAAGCTGACATAAAGATTGAAGATTCTCAAGCTTAAAACTGACTCAAAATTAATATTTCTTAATATTACAACTATCTTTTCATCAGTTCAACAAACTTGAAAACGACAAAATGTACAATTTCTCCTTGATATTATAGATAATTTACGTTAGTACAGATAAACATGTGAATATAAAAATGATCGAGTCTGAAGAAAAAATATATCCTCTTTTAGTAAGTAACATCATAAAAAACAGTCTTACCAACTGGTGAATATGGAACCATAGTAACTTTGTAATTGTTACTCAATATTCCTGTTAAAAACCGAAAATTTTTGTTGAAGAAACTGTTCAAAACTTAAGTTTTTACACATCAAAATTCATTTTTAAGTCACTTTTGACTGCAGTTCGTTGAAATCAAAGTTGATACAAAATTTGAGGATTTCCAAGCTTAAAACTGACTCAATACTAATGTTTCTTAAAATTGTAACTAATTTCTTAATCAGTTGTTCAACAAATTTGAAAATGACAAGCTTTACAATTTCTTCAATTAAAAACCGAAGTTTCTTGTTGAAGAAACTGGTAAGGTAAAATCTAAAATTTCCACAGATGAAAATTCATTTTTAAGTTACTTTTGACTGAGGTTCATTAAAATTTAGAATTGACACAAAAACTGAATAATCCTAAGCTACAAACTGATTCGAAACTAATGTTTCTTAGGATTACAACCATTTTTTTGATCAGTTCAACAAATTTGAAACAGCAAGGAATGTTACAAGAATATCTCTCTGCAATACTACACCCTGCAGGTGATATTACCGGAATATTTCTAAAAGATTGCCACAATATTTTCAATCAAAATCATTTTATGTAATCTGTAATATTGCAGGAGGGTCATCATTCCACGCGAAATCGGACACTTTTTGGAGTAACATCTCGGATTTTGTTGAATTTTGGATATGTTGTAGTTTTTAGGGATATATAAACGTGTGTGAAAGGATTTCTGAAAATTTTGAAAATTGTTAATTTTAGAGCTCTTTGAAGTTTACTGTTCACTTTTTTTCTATTAATTTTAGTTCTTAAACTAGCATAAAATGTAATAAAAATGTGATAAAAATGTGCTTTTGGGTGCTTATAGAGCAGACATAGCAGTACCTAATAAAAATTATTTCAGTTGGAAGAAAAACTTTTTTAACCATTTATTTTGCAATTATTGTCAACAAATGCAGGTTTTTCATAGCGGGGAATTATTTAAAAAATAAAAAAAAATTTGTCCCCTTTACGGACCACTTTTCACAAATACGGACACTTTAAGCGCTGCGCGACGCGGTTTAACTGTGCAAGGACCGCGCTAGGGAACCCCGCCGCGTGCGCGCGCCTCATTCGGCTGGTCGAATCAGTGGATTTCGACGCACAGCGTACAATTAAATTAATTTTCTTTTGGCCAATTTTAAAGTGTCCGTATTTTTGAAAAGTGGTCCGTAAAGGGGACAAATAGGGTTACATTCTCAATTTTTTTTCGATTTTTTAAATAATTCCCCGCTATGAAAAACCTGCATTTGTTGACAACAATTGCAAAATAAATGGTTAAAAAAGTTTTTCTTCCAACTGAAATAATTTTTATTAGGTACTGCTATGTATGCTCTATCCGCATCCAAAAGCACATTTTTATCAGTTTGCTAGTTTAAGAGCTAAAATTAATAGAAAAAAGTGAACAGTAAACTTCAAAGAGCTCTAAAATTAACAATTTCCAAAATTTTCAAAAATCCTTTTGCTCACGTTTATATATCCCTAAAAACTACAGCATATCCAAAATTCAACAAAATCTGAGATGTTACTCCAAAAAGTGTCCGAGTTCGCGTGGAATGACCCAAGAACATTACTACAACATTGGGAATATTGCAATGTTCATTCATTCATTCCTTGCTGTTCGGAGTTATAACGTAACAAATTTCGAATTGCGTATACTCTACCTGTTCTATTGATTTTTGAAATGCTGTAAGACTTTTTGTCGCACCTTGTTCACACATTGATTTGGAATTTTTTGAACGGTTGGTTATTTTGTTGCAGGAAAACGATACGATCACTCTGATACGGAAGATCGACGAGAACTGGTTCGAAGGTAGCTTGAATGGCCGTACTGGTTATTTCCCAGTGACATACGTACAAGTCATAATGCCATTACCTTAAGAAGACGACGCGCGTCTTCGAAACCAAAGAATCTGCTACCTATTCGTTCACGAATGTTTACCACAACATTGTCTTACGATTCGATTAGCCTAAAACTATCCGAAACCACTTCTCTATTATCGTTTAAGTTACGGTTGAAAAGCTTATTCGAATGTTTCATTCTGAATCCCCCCCTGTTTTAACTTATTTCTTTCGTCTATTGTCCTGAGGATAACTATATGCGCATGCTACTGTACATATATAAAGTTATAGTCTCTTATCGACGTAAGGACCTTCATGCGTATAGATGCATCACACAGAGACGCGCACGCGCGCACACACATATATACATAAGATTTGTTTTTTTTTTTATTTCTGCGCTGGCCGACTGGTGCGGAATAAACCACTTACTATATCCTTCCGGTTTGTCAAATAGAAAAAGATAACGATTGGTTCGTTCTGTACCGGTGCAGCAAGTGCAGGAATAAAAAGCAGATCTACATTCGAGTGTAGCCATAAATGCCTGGGTGCGCATGCGGACGTACACAAGCATAAAACGAGTCCGCTGTCAAGAGCAGTTTGCTTTCGCATCGTCTAAGTTCTCAGATAGCCAAATCTGATCGCGCAGATTTTTACAGAATCTGCCATTGCAACATTTGTTGCTAGATTGGCAGCAAATTTTTACAGGACTGTTGGCAAATTGGCGACAGACTCTGCCGGCAGACTGGCAGCAGAATTCAAACGGATACTGCTGCTGATTTCGCAACAGATTCTATTAGCAGGATCTGTACGGTTTCTGACGTCAATCTGCTCCTCGATCTGATAATACATGCCCTGTTTGCGAAATGGCAAACTGTTTAAGGATGAACTTTTGTAACAATCTTACAATTAGCCGAAAGTTAATCAGTTTCAAAGATATTAATCAGGCTTTTTCTTGTGACGAAAATCAGTCAGAAATGTTGATCTTTTGTCACAAACTTTTTTCTTGGAATGTACGAAATGTAAATGTTTGAAATTTCACTCCTAATTTTGTAATATATTTCTCAATATTGCGTTTTCTCATAAGAATTGAAAGTTGAATAATTGAATAAGTTAAAAATTACCGAATGAATTTTTAAAACATTTTATCTAGGGATTTACTATTGCATAAACATTCATTTCTTCAATTTTCAAAGATTTTCGATAATTTTTAACGTTACTGAAGTTCATCCATAAATCTGCTGTCAATTTGGCGACAAATGGCTATCAGGGATTGCGTGTAAAAGGAAAAAAAACTGAAGCATTGTATTGTCCCTAATTTCTCCAGCGATGTTTACTTGCACAAAGTGATCAGCATGCCAAGACTGTATTGAAATTCGACTATGTAAGGATTTCCAAATACTCTTTCATTAAGTATTTTTTATTTTACTCGATCGGTAATTATACATTACGTAGCAAAAGTTTACGTTAGTTGGTTTTGAAATAGCTGTCGATCGGTTTAGAGTTTCGTTTCGTAAACGCGTGATACGAATTGTGATACACCTTTTTATTTTGTACGGTTCTTCTTAATACTTTTATTTGTCGTTTGTCAAAATTCTCATCGCGAACGTCCACCCGAGATATGCAACTGAAATTATACGGCGTAGGAGAAACCGTAAGTCGTACAACATTTTATAGCGATTCGTTCCCATTCTCTGACCATTGGATCATTGGATCGTTTCCTTTGTCATTATGTTTGATCCGGTAGACGACGCCGAAATAGAAACCGAAAGTTTAGTTGTTAATTAACGATGAGTAATTACGTACTGTGTAGTTTCATTCGCGATTTCGTCAAGTGATAAGGAAACAAATTGTACATATATTTCATCCTCCATTTTGCGTTGATTGTTGTTGTAATTTGCACAAGGTCTACTCCGACCTTTTGGGGCATGTTCGAATGAGTTCGAATAGCTAGTTGAAGTATTAAAGATGCTAGGAGAATTATTACCATATTACGTCTTCGCATCACCGATATTTAGTTCGTCCCCTTCCATTGACTTTGTATGAGAGTTAAAACGCCAGAACAATGAAAGTAATTAAGAAATTTGACTATTTGTTGCCACACGGATATTAGGCAATCTTCAACAAAATATTTCCTAAGCATAATATTATAATGTTAGAGTATATAAATTTCGTATGTGTTGTCGATTATCGGCGACAACAGTTGACGACTACGATGATGGCATTATTATTATTAATATTATTGTCATTATAATTATTGATACTCGCGTATTTTTCCATTACTGTTGCGGTAAATGTTACATTGTAAAACGTTCTTGGCCTTATCCTCGCATTTTCAATCATTCCGAAAGAACATGTTCCGTGTAGTTCGTGTAAGTTTATGACTTTTGCGGCACTTCGAACAGTGTTTCAGTACTGCTGTGTTACGTAATTTCATGATAAGCAGAGTAGCTTATAAGTAAGACTAAACAATAATAACGGTAATATGAAATCGATCGCAGCTGGAAATATTCGACTATTCAAATAGATAGAAGCGTTCGAATATTCAAACGTTATTCGAATATTTTAATACAGTGGGAAACAATATTTCATGTTTAAGTTTAAACGACTCGTAGTCGATACAATAGTATAGAATTCGAACACTTTGAATGTTCGAAAACTCTGAATTATTTGAATAATTGAATGCTTATTTCTGGTTGAATAATTCAAATGTTCGAATATTATTCTGCTAGTTTTAGAATATTCAAATATTCGAATAATAATTCAAATTCTGTTAGTATTTTGATATTCAAATACTCAGGTATTCGAATTCTGCTGGTTTCCTAATATTCAAATTCAAATCTGCTGATTTTCGAATATTTAAATTGGGATTATGCTGGTTTTCGAATACTTAAATTAGAATTCTGCTGATTTTCTAATGTCAAATTCGAATTCTGCTGATTTTCCAACGTAAATTCAACTTTGCTAGTTGTCGAATATTCAAATTTGAAGTTTGCTAGTTTTCGACTATTCAAATTCGAATTCTGCTGAATTTCGAATATTCAAACATTAAAGTATTCACATGTTCAAACGTAAAATTGGAATTCTACTACTATTAAAATATTCAAACCTTCAAATATTGAAATATTAAATTCAAATTCGGTTCGTATTCGAAGATCAAATTCGAATACTGCTGACATTTAAATACTCAAATATTCAAACATTCAAATATTTGAAATCAAATTCGAATATTGCTGGTATTCCAATACTAAAACATTAAAGTATTCAAATATTCGAATATTCAATCATTAAAATATTCGAATATTAATAACAGCCCTACAATCGATCGATATTAATCTAGTTTTACTCATTAACGTTGAATTAGTGGTACGTATAATCTGTACAGTAATTTGAATGAGTTAATATCGCGTGGTTATCGTTCCGTTTACGTCAGTGAATTGTAGTACGTATTCGTCGAATTGGAACGTTGTTCTAATGGCCGCTCAAATTATCAATAAACGAAACCAAACTCGTGAGTTAGGTTGCTTTCAAGTATCGTTACAAAAAAAATTCGTTGGTATTTGCAATCGTCATCAGCGTTCAGTCATTGCGGAAGGAAAGTACGAGGAGGAAAGATGCACGAATAATTTGATCTATTGTAAGTATCGCGAGGCACGAAACTTCTATCCCTCTCCCAGAAAAAATCCGAAGTGTTATCAATGTTGTGCAATATTAAAGTTTAATACGACGGTGTTTAGTCGATTGTCACAATCGCCGGATCAGTGTTTCTCATTGCCGTTATCGCGAATGGCCGTTACGAAGATCGATAAGCTAATATAGTGTGGAGGGATCTTTCTATCCGGCTCACCGATAGAATCATCTTGCTGTCCCTTCGAGCGGACTCTCGTTCTTACGATTTTGTCTTCGGCGTAGCGAAGAAATGCAATTATAGCGAATAAGTGCCATACAGACGTTATCCTAACTTGTGAACCAAACGAAACGTGTAACCGATAGCTGAGTAACGATAGTTTAATCGATAGACGCGTGTAGTAGGTGTCGGGACGCGTTCTAATGATTTTGTGTTCCTTTAAACGAGAATAATCCGCGAGGAATTTTGTCAATTAATAAAAATAGTTGTATCGGTGAGACGCGACTTTCATCTAACGAGACAGACAAAGAGGAAATATGTACAAATGTTGCGGTCTGTGGAGTAGGAGAAGCGTAATTTGCGTCCACGTATAAACGGTAGCGATATAGAAACGGAGATATTTTCTTAGAACGAGAGACATATAGGGGTGTGCGGAATCCCGAAATTTCAGGATCTCGAAAGTTCGGAATCCCAAAATTTCAGGACTCCAAAAATTCGGAATCCCGAAGTTTGGAATCCCTAAAGCAAGCCTGGCTAACTGGTGGCTCACGAGCCACTTGTGGCTCATTCCGCGCGACTACTTTGTTCCGCTAAGAAATCCCCACTATTTCATTATGTATATGTATATGACACTGCTGCTCGTAAAATACTAAGAAACGATATGACATTGTTTCTATCTATACTATAACAAGGTGTATAGAGCTGTGGCTGTGGTGATGCAAAAGCAGTTAGCCACTCCTGCCCGAAAGTTTGGGATCCCTAAAGCTTCGAATCCCTAAAGTTCGTAATCCCGAAATTTCAGGATCCCTAAAGTTTGGAATTTCTAAAGTACGTAATCTAGAAATTTCAGGATCCCTAAAGTTTGGAATTCCGAAAGTTCGAAATCCCGACAGTTTGAAATTCCGAAGTTTCGGAATCCCGAAAGTTTGGATTCCCGAAAGTTCGGAATCCCTAAAGTTTGGAATTCCTAAAGTACGTAATTTCGAAATTTCAGGATCCCTGAAGTTTTGAATTCCGCAAGTTCAAAATCCCGACAGTTTGAAATTCCGAAGTTTCGGAATCCCGAAAGTTTGGATTCCCGAATGTTCGGGATCCCGCACACCTCTGAAGACATATCAAATCAGTCGGTCGTTCGCAACTTGAGAAACACTGCGTCGGCGTGAACGATAGACAATGTTAAGAAGGAAAAGAAGAAGAAGAAGAAGGAAATGTCGTGAAAATTCATTTGTCGCGTGATATTTGTTCTCGCGTTAATTAAGTCCGCGTTTGCTTTGACTCTTGCGGTGTCCGAGAACACCTTTCATTAGAAACACGAAGGTGGTCGACGGTCGCGAGGCAAAAATTAAAAAAAAGAGAAAAAACAACAGAAAAAAGAAAAAAGATGAAATTAAATGATCTATAAATATTAAATCGGTATCTTACTCTATAAATGTTGGCTATTGTTAAATGTTGAATATTGTTCTGCGAAGATCTTGTGTTCCTTCGAACGATACGCGTGCCGTTTCGAATTTACGATCCCTTCTTTCAGCTTCTGATTTGTCAAATACTTTTAACAATTAGCGAAGTTTTCATTTTAATACTTGAACTTTATTTCTAAACAGATAATAAAAATCACTGATAGTATAATGAAACTTGATGATTTTAACTATTGTACTGCTTTGAGATCGTTTTCTTTGTACACAATGTGTTTAAACTAATTTAAGAAAGAGGATGGTATTTTGAAAAGCACGAAGTTCGTTCGAAGCGACAAGCTCTTTGCATTTTAATTGTAATCTAACTATTTGGGGTTCGAGTAGACGTTGAATCTATCGCTCCCTTTAAAGTCACTGAGCATCCTTGGCGTAGAAAGATTTGAATTATTGATGCCGCCTTTCTTTTCTTCCCATCTAAACACCAATCTGCCCGCGTCTGTTTATCTGCTGTGTTCACTCGTCTTCTTCGACTCGCTCGTTTCTCTTTGTTTCTCATCGCTCTCTTGTTCACTTATATTTTGTAAGCGTCAGAATGTTCAAGATCGTTGAGAATCATAGAAAGAAGCGAGGACTATTTTTGATATTGACTTTTAATTGTCCTCCGTGTTCTTTTGTTTTTCGTTTCGTTCCCTCTATAGCTCTTGGTTAATGGGAAAAATGTAAAGAGGCAAACCCCGTGGATGCAATGCAGTGATACTTTCAGACAATACATTAATAATTAATTACACTTATATTAATAAATTAATCTATTATGAGTATTGAACTTCAATTGAAAAGGAATGTACGACATGTACTCGATTTCGGTCAGTGCTAAATAATTATTATCACTAATTAAGAAATAAAGTGTGCTCTATGTCATGCTACATGGTTTTATGTGAATTTACATTTGTCTTTCTCATTATGTTTCAGAATTCTGTATACAGGGTCATCCACGTATCGCGGAACCCGAACTCGTTTGTGTTTATGCGCAAGGGTTCCGAGATACGTGGATGACCCTGTATAGGCATCCGAGATAATAACGTATAGAGATGTTAGGCACCGTATAAAATGTTTGACCATTTCAGGAAAAGTAGAAAATATAATGGTCCTTTTTTTTTTATACAGGGTGGGGTAATAACTATTAGCACCTCAGATGTCTCGGAAACTATAAGTTTCACAGAAATATTTGCTGAAATAAAATTGCACAGTACGAAGGGGGCCATCCGGTGGTGATAATAGTTTTTTTGCAGGTGGAGGTACTTCGGACATTTGAAGGTGACCTCCATTTTTTTAAATGGATCGGTATGTTTTTGCTTCCGTATCATGATAGAGGATCTTAAAACGAGTTCAACGACCTATTACATAAGGTCATTGAAGGTCATAGAAAGTAGAGAAAGGCGATAATACTTACGGTTTTAGTAGTAAATCAATCGCTTTTCTCTACTTTCTATGACCTTCAATGACTTTATGTAATAGGTCGTTGAACTCGTTTTAAGATCCTGTATCATTATACGGAAGCAAAAACATACCGATCCATTTAAAAAAATGGAGGTGACCTTCAAATGTCCGAAGTACCTCCACCTGCAAAAAAACTATTATCGCCACCGGATGGCCCCCTTCGTACTGTGTAATTTTATTTCAGCAAATGTTTCTGTGAAACTTATAGTTTCCGAGATATATGAGGTGATAATAGTTATTGCCCCACCCTGTATAGTAACAAAATATTAGCTCTATTCGATACAAGAATATCTGGATCATTTAAATATAGATATATTTTATTATGTAAAAAAGGATTATATTATATTGTCTACTTTTCTTGAAACAGTCAAATATTTTAAGGGTCGACAACTGTATGCGATACCCTAAATGCATTTTTTTTATACTTACTATGTGTTACTTTTGTTTTTGTTCTATTCCTTTTGTTATTCTGTATCAGAGCTTTGTCTGTATATTTACACTGTATGTATGTATAAACAGTCTATATCAAGGGGCTATGGTAGGTCAGTTATGGAATTTGAGCATTTTTAGGTGTCTGAAAGGAGTGTTTTGAGCAAAATTAGTACCAGAGCGCATTAGAATGTGCCTTTAACTGGAACTAAGGTGTGTTTTGTCCTGATTTTATCAGAAATAAAAGCGTAAAAAGTATCGTTCTCGAGGTTAGTGGTAAAACAGAGCGAAAAACGTAGCAATTACCGACCGTGATAGCTGGAAAAGTCACGTGACTATGATAACCCTTTGAACTCGTCTATAGAGTGCAGCACAATGTGACTGAAGGAATTGTTTCCTTGCAGTAGAAAGCGCAACAGTCCATCATATCCATGCATGACATTAAAAGTCCAAAGTCATTAGTCATGACGTTTGGAGTCACGTGAAAACGTACCTTCAGCCACATAAACAACAGTTCAGATAGAAATTGGTCTATTGTTTTGAGCTGGACAGGTTTATGTGATATTTTTACGTGTACCTCAAAAACTAAAGCCGACCGCCTAGTATATGTAGAGGAAAAAGTTGTTCATCAAGGCGCAGATAGATTTTTGAGAGATTTCTTGCGAGAGCGGCTCTCATAGCACGTGTAAACTCGCCTGAGATTGTGGCCGACAAGCTGAATTAGCGCTATGAGAGCCGCTCTTAAAAGAAATATCGCAATAAGTTACTTGCTGGTCTATCTGCACCTTAATGTTGTCCTTTATAACGTATTTCAAAGCCATAAAAATCGGTCATGCGCCACAGACAGGTTCGCCTCAAATTATTATAAACGGTTTGTCGATTTGTTAAAGTTATAATTATTATTTATATGTATTTACAATCCTCGTGCCTTTCGGTTTACAGTCTTCTGTTAAAACTATAATGTTAAAACTAATGTATCAGGCTCTGAAGTATTAAACTTTACATCTTTAAACATTAAAACATTACAATAAAATATATTACAATCTTAGGACATTTCAACATTAAACCATTAAAATATTTAAGTACTAAAACATTAAACATTATAACAGAAAAACCTTAAAGTTTAAAAACATCAAAATATTACATACTTATATAGTGACTCATCTTTGGCTTTAAAGAAACATTCGACTTTGAAATAGATTTTTGTTAAAGATTTATAAACAAATGAACGTAAATCGTGAAAAGAAGTTTGGTTATTCGAGGGTAGGTAGCGAAGCGTGATTCAGCAGATCATTTGCAGAGTTAACCAACCCTGCGACATGATTTAGCGGGAATAAGGCTAGCATCCATAATGCATATCTTCCCTTCTGTGGACATAATTGTATACGATATTACCCGAGGGAACACGGTTCTTCCCGGTAACAAGGCATACCATCAACTCGGAGGAACTCTCGTAAAGCATCCTGCGTGTAGCGCGGTGGCGTCGCTCCTACATGCGCTATTTCGTCGTGCCGCAAGATCGAGCCTCTTTACAAAAGTTAACTGGAATCCATAGTAATGAAAATTTTACACAGATAAGTAAGAAAAATCAATTAATCAATCAATTTTGAACAATATAGGTGAATCTCCTAAGCGTCATCTTTGGTAAATATTGCTATACTTCCGACAAATATTCCAAAACTAAACTAAACTAAACTATAGTACAAAATAGAGGGTCTCACCCCATTTTTTTGATTGTCTGAAAACTTTGTCTTTATTATTTTTGTTGACTTTCCAAAAACTTTTTATAAACTTTGATAGTTTGTTAGTTTATTTCTTCACACAAATATTCAATGGCAATTCGAGGATTCGGAATACTCGGCACATTGTTCTCGCATTTAGATTTAGAATGATTGGTAGGTCTTTTCCTCGAACGAAAAGTCGAATTACTTTCTCACAGGTACAATACACATTGCTCGTTTGCGCCCTATAACAGGAGGGTCGTTTTTATTAATGCACGAGAGAAGGGCTGGTAAGCGGCTTACCTCCTGCAATTAAAATGTTCTTTTAAATACCCAGCTTCACGACGTTATTATAGGCGGTTGGAAGTTGTGTTTAAATCCTTGTTATTTATATGCGATCGTTATATCGATACGCTTTTTGCCATTGGATAAGAGAAAAACAAAAATTATACAGAGTATTTGAGTATTTTATTTTATTTCCTATTGAATAGACTATAGACTCTTTGTTACACACGTGAAAAAAAGAAAGTTCAAGATAAATACACAATAAAACTAAATGAACAATAAACAAATAAAGGAATTTTCATGATTTTAATTGTAATGTAACGTCTTAAGAATTGAACTGGACAAAAATGTCCGCATAAACCTTTATTGTCAATAGTTAAACAAAACACAAACAGAAATATAATAATGCAAAGAACCTAGATTAGAATCTGACCTAGATTCGTGTTTAAAGACACGTTCGATCTCTTTTTGAAATGATTCTAATTATTAAAACGCTATGCAGTCACGAAAGGAGATAAATGGCAACGTTTCACAAATACCCATAGCTACAGGAACGACTCTGCCCTTTATAGGTGGACGTGAACGTGTATCGGCAGGACGTGAGGTAGTTAGGGAAAAAATCGGCGGGAAAGAACCCACTCGTAGTTGCAGATTTCTCCCAAGAGGCAACGTAGCATCTATACGTTCGCGAAGTCAATTTGCCGGAACATTAGCCGAGGTCGATGTTCCTTTTAGGGTGCCTATTATTGATACAGCCTTTTTACAATTGCTTAGAATCGATAACAGTGTTTTTATCTTATTTCTTTTCATTTTCTTTTCTCCTTTTAAAAACGAACCCTGTAAACAGTGAAATACCTGATGTCTTGGAGTTTGGCACAATCGTTAATAGGAAATTAGGCCAGGACACCAACAAGATATCAGAAAAGAAGCCAGAAGACAAGCCAATTAAAAAATTTCAAGTGACGATATCGCATATCAAAATTACGATAATTATAGACTGTCGTACACAGTTAGATTGATAAAAAAATAAGCGTCTTTAAACATATTTTGCTGTACTCGCTTTAATACATAATACGAGGAGAATCGGACCACCTTCTGTTTAATGCTAAATAAATGAGTCAAATAATAAAAATCGAGTTTTTTAATATCAATAAAGGCCATCGCACACCAAACAGCACAGCACACGAACGGCATAGGACCAACGTCGGCATATTCACATTATTATATGTAGTTTAAATGAATATGCGCACACTTATCGTGGAGGAGTGTCGATGCGGTGCTGTTACCGATAAGTGTGCGCACTTCCATTTAAACTAGATATAATAATGTGAATATGCCGACGTTAGACCTATGCCGTTCGTGTACACTGTGCTGTTTGGTGTGCGACAGCCTTAATGCATAATGAATCGAAACTTCTTTGGCGGTAGAATTAGTCATCGTGAATGGTCGTGAAAAGAGAGGAGAAAAGGAAGGGAGAGCGTTTCGTCCTGGGCCTGCTAGCGGACTCATCAGTAAGGCTATCTAGCAGGCCCGTGCCTTAGACGCGGGATGGTAAGGTCAGGTCAGAGGACGTATACAGGGTGTAACAAAAATGTTGCAGTTCCTTGAAAGAGGTGATTCCTGAGGCGATTTTAAACAACTTTTTCCTTAGTGAAAATGTTAGGTGGGGCTTTATTACCGAGTTATTAACGAAAAACACTGACCAATAGCAGCACGAATACAGTGGATGAATTTCAGCGCGGGCTCCAGCTGTAAGTAGTATTGGCCCGCCATGGTCCGCGCCATCATTAATCCGCTGTACTTGCTCCCTGATTAGTCGGTGCTTTTTGTTAATAACTCGTTAACAAAGCCCCACCTAACATTTCCACTAAGAAAAAAGTCGTTTAAAATCACCTCAGGAATTACCCCTTTCAAGGAACTGTAACATTTTTGTTACACCCTGTATAGGAATGACTGCCAGAATGACCGCTTGCGAGAAAGTGGAAACTCGACGATCCCTCTAGTGGCAGTGCCGGAGGTGCCTCCACATCACCCCCCTGCCAGTGATAGCGCTACGGGGATTTTACCATATCTTCGAAAAATCCGAAGAAACTGCTCTGGTGCCTTGTCCTAAGATCTGCGACTTATATGAAGAGGCGAACATTACTAAGCCAACTAGCGCGATGTGTGAAGTCCTCGGCGAATGCGTTCCTAGCACCGTATGAAAATTTTCGGCGGACGGTTACTAATGCCGTACGTGGTATACTGGCGAGCACATTGCTCCAAAGCCAAATTATGCGCAGTCGTATACTCTGCTGTCCTTGCATGGCCACTGAAAACCCGTAAAGTAAGGAAACACTGGACGCCGGTTATGCCAGAAATCATCCCAACTCGATCAGTGTAAACGTGAATCTCAGTATGTGCTGCAATCGGTTGAGGTCGGCGATGAAGATAGCAGGGCTACTCTAGGAGAGGGGTTACGATATCGACAGACAAGTGGGCGACGAATAAGTAGTACTCCAGGGTTTCCTCGTCTAGATATTGTGAATGCTGCTAAAGATGGAAATATGGAACTATTGCTGCTCTCCATGTGCTCTGTAAATAGTACTGCTTCCTGCTGGCTCCTTTGCGAACATGATGGCTGCGTGTTCGTTATCGGGGTTACCACTTTGGCGGTAGAAGTAGTCATCGTAAATGGTCGTGAAAGGAGAGGAGAAAAGGAAGGAAGAGCGTTTCGTCCTGGGCCTGCTAGCGGACTCATCAGTAAGGCTATCTAGCAGGCCTTAGACCGTGCCTTAGACGCGAGATGGTAAGGATCAGGTCAGAGGACGTATACATATATAGGAATGACTGCCAGAATGACAGCTTGCGAGAAAGTGGAAACTCGATGATCCCTCTAGTGGCAGTGCCGGAGGTGCCGCCACACTTCAAATTTCTTCTTCAGGAGTAACAAACCAAAAAGTGAGGAATACCCGATTCGCCTCGAAACTTGGGATCACCTGGGTTTTGGATTGATGGGTTTTTCGATTTAGGCTTTGTGGGTTTAGGGTTTACTACTTTCAACAGCTAATTTTAGCACACGGTCCAAGTGACTCACAATGGCAGAGGGCACGTGTACGGTAGTATACACTATACACTATACAGGGTGTAACAAAAATGTTACATGTTTTATTCGATATTAACATTTTGAGCCTTCGGAATCCCTTCGCTGATGAAGGATCGATCCTTCGGCCGCGTCGATATGTACCTCAATATTAATAATAATAACAATAATAATATATAACTATCGCTACTATGCTATATTAATATTATTAGGAACTATACACTTTTCGAAATGGTTCCTTTCTTAACCAGTAAGATTAATTTACTGGTGGAAACCATCAGATTTACAAACGCCGACGCGACGTTGCAACTATTCTCAACTTTCATGATGTACACATGTCTAAGTAAAGTGCAAACATTGCGATGCTTTCACTAAAGTTAATACCTTAGATGCAAATTGGGGCTCAAAAGCTGGTGCGTATTTTAAATTCTGTAGCCACATAAGGTGATCCACTTAACTTTATCTTAATTATTCTCTTGTTATCTTATTTATCTATACTAGAGAATACTTCAAGAGAAAGTTATTGCAGTAAGTCATTTCCGGGAGGAAATTAGGCTATGAAAGTGAAGATTATTTCAATTTCGTTTTTTTTTTACAGATTTTGCTAATACTAACATTCTTTTTTAAATGAAATGTCCTATTTTTCTGATGATCAACAACACTTTTGTTGCTACTGACGCAACGCTTTTGATTGGAAAACTTTTCAATGAGAAGGAAATTGAAAGAAGATCCATTTTTAACTAAACGAAAACATAGTTTCTCTCATAGAATGATGTTCATATTTTACTAGCTATAGTTTTTTAATAGCTCGTGAACCATGTTCATATTGTTCATTGGTTCATTGGCTGTGTAAACAGTTTCATGAGCAACGAGTATTTTGAAATAAATGCTTCTTAACCTTTGTCCTACATTTTGTTTTAGTTAGCAAATATATGAGTTATTTTAAGCAGTAGATAAAAAGCCTAATCTAAAAACGAATCATATGAATCTAAAATTTCTGGCTACCTATAAATATTTGATAAAAAACTAAAATTTTAATAGTGCATGTTGATCAATGTCTTAACTCTACTCTTATATTGTTTTGGTTGTTTAAAATTAAAAAATTGTAGAATTGTTCAAGATTATCTAATTCCAAATCTTACTTTTCAAGAGCCTAATATTTTTTATTTTATTTAATTTAAACTACAAAAGTTAGATGTTTGAAATTATTGGCCATACAATCATATACAGGGTGTAACAAAAATGTTGCAATTCCTTGAAAGGGATAATTCCTGAGATGATTTTAAACAACTTTTTCCTTAGCGAAAATGTTAGGTGGGGCTTTGTTAACGAGTTATTATCAAAAAACACCGACCAATAGACACACGAATACAGTGGATGAATTTCAGCGCGGGCTCTAACTGTGAGTAGTATTGGCTCGCCATCGTCCGCGTCGTCATTAATCCGCTGTATTCGCTCTCCGATTGGTCGGTGTTTTTTTTATTAATAACTCGTTAACAAAGCCTCACCTAACATTTTCGCTAAGGAAAAAGTTGTTTAAAATCATCTTAGGAATCACCCCTTTCAAGGAATTGCAACATTTTTGTTACACCCTGTATAACAATACGAATCACTGTTAAAATATGCGTTTGCTAGGCTTAACTCGAGCGAATATCGAGTCCCACACGGAACGTGTTAAAGCATTGATCAACCTTCATTTTGAGCTTATGAAAAATTTTCTAGCTCGTTTAGTTTATTTCTGATAGAAGAAGATTGATTCTACTGATATCTTATGCTATCCAATTCAAACCCAGAAATATTGTACTTAGATTAACAGTTAATTGTTAAAACCGTTGTCGATCGCATGAGCAACAACGATTTTGTCGCTGCAGGACTGTAGGACATCTAATTAGGACGTAGGGCTTGTAAGTAGGCATTTACATATAATCGATGCGACAAAAGGACGATTCGTTTATATTTCTGTCTACGAAAATGGAACGCGAGTACCATATGTGGTTGAAATCTGCAATTTTGCTGACGGGGATTTTCTGTATTCTATCCGTTAAGGGTTTCTGCTCATTGAACCGTTCTTACGTTTTAGATGGGAGAGCTCCCCGAGGATTTCGCTGCCGGGGTGATTCTTTAACAGCCAAGGTTGCACCGAGCATTCTAGCGAAGGTATATCAGTTTCTTTCTTCACTGAGAAGTAGGTAATTGTCTCTCCTGAATAATCTATCGGAGATAGATATACGGAGAGAAAATTGAAATTGTATCTTTTTTTTATTGACGCAGCTTTAGCCTTCAAGAGGAGATTATTCTGCAATCAAATTGCATCTATTCGATTCTAAACGTACTGATTTGTAATTTTCATAATTATATTTCACAATCGTCTACGTTATGATCCCATAAAAAATTATTATATAAAAATATACATACATATGTGGCAATGATGGGGAAGGTGAATTGATTTCTTCGAAGACGTACCAGTGATTAAGATTTTTATTGTTATTCGAATTACACATAGCATTTCCACATGATGTTACGTAGTTAAGTGTAACGTAGTTTACTGGCGCAGATGTAACTTACACACTCTACGCGACGTTCCTTGCAGCTGTACATACACTCTTGGATAAAAAGACAGTACACCTGTTCTGTCATTAAGCCGTGTACGGACACTGCGAGGCTGCCTTGCGAGGCTAACGCCGCCAGCTTATTGTAGTGCGTCAAATAAAAGTGAAACAACGCAAAACAAACGATTCTCAAGGTTGCTTTACTTCTTTTTTGTACACTACAATAAGGTAGCGATGCGGGCCTCGCGAGGCAGTTTCACACAGTGGGATTTCGCCTCTCGAGACTTCCCCCGCTATGATCTACCACCGTCTCCCACTTTGCTAGGAAGTCGAAATCCCCCGATTCTGGCATTATTGGTCTTGCAGTGTCCGTAAACATCGTAATGATAGCACACATGAGCTATCTTATTGTCTAAGAGTGCGTACACCAGTCTACGTTAAAAAGCAGAAGTGTTTACATTTTTCATTCGCGATACTCGTGTCCGTAGTGGCGATCGGGTTAAAATTGTCGGATAGAACTCTTGGAAGCAACGACGCGACGCTGCATATTCTTAAGGATAGGGTCAAGTCAAACGAGCGTCAAAATAACGTTCGCCAATCATCCGTTGCTACGTTTGTTTCATGGTATCCTACGACGGACGTTGCGACGGATATGGGCTGATCGCACTAACCGTATAGAAGCGGCAGGCTAGCGTTCGTCAAAACTTTCTTCCATAGGTTTTAAACATGGACCTAGGAATACAAGCCTGTTGGGTCTAAAGTCGAGTAATTAAGGTGGAAAATGTCTTTAGTGTTGTCTGTATGTATTGTATATGTTGCACACAAATTACTCGGCCAATCGCGAATCTGCTTTCACGATGTTCCTTCTTCCGATGGACCGGTTAGATCCCTTTGCTCAAAGTGGCATGATGTAAGGATTAGTACTCTGTCTTTATATTTCTAAGTCCTTGGTTTTAAACGATAACTGTCTGACGGTCGATGGACGGTGTAGTGTGAATGCTACCATTTAAAACTCATTGAAGAAACTTTTGACGGACGGTAGCCTGCTGCGGTTAGACGTCTAGTGTGAATCGGCCCTATATCGACAGTTAATTGACAGTCAATTGTTTTGTCGTTCGTGTTAGCCTAGCCTAAACTGTTTGCTATCCGAACAAATGATTGTTTCGTGGATATCGTCGAGATCCGTCCCACCGAGAAGGTAATTTGCTACGCGACGTGCTCGTTGAACAGGTTAATAATATATAAGGGTTATATTGCACGATAATGTCGAGCTGCAGTAAAGAGTCAATTCCAAGCTACATTAGGCCCGCGGTTCATTATAAGTACTGTCCACAGCTGATTGCGAGACGAGGCGCACGGGACAAATGCGGATACGATTGCTTTATAGCGGAAGAATCTAGAAAGTCAACGATGCGTTCGAGCCGAGTAAGCAGAGTTCTTGTTATAAGCTCATGCGATTTTGGCCTAGGGTTAAGGCAGGATTTCCTATACGTGTCTGTCTCTGCGGCCAGACCACTGATATATAAATATGGATACGGTATGAGGCTTCTGGAGATAGGATGGCTTTGTGACAAATTGAATAGCGCCATCTTTGAGAAGCCTCTATCAACTCCATCTCTATCAACCCTCTGGCGAATGTTAGGTGGTACTGGGTTTACGTTAGCTTATTCTTTACACAGTTCGTACAATACAAAATACAATTCGTATAATCTGCAAAAGAATTTGCAGTGGGAGTAAAATTTTAGAAGTGTCTTTACATCTTTTGAAAATCTAAATACAATATATAAGTATCACATGCCACTGTCCATAAAGAAATCTGAACCCACGTATAGAGTATATTGTAATATTAATACTTACTTATGAAAGGATAATCCTTTCGTACCCTTTTTAGCTTTGCATTTAAATACTTATGCATTTTGATTTTTTTTAAGTAAAGAAAATCACATAGAATTCTTCTAACCTCTCACTAACGGTCACTGATTCTTGTTTTGTTGTTAACAGTGTTGTTAATAACAAACAAGTAATGGAGCGCCCGCGTGGGGACACACCTATAGGAATCACAAATATTTGTGTTGGTGATACGTGACGTCACTAAAGTAGTGTAACCTGATTCACGATAGGCGGCGCGCATGGTTTGTTCTCAAAGTTTGCGCTGTTCCAAAATCACAGGCAATTCGGCCTATACCGTATCCATATTTATTCCATATTTATATATCAGTGGGCCAGACGCAACGTTTAAACGCACACTACGCTTTTTAATATACATGAGACCTATTGCATTTGTTTTTACGATGTGTGCGTTTGATGCTGCGTCCAGCTGCAGCTTCAGACGCATATAGGAAATCCCGCCTTTAGTCGATGGCTCTTTCACGTTTCCTCTTTCCATATTGGATTTACAATTAACCTTGGATGCTGGTAGGAAACAACAGTACGTTCACTTTAAAATCCTATTAGAAACAAAGACTTTGTTCATGTCTTTGTTCTCAACGATTTCTCGATTTCAGGCCCTGTGGATACCAGAGTGAGGTTAGGTCTCTATGTGCAGAAAACAATCATGACAAATTCGTGTCTGTGCATGATTCGTGTGACAGTACTAGGCATAGGGATGTGCGAGAACCCGATATATCGGGCTTGACTCGAGTTCTCGTAATTTCGGGTTCTCGCACATTCCTAGACAATGCTAAAGAAACTTCGACAAGAAAGAGGGACTAGAATCATTTGAGCTTATTGTATCACTTTTGCTCCTCTATCGTTCCGCGAGCCAACTTTTCAGCTCTGAACAGTACTGTGCAGAGCCAGAAATAAGACTCACGAGAATAATGCGAGTACGGATGGTCAAAGTCAAGTAGTCTCCATTTTGAATCACACGCATTTACCATCATCGCAGTGTATCATTGGCCGAAGCACTTGCATCTTTAAAAAACGAAAGTACCTTCTTTATTTCGGTCCTTTTCTACTTTTTTCTGACTCTGCACAATATGATTTCTATCTATTACCATACAAACGAGTCTTCTTTGCGTACGTACTTAAACGGATTCACGTGTTTCTTACGCACATGGACCCAAATAAATTATAACTAGAATAGAGATTCCTAATTTACAATTTTCTTTCCATCACCTTCAATCGCTTCTTCACCGTGACACCATCTTGTCCTTCCAATTAATTAGTTGGCGCAGAGGGACTGTGGATGTGTCCATAGAAAATGCCTCGTGGATGGCAGGCTGAGCAGTCTGCGGCTGTCCTTTCCGTTGGCTCGTTTCCTGCGATCACCGCAAACGAACACATACAATTATTTTCTCACCGTTCAAACGGTTATGCCGCCTTAAACAGTATTAAATACTAAACTCCGTTTCATGAGAGAACGGACTCGCCTGTCGACCAGTTTTCGCACGCTTTGCGTAGTTGACGTCTACCCTTATTAGTTATTGGCTCTATCTCCTTAGAGCACAGCCTCTACTCACACACTCCCTGCAGAGTCCTTAAAAGGGTCCCACCATTTTTAAGGAATGTCCTTTCTTGGCACTTGAGCTCTTCACCAATCACGGTGGAAAAGTCGCTTGGGACTGTTGGCACTGTGGGGATAAGCTGCGCGAAGCGAGTCCGTTCTCTCATGAAACAGAGTTTAGAGGCATGTTGACCTTGACAATAGAATTTTTAAAACCTTAAAACATTGCTGTAAAACATTTTTCTCAAAAATGTTCCATTTTTTAAATATTTGACCCTTTCGAGACTTTCTGAACACCCTGTATAGCTTAAAATAGGTTGCAATCCTATGTTAAGGACAGTCCACTGAACCAATTAGTATCTTATAAGCAAATATGAGCTCAGAAATAAGTCTAAGTCTATCTAACGATAATAAATTTAACTGATGCATTATGTTATTGTAATTATGGTCATAAAATCTCATGGGATTGTCCAGGACGTAAGCGGCGATACGACAGAATTTATGCTGAATTCCTTCAATTCTATTACACAAGTATTGCTGATAAGGTGACCAAATTACACAGCAGTATTCCAGATGTGGACGTACAATAGAAAGATAGAGAATACGAAAAGTGCTTACATTTTTAAAATATTTAGAGACTCTGGAGATGAAGCCAAGCGATCTGGATGCTATGGTAGTGACGTTTTTAGTGTGTATTAAAAGTAAGGTTTGAGGAAAAAGTGGCACCCAAATCGCGAATTTTGTTCACTGGTAATAATGTAATATTTTGTCCTACCTGCACCGAAAGTGCGTCAATACAGGGTGTAACAAAAATGTTGCACACCCTTGAAGGGGATGATTCTTGAGGTGATTTTAAACAACTTTTTCCTTAGCGAAAATGTTAGGCGGGGCTTCGTTAACGAGTTAGTAATGAAAAACACCGGCCAATCAGAGAGCGAGTGCAGTATACGAATTTCGGCGCGGGCTACAACCACGCGTAGCATTGGTCCGCGCCGAGGTTCGTCTACAGCACTCGCTCTTCTATTGGTCGGTGTTTTTCGTTAGTAACTCGTTAACAAAACCACACCTAACATTTTCGCTAAGGAAAAAGTTGTTTAAAATCACCTCAGAAATCGCCCCTTTCAAGGACGTGCAACATTTTTGTTACACTCTGTATATGCCCGCTATATGTATACAGGGTGGGGCAATAACTATTAGCACCTCAGATATCTCGGAAACTATAAGTTTCACAGAAATATTTGCTAAAATAAAATTGCACAGCACGAAGGGGGCCATCCGGTGGCGACAATAGTTTTTTTGCAGGTGGAGGTACTTCGGACATTTGAAGGTCACCTTCACTTTTTTAAATGGATCGGTATGTTTTTGCTTCCGTATCATGATAGCGGATCTTAAAACGAGTTCAACGACTATTTACATAAGGTCATTGAAGGTCATAGAAAGTAGAGAAAGGCGATAATACTTACGGTTTTGGTAGTAATTGAATCGTCTTTCTCTACTTTCTATGACCTTCAATGACCTTATGTAATAGGTCGTTGAACTCGTTTTAAGATCCTCTATCATGATACGGAAGCAAAAATATACCGATCCATTAAAAAAAATGGAGGTGACCTTCAAATGTCCGAAGTACCAGCACCTGCAAAAAAACTATTATCGCCACCGGATGGCCCCCTTTGTACTGTGCAATTTTATTTCAGCAAATATTTCTGTGAAACTTATAGTTTCCGAGATATTTAAGGTGCTAATAGTTATTGCCCCACCCTGTATATCTACATTCCATTGAAATTAACTTCCATAAAGATCTCAAATGTTCAATAAAAAGAAACAGAAATGTTCGTATTAGTCGTCTACTAAAATTGAATTTCTTTCCTAACATTAGTCAAAGTGTTCTCGCTCATTGTCAGTGATTGAATTCGCATCCGTCGTCGAGGTACCGCATCTATCTCGTTATTTTCGGCTTACGGATGTTTTGTACTAGCGCGATTGACGATCCAGCAAACGTACCTATGTACTCTATATTCACAGTCGCGTAGTGAATACATATACATATACCATATTCAAAGCATACATGTATTTCACTGTCTGTTCCTGAATTCTGGTGTAGGGATCGATTTCTCTGTGCTTACACGTTAATATCAACGTTTCAAAGGAAGAAACTCGAAACGAAAATGTGTTTGCCGTCTCTTATGATAAATTTAAAGGGAACACGAACTACTGGTTTCAGAAAAATACTACAAAATAACTTACTTTATCGATTCTGATGAACTTTAGATAAGTTGTTAAAGTCGACGTTTTGAGTAGTCGTGTAATTTATAGGCGATGGACGCCTGTATTTGCGTTTACGTTTGGATTATTAAGCCGGGGTCCCATTAGAAAAAGGCGAGGCGCGCGCGGTCTTGAAAACCACTTGAAAAAGTCGATTTTTACGAGCAGACTTATCTTAAAGTACCAAGTGCGCCCTGACAAAGTGCTTTGAGTATTTCAGGACGAGTCTGCTCTTAAAAATCAACTTGCTCAGGTGGTTTTCAAGACCAGGCACGTCTCGCTGTTTTCTAATGGAACCCCCGCTTCATGATAATGAGAAAGAGAGACGCTTTTCTTTTTAATTTGAAGTTTATTTCAACAATGTCTAATCCTGCGAGAAATAGATGCATAATAAGAATGCTTATGGTTTCACTATTGGCAGGAATTCCACTGTATCCCGAAGCAGATAAGTTGAGATAAGTCTTACATAGGCAATGAGTATGCGTCAGACCTCAGTGTTCAGTATGTATACTTGAGTGAAAGCGCGCAAGCGTCGAAGGAAACACGCCTCTTCGCGAAGAGGAGTTCATTTGTAACCCCTTTTCCCATCCACTTCAACATCCAACATCCCATTCTGCGTCTGTCTAATATCGGGCCAACCCTCCGTTTTCAGTTAACACTCTGGTCGCGACTAACTACTCTAATTAATTGAGACTCCAACCTTCTAAACCTCTCTTACCGCGCTAATTACTAATTACTAATATTAGGGCGGTATAGTCCGAAATTCAATCGGCTTAAACACTCACTAAATGACCCGATTCCTTATTTCCTTTTCGATTCAAGTGATGATTGTAAATGAATGTTAGTGATAATTAGACTGCGGATTTTTGACTGAGGCAAAATAAAATGTTTAGAAGCAGAAATAAAGAACTGGAACCTAAAAAACGTTTAAGTATTTTACAATTTCTTTTTTTTATTTCGGTAAATTATATTATTGTTACTTGCAGTAAATGCTAACTACCAAAGACCAAGTCTTCCATCTGGAGATATTTTTTCACGTACCTTTTATTGCATTCACGTGTCGATAGAAGTTGTTTCCTTGCCAGCTATCGGGACTTCTGGCAGGTTGAAGTTCTAATTTCACGTCGCGCATAACTGTCGCCTCTTCTGCTACTTTCTCAGCTTCTCGTTCCTGGAACAAAACGTAAATGAAATTGTAAAGCATTGATCATTTAATGATTTATTGTGGCCACAAATGGTACAAACCCTAATAACCATTTGTTGCCAACTTGGCGGCAAATTGGCAGCAGATTTAGCAGACCTTGTCACCAAAACCGTAGCCATCTGTTTTCGCATTAGGCTGCCATTTTGGAAACAGGGCCCGTATTATCAGGTCGGGATGCAGATTGACGTCAGAAAGCGTACAGATCTTGCTAACCGAACTTGTTGCAAAATTGACAGCAGTGTCTGTTGGAATTCTACTGCCAATCTCCTGCCAAGTAGACAGCAGCTTTGTCAACAGGTTCTATCAACAGGCAGTGATGTAGCTAGAGCTTCTGCCGCCCGGGGCACTTACTGATTTTGCTGATTTTTTTTCCTAAAAAGAAAAGGAGTCGGAGTGAGAGTCGGAGTCGTGAATTTTGACTACCGACTCCGCAGCTCTGGTATAGCATTTCGGATTACATTGACGTACTTTTCGCGTTTGTATAAGTATTCTTTTTTTGAAGTTGTGTTTGATTGTAGAAACGGAAATCTTTAAAATGGCCACAAACGGTGCATCTAAATCTACCCTAACTCTCGCCTTGAAACAACGTCAGTTCAAATTCGACTATCCGTGTGTTCCTTTTTCCATGCCTCTTACAGTTATTGCAATCAAATGTTCGAATACTACATATTAACGGCGGCGTAGGCGTCGTTAACAGGCAACGGTGACCAATCTTTTGTGGGTAACAAAGTAAATGTAATCGCTGTGGCGATTCTGTGTACCGTCACGTGACTGCGTAATTACCACCCAACCTCTCTTACTGAATATTTTATTTCGGTTTGATATAGGTGTCACGCTTGCAATAGGTTGTGTCTGTCTATTCCGTAGCCTCGCACCGCGTATCTCGAATCGTGCATCGCGACTATTACCTCAATAGTACACGTCGTACTTCATTACACGATTCTTATGCCACTAGAGAAATTAAAAAGACGAATTCTCATGGCAGTAAAGAAACTATAAAGGTGAATTTTTATAATAGCAGAGAAATCAGAAAGGCGAATTCTTATGGCAGTAGAGAAACTAAAAAGACGAATTCTCATGGCAGTAAAGAAACTATAAAGGTGAATTTTCATAATAGCAGAGAAACCAGAAAGGCGAATTCTTATGACAGTAGCAAAATTAAAAAGATGAATTCTCATGGCAGTAAAGAAACTATAAAGGTGAATTTTTATAATAGTAGAGAAGTCAGAAAGGCGAATTCTTATGACAGTAGCAAAATTAAAAAGATGAATTCTCATGGCAGTAAAGAAACTATAAAGGTGAATTTTCATAACAGTAAAGAAACCAGAAAGGCGAATTCTCATGACAGTAGCAAAATTAAAAAGGTGAATTCTCATGGCACTAAAGAAACTATAAAGGTGAATTTTTATAATAGCAGAGAAACCAGAAAGGCGAATTTGTATGACAGTAGCAAAATTAAAAAGGCGAATTCTTATGACAGTAAAGAAACTGTAAAGGTGAATTTTTATAATAGTAGAGAAGCCAGAAAGGTAAATTCTTATGACAATAGCAAAATTAAAAAGGCGAATTCTCAAGATAGTAGAAAAATTAATAAGGCTAATTCTTATGGCAGTGGAGAAACTAAAGAGGCGAATTCTTATGTCGTATATAAATCATTCTCATCTGCTGTGTATAATCAGCTAATTCTTAATTAGTTAATTAGTTATACTTATACTAATTTCTTAATTAGTTATACTTCCTCATATCCTCAGAAGAACATAAAAATCCATTGGATAGTAAATAGTTCAAGTTATCAGATGTTTGTGTTAAAATCTCGTTTCGTGTTTCTTTGTCAAAGATACTTCAAATGTATCGATTAGGATCTTCCGGTTTGCTATTAGTTTTATTTTTTTATAATGCATTGATAATGCATTGGTAATATCTATGTAGTTGGTAATATCTATGTAGTAATTCTGCGTGGAAATCGTATCACCGAAACTCTTTAAAAATTCATCCTCGCGTGTTCGTTCCCCGGCAATTTTACATTTCGTGAGGCCTTTGTCACGAAAAGAACGGAAACCCCGATACACGCTGATTTTTAAATAATATCCGTCACGCGGCTTTTTCAGAGAATTGATTGCATCATTGTGTTTTATCGCTGAGATCGGTGAAGGGTAAAGCACTTTCGTAGACGAAGCCAATCTTTTATAAGTATTTAATTTGTCTCCACTTTTGTTCTTTGGTGATTTTAACTTTTTTTAATGCTTTGGTCCAGATAAAAAAAAATTGTTATGGTATTTAACGAATTCGTTTTAATATCTCCTAAGAGATATTTATAAAAAATTCAATGTAACTTTCTTGAAGAAATTCTTGAAAGACAGGATTGACAACAAATTTGCTGTAATCACCTTGAAGCTCTTTCTGAACCGTGCTATACTTGATAAAAAAAATGTTCAATCAGCCAGCTAATAACCGAGTGATTTAAACCAATCACGTTTCATGATTCACCTTGTATATCGTTTTACGAAAATGGATTTGGCTCTGCATAATTAATTTTTAATTATTTCACGTTTCGATTAGGTCAGAATCAGAGCATTCCTCACAAACGTACGAATGCTCTTTCCCCGCTGTTTCCACATTGTGTGACTAATGCAGTTATTAAGCAGACAATTGAACATAATCTCTTGACATACTTGGCGTGAAGGCATCGGAATATTTAGATAATGTTGTGATTGATGATAGCCAGTCTGGTGTAGAAGTGTGTTTGTTAGTGAACAGGTGTTCCCTGTTTGAAGATACCCCTTCGGTTCGTACATATCCCTACAATAGGCACATATGGTACCTATGTAACGTCCGTGCAACCTCGGCGCACATAAAACTGACTCCAAGCGGTGAGCTCGCTCATCGCGACAAATTAATTTGCCACGGTTAACTATGGATTGCAAACCCCGTATGCTTTAGAATTTATCAAAACCGTCGTGTCGTTACAAACGTGTATCGTTGTTAGTTACGGAATCAACGAAAATTTAACGAATGGGCATTCGAAACGGGAGTTGAAAGACACCGCGGGAACCACAACTGTCATAACCAAAATGATAAACAGTTGTAGGATAATAATTAGATTGCGGATTATTATGCAAAATAAAATTTTTACAAGCGCAAATAAAGAATAGGAACTTGAAAAACATTGTGATTAATGTTTTAAATATTTTACCTTGAATAATATTGTTGATATTTTGTATATTTTGGCATATGTTAACAGTCTTGTAGAATTTTTGCATACTTAGCATTGTCATAAATGCATAAAATTCGCTGTCTAATTATTAACATTTTATTTCGCAAATATCAATTCGCATGATTACTACTGTAGTTGAATATTTACAGCAGTAGTACAGGCATGATCTCGAGGGATTGAAACAAAAGACAGAAGAAGTATCAACTGTCAGCCATCTTGTGTGGTAAAATGTGGTGCGCTCTATAGGAGAGTTTAATTAGTAGTATAGCGTCGCTTGGTTAGTTGCGGTAGCCATTTTAAGTTACTTTTATTTTATAGGTATTAAATACATTATGTTGCTATTGATCTCACACATTCGAACATTATACATATATTTTTTTCTTTTACAATTTAATAGGTTTTTAATATCGTTCACTCTTCCCATTAAACCTTTTGTTTTATCTCTTGCGGTTTACAAGATATACATATTAACTCCATTAGAGTGAATCTTAGTGGCACTGTAGCTAATTACCGAATACGGTTTAATTGCGTTTGATGCGGTTTGATTGCGCTTGATGCGGTTTGATGCGGTTTGTTTTGTTTTAAAGTGTATATTTTTGCAGTAATAATGCCTCAAAGTTCACAGATCTGGATGCTAAACTAGTAGCCAGAAGATTCGTAAATTGTACAAACACATTGGCAAGCAATAACAGAGCAAAAGAGTCTTAATGCATTTTGTTGTATCTCTTACAGTTTAACTGTTATAAAGCTTGAAAAATCGAAAATGTTTCTGGGTTAGAGCGTCGGGCATTCATCTTGTAACCATACCGCTAACTTTAAGGGATTATTACTGCAAAATGGAGGCACATCGGACACTACATTATACGACATTTTTTGTTCCATTTAAGCTCCCCTACCACCCCGTAATATATTATCCTAGCATTAGTAAAGGTCGGCTCGGCGCTCGACTTACTGAAATGTTCAGGTCAGTACGGAGCCTTATTGAAATGTTTAGGTCAGGATGGTGCCTTGTCGCTGCGATGTTTAGACGGCTACAATTGCTTTGTGTCTACTAGCGAGAGAATCACGGTGTATTTCGCAAGGGTTTCCGCTTTCAGGGAATAGAGTCGAGCAGCGAAGTAAAGATCCGCACCAGTGGAAAGTTCCGGTTCCGGCCGCGCCGTTTACGTAAAATCTATTGCGCGAGGGTGGTGTAGGTGGATGGCGCCGGGGGTTGCGAGGGGACGCGAGAGAACGTCGGCGCAGCGCACGCTACGATTGTTTCTCCGTAATCCTTTATTGGATCAACGGGGCTGAAACAATTGAGCGAGCCATAACGCGAGGATGGGCTGGCTGGTGCAGGGCCAGACGAGCGTGTCGGGTTTTCGGCTTTCGGTTTGGCGATGCTAGCCCCGTGGTGGAGGTTTCTCGTCAACGTGCAAGCGCACGCAGAAACTCGGCGGACGGGGTCGAGGGCGGGGGTGGAGGCGAGACTGCGGTGGGGGTGGATGAATGAGAGGGGGCCTCCGATGATGGAGGCGGGAAAGGATTTCTACCTACTACTTTGCCGGGTGAACGGAGTTACAAATGGGAGAACGCGGAACTCATCCGCAAGTGGAGATTCCCCCTTCTTGCCCCCCTTATTCCTCCCTTGTCTGCTTGTTTATCTGTTTACGGCAAAAATTTACCGATCCATTTTCCTCGACGCTCTTACTTTGTCGCGACGCTGGGGACCCTTGTGCGGCTTTCCGCGTTTCTTACTTTAATCCTCTGCTTTGCTTGAAGTGTTCGTTAAGAATAGGTTGATGGATTTGCATTACAAATATCGAAATTGATTTTGGACGAAGAATTGGGTTATTGTACAGCCCCTGGTCAGAAAATTTAGACCACCTTTAACATTTTTCGTATTTTTAATAGTATTTATAGGCACACCTTAAGCTACATTTTTACTGTTTTACATTTTCAAGAAATTTAAGCAAAATGTGTATTTATAAGTTTGTGGAATCAACACAAAATTGATAGAATTTTCAAAATTTCGTTACGTGCTATTAACGACCCAAACTATCCAGTTAGCCCGGTGCTAAGGGCGCTACTGCATATTGTTTGTTCAATTAAACAACAGAAAAGCAATAAGCAATTGTGAAAGATGAATACTAATTGCGTTTGGTATATTAAATGAAACACTGGCCACGAATTTGCTTGCAATAATCGGAATCCATAATATTTTCAATTGACGGGTAATGAGAGGCGAAGTTGGATTCCTTTGGAATGCCGTCGACGTACAAACGAAAGATAAATAACTCGGTTTTATCGTTGAGAAAAAGTAGCGAGCCACGTGCGCATCGTAGGAAATCCTAGACAGTACTTCTGTTCCTCTTTCGTTTTCCCGGGACGTTGCCACGTATTCCCGCGGGTAAATTACTCGAAAGATGGATCTTGGACTGGGAAGGGTCGGAGCGAAGAAAGAGGAAACAGGAATACCACGAACCTCAATTGATCGTCCAGTGGTACGTGATGTGTATAGATACGGATATCGTGAGAACGGAAAGAGACGGAAAATGAGAAAACAATGTACTAATTACTCTTAACTAGGGCTATTGATTTGGCCCAGGTATTTGAGATACCCGGGTACGAGAGACACACGGGTAGACGAAAATTACCCGATTAACCGGGTATTATATGAGATACCCGGGTAATTGTGAGATTTTCGACTAACTTCAAGTAGCCACTACCTTACATTTTCGACCAATTTCAGTAAATATACAATTGCTATTAAAGTTATTTAGTTGAGAATGTCTCAATTACTCGAGTGTTCCCTACACTTAAGTTGGTAGTTGCTTTCGCATTTAATTATTATTATTATTATTAAATTAAACGGATTTGTAACCCTTTGGTACAATAATATGATATACATAGATAGTAGAGACAAGACGTGTTTAAAGGATAACATAGAGTACAAAATATTATAACACATTAGTAAAAAGTATAGTAAAAAATATAGTATAGTAGGCAAATCACGGAACTTAACAATAGCCACGGTGCCTTTCGGCTTTTATTTAAAGGATTGGAGAAAATATCCAATTTATCACTATACATATAAGTTCAATAAGGTAGAAGTGCGATCAATATAATTATGTTGACCATATGAGGTTCGGTGAACCTTAACATTAATTATGATGTCTGAGATTCCTCGAGGGAATATTGATATGTATTTACTTCAAAATAGCAGAACAATTTAACCAACTATTCCGAACATTATACAGGGTGTCCCAAACACAGTGAAAGAACCGAAAAGGGGTGATTCCTGGGGTGATTCTTAACAACTTTTTCCTTAGCGAAAATGTTCGTTGCGGCTTTGTTAACGAGTTATTAACGAAAAACACCAACCAATAGACGCACGAGTACAGTGGATGAATTTCAGCGCGGGCTCCAGCGGTGAGTAGTATTGGCCCGCCATCGTCCGCGTCATCATTAATCCGCTGTACTCGTTCCCAGATTGGTCGGTGTTTTTCGTTAATAACTCATTAACAAAGTCGCAACGAACATTTTCGCTAAGGAAAAAGTAGTTTAGAATCACCCTAGAAATCCCCCTTTTTCGGCTATTACACTTTGTTTGGGACACCCTGTATATGAAAATTATGTCAGACATTATTCTCCTATTTTCAAGATTTGCCAATCCGAATTTGGACAACCAAGTTTGATAGTTATGACACTGGAGAGGGGCGTTAGATCCAGATTTAAAAGCTATTAATCTTAAGAATTTATGCTGAACACTTTCAATTCTACCATTGTTCTAATGTATTAAATAGTAATGTTATAGACTTAGTAGACAGATGCAAGCAGAATCTGTAAATAAATCCAAGTGTCCTATAAGCGGAGTTTATTATTTTATGATAATGCTCCGAAAAAGACAGGTTAGATCTGAATATTATTCCAAGGTCCTTTGTACTATTAACAATTGGTAAGAAAGTATTACCTAAAGTATACTGGTATTGAATATTTTCAATTTTGTGACTGAAGGAAATTACATGAAACTTGGAAATATTGCACAATTTTATAAACGAGTAAAGATTGATTTGGAGTAGAGTGGCATTCTCAACAGTTTTGATGTACACATCGCCCATTTGTCAGAATTGGGTTTGCCCCAAGCCCCAAAATCTTTAAGTCTATAACAAATACCAACCGTGGCGTTAGTTTGTTCGCAAAATTTATTAAAAATGTAAACAATGAAATGCATTGTTTTATGAATCAATAACAGAAATATTGAGCACTGAATTTTGCATGTGTGAAAGTCAGTGCCCCAAGGGTTGTACGCAAGCATTGTACAAATTTCGATCGGGGGATGCGAGCCGCTCGCCGAGTGCAAAGTTGGTACGCAATCGTGTTAGTCGAATTGTTTCTGGCTGGCTGGTCTTGAACAAATTCCGGCCGCGTTGTGAAATTATATCGAAGAATCAATTATACTGTAGTATACCCATACGTCGGGGAAGCTTTCACTGAATTTCAATCTACAATTATTTCCCTAGTACCTATTTATATGTATACAGAACTAGATTTTGTCTGCGGTTACACCCGCCTGGATTTTGTTTTTAATGTTGCCTAAATTTTAAGCTGTTGAATTGCACTGAGCTTTATTTGTTAGAATAAATTAAGCAAAAATTATATTAAAAAAGGAGTATGAAAGGGAAACCTAACACTACAACTTATAACTAAACTAAACAGAAACTAACCCAAGATTCCAAATTGTAAATCAAACATTCAACAAATAACAAATCAGAAATCAAGAATCAAGCGCAAATCGTCAAATCAATTAGTAGTTCCGAAAGTAAAATGTTGCAGGCAACGTACACTATGCAGTCTTTCCCTATGAAGAATTATATCACCGTTATAAAAACTAATCAATTTTTCGGGATAAAAAGTATCCTATGTTCTTCTCCAGATTTCAAGCTACATCCCTGCTAAATTTTATTCAAATCAACTCAGTAGTTTAGTCGTGAAGACGTAACAAACAGACAAACACACTTTGGGATTTATAATATTAGTATGGATAGTATGGATGAACTTACAATTAGTAACTGCGCCAAAGTACATTATAATTCTGTTCCTTTTGCAAATGGAAAATAAAATACAGAAAAATTTTGTATAAATAAATAAATTTGTGTTAGACCTTTTCAAGAGAAGACAATTTGCCGAATAATAATTTAAGTGTGGAAATTTGAAATAATTTTTCAAAAGAAGAATTCATACATGTAATGGATTGTATAGTAAACAGATCGCGGCGCGACGCAACATTAGCTAAAAAATATAGAATTTCGCATGCGAATCGCGCAACAATTTTTACGTAAACCCTCTCGTTCGGCCAGCTGTACTGTGAGCACAGTAGCGGAGCTAACAAGTTTCATCCGGCGAAATTTCGCCGGTTTTCCGTCGGCAATTCAAACACATGAAACACATGCAAACGCGCGTGCCGTCATTCATTTTTCGAGGATGATCAATCCGGCGATAGCCGTTTCACGAGTGTTCGCCGTCGATATCGAATTGATCGAAGCTTAGCGAAATGTAAAATTAGAAAAAATCGTTGAAACTACGTTAGACAACCTTTCGAGCGCTTCGTGCAGCATACTAATCCTGAAATGCTGATAAAACAGTGAAAATGACATCAATGTGGGTAAATTATTTGCCAACGATGAATTGAATCAATTTGTTGTTACGAGAAATGTTGTGGAAATGTTGTGGAAATGTTATTGGACGTAATAAAGGGAATGTAAAGAAGAAAAATTCGCGTTGGATGGGAATAAAACGCAAGACTCTGATTGATGTTGAGGAGGGCGCTGGGCGGAGTTGACCTGCAGCAACGATTACAATTAAATCAACAGTCACCGCCCATCATTCCCAGAGCGGATCTCCCTTTCGTGCCATTATACAGCGCCGGAGAGAAATATTGACACGGTATTATCGTTTTGATACAAATACTTATAATTATTAAATTGGCAAAGTGATTTAGAGACAAGATTCATTTATTGTCTATTTTACAAGGAAGGTTTCCCGACTGATTTTATCCGTGCTATTCTCCTCGGGTCTGTTTGACTCAGTTCTGACTTTTATACAGGGTGTAACAAAAATGTTGCAGTTCCTTGAAACAGTTAATTCCTGAAGTGATTTTAAACAACTTTTTCCTTAGCGAAAATGTTAGGTGGGGCTTTGTTAACGAGTTATTAACGAAAAACACCGACCAATAGAAACACGAATACAGTGGATGAATTTCAGCGCGGGCTCCAGCTGTGAGTAGTATTAGCCTGCCATGGTCTGCGCCGTCATTAATCCGCTGTACTCGCTCTCTGATTGGCCGATGTTTTTCGTTAATAACTCGTTAACAAAGCTTCGGATAACATTTTTGCAAAGGAAAAAGTTTTTTAGAATCACCCCAGGAATCTCTTATTTCCGGCTTCCGCGTCGAGTTTGGCACACTCTGTATAGTTTGCGTGTACAAATGATGATGAAAATAACTCAACGTTTATTTTAAAAAACTTGCGAAAATATGAAAATTCTCAAAATATAAATATGTTTATATAATAAAAATGACATATAAAGGACACACTAATTACAATTTGAATCATTAGTCTAGTTCTAATAACTCCTGAGATATTTGATAAAATATGTTTTTCATCTCCAAATTTAAGAGTGATTTTCACCCCTTCAACATGGATGATTACCGACAAAAACAGAAAATACGTGTCAAATATTTTTTCGAGTTCTATACTATGCTAAAAGTGCATCAAAATCAATGTGTATGCATCGGATCATGTCCCTTAGTAATACTCCTTTCTGAAGCAGTGCTTATTCATCTAGCAAGATTTTAGGCTCGATCTCGATGCTGAAAATTTTGCTCAAGTTTTTCCAATTTCCGCCGACTGTGCTTCGATAACGCAGCGCCTCTTCAAATTGGCGCAAAGAAGATTCTATTAAACGAGCCAGTTCGCTCTTTTTCAAATCTTTTTCCGAACGGAACTACGATTCCCTGGAACTCGCAGCGTCTCTTGAAAAGTACGTGTCCCTTTCATTAAGGAACTAACGAGGATCGGCGTAAAATAGAACCGTTTGATGTATTTGTACGAGCGCGAAACAAGAACGGGGCGATTATCGTTTCGCGATGCTTCTCTGGTCAATTAAGATCCTTTGGTCGATCGTGATTAACGAATATTCTGTTCACGTTAAGTTCCCTGTCAGAGGAGAAGGAAGACACTCGCAGATCTCTTCCGGCGCCCATTTAAATGCAATTAAATGCTGTCACGTAGAAGAGGAAGGAGGAGTTGGGAACGTTTAAATCAAACTCCTGGCTGGTTTAGTTAGTTTCGACCGCAACTTTTAATTGCGTCTCGGCCGTCTGAAGAGTCATTAGATTTCCGAAGGGACGCGGTGCTTGTTTTATCGTTTCCCTGCCGCGTAATTCCGCCTTCTTCTCGCGTCTCTTCGAGCAGTTTTTAAGCGGCTCCGCAGCCAGAGGAACGCGTTAAACGACGTCTCGGCGGAATCTCGATTATGTCGCGAATTAAGCAACGCGTTTCGCACGGCGTAAACAAACTTCACGGAAAGTTGGAATCCCTGATGATCGCGCGAGGAGGATACTATTACAAGTATCGTGCGAATCGGTTTTATCGTTCGAAGACACGAGGTTTTGTTTCGTGGCAAATGTTACCGGGTCAACATTTTTTTAATGATACTCGTAGATAAATATTGTGTCGCCCACTGGCATATTATCAGCCGATTTAATCACAAGGGGTTCCGGAGAGCTTCACGGATATAAGGTTAAACGTTGACATTTCGCTCCAGGCGGGGAGGAACATTAATGGTGCTTGTCGGTTCTTAAAAATGTCAGATGAATTTTCTTAATTAACGATGCGGGGAATGAAATATGAAACGCGGGGATTGATGCTATTTATACAAACGAGAGCAATCCATAGACATAAATAAACAGATCGCGCATGCAGGCGAAAGGCCGTCAGTGGCTTAAAGTAAAACTCGAACACTTATATTTTTATGTTTCATTAAGTGATTAATAATGTAAGAGAGACGTTTCAACAAAAGACAAAATTATTTTCATCAAATTACATTCAATTTTATATGAATTTAACAAAATCAAAAACAAGAATTAGTTACATTAATTTTCAAAAATCAAAATGTAGAAAATAATAGAAATTAAACTCAAACTAAAACTTGGACAGTAAGAAATAAAATACATAGTAAATGTATTTTGCATTTTGTTTATGACATTAATATTTTGTTGATAGCCCTTTATTTACTCTGACAGCTTTTCATCTATTTTGCATCGAATGAACTAATTTTTTACAAAAAGAATCTTCAGAATCGTTTTCTGAATCCTTTTTGTTACATATAGTATAATTTTTTTTATTTTTCCTAAATCTGGAGCCTGAGCAGGCGCATCCATTACATATGGGCATTGATAAAGTAATCATAGTCAAACATTTAAAGCTTTGTATTTCTGGTCGTTATCTTGATCAAAACTAAAATAATCGCCTATATTCAATTTTTGAGCCCATTCCTCAACATTTTTCTTCAGAATTTGTTATTACTTATTGTGATCCACGATTCCGTCAATTATACAGAGTGTAACAAAAATGTTGCAGTTCCTTGAATGGGGTGATTCTTGAGGTGATTTTGAACAACTTTTTCCTTAACGAAAATGTTAGTTGGGGCTTACTTAACGAGTTATTAATGTAAAACACCGACCAATCGGGGAGCGAGTACAGCGGATTAATGATGAGGCAAACGATGGCAGGCCAATACTACTCACAGCTAGAGCCCGCGCTGAAATTCATCCACTGTATTCGTGTTTCTATTGGTCGGTGTTTTTCGTTAATAACTCGTTAACAAAGCCCCACCTAACATTTTCGATAAGAAAAAAGTTGTTTAAAATCACTTCAGGAATTAACTGTTTCAAGGAACTGGAACATTTTTGTTACACCTTGTATGCAGATTTCCTAGTCTAGCGGCTGAAAGACCCACCTCATGTTTAACAGTAAGCTGTAAGTTATTTTGTTTATATTTTTGATTTGGTTTTCTCCATACATATGTTTGACCATCGGAGCGAAAAATGTTGAGTTTGCTTTCGTCAGTGAACAAAACAGTTTTCTAAAAGAAAAAATCTTTATTTTTATATAACTTTGCGAATTTTTATCTTTTTGAGCGATGTATACTCAAGCGACTCTTTCACTGAAATTACACTTCCTCAATTGAATTTTTATGGTTTCTGAATTTGCTTCTTTCGCTCAATGTTTTTTTGCTTCTATGACTAACTGTGGTGCACAGTCATTTTGGATTTTTCTTAATTTGTCTTACAGTATTTCTTGTTTTAAATCCTTTAATTATGTCGTGGAATGTAAAATGGCTGCGTTTTACTATTTTTGCAATGTTTCGTATTGATCTTTAAAATGTTTTATAACAATCTCTCGAATTTCCAGTGATGTTTATCCACACTGTCTCTCCATTTTCAGATATGAAATTTGAATATCAGAAGAAATTAACCAATTCGAATACTTATTTTACAATTATGCAAAATAAAATGAAAGTGACACCTTTTAAATGACAAAGTAACTAATATTTTTGAGCTTCTTCGCTTTTAGTAGATAAAAACTGACAGCAATGCCAACTGTCCGAGGTTTAATTTTATTTGAACTGTTTCTCTTACCCCGGGTCACGGTGTATTACAGAGGTGTTCCGACAAAGCACCTCTGCCTGGGTGATTTTTTGTGATCAATAGATGGAAGTTCCTCTGGTCGCCGCTAGGGGCGTCATGGGCAGAACTCCGTGTATGGTGTGCATGTGCGCGAATGAAGTGCGTCACAGATGATCACGGAGCTTTACTCACGCTGAATCTCCCCACCACTCGAGCTCGCTAAACCAATAAGAGCGCTCTCCACAGATGTTTCTACTTAGACGCACTCTAGCGGTCGCTAGAAGAACTTTCATCTAATGATCACACATTTCTGCGGTTCACACTACGGCGAACACTGTTTTTTCGCATCCACACCAGGGCGAACAACGATAAATAATAGCGTTCACTAACATGTTCGCGTACAATATTCGCTAACAGTGTTCTCTGCAGTGTGGACTCGGGGTTACATTATTAATCGCTTTATAAAGCATAACAATTTATGTGTCTGAGTTTTACTTTGAGCCACTGTATTAGAAAAAAGGTAACATGTTTTGTGTCACCATTCTGTCATCCTCTGACATGCGTCGTTAGGAAAAGATAGATTGATGAATCATAGAGCTGCAACAATAACTAATTGAGGACTAAAGAATTTCAGGTTTTCACCAGATTTTCTCAATTTCAGAGTGCCGTGTGATGCGTAAAACTCGTCGAAATCGAATCGCAATCATCTCCAATCGAACGATGCGCATATAACTGCCACAGCTAGTCCCCTGTTTTCTTTTGCGGATCTGTTTGACCAAGTGAAAGATAATTACGAATAACGTTGAGGGATTACTCGGTTACCGCAACGCGCTCGTGCCCCGCGCACCCCGACACAATGACTGGATTCGTTCTTGGCTTCGTGTGCTCCTGTGCCAGTACACGCACGTATACTGCCGTATACGATGCCGTTAAGACGAGAGGGGCGAAAGAGAGAGGGGGAGGAGCGATTTTGGCGAGTCCCTTCATAAAGCGTGGATCTGCTCCACTCAACACGCTCGCCAACAAGGGAGAAATTGAAAATCTGCCTGGCAATCCTAACAGCTTATCCCGGCTTAATCCTCTCCACTGTATATCTTCCTCCACTCCGTTCCGTGACCTCACTTTTTCCATTTCTCCCTTACCTCTTCAAAGTAATTATACCTCAAATGTGTTTCAACTTTTGCGAATTGTAAATGACCGTTTTTGTTTCTAATTACTTTTGAGTGGAAGGAAAACTCTGTTTCTTGTGCGCTCTCGTTGGAGCACCAGTGCGCAATCAATTTAAAAGGAAAGTGCAAGGTCTGCGAGTTACCAATTTGGTTAGTAGATTTCTTTATTTTTTTTTTTATGAAAACACAGCATAATGGGGGTGGACACTCAATAGTTTATTAGGTATTTGTAATCGAAGTTTCAGTATTGGTAAAAATACAATGTTGGTAGAAAGCTAGAACGAATAGGGAAAGATGGAAGGTAGGGTAAGATGGGGAAGCTGAGAGAAAAGTGCTTTACAATATTAAATTAATTGCTATTGAATCTGTAAAAAAAACTATTACACTATTGGTGTCATGAATAATTTAACTGATTTTCTGATTTTCCAGATGGATTTTCAATATGGAAGCATAACTATGCGGACTAAAGAAGAAGCCCATCTTGCCCCACCTTCCTCTATTTTTAGTAAGTAAAGATACTTTATTGAAAATTAATTTATAACTCAATATGCGTTCTTATGAGTGAAGTTTAATTAATTAAAGCAAGATAAGTTGTAAGAATAATTATTTACTGTGAAAGAGATCGAACCTTGGTCACCGGTAGAAAATTTTAGTAAGTTTACATCAAGTTGTAATGACTCTTAATATTTAGCAATTGCTTTTACTAGCACTCAAATTTTACCAATATTGAAACTTTAATTATAGGTAAATATCTAAAAAAACTGTGTTTGCCCCTCTAATGTTGTATTTATTTTCAAAACTAGAATCACCAAATGCACTACTATGCAAGGTTTGGGCCAAATTGGTGACCCGGAGATCTTGTACTCTATTTGTTGGAAATTGTTTTAATTAAAATCGCTGTTTATTGATCTATGTTTCCTGTGGTTTTTGCTGGGTTTTGAGTGTAGCGTGATATTATTTCGAAATAACTACCGTCCCCGCTCATTTAATTATACCGCCTAGCGTTAGTGTATCTACGCTGCGAGCATATTACGTCCAGTCGATCACGCGTGCCCATTAGTTTGTGCGGTCACAGAGTATTTACTGACACAATAATTATCACAATTGATGAGGCTAGCCACGCGAACAGTTTAGACCGCAGAGCAAATTCTAGGGACCTCGAATAGTGTTACGTGCAGGAGCCGCTTACCCTTCTCGTCCTTTCATCTCGCGTCTGTGTATGTGTATGTATCTTACATCCAGGTTTCGTTGACTACCTACCGCACTTACTGCGCGTAAAGAAACGTTTTGTCTTAGCTATCATAGGTACTTCTTCCTAACGTATTGTCTTAGATATATTTCTTCTTAACGTTTTGTCTTAACTATCATACTTCTTCTTAACGTTTTGTCTTAGCTATCATAGGTATTTCTTCTTAACGTTTTGTCTTAGCTATCATACTTCTTCTTAACGTTTTGTCTCAGCTATCATAGGCACTTCTTCTTAACTTTTTGTCTTAGCTATCATACTTCTTCTTTTGTCTTAGCTATCATAGGTACTTCTTCTTAACCTTTTGTCTTAGCTATCATACTTTTTCTTAACGTTTTGTCTTAGCTATCATACTTCTTATTAACGTTTTGTCTTAGCTATCATAGGTACTTATTTTTAACGTTTTATCTTAGCTATTATAGGTACTTCTTCTTAACGTTTTGTCTTAGCTATCATAGGTACTTCTTCCTAACGTTTTGTTAGGACGTTAACACTTAAAATTAATTCAGTTTCATTTTCAATTATTTAAAAATGGAAATATACTCTATATTTAGTATAATTTATGTTGTTTAGCTTAGAAACACAGATATAGCGACTCTAAATGGAACCCTTCATTTCCTTTTATAAATAGCGTGGAGGGTTCAAAAGTGGGAGCGTTGGTGTAGTGGATTGATAGATACAACTTAGTTAATTCGATTAACCTGAAGTAAAATTGTTTGCTTGGTGTCGTGTGACTCAAAGTTGCGACGTCGAGCGTTTGCAGAAGGGAATATCGGTTACGGGTGGAGCTTCTTTTCTTTCAACATAAATACACTTCGTTATTAAACGGATAGGGTATATAGTTCCGTTTGCTACTCAATGATTAAGAGTCATGGTTGACGTTACGCTCCAATACCCACTTAATTTTTATTACGTATTGAAGCATTCTCAATCAGTTTTTTTTATACAATACCGCTTCTTGAATTTTAATAAAGCTCATTGATTAAAAGTTATGGTTTCCAAAATGAGTCAAACCATACAATTTCTTCCAAAACGTTATAGAATTCCATTAAACACTAAAATTCTTCCTAAACTGCTCTCATTTCACGAATACTTCATACTTCACCCTCAAGTATTCCATTACTTAATCGAATCCCCATAGTCGCCAGGAGGCGTAGCAACGCAACAAAGTAATGTCTCCCGACAGCACGTGACCATTGTCGTACGCGCGCTTTTAATGAGTTTTCGAAAGCTTACATCGGCATCCGTCATCAACACCAATAGGTCCGTAAACACTTGACACCTCTACAAACCTTTTTTAATGTTGGCTACGATGTTGGCTACGCAAACATTGACGGTGGTTCGCGACAATTGCATTGTATTTTGGGTAGGCGCCTTGACACGTGATCAGCTACTCGATATAATCATTTTTATGTACGTGCAGTATGTTTGTTCATTCCCCATACCACCCTCATATCATAATTTTCAAGCAAATGATTTTTACATATCATTCGTTATTGATAAAATGACTGTAAGAAGCACTCTGAACTTATTATGGTTAATACTTTGCGTGGGGGTAACTCCTCGGGGGAATATTTTATCGTGAGCACTCGGTTCTGCATCTCTGCTATAAGTAGACTGCGGATGTTTATGCATTTATGGCAATTTAAAAATTGTGATAACCTATAAAAATGCTTGGGGACATAAAAATATACCAAATATAAAAAATAATTCTGTTGCAGTTGTATAGTTATAAAAACATGAATTTGCATAAACATCCACCGTCTAGCTATGAGCTATGTCCAGGTTTTTCGATTTTCGACCACAGTGGTGATTAGCGATAGTCAGTTTTGAAGAATCACTCACCGTTTCTCGCGGAGGACTCCAGCACTGAGGAGAAGTGCGACCGCTATGGCTGCTGGTGGTCGATTTTGGGATCCCATGGAGACTCTGAACAGTGACGCTAAGCGGCGTCACGGGATCGTCTTCCGTCGTTTCGATGTCCACCTCGTCGTCGGAGCTGCCCTGGTTGTTCGCCACCGAGGTGTCCGATGGTTGCTCCTGCGACACTGGATCGACGATGGGTGGTCCACGAATGACTGGACGAAAGGCAGATTGATGTAACGATGGACTGACCGTTGGTATCAGTGGTTCCGTGGGGGTAGAACCGCTTATGGGCGGTGGTAAAGGTCCTGAAGCATCAATTAATATTCAAACATTAATTTCCGTGCTTCACTTAGACTTTAAACTAAACAAAACTAAGCAGAATTTTGTTTATATTAGACTGATAAGGAATTAATGACGTTTTTAAGGTTTTCAAACTTTAACACTTAGGTTTGTGCCACTGAACCACCCGACCCGATCACTACCCGACCGGAACACTACTCGACCCGACTTTGACTTCGGGTACCCGAAATTTTCGGGTACCCTGGTATCATAAACATTCGGGTTCCGAACCGACCCGACCCGATCATCAAAACCCGAACCCGAGGCTCGGGTTCCCGAAATTTTCGGGTACCCATTCACCCCTGATTGAGTCCTTGAGGGTCTCCTATACTTCAGAAAGTGTCCGATTTGGCATGGATCGACCATGTTCAGGTGATACCTCAGAAACTGTTCTAGAGCTATGTTCAAGCGATACCTCAGTTTTAACGCATGCGCAGTCCAAATTGCAGACAGAAAATCGCCGGAGTTTCGCCTCTGTATAAGTATACTATGTATGCTACACAATCTGATAACGTCACAACCGAATACACTATACTGAGAAAAATAGTCCTGAATTTTACTGTACTGTAGAATTAAAGTAGGTGCACTTATGGTAAAAATTCCAACACAGTGTAGTAAAAATCCCAAATCCCAAATCCCAAAATCTATTGCTTCGAAGATAAATTCTGAAAACCCATATTAATTTCTTAGCAACTTGATACATAACTATTAATCCTTTGCAATTGGACGTCCTGAATTCGCATTCATTTTGTTGTCCAAGTTGTCGATACTTTATTGCAAGGGGTTAAAAACTGTGAGTTGGAATTACAATGGCTACAGCTATTAGCCCTCTGAGCTTGAAACTTCCAAATTCGCCTTCATTCTGTTGCCCATTTTGTTGCATTCCATTGCAAAAAATTGAATATTGTGTGGCTCAATGTCTGCCTATCGAATTCAGTTTACAATTCGCAATACATCGAACGAAATATTTATAAATAATGCGCATTGCTTCAGTAATCTCCCCGGCGATGAATACGGAACATTAACTAACGATATTTGTTGCGAGCATCGGTCAGACTAATCCTCTAAATAGCGTGTTCAAAACTTGTTATCATCATCGACGGTAACTTTTGCACGCTACTCGAATTAATGACCGCTGCGCCGGAACTTCGTTCGCTATTAGTTAAGCAATAATTTCAGTTGATTAATATCAACCGCGAACTGCGAACGTAATTCGAGATAGTGATATCAATCGGTTATAGATTGGTGCGCCGTTCGATGCTAATAATTATTATCAAAAGCCATTACGTTACATTTCGCCATGATCGTTGACGGTGCAACGATTCATCATTTTCATTCTAACCCCCCGTTTTTCCGTTTTTCGTGTAATTACTTCCATGAACTCTACGGATCAATATGATGTCGCTTGAAATAACTATGACACTTGCTGTAAACTTTTCTTATTTATCATCAGCAAATTGTGAATGCGGAATCACAAATTTTTGCAAATATGTATATTTAGTATATTCTGATATGTCAATATGAATAATTCTGCTTAAGATTTCTGGTACAAGGATGAATTTTCGACGCTGACGTGACTCCTTGACGCGTTTTTTTGGGCAATGGTTAGCTTCGTGTTTACAGGCCGGAAAACTCTAAGTATTACGAGGCTCGGAGTTTTGTTGTATATGAACTCTAAATTTACCTTTACTTTTTGATTTTTATCATATATCTCTTGGAAACCTAAACTAATAGTCACCATGTACCCAAATTCTTCCGTTCATGAGTCCCTTTCATTACTCATCCACAAACCTGTCCCCAGTTGCTCATATATTATCCATTTTTGATCCTTGTTCTCAGTATCTCATCCTTTCATAATCCGTTACATCCAAAACAACTCCACTCTTAAAACTACCGAACATATACAGGGTGGGGCAATAACTATTAGCACCTTAGGTATCTGGAAAACAATAAGTTTCACAGAAATATTTGCTGAAATAAAATTGCACAGTGCGAAGGGGGCCATTCGGTGGCGATAATAGTTTTTTTGCAGGTGGAGGTACTTCGGACATTTAAAGGTCACCTCCATTTTTTTTAAATGGATTGGTATGTTTTTGCTTCCATATCATGATAGAGGATCTTAAAACGAGTTCAACGACCTATTACATAAGGTCATTGAAGGTCATAGAAAGTAGAGAAAAGCGATAATACTTACGGTTTTGGTAGTAAATGAATCGCCTTTCTCTACTTTCTATGACCTTCAATGACCTTATGTAATAGGTCGTTGAACTCGTTTTTAGATCCTCTATCATTATTCGGAAGCAAAAACATACCGATCCATTTCAAAACATGGAGGTGACCTTCAAATGTCCGAAGTACCTCCACCTGCAAAAAAACTATTACCGCCACCGGATAGCCCCTTTCGTACTGTGCAATTTTATTTCAGCAAATATTTCTGTGAAACTTATAGTTTCCGAGATATCTGAGGTGCTAATAGTTATTGCTCCACCCTGCATATCTAATGCTGGTTTCTCATGTCAGACTTCTTCTTCTTTTCGTCTTCAACAGTTCCATTCAATTGTCTAAGGTCTAAGACTTGTATACGAATATCTATTGTACGTTTTTAAGTGTACGTTCAGTGCCGTTGATTCTTGCTCCTAGGGAAAAAATAGGATGAGGAAAAGTGCCTATTTCCACTAATACATATATTGTATTTTATATATTTCAGTGAGAAATGAGCATTTTTCTTCATAATATTTTTCCCTAGAGGCAAAAATCAGTGACACTGATTGTACGTCTTCTTTCTATAATAAATACTTGTAAATCTTCGTACTTGAGCTGATGTTCTATTTAATAAAACATCAAATGAACGGAACACAACAGTTTCTTTCCACTCAGTGGTTACTGTCGCGTCGTGAATTCAAGCAGCGGGCTTTATGCGGCCTGTGTAGACGATTGGCGTTTGTGTTTGTGTTTACGTTTAGGTTATTACGATTAGAAGGAGAACTCTCAGGAAGACTTGGATAACTTAATTGGTAAAAGCAGTCGCCTGGCAAGTAGAAGATCCGGGTTCGAATTCCTGTTCAGACAATCTGATTGACCGACTGTTTCTCTCCTACACTTGAGTTTTGATTCTTGACCAGGTCTTTGGAAAACAGGGACTACTGAGCGTAGACATAGTAACTATAGACTGCGCGTCAGTCTGAAGTTGTGTCCCAATTTTAGAAAGAATTAAATGCTTTGGGAGGACTTGCTACTTCTTTTTAATGTAGCTGAAGCGCGGGACGTGTTTCATATATCGACGTGCGTTACGAAAAGTAGCACGTTTCGATTTTCTTACGAAAAGCAGCACGTTTGTCATTGTTATTACGAAAAGTAACACGTTTCGTTCTTCACCGCGAAAAGTAGTATATTTGAGTGATTAGCTATGAAAAGTAAAGCAGTGAAATGTATTAGTTTTCGCGGGTGAAGCCCAAACGTGCTAATATTCGTCAGAAACGATGAAACGTGCTTTTCTTCGCGGAAAACCGAAACGTGCTGCTCTTCGTAAGAGAATCGAAACATGCTACTTTTCGTAACGCACATCGATATGTTCCCCTCTGCTGATTCTCACCGTACTGAACTCCTCAACCCCCTCCATTTTGATTTAAAAAAAGATAGCAAGTACTCCCAAAGCATCCTAACTCTTTCTAAAGTTGAGCTGTTCGCTTTTCCCGTGATGCTCAGTCTATTCTTATATGTCTATGCTATTGAGACGACGATCAGAGTGTATCGTTTCGAAGGCCGTAAAAAAATCGAAGAACAGAGACAAAGGTTGATTTAAAACACTCACCAGGAAACAAAACCGGTCCCCTCTTGGCAAGCCACGGCAGCGCATAAGGAGAAAACGGGAACCCAGGCGTCTTGGCCGCCGCGGCGGCAGCAGCGGCAGCTTGCTGATGTTGGTGCCACACGTAGTCCATGACGAGGCTCCTGGACAACGGGAGCGGCAGTTCCGGGAACGGCGGCACCCTCGGGTGCGTGGTGGTTGAGACAAGGGCGGGTATCTGGGCCGTAGGGGATGATCGCGATCGCTTGGCGGGAACAGGACTCGGAGACTCCCTTGATGTCGGATTATTAAGTAATCGTTTCCTAGTCCCGCCGTTGAACATCGCTTTGACGTCCTCCCACGCGTAGACCACTTCGTCAGGCGGGTCGCCGGACAGTTTCATGTGGCGCCGCCAGGAATTGAAATTCGCCGCGTCCGGCTGGATGAACTTGTCCGCCGGTCCCATCCGATGCGAGTGGAAGATGAACTTGTTTGGGGAGAAGAACAGCCCGCAGAAGTGACACTTGATGCACTTGGCTCTGGAGCTGTTGTATCGCGCCGGGAGGAATGCCCCTCTGCAGCCCCAGGCGCACTCGTGGTGGACGGCGAACGCAAAGTCCTCGGGCAACCTTTAATTCAAACGATTCTAGGATCAACGTTGATCGTACTTTGTCTACGATATTAATAAAAGAAGCTGCAATGGATGCTCAAATTATTAGACTCACAGTACATAAAAAGGTACTTTGAAATGATTTAAAAATGTTGTGTATTTTCAGATTGTGTATTTTCAATTTACAGATTAAAGCTTCATAAAAAAATGAGACTTTTGAGTAATTTCACTGGGAAAAATCGCGGAAAAAAAGTTACTATATTGCGTAGTAAAGACTGCGTAGAAACGCGTGAAATGCGTTTTTTCTACCACACTAAGAGGAAAAACTAGCGCATGTGTTTTCATATGTAATAGACTAGTGTAACAAAATTGACGGAAGGCTGTGAAACACAGTGACATTTATACACACAATAACGTATATCCTAAGCCGGGGTCCCACTAGAGAAAAGCGCGGCGCGCACGATCCTGAAAACCAGCTGAAAACGTGGATTTTCACGAGCGGACTCGTCCTGAAGTACCTAAAGTACTCTGTCAAGGCGCGCTTGGTACTTCAGGATGAGTCTGCTCTTAAAAATCGACTTTTTCAGGTGATTTCCAGGGCCGCGCACGCCGCGCTTTTCTCTAATGGGACCCCGGCTCTACGCTTCGGAAAGAAGTGGTGCACCACGGAGATGGTTGGAGCTCGGGTCGGGTGCGTGCTAGGGCCCGTGGAGCGGATCGTGTCGCGAAGCGCGACGCGTGCTCAATCCCGAGCCTCGCCGAGCGATTCTCCGTTACTATTTTCCAAGCGTGGCTCAGGCTCAGCTCGGGCTCGGGCTTGGGATATCACGCTCAATGGGAATCCGGCCTTATACTTTCGAGATCTGGTCCAAACCCGTTCGATTTTCCCAACCCGACTTGAACCTTGGGTACTCGTAATTTTCGGGAACCCGTACACCACTGGTAATTAGGCCTCCATTGAATAATCAACTGTCAGTACATGCAGAGAGTTCTAATAATTTGATCATCCACTGCATTGCATCGTTTGAGGACTAATGAACAATGCTCAAACTTCAACAGTTCATAAACTGACAGAAAACTGCTATCAAAGAAACTACTAGGCCAGGTAGTCCATTGATACATAAAATTAGGTTTAAGTAAAGGGGAGAGACGAAATGTGACGAACCTGGGTGGAGCATTGTCACCGAGGAACGATTTGCAGAGACGCTCGGCTTCTCTTCGCGTAATCATGCCGCACCTCCTAGAGGAAACCGGCATGGCGCCTGCGCGACGTAGGATTTCTAATTGGACCGGGGTGCATTGCACGCAAGTGATGCCCAACGCTACCCTGCGATTGTGGATTTCGTTGTAACTGAACTGCTTCAGTAACGTGTTACTGATCTGCGCCAAGCAGAGCCTCTCCTGGCCCTCAATCACCAGGGATACGATATGGATCCCGTAGAGGGAAACCGTGCCCACCTGCAACTCCTGTGGATTTAGGTTCGCAACGTGGTCCTTCAATCTCGGGTGTTGAATCGGGATCAATTTTTCATCAACCCTTTCCCATGCTACAGCACAATATACACAATTCGAGATTATCACCACTATTTATCCACTATATAAGAACAGATGCATTTATTACGGTCCAATATAGTTTCTGTTTTTTTTTTCTTTTGCTTTAGGGTTAAGGTACATAATAGGGCTGTTAAAAATATTCGAATGTCCTAACTATTTGAATATTTGAATGTTCGAACATTACTGGAACAATTAAGAGTATTCGAACTTTAAACATTATTAGAATAGTTCGAAGTATGCTATAGTGTGCTATTAGTACGAAAACTCGATTACGCCGAATGTTTGAATATTTCTAATTACTCAAATAATGCTTGAATATTTAAATACTCGAATATTCCTAATTATTCGAATAATTCTTGAATAATATTCGAATACTCCTAATTATTCGAATAATTCTTGAATATTCAAATACTCCTAATCATTCGAATAATGCTTGAATATTCGAATACTCATAATTATTCGAATAATGCTTGAATATTCGAATACTCCTAATTATTCGAATAATGCTTGAATATTCGAATACTCCTAATTATTCGAATAATGCTTGAATACTTTAATACTCCTAATTATTCGAACAATGCTTGACGATTCAAATATTCGAAGACTCCCAATTTCCCAATTATTAGAATAATGCTTGAATATTAAAATATTCGAATACTAAAAAGAAAACAATGAAATTGATTTTCCATAATGGAAATAATGAAGCATAACATGTCGAACGTGCACTTTGTCAGCGTTCAGTTTCAATATTAATAAATATGTATTTATGCAGAGGATTTCTTCTGAATCACAGAATTCCCAATTTCACCAATGAGAAAGAAGTTGAAAGTTTGAAGGAAATGGAAATCGCAAAACAACAAAATTGCCTGCAACGTTAATTTCACCGCAAGAATTCGTTTATACACTTTATATGCATTCATTTCTTGCAGGAAGTATTGTACATTTGGAAGAATCGCTTTGAAAAGAAACAGATGTCAAAAGAATGTTGCAATGTACTGAAGTATACGATACCTGATTCGATTTTGAATGTGATTGCGGCTGTGGGGGTTGTGTTGATTTTTGAGGGGCGGTTATCGGTGGCATTGATAACACCGCCGGCCCATCCATCCTGCAACAAATTTATATTTCTAATTTTAAACATAGCAGGTACTTCTACAATTTTTAGAACCACATTTAAGAATTATTAGATACGCAAATGTTAGAGTTACTTGTAAATTAAAATTGACAAGATTGCGTATGTAAGCTCACATTGTGGGATTTTAGATAATTAAAAAGTAAAGAAGTAGAATAGAATCATAATGTTAAGACTAATAAAATGAACAACAAATCCACAGGAGTTGCTATGTAATTTAATTATTCGACAAATGTTCGAATATTCGAATCCTTTAATTATTCAAATGATTGGAATATGTTTATTCGTCTCCGAAATTATTCAAATTATTCGAATACTCTGATTATTCGAAAAATGTTCGAATATTCGAATTCTTCAATTATTCAAATAATTTGAATATATTATTCGTCTCTGAAATGAATCTAATGATTCGAATAGTCGAATATTCATAGCTTTATTCTGTAATTGCTTTTACAAGTCTCAGAATTTAAAAAAAAATTCATTTTGTTTCTTGAAATTTCCTAAAGTTAACAAACGATTTCTTTATTTATTGGATTCTCAATTAATAAAGTCTCAATAAGCAGACTATAGATTTTTATGCATTTATGGCCATTTTAAGTATACAAAATTCTATAAAGTTAGATGCTAAAATATACTAAATATCAAAAAAATAGTTAAATTGAGAGCGTCTAGGAAATAAAACATTCGATCATTAAAGTTTCAAATCCTTATTTACATTCGTGAAAATTTGATTCTGCATAAAAATCCGTAGTTAAAATATAAGATTCATATACTTCAGTAAATAAAATGAAAAGAATTTATTTATTTATTTTGAACGGGCAATCACCCTTGGATTTCACAAGCATTGATGATACATTCATCATAATGACAAACAATATAAATAATATTAGAGAAAAAATTAAGCAAAAAGAAAAAGAAAAATCTAATTGCGCCTGGAAACGTAACAACGAACGTCACTGCCGTGTCGTCGGACAATTACGGTTGCTGCTACTTTCGCAAACACGTCGCGCGCCACCCTCGATCACAAATCCAATCGTGACGATCAGCCAGCGTGAAAAATAACATGTTCCATCATTATACGTACAGGAAAAGGGTTTATCGAGTGTCGCGCGCGCGCGCGCGCGTTGCTCGACGCTACTTCCGCTGTCGTTGTAATTATATTTATTAAACTTTATCGATTGCTCGCCGCGGCGGGCCGGCCGTCATCAAACGGCCGCGCTCTCGCATTTAGTTTGATTAAATCGTATCATTTGCTTTTTTTATAGACATTCGCCCGGTTCACGGTCGATTAATCGCGATCGCCGCAGATTGATTCGCGTGACAGCGATTAGCTTTTAGCGAGAGCGAAGCGCGCGCGTGGATTGAAAATGTGATTAAGTCGAGTTTCGCGCTATTGCCACGCGAAAGGCCATTTTTAATCGTCGCTGATGTACCCGGTGATTAACTAAATTCCGGGAGTCGTTAGCCGGCGGGAATTAAGTCCCCTCCGGACGAAGCCTATCTCTTTAACGAGTCTCAGCGAATGAAAGGAATCCCCGCAAAGGAATCAGTTGCTGCGATTTGGGAACTAATGAACAAAAACCGTGAAAGAAATTCTTTACTGATCTAGGTTTATATTTAGTTTTCAGTTCATTCTGTAGGATTAGGTTACAAAGCAGTCTTACGCTATGTTGTAACTTGTCTGTCGCTGTACCTCTAATTAGGATATATGTATACCCCTGCTCAAAAGTATGTGGACACTAACCATTTTTATGAAATTTGTGATATATTACGTATACTGTTGTTGTTAGACGGTATTTATTGTTAAATTCTGTTACGTACATGTATGTAATGTATTCTAGTAATATTCTATTGTTTCCAAGTAATTGTATCCAACGTATCAACTCAAAATCAATTCCAATTTTATATTATTAGTATCATCGAAAAAAATAAAATTCTATTGTTTCCAAGTAATTGTATCCAACGTATCAATCCAAAATCAATTCCAATTTTATATTATTAGTATCATCGAAAAAATAAAATTCTATTGCTTCCAAGTAGCTGTATCCAACGTATCAATCCAAAATCAGTTCCAATTTTATATTATTAGTATCATCGAAAAAAATAAAATTTTATTGTTTTCAAGTAGTTGTATACAATGTTCTAGTAATACATTACATACATGTACGTAACAGAATTTAACAATAAAAACCGTCTAACAACAACAGTATACAAATTTCATACAAATGGTTAGTGTCCACATACTTTTGAGCGGGGGTGTATGTAGTGCTACGCTACATACTATACAGGTTGTAAACAATATAAGTTTAACTATTGTAAGTGGTGGTAGGGGAGTTCAAATGGAACAATTGAATATTATCTCAATATATATACAGGGTGTTTGGGATAGTATAGTAAAGCTTTGAAGGGGTGATAGATAAGGTAAAAACGAACAAAAAACTTCTACATGACTTGGGTCACGGCCCTCTCTAGTACAGGCCGTAATATACGATATGGCAACAGCGCTTCATCAGTCCTGATCACGTGGTTCTGGTCAGTCGTCAGTCCTGATCTGTCTTGACAGGTATTGACAGGATTTGGTTAGCATTGATCAGTCCTCGTGCATTGGAATAAAGTGTTTATATATATTTTCATTCTAATAACAAGTATTTGACAAAAAATGAGTTTTACGGAAGAGCAATAACTGTAAATTCATTTTATTGTTAATTATATTTCGAGTCTCGTTCTTTGAGGTTACATGTAGATGTTAAGAGCGGAGATCTTTGACTTTTTAAATTATTTTTTAAAGGAATGTAGCACAAAGAATTGAAATGTCAACTTAAGATTAAGAAGTAAATAAACATGTACACATTACTATAAAAAATAAGGTTCAATTATTGCTGTAATGTTTGAAGTTTCCGTCTCTTCGTTGAGAAACTAATATTCACATTATTTTTTAATTTTATATAGTTATTAAGTAGTATGTAAGTAGTAGTGGTAGTTTTCCCCAGAGGATGCATAATTACTTCTACAATTGGGCACGCAACATTTATCTGGCATCTTAAAAATTTGTAAAATGTTAAAAGAAAGAACAAATATGGAAGTGATATGAAACTGTTAAGAAACGCCAATGAACCGACTGAACGTCACTACGAGTATGAATAGGACTGATGACAGCGTTGCCGAATTTTCTATATTACGGCCTGTATTAGAGAGGACCGTGCTTGGGTCCAAAACTCAACCATTTTTGAAAAAAACTGTCATGAACATTTAAGCTATAAACCACTATAATTCAAAATAGGAACGTTTTTCGTAAGCAATTTCTTCGCTAAAATAAAGATTACGATCTTGTTAATCCAATAAGTACAGTAACTGTGATATTGTTACCTGGTATCGCGAAAAAATAATATTTTTCTAACCTTCTAAATTATCGCGACTTCAAAGGGTAATTTAGGGGGTTAGAAAAATATTATTTTTTCGCGATACAAGGTAACAATATCACAGTTACTGTACTTATTGGATTAACAAGATCGTAATCCTTATTTTAGCGAAGAAATTTCTTACGAAAAGCGTTCCTATTTTGAATTATAGCGGTTTATAGCTTAAATGTTTATGACAGTTTTTTTCAAAAATGGTTGAGTTTTGGACCCAAGTCATATAGAAGTTTTTTGTTTATTTGTTTGTTTGGAATAGTGTCCGATGTGCCTCCGTTTTGCAGTAATAATGCTTTAAAGTTAGCGATTTGGTTTCAAGATGGATGCCCGACGCTCTAACCCAGAAACATCTTCGATTGTTAAAGCTTTATAATAATTAAACTGTAAGAGATACAAAAAATACATTAAGATTTTTTTTCTCTACTGCTACTTGTCAATGGGTTTGTATAATTTTAGACCCTTTCAACTATTTGTTTATTGTACAGATCTGCTAACTTTGACGTATTATTACTGCAAAATGGAAGCAGATTGGACACTATACAGGGTGGTCCACGCAACTTGTACACCTCTATAACTTCCAAAATATGCGTTGCACGAAAAAATTTTGTATACAAAAGTTGCATGGTTTAATGGGGTACATTATGTAGTGCATTTAGTTTTTTCATAAATGGAGGCGTTTCGGAGATTTGAAAGTCAACTTTGTTTTTTTAAATAGAATACTATATTTTTTATATCAAAATATGGAAGAATATCGAATTCTGAGTAAAAAAGTATTGAACTTTATTAGCCCTAAACCTAATAGCTAACGAGTAATTTCATTTTATTTCTTGAAAATTTTCTTCACGTAATATCAAGGTGGAGATTCAACCTTATCCTTATTTTGTTATAAAAAATATAGTATTCTATTTAAAAAAACAAAGTTGACCTTCAAATCTCCGAAACGCCTCCACCTATAAAAAAAATAAATGCGCTACATAATGTACCCCTTTAAACCATACAACTTTTGTATACAAAATTTTTTCGTGCAACGCATATTTTGAAAGTTATAGAGGTGCACAAGTTGCGTGGACTATCCTTTATTATAGCACATTTTTTGTTTCATTTGAGCTTGTTTACACTTTGTATAATGCGATGTTCAAATTTCAAATATTTATACAGGTAACAAAAATGTTGCAGGTCCTTGGAAGAAGTAATTCCCAAAATCATTTTAAACAACGTTTTTCTTGGCGAAAATATTAAATAAGGTTAACGATATATTGACAACAACACCCGACCAACCAAAGCACGAATACAGTGGACGAATTTCAGCGCGGGGTTCAACTAGAAGTAGTATCGGAATCAGTCCGCTATATTCGCTCTCTCATTGGTCAAAGTTTTCTGTTAATAAAAAGTTGTTTAAAGTCACGTCAGGAATCACCATTTTCAAGGACCTGCAACATTTTGTTACATCCTGTAGCATCAAATATAATCTTCTTAAATCTGTGGCTGTAAGGCAAAACGCCGCATGTCACATTTTTAAAAAATTTGATTTTATACCATAACCGAGATCTAGAAAGTATAATTCATATTTTTATCAGAGAAATAAAATGCATAAGACAGTATTGATGTTTAAAACTTTAAACGCGAATATCTCGAAAATAAAAAGATGTGACATGTGGTGTTTTGCCTTATAACCAAAGAAATGTCTCATAAACGTCATAAACTATTAAGTATCAAACATAGATCAAATATTTGTACTTTTCTATCTTTCTACAAACTACAAAATTTCATCCAAATCGGTGTGTAACACTTCTTGCGGTTCCCTTCTCAGTATTTTGTATGTATGACACGTTTGTATGTGTTTATGTTTAATTTGTGCAATAAATAGTTATAATAAAAATTGCCGTTGTGAAGTTGTAAAAAATGTGATGGGTGGCGACTGATCAAAGTAGAACACTACAGAAACAAGTACACACATTCTCCATTTTAAGTGTTTTAGAAAAAAAACGCAATATAAAGAACCCGTTAAAACTGGTATTGAAATCCACGTAAAAAGTATTTATTTACTAATTATTAAAGTAGATAAAATAAGATAATGTGATTTTACACCACTACTATCTTTCCTCAACACATAGTGACTTATGTTACATTATGGTGATACATCTGGTGACTCAGAGCTGGACTCGACATGACGGTTGCGAGTACTCATCTCTACAGTGCCTTAATCGAAGTGTCTTTAATAAAAGATTGAACGAAAGGAAGACACGAACATGTGACAATCTTGTTGGGTGGCGTTCCGTTCGAAAATGGCGGACGGTGAACTAATAAGTGCGGCAGAGGCAACAAACTCTTTCCATTAACTTAACGCACAGCGAGGGTTTCGTTGAGATTGTGAATTTTTCATGAGCGCGCGACGGGCAGAAAGGAAAGGGAGCAGAAGGTACAGGAGACGGACGGTTCTGATTTTGCGCAGGTATGCCGAGAGGAGGAAGGGATGGTCCGACAAAGAGGACGGAGGAGGGGATCGAAGCAACCCTCGGTGTTGATTTTAATTGAAAACGCCTCCATGAAGGTAGACTCTGTATACCGTTCGGGCTGGTACGTGTGTGTTGGTGCGCGTGGAGCCGGTGTACATGGATAAAACTCATCTACGGGGGCGAGCATAGCTCTGACGTGAAGTACAGAGAGCGCCAGCGTTCCAGCAAACGTCCCCGGGGACCGTGGAACCAGGGGGTAATTCAATTTGACACCCCCCACCCACGCTTAAACAAGGCAGCACCCATCCGACCCTCCACTTTCACCCTTCCCCACTTTCCGCCTCCCCCTCGCCCCCCGCCCCCCGTCCCACCCTCCGCCTCCTGTCGTCCACATTCCCCATCGGTGCTCGCTTCGTCGCGCAAATTAAATTCTCATCCACCGTGAAACAATGCCGGTGCCCGAGCCGGAACAATCCCCCTCTCCTTCGCCAACGTCCCGTCCGTCGATCCCACCTGCAGCATCCCTCTCGACCATCCCCTACGACTCTACACCCCTCCCATCCACCCCCGCCCTTCGACTGCGCCTGTTACTGGATTCCGGTGGTCAGCGGTTCGACAGATCGGACTCGAATCGACCGCATTAATTACTTGCTACTTACAATTAGTGCAAACTAGGAATGGCCGCACGCGTTCCACTAATGATCGTGGTGTTTGTTCGCCTACTTACGCGGGATTCATTAGCTAATTGAGCCGCAATGATGAAATACTCCGTGCAGATGGAAACCGTTTCAGACTTACTTCTTTCGCCGTTTCTTGCGTTCCGTTTCGTTTCTGTCGCTATTATTCATTTGCTTTTAACTGCTGTGAAACTGTAAAAAGGCTTTCATAGGCATGTCTGTGTCTATGGTCTTGGCGTAGTTGTCGCCTACAGGTACCGTTTTGGGTATTTTACCCTTTTGTGAATGATCATAGATTCAACTAGTCTACTGTTCGATGAAGTCATACAGACAATTCAGGAGATGTACTGTAAACCCCTTAAGGACCCCGACGAGGATTTGCTTAACTCACTAAAAATGTTGCATTAACGCAACGTTAGACCTTAATGAGTAGACTACGGATGTTTAGGTAAATGCATATTTTTATAGAAAGCATTTTTTTATGAATAGGAGGAATTAAAAATATGTTTTTTATGTTGCATTTTTTGCATAATGCATGCACTGTGCATATTTATATCTAACAACATATGCACCATTATGTGTATCCACTTCATATGTACATATAGAACATTTCGAAAGTCTTGCGTTATCCATTGAGTATTAGATGTGACAATTTAGACGAATTCAGAGAGTTTAGTATGAATCCTCAGTAATATCTAGAATTGTTTATACAGATTTTATCATTATTATGTTTTAAAGAATGTAGATAACGCAGTTTTTATACAGTGTTAAGGAATAAGGAAACTAAATATCAACACTATATTTTTCGCATCATTTCCTTAAAATGAAACAGTTGTTAAAGGAACTAAAATACCAGTAGAATTTCGGTTAATCGCCTCTTAATTATTTTCCATTCTTATACAAGTACAATAGAATTTTCAGTAAAATCTGAACTTTCAATTAATGCTGCTCTACTGAAAATAAAAAAATTCTGCGTCAAGGAAACATTTCAGTTTTTACTCCATTATTAAGTCGGTTAATCGAGGTTCTACTGTACTTTAATGGGTCAAAACCGATCCGAAGACCGTAGCTGGGTTAATCATTTAAATAACATTTTACTGAATATCGCAATGAAAAACTTAAAAAAAATAGCCACTACTTTAGAAAAAAATACGAGATTAATGGAATTAATAAAAATTTGAATATTTTAAGCAACATATTCGAAGAAGAATTAATAAATATTCCAGAATGCTACTAGAGAAAAATTTAACTGCGCATTAATTGCATCTTGTGATGTGGAGCGATCATTTTCACGTACAAATTAATCTTACAGACAAACGTCGCCTATTAAGGAGTCGCATATTGCCGAAGGATTCCTTTAATTGAGAAATTGGATCAGATTTCGAGTTGCTTCAGTTTCTCTGCAGAACATTAAGATGTGTTCAAGTGTTCAGGGACATTGGCAGACATTACAATGAGGTAGAGTTGTTTTTTTGAGGAGAAGTTCGTGCGTGATTCTTGCGTGGCCAATTAGGATTTTGTTAAGGAAACTAACCAAATCTTATTCGAGTGCAGAAACCAGAAACTGATCAGAGATTTGACTTCGCTGCTCCCTATACGCAAAAGTGTCCAGACTACCGGCGAACATAGTTGGCGAGCTGTTCGTCAGCTGCTTGCGAACAGTAGTGTGGACAACGCTTCAGCCAGACCGGGTCTAATTGCAAGTTACCAGCAGCATCAATACCCTTCAAAAACGGTCATCCATTTATTATGGGGTACGTCACAAATGAGATAGTTCATAAAGATCTCAAAATACAGACAGTGAAAGAAGAAATAAACAAGATTTAGCACAACATACATAAATAGACTAGGAGTCCATCTCTACGCCACAAACCTCTTAGACAAAAGTCAACAAACACGAAGACTTAAGAGATTTCACGTATTAGACCTTCCCCAACGTTTTACAATGTAGCCACATGAACCGTGAAGTGAAAAATACGTATTTAATAGGGATGGGCGCGTACCCGACATTTCGGGTTCCGGTCGGGTTGGGTATTTTCCGCGGGTTCGGGTCGGGACCCGAAAATTGGTGATACTCGGGTACCCGGAAATTTCGGGTACCCGAAGTCGAAATCGAGTCGGGTAGTGCTCGGGGCAGGTCGGGAACTTGAATATTATGACGCGGGTTGGAAGATTCTTTAATCAGATGTTACTCTTTCTGCATTCTTTATTGGATTGAATTGTATTTACAGTATTGCTGTTATTGCACGTGACAAAAAATTAGGTATAAATAGGCGTATAAAATCAGATTGAGAAACGACTCGACCCGACTTTGACTTCGGGTACCCGAGCAGTTCGGGTACTCGGGTATCATAAATATTCGGGTCCCGACCCGATCCGACCCGAGTCATCAAAATCCGAACCGAGGCTCGGGTTTCCGCTCATCCCTAGTATTTAATGAAAAACATGTAGAGCAATACACTGCGTGTTTTCCTCTTCCACAGACTATGCAAACACCGCATTTGCTTATAATCTTATGCATATAGAAGATTAATTACAAATAAACTTATCTGAGTAAAAAAAAATCTATTATGGGGACCTCGATCAGAGGCACGTTTAACTTTGGTGGTCTTATGAGATCCAGTGTTCCACCTCTGCTACAACTGCTGACATTCCAAATCGCATCGCATGGAAATTGTCCCTTTTTTCTCTGCCTCGGTTTGGATGCAGCGACGAAACGGGATTGCAGCGAGTAGAAATGGACAAGATACAAGTTGCATGCGGGGGCGTAGTGGGCGGAGGGACAAAGTCGCGAGGATAAGCGTACCCGCGAGCTCGCGGATTATTTAAATGCAAACACAATGTTGTACCGAGGCGTATTGTTCCCCCTCTCGGTTATTTTACAATTCAATCTACGATCCTCGGTCGCTGGGGGCGCCGGCGGGGTTGGGAGCCTGGGGACGGGGTCAGGGAACACTTGTTCGTTCATTGTAACGTTGTTAAATCTCTGCGCTTCCATTATGACTACACTGTGCTCTTATTTCACGCTCTCTTCCTCGTCCTTCCTTGTTTCGTCCCAGCGAAACCCCCACCACTCCATGTCCTCGGCTTCCGCTCGCGCTGCCTCCCTCTTTCGCTTTTTCTTTATTTCCAACTATGTAGATATGGCTTTGGGCTACCGCCATTATGGCATCGTTTACTCTACCGTTTCATCATGGCACCGAACTCCGTTTTTATCTTGTTATTTTTTTTAACTCTGGCATTAACTTTGTCCAATAACCGTCGATAACAATTATAATGGTCGACGGAATTTTACTATTCTTTATCGCACAAGCTTCGATACTTAATTTTAATAGTATCTTTTTATGCTGAATGCGTATGGATTTCGAGCGAAATACAGTTTAACTCTTTGGAGGATTCTGTAGAATTCCCATTTGGAACGTTTAATTCGTATGAAGATTCTGAAGATTCATGGCATTGTGTTCTTTTTTCAGTTCATTGTTGTTATAAATCTTCTTCTGGATCCTTTTCAATGTCCTAATAACGCCAGCTGGAGTCATTTAGACTTTTTTTATTCAAAAAACGGCGTAGCAAAAAAGGTGGAAATTTCATAGATATTTTAGTATATAGTACAAAAAAGTTGAAAACACTGGTACCATTTCTTTAACATTTTGCCAACTGCTTTATCCGTCAGGATTGTTTCTTTCTATTTGAGTACTCGTAAAATCAGAGAAATTACAGTTTACCTCTTTTTCTGTTTTGTTGTATTTTTATTTTTTTTTTGCATCTACTTTGTATTTTTTCTTTTCTTGTTACTTGTGTAACATAGGGTTCATCCCGTTGGAAATAAAATAATAATAATAAAAATAAAAAAAATTAAAATCATTGAATTCGTGAGTTCTAAAATAAACGTGTCAATCACACCAGTTCCTGGTGACGTTGGAGGATACTAATGTCTATTCTTATTTGAATTGCAGATATGTCGCAGTATTCTTTATAAAGTGGGTATCCGAAACCGCAGTCTATATTGCCACCTTCTTTTCACTATTGTTTTCGAACAGTTATCAATCAATTTGGTGAAACAGACTTCTGCCTTCGATTCTCACCAAGATTAGCTCAAGTTATGGTACTTACAAAAGCTTAGAGTGGCCGGTAGTGTTTTTTTTTTTTTTTTTAAATCATATTGATCAGTGTAATTGATACGATATCAACTTTCCAAGTGGAGAAAATCGCGAAAAAAGTAGCATATTTTGAGTGACGGTTCGGGGGCAAGTTAGTAGTCAATTCACGAGTCCCGGAGCAAACTGATCCCATGGGGTAAGGGATTCGGCGAAGGGGGATCCGTTAGGGACAGGCAAACAGTATAAACTGTTTGTCCAAAGATAAGCCGCGCATTGCCTTTCGGATTTGGTTCGTTCGTGAACGACCGTGAAAACAACAACCTGTTCTATTTAGAGGAATTAATGTTTCGGGTTCAGGTGACCCCGAGAAAAAGTTTCGCCGTACTTGGAACGTCCCGGAGCAATTTCACGAATTACCTAACTTTCACGGTTCCATGTAATTTTTCGGTTGGCTACTCATGGATGATCAGCTTTTTTCCTGCGCCGGAGAAGTTGGAACGGCTTCCACATCTTTTCGCGTAAGTAATATTTGATTTCGTGCGAATGTGAAAATTAGGAACATCTATTTATGGGAACTATGCAGAAAGTAATTCTCGTTTTCAAATGATGACACAAATATATTACAATAAGTAGACTGCAGATGTTTACGTTAATTCATATTTTTATAGACATACAACTATGAATAAATAATAAAAAAATGTATTTTAGTTTTTATATTTTATGTATTTTTATATATCTGAGCATTCTTATGAATTTTCACAACTTTGAAATTGCCATAAATGTCTAATAATTCGTAACAATAAGATGAATGAGTAACAATAACTTATTAAAAAACCGATATAATATGGGAAACCTTATGGTGGCAGGATTTAGGAAACGTGTTGAATACATTTATATATATTAGTTTAACCGTTATAATGAATGTACTGTCTATATAAAATGAATGTTAGATATTTTTAAAAAAATTTGTATTATCATATAAACATATACTATTGTTTAATTACAGCTTTTATATATCTGTATACATAAATGGATATAATTTTCTGAATGATCCTCGCATTACACTTTGTTTGGTTTTTATGGCGTTTAGTTTTGCATAATTAGACTGAAGGAAAGTAGAATAAAGTTATTATATCGTATATCAAGTACACTTAATTCTTTGATCTATAATAACGTGTGACGCTCATGATACCAATTATGTATTAAGCACTGGAATGAAAGACGTTGTTAAATTATTACAAGTGAAAAAAAAGAGAAACTGCAAAAGATTTCAATAACTTTTCGTTAAATCTCTTTTTATTTTGATCCAAAGGAAAACATTATTGGAGTGAAATTCTAGCTGAAGACTGAACTTTAACATTATTCGGAACAACATCAATTTTCTTTGCAATTCCAAGGAACGGAGTAAAGGAGGTAGGAGCTATTTAAATTACGTAATCGTCTTGGGACGTTCTCAGAGTGGCAAACATTATTAGACATGCCCAACGAAGGATTAAGAAGCAACTCACTTAGGATAATGTAAATTTCTATCAGTGTAGAAACATTCATTATTGTTTTGATATAGCAGTGTATAATATTTACTATACATTGTAGAAGTGTCACTTAAGAAAACTCGTATTCATTGATCAAAATTCTTGATTTCAAGTGGTTTCCAATTACCTATTAATTAAATAACAAACTAAAATAAGTAAAATTTGTAAAATGTCAGATACTATTTTACAAATAATATTAAACATGTAGGAAAGAAAAAGTAGACAAATATGAAAGAAATAAGAAAAATAGAAATTTTTCTGATAAAAAGAAAAGAAAACAAGGAAGGAATACAATATTGAGATGGAAAAAAATTTTGACCGACTGGAAATATTGTGTCAGTGTACTAAAGCAACGATTCGTAAACGAGGAAACAGTATAAATCATTAAGTAATAAAAATCTCCAATATTCTCCCAATAAAATTTCGTTGTTTCGTAAATTTATTGTATTACACATTTTTTTCAAGTTTTCTGTCAATCAAATGTTCCTTCCCACGTAACAATTTTTCCATAACCATTTCTTTTTCAGTTTTCTGTTTTAAAACAAAATTTTAATCATTGAAAATCTTTAACAAAAAACTTGAATCATTGAAGATCTTTCAAAAAAGAACTTGAATCATTTAAAAATAGTTTTTCATGAGTTTACACAGAACTTGAATATTCCTTTTCTTGATTGCAAACTACTTGCGACGGTTAAAAATTAAATAAACTAAAATTACCAAAGTTGACAAAACATTGCCTTTTTAAGGGTCGCCAATAATTTAGAATGTCCCAGTGTGGTACAACTGTATTTAATAACATAAAAGAATCTGCATTAATTCATTGAGATACAAATGCTTAATAAAAGTTACGCAGGACTTTTTATGATCAATACGTTCCTCTTCTAATACTATTTATTATACCAAACAGTATTAAATGGTGACGGTAAATTAAATGATACTAAACTAAATTCTTAAAATAGAATATTTCATCTTATTTACCACTTGCATCTCAAGATATTAATTGCATCAAAAACGATTATCATCCTCTGATGCACTCTGTACAATGACCTACTTCAAGATTGTGTTTACATTGAAAATAGAAAGTGTGACATTCATTTATTTAATACATTATTACAAAATATTTTGAATTATTTAAAGTCTAATCAAATAAAACTGATGTAATCATATAAAAACGTATAAAGAATGTGTAAGGATTATTTAAATCAATTGCTGAAACTATTACCGTAATTTAAAAATGATGGAAAAAATTCTGTACTGTTTGCAACATGGCTTCCGACGGAATAAAACGGATAGCATTATTTGGAGCAAAGTCAACTTAGTTTGTTTATTTATTGTAATCTGTATAGATCGTAACTTTAATAATTGGTACGGTAAAACGGGACCAAAAATGTCACTTTTATGGTGGCTGACTATGGCGCGCTGCTTCTACTGGTCGTAAGTATTATAGTAGGGACCGGGCAGCACACTATTTATCTACTTATGCAGTAGAATATTCTGTGATAGCCAGCCGACGCGACGCGGCGACGATTTGTCACGGTGTTTTATAAAAATATGATGTCTAGAATAGTAGCATTCTTACAATTTAAATCCTTGTGATCATTAAACGAATTGATGTAAGAAACACATTTTATGTCTTAAAATAAGAATAAAAATATTCTTTTTACTTTATAGAAGGACTTTATATTTACTTTATATAATTAAAAATGAAATATTAATTGTTTATCGCGTGTTATTTTTTTCTCAACTTTCTTTAGGCATTTATATAGAGTGTTTCGCTTAAAACAGGCCTCTTACATATTTTTTATATCTCGTTAAATCCAAAAAATGTTTACAATATAAATCACATGGGTTAATAGATAATTCAGCCGTAAAATTGTTTTTTATAAGTGTCATTTTTTAATGTTTTTCTCTAGATCAACTGTGTTTCTTATGTCTATATATATTAAGGTGACCTATTTTTAGTGGAACACCCTGTATATCGGATGGACTATTGTTTCTACAAATTTGTGATCCGTTTTGCTTTATTTTTCTACCAGGATTTTTTCGAACTTCATAATATTAATTCTTCTATGTTTTTCAATTTCATTCAAGATCTTTTTGAAAGATCTTGAGACAGTATAATAATTTTGGTGAACACTATTGAACGGAATACGATTAAGGCTCAAACTTACCTGGTGAAGTGGATTCGTTGACGCAAGGAGGTTTCTCCGTCGATCACAAATCAAACACGAGTATCATCACACAAAGTAGAACAGAGATCGGTTTGATCGCGACGTGGACGAAACTCTGCGACGCGTTCGGTACCGTGAAAAAGAGTGGAACAACGCGGAAGATTTAGGGACGCGTTAGGGGTGACTGCAAGCGACTGTCCATATTTCCCGAACGTTTCGGTACACTTTGGAAAACCCTCCCTCTCTCCTTCGCCTTCGGTTCTCCTCCCTCCGTCCTCGTTCACCCCCGCGTCTCTTTCTCTGCGTGGTAGGAACGCGCGGGTGCACGGAGAGAGAGGGGAAAGAGAGAAAGGACAGGATCGCGAAGAACCGCCCCCGAGTATGCCGACACTGTAACAACCAACCCCATGGCGACGATAACGGGGATGAAGGCGGGGCCTCGTTCCCTTGGCTGACGGGGATGGCTCGCCTCAGGGGTAACTACAAACACGTACTTACCGAACATTATGATCATGCTCGGGCCACGCACACAGCGCCGCTTTGTGCCTCGTTCGTGAGGCATGCTAAACACGCGCGAAAGGAAATACCTCTTGCGTCACTTGAGCGGAACATTCTCTAAGATTAATTTCTGACGGCACTATCAACCCTCCACTTCGCGTGCTAATAGTACTGCTATGTTTAGTGCATGCGAAATTTTTTTGCATAGGAGAACAAGATTATAACGGATTTTAGTCAAATGTGGGCAAAGATTTAGTGAATTCATTTTTTTAAACATAAAATCGAATCGCAGAATGATAGTAATGCAATCCTGAAGTTGAGAACATTATTTGGTTCTCAGACAGAGGATTGTAAAGTAACAGTGACAGGCGGACACGGGGTCAATTTTGACCCGACATTCGCTGGCCGAGGGTTAATTATGGGCAGCGTTGGAATGGGAATTATTTATATCAATTTCTGTTTAAATCATTATTTAACAATAGAACCTCGATTATCCGGCTTAATATTTCTAATGTAAAATACTAATAGTTCGAAAAAAGTTCGAAGAAATCGTACTGTACTCTTATAGCTACTGCATTTAATAATTGGAACTCTACAAATAAAAATTGGGGATAATTGAAAATTGGATAATCGAGGTCCTACTGTAAAACTTATTTATTATCTAACAGTTCTAATCAAGAGATAAAATAATTATTAATTATTTGGTTAAATTTAAATAATTGATTTAAAATAATCAAATTTATTTGTTATTTACAAATGCAAGTTTTATTATTATTTATTATTAGACTGCGGATGTTTATGCAAATTCATATTTTTAAAGACATAGAGGAAGAAAAGTAACTTAAATAAAAGTGTCTTTTACCTCCGTATATTAAAAAAATGTATTTTGCCTTCGATATATAATGTATATTTGCATGTATGCAAATCATTATAGATTTAGTCGCCGTAAATATATAAACATCTGCAGTCTATTCATTATCAACCGGATGGTGAAATTTCAAATATTTCATAATGACAGAATTTTCGGACATAAGTTTATAAAAATTTTCCATATCTACTCAAATTCATTCACACGTTGCATACATTTTACCCTGATGTTTTTTAAACACGGTGCAAAAAATATTAATATCGTGATTTTCTTATGGTACAAAGTGAAACGGATATGAAAACGCAGAAAACTGTTTATTATTTGTTTTTTGTCTAAATACAAATAAGATATAATATTCCATATGCAAATAAGAAATAGTAAATACAGTATTCTTAATAATATGTAAGCAATTTTTATTTAAATAACAAATGTACTTGTTATTTATAATTAAAATCATACTTTTATTTATTATTTAGTATTTGTTTATTTAAATAAAAATATTCCCTACTCTGGTTATGGGTAATTAAATATTCGTCTAATTTAATTTTTGTAGGATTTTCTATTTTTTTAAGTAATGATTAACGTTGTTTCATTCGTTTTGAAAAATCAGAATTAAACTTTATTCATTTCATGTTGTTAAGAATGTATGTAATGAAATTTTTTTACAGGGGTGGTGCAAAGGTTATTTTCCACTTTATTTTTATTCTAACTTCAGTAATTATACTTAAAAATGAGTAAACATCGGATCTTTATGCATCTTACAATAAAAAAGCTAGTGAACATTCTGTTATGTCCCGTTATTTGAAACACTTCAACCTTTATTTTCTTCTCAAAGTTTGTTAGAATGTTTAGTAAAAATTTAACATACTTATACAATATTTTAAGATATTTTTAAAGTATTTTCAAGATAAATTATATTAAACTACTTCGATACTTTTATATAAATATTATAATTTATATAGTTTCAACTGATATGGTAGAATACACACCATTATTTTTCTGGACCGTCAATCAAAAAGCTAAATGCCTAAATATTTATAATTAATACAAAGTTATTATTAATACCTATAAATTATTGAAACAAAATTGTCTACATTTAGATTCGCAAATTCTATTACTGCACTTTCCTTTTTTCTTTTCTTCTTCTTCAGTTTGAGCCTCTTCAAGTCCTGATTAAGCATCTGACAGTTTTTTATAAACGTAACTGCTTAAAAAATTACATTCTGATTACATAAAATGGATTACTAAATTTTTCCTACTTTATTAAGTCTCGGTTCTATTGTAAGTTGCACAATGGGCCAAACGGCCAATTTAGCTGGAAAGAAATCACAGCTATCTAATACAAGGTCCGATTTTAATTTTGATGATACCATGGTAAAGGGGAGATTTCACTCTTCAAATACATGATACTTTTGATCACAAAAACCAGTTTTCAATATTTTTACAATCAGTTATGTTATAAATAATTAACACAATATAAAATTTGACTTATGAATATGAAAGCAGAGAGTTAACCATTTAAAATAAGTCCAAAACATTACTGTACTTTTTGCCGTTGTTGCATTTTAAACGTTGATAATCTGTGCACTAAACGTACAGTGCGTCGAATCTAGCTGATAAAGAATCATACTCATCAAAATCAGCTTCTAATGTCAACTTGTATGGCATCACCGTAAAGAAAAGACTTTAATCTTCAAATTCCTGATTATTTGGATTAAGAACACAATTTTTTTAAGTTTTTACAATCATTTGAAGTATACAGGGTGGGGCAATAACTATTAGCACCTCAGATATCTCGGAAACTGTAAGTTTCACAGAAATATTTGCTGAAATAAAATTGCACAGTATGAAGGGGGCCATCCGGTAGTGATAATAGTTTTTTTGCAGGTGGAGGTACTTCGGATATTTGAAGGTTACCTCCATTTTTTTAAATGGATCGGTATGTTTTTGCTTCCGTATCCTGATAGAGGATCTTAAAACGAGTTCAACGACCTATTAGATAAGGTCATTAAAGGTCATAGAAAGTAGAGAAAGGCGATTTATTTACTACCAAAACCGTAAGTATTATCGCCTTTCTCTATTTTCTGTGACCTTCAATGACCTTATGTAATAGGTCGTTGAACTCGTTTTAAGATCCTCTATCATGATACGGAAGCAAAAACATACTGATTCATTTAAAAAAAATGGAGGTGACCTTCAAATGTCCGAAGTACCTCCACCTGCAAAAAAACTATTATCGCCACCGGATGGCCCCCTTCGTACTGTGCAATTTTATTTCAGCAAATATTTCTGTGAAACTTATAGTTTCCGAGATATCTGAGGTGCTAATAGATATTGCCCCACCCTCAATATGACCAAAAATCATTTACGAACTTTAAAGTTATATCAAATAATAATTCGCAAATATTCGCAGCTAATTTTTTCAAGACTCAAAGAACAAAGCCTGAGTTACAAAATGCACTGACAATTTTGGCGGATCCGAGGGGATCCGGTGACTTTTACACTAAAAACTGAAATTCGAGAAGTAAAAATTAGCTATGTTTGGACACGCCTATCTTAAATTTTATTAAATTTATTCAATTTTCGTTAATACAGAATGAAAGTATGTACTTTTCTGTACAAGATCCATGAAAGGCAAAATAATCCGCAGACAATATGACCGTTAATTAGAAACGGAAACATGAACCGTTAGAAGACACTCTTAAATGCAATTATCATTGCAGACTTTTGTATTTTTTTTACCCTTTTAAAATAGTTTTTAATCGTAAATGATATTTCATTTAAGAATCTGTAAGGATTTAGGTACTCAAAAAAAATTAATCATTGAGTAATCAGAGATGATAAAATTTTGAATTTTTTCCAGCTAGATTGGCCGTTTGGCCCACTGTACGTTGTGGAGATTTCGCTTGGAGGAAAGTACAAGAGGAAAATGTGACCTTAAACGGCCAGTTGAATTGACTCTGAGTATAACAATAAGTTCCAAGAGGAAGAATTGGGGTATGGGATGACGAAAAAGCATAGTTGACGCGATATGTAAGTTTCTCTATCAGTAGTCAGGATTCCCCTAACGAAATATCGTTTAACGAACCGCAAAGAGGCTGGTGCACTTTATACCCCAATTGGCCATTACGATCTCCGCCGCCCTTGTGTGTGTAATAAATATTGTTGCGGACCCCTGCCAATTATGCTGCTTTCCCCTCCGATTCTTTCTTTCTTTGTCCCACACTTCTCACCGGGAAATCTGAAAGGGAGACCACCTATGCAACATAAGGTCGCGTCTCCGTTTCATTCTCTATCACTCTCTGCGTTTCGTTCTTTTCATGTACGAGAGCCCCGAAATCCGTGACTGCATTATTGTATTCGCGTCAACGAGCGCTGATATCTTTGCGTAGCTATCAGTGCTTCAGGGTTGCACCACTTTGAAATGAAAAAAAATTTGCTAACTTTGAAAATTTGTTTTGAAAACAATGATTTCTTAAAGTGTCAGTAATTGGGCCTTTGACTCTATGCACACTGCTCTATTTTTTTTCAAAATTCAACTTTCCAAAAATCAATAAAGTAATGTTATATAAGAAGTAATTGCCACTCGTACGATTCGCATTCGGTTTAAGTGGCCAATTAAGGAGGTCACTCGCGGTAGATCTCGAACGATAAAATTAAATTGACTTTATCCCTGGTATTACAGGCGGCACTGGTAAACGAATAGTAAGGAATCACGGGCCACCGCAAACTAGACGGCGAACAAAAGAAGATGAAGCGTGTGGAGTGGTGCCCTCGACGGACTTCCGATACTGAAAGGATCGCTTTGATGAGGACGCGTGTTGGGTATTAAAGCTGGCTTCCCGGACCAGCTAAACATGTGACCGATTTACACGAAACCTGGGGTCCGCTTCTCGCTGATACCGATTACATCTGCCAGGATAATGAACGCTAATCGCTAATTAGTAATCACGGTGTTAAAGTACAAGTTTTGGGTCGATGATACTTTTCATTTAATCACTATCACTTTTTATAGAAATGTTCTCTTGTGCTACAATTATTTCTAAGCTATAAACGTAGTAATATAGAATTATTTTAAATAGTAGACAAAAACATAAAATATCTAACTAGAAATTTGATGGGTTTAAAAAATCATGTAGGGTAAAGTATACAGTTATTGACTCCCTCATACAATAATTGACCCTGTCAAGAAAAGTAAAAAATATAGTATAATTCTATTTGACCCAATCCTGCATATCGTTTTGTTAAATAACTGTTCCAATTGTAAGAAAAGTATTAGTAAGAAAATTAGTGTTAATATTTACGTTTATTGTTCCCTAACATTCTGTAAAAATGTCATTGACCATATTTACAATAATGTCTTAACAATTCAAGTTGTTAAAAATCAGGTTTTGAAGAGGAGAACAGCAGGGTTAAACACAAGTGCCTATTCCCTTGTAAATATTAGAAAATGTATTCTGTTTTCCATATTTCATGTATTTTGATATCTATGTACATCCTTATGCAGTATGACACATTAAAAATCGCCATAAATGGCATAAACATTCGCAGTCTAGTAATTTTGTACATACTTATACAAATATGTCACCTGTTTGGTGACGTTCCACGATTTCCGTGTGTCGTGACATTCGTGTCGTCCCAATTCGAAACACATTCAAGGAGGCACCACAATCTGGACGGTCGATTTACGACAGCTCGATTTCTGAGGTCGTTTATTCGGAGGCGACGATGCGTGAGTAATTTGAGCAGGGTTGATCGAGGCCGGGTTACATATGCGAGACGTCCGTAAGTGTGGACAGGACTTTAGGCGTGCAACCGTGTCGGCATACTGCGCAGTCAATTAGTTTAATAGGCTAACAGTTGTTGTGCAGCGCTGGTAACAGGAAGGAAGGGTGTCCCTGTGCTGTCACGCCCTTCAAGGGCATTACTACCGTCGATTTATCGATTCACTAGCGAAATCCGTGGTGACCACGCCGATTCGGTCGTCAGTCATTCACCTTTCCCGTTCGTAGGTATTATTTTCCTTTTTCGAGAGTCGCGCATCTTGTCTAAAAAAATTCTGACTATTGTTTACTATTATTCCAGATCAAACGAACTTACAAGTGAAGTTCTATCAGAATTATTCTAGTTCCTTGTTCGAAGAGATTAAGTATGTAATAGTCACAGGACTGTACATAATTAATCTCTGAAGAACAAGGAACGAAGGATAATTACTAGACAGCGGATCTTTATGCACTATAAATATGCAAAAGGCATATGTCATTTATGCAGTAAAAATAAGCAAATACAGTATTCTCTCGCTATAAGCTCGGCGTTTTCGTCGCTTCATCGAGCAATAGTATGTGTAAGGCACATGTTTGTGAAGGTAATGGGATAATGGAATCGATAGCTTTTTGTACGTCGTCAATGATTACAGTGAAATTGAAGAATGGCTCGATGAAGCGACGAAAACGGCGAGCTTATAGCGAGAGAATACTGTATGCACTAAAAATATGCAAATATGCACATCAAATAAGCAAATATGCACTAAAAGTATGCAAATATGCATATACAGGGTGGGGCAATAACTATTAGCACCTCAGATATCTCGGAAACTATAAGTTTCACAGAAATATTTGCTGAAATAAAATTGCACAGTACGAAGGGGGCCATCCGGTGGCGATAATAGTTTTTTTGCAGGTGGTGGTACTTCGGACATTGGAAGGTCACCTCCATTTTTTTAAATGGATCGGTATGTTTTTGCTTCCGTATCATGATAGAGGATCTTAAAACGAGTTCAAGGACCTATTACATAAGGTCATTGAAGGTCATAGAAAGTAGAGAAAGGCGATTCATTTACTACCAAAACCGTAAGTATTATCGCCTTTCTCTACTTTCTATGACCTTCAATGACCTTATGTAATAGGTCATTGAACTCGTTTTAAGATCCTCTATCATGATACGGAAGCAAAAACATACCGATCCATTTAAAAAAATTGGAGGTGACCTTCAAATGTCCGAAGTACCTCCACCTGCAAAAAAAACTATTATCGCGACCGGACGGCCCCCTTCGTACTGTGCAATGTTATTTCAGCAACTATTTCGGTGAAACTTATAGTTTCTGAGATATCTGAGGTGCTAATAGTTATTGCCCCACCCTGTATATAATAATATACATGTGATATAGTGTAATAATTTATTGTATACAATATATTGTGCCATACAATATTTTCTATGCACATATACGTATGTATACATATAATTAACAATACTTTTTCGAATTATTTTTGCATATTATAATTCGTGTTACAATAATTTTTTAGCATTTTTTTCTAAATTTGATGTTAATTCAAATGCAAAGAATGTCCGTTATATATCACATGATGTAATTGCAACTTAAACTTACACTAACACCGTTGTGGTACATTGTTATTCTTTTTTTAATTTTTTATCCTATTCGAAATTCTTACTACAAATTCGGTAATAAAAGCTATCGTCATCGTCTTCGTTAATAACAAAATTTCCAAGCCAAATTTGCTTTAATAACACTTTAGGTATTCTTATTTTTGGCATTTTTAAAAAATATGATAAAATACTTAATCGTACTATTCTAAACTGTGCTACTTTTTGTGTTACTATATTATTATACTATTGCGCTATAATATTATACTACACTGTTCTATAGTATTATGTATTACTATACGTATATTATTGAAAAATACACTTATTGTTAGTCACTTTTCACTATTTCACTCAAATCCTGTTGGCTGCGGTAAACGAACTAAACTGTTAGAATTCCAAACACAAACTACTACAATTAATATTCAAATATAAGATTACTCAATTACAAAAGCATAATCGTTTCATTTTGATTCATAAAGTTATAATAAAAGAATTTACTGATAGACGAAATAAACTAATGTAATGTAACTAGTTTTTTTGATCACGTAAATAATAAATAGGTTAGGACACAAAATTACAAAGAAAATATTAAATTTACATTATTATACTAAAAATAAGTTTATTTTTTATTACCACAAGCTTCTTTTATTTACTTTTGCTTCTTTTTAATTGGTACAAGTGTTAGAATTAAGCAAAAATAGCAAGTAAAAGTCTGTGTTACAAAGAGAATAATGAATAAAATTTGAAAGAAGCTGTATAAAATATAAATTACAATAAATTATCAGCGGGTGCTGCTAATGATAGATGTAATAATCTTTCTCGACTTTAGTGCAAAAATATGAAGAGAAGACTCATTCGAAGACTTGGTTTACAGTTTACAGACAATTTTAAGTTTCAAAGAAGAGGATTTACTGTAAATTTAAGTATATTAAAATTTTTAGTATATTTTATGATTTTTATTTAACATTTAGGCAAAACATACCCGATAAAAAATTAGTTCAGTAGATGATGAATTAGTTCCAATGCATTTTAGATGATCAAAAACTAGTTCCCTATCACCTTATAGCTTGTAAATAATTCAATTATACTTACTTTCAATTTTAAAAAATCTTTTCTTGGAAACAAAACATAAATTTGTCTTTTAATAATAAAAAACTCTATGGTTTAGGATTTTATCAGGTTAAAAAAAATATTACGTCAGGAAGGTCCCTAAAACGATCAAAAACTAGTTCTTTAACGGTACTTTCTATCAAAATATGCATTTGCATAAAAATTTGCTATCTAATAATTACTATTGTCAACAGAGAAATCTAATTTAGCGGTTTGAGAGAAAGTCAGAAGGACACAAAAAGCGAGATGTTATGTTTTTGTATGTCTAGTCAGAAGCGAAATTTTAATTAAAAGAGGACAACATACAAATAATGCTAGTCGACGTATCTACCGTAATAAGTGTAATCCGGACAGACCCCGATTCTCTCGACACTAATAGTCGAGGGATAATACAGATTATAACCCCCTCCGTTTCGTTCCTTGCCGATGAAACTACCCTTCTAGCTGAAAACCAAACCCGCCGCGCCGCGCCGGCTTTCGCTGAACGTGTTTACCACTCGAATAGCAATCTGAAACAATTCTGAAGCAATCGCAGGGGTATTGTCGCGGTCAGCACTCTTCATCAAATCGATTTTCAATTATTTCACTGTTTCAACGGTCCCTGCTGCGCGACATTTTTCGTCCATTCCTTTTTCAATTCCAACCATAAGCGATGAATATTGTTTAAATTGTCTTCCAATGCGTGTTACTCTGATTTCTATTACAATGATGATCATGATGGTCAATTACAGTCACGGTATACAAATATTTTGTGATTGTTTAAAACTGTTTCATCAAAACTTCGCAAAGAATAAAAAAAATACAGTGCAATTAGATTTTTATTTAGTAATTCAATTCGAAATTGTGGTAATGAATCGACTTCAGCAGAATGTTTTAAGTCCGATTTTTTATACAACGATCTCAATCGATACGAAAAATCGATTTTAATGGAGAAGATTGGCAACTTTACTGCGATTATACAGGGTGTAAAAAAAATGTTGCAGTTCCTTGAAAGGGGTAATTCCTGAGGCGATTTTAAACAAATTTTTTCTTAGCGAAAATGTTAGGTGATGCTTTGTTAACGAGTTATTAAGGAAAAACACCGACCAATCGGGGAGCAAGTACAGTGGATTAATGATGGCGCGGACCGTGGCGGGCCAATACTACTTACAGCTCGAGCCCGCACTGAAATTCATCCACTGTATTCATGCTTCTATTGGTCGGTGTTTTTCGTTAATAACTCGTTAACAAAGCCCCACGTAACATTTTCGCTAAGGAAAAAGTTGTTTAAAATCGCCTCAGGAATCACCTCTTTAAAGGAACTGCAACATTTTTGTTACACCCTGTATGTAACGAAACCAGCAGATTTTTACGCGACCCGTTTAACGATTGCATCAATCTTCCTCATTAACTTTTAACAAAATGCGTAACGGGACGTTGAAAGTGTTTCCATCAGAAGGAAAGAAACAAATCGTGCGTGGATCGATAATCAACGCTTTATTTGAAATATTTTGAAAGCATAGGGAACGTTTAAAGCGAGATCAGGAGTTTGTTTACAATTGTTGGAGAGCTGGGCTCTCTTGAGGTTCAAGTGTACATAGGGTGGAGAGGGTCATCGTGTATTTTGTCACGCTATAAGGGGTTGCGAAAGGAGCAGGGTTTGTTGGCCCAGTTAACACGTAACGGAGGGTTGCTTCCCTGTTTCCCTGCACCTTTCACTACGCATAAAACGATACTCTCGAATTACGCGATTAAATCTGCTTAAGCATAATTAACAGCGAAATCAAATTCAGACTTAATCGACGATCTCTAAACGATTTTTGCCTATGTTAAAATCTTAACGAATCTAAACGATAAACGAATCAATTAAAATATACAGGGTAAAAAGAATTTACATGTAAAAACATTTATTAAATCATTTCTTGTTCTCGAATGATGGAAGTTATCGTTCCACTATTCAAACAGCATACTTTTATATTAATTTGAATAGTTAACATCGAACTGTGATTCACAAAAAACACTATTTTCACCTTAACAGCGTCGAAGGTGGATTCAGGATGAATTTCAGTAACAATCTCAACTGTAGTTAAAAGTTAATCAATTTCTAAGATGTTAATGAGGCTTCTTCTTGGGACGAAAGCAAGTCAGAAATGTTGATCTTTTATCATAAACTTGTTTGTTGGAATGTATTTGAAATGCAACTGTTAGAAACTTCATTCTTAATGTTGTAGTTATGTTTCTTAATATTGCGTTTTCTAAGAATACGTTTCTTTTCGTTTTACTATTTTGTTTCACTAAAGATTCCTTTTGTAAATCCTCGCCTAAATAATTAGATTCTAGATGATCTATTAGATTATTAGATTAACTAGAAAACGTGACAGTTTCTAAATTTTTGAACGCTACTCTGTATTATATTTTTACATGTAGATAAAATGACTTTAATAATAAAATTACGTGCAAATTTTTTGTCTGCTTATTTTATTAGTATAATTATCGCCGAGTAATGATATTATAAGGGAAACCACGGTGGTAATAATTCGTTTAGAAAGATGATTTGATGTCCCCTAAACGAGGAGGAGCGCAGACTTTGGGAAACAGTTAACCAGAATTGGGGCGGGAACTTGCCATTTCAAGGTTTTGTTCGGTCGTAGCGGCTATAATAGGTAGTGGCTACAATGGAATATAACTATCAGCGGTAAATGATGTGGGGCACGTGTCGTGACATAACGATAAAGATGTCGAGCCGAGCTTTTGTTCAACTTACCTCCGATAACGTCTCGAAACGTGTCGAACGAGACGAGGCCATAAACGGCTCAATAATAGCTTTATTATGCACTCGTTTTTCGAAATCCTTTGGGGTAATTTCCAACACATAGCTGGCAATTACACTCAATTCCGGATCAGTAGACTGCGGATGTTTATATATTTATGGCAATTTTAAATATGCAAAAATGTGTTAGAATGAACATAAATACAAAAGTAAAAAAGTAAAGAAGTAAAGGAGTTTTTATTAAAATTTCACTTTCTTTCCTGTAGCTGTGAAAAAGTGAATTTGCACATTTACAGAATCGACGTCCGTAAATTACTCGCGCTCTTCGCAGTTGACATATAAGGAAGCTCTACTTTCTTTTTTCTCTCCACTTAAACGTTCTTCTTCTGTCTACGTGTGTGAATTAGAGAGGAAATTTCGTTCCCCATATGCCTTCCCCAGTGCCTTACCATTTTTTTTTTTTTGCTTTGAATTAATTTTAATCAATCAAAATATTTAACATAATATATCTTATAACAAAAGTGTGTATTCTTTACACCTAAATCCTTAACATATAATTTTATAAAATTAATTTAATAAAATTTAATAAGTTTTAAAAAATAATTGTTTCTTTTACATTTAATCTTATCATTAACTTAAATTAGAAGGAACTTTGTGACATTATACAGTTCTCACTGTTGAAGCTTTCGGGTGTAAGTCGTCTCCATGAGGAAATGTTTTCCCAACGTTTCGCCAGCATTGCAGCTGGCTTCTTCAGGGGATCGAAAGACACACTGAAACTGACGTGTGTCTGGCGCGGTGCGCTATTTAAGTGTACCGAGTGTAAGTTATGGATCATTGAGCACCAATGAAACGATGCTCCGGTTCACTGAGCACCAATGGTATGGTGTTGTTTTTAATTGTTCAGCTGAACATTTAAAAACATTATTTTTTGTGACATTATGTTATAAATTAATATTAATATTATTAAAAAATTTGTTAAGAGCCTTGAGTGTTTTAATTTTTGGTTCTTTTAATAGTTTATATATATCAAACGGAGGTTTCCATTTGGCCTCCATCAGTTTATTATTTAATACATTTCTTTCTCGACGAAATAGAGAACAACTAATGTCTTGAATAGGAAATCCACACTGACATTCAGGACAATCAATAATACCTAATCTCGCTAATGACAGTGGCTTACCAACTTACCATATTCACATTGTCGCGTGTTCCATCTAGCGGTGATACGGAGTAGCTAATAATAATTTTAAGTACATACCTTCAAATGGTAAGGCACTAGAGAGATAAGTACTCGCATCCGTTATTTTGGGTCCCATCAAGTCCCTTGCAGAGAAGAAAATAGCGATTGGTTCGTTCTGCACTAGTGCAGTCAATGCAGAAATAAAAAACAGACCTATAGTGTGTTTATGGTAATTTATGGTGACTTGTGGACCCATTATGATGGTTGCAAGTACTCATCTCTTTAGTGCCTTACAGATGGCAATTCGTGTAAGGAGTAAGTATCTTGTGATAAACATAGAAATTCACCCATATCCAGAGTGGTACATACAGGGCGTGTGAAGGCTTTGTATCTAAGTAAGTATTATAGCTATCAACTAAAACTGCAGCGGGTAAAGAGAAATCGTCCACTCGCATTATCAATTCTTATAAAAGTTGTACGGTCATGTTTTAAGAGAACCTAATAAAATTTCCATAATTTTTCCGATCTTTGATAGTAATTCGTACAAAATATGTTCACATATATCAAGAAGTTGAATCAAAATGTACATCCACGAAATACAGCATTTTTTCATTTTTTTGCATGTAAAAATAGGTTGACGTTATCTAAAATATACATATATATACAATGCATTTTTCTTTAGTTCTTTTCAATGCGATTTCGATGCACGAATGATTTCTTGCTGAAAAACACCCAGCTGATAATGACTAATGACCCGAGTCAAACTGAATCGAGCTCAGAGGAGCTTTGCATCGCGCAAGATTCTTTCAACTTCAATCTCTCCTAAAATAACTCACACGATTATGTATTTACATACCCCACAATCCCTTTACTCATACACTAATAGAGTGAATAGTTCTTTAACTGACCACCATATGTGAGCAGAAGCCGCTGAAATCAGCCTTCAATTTCTAGGTTGATATGGCAGCCTGGTTAGGCCCCAAAAGCCCGTAAGGTGTCTACTTGTAGTACTTGTATACCTCGCTGTGTGCCAAGTTACCATCAGTGAATGGTACTTACCATAAACATAGTAACTACATAGGTGGTGCTGCTGCCACGCGTAGCTCGTTCTCTCTACCGAAAGCAAAAAAGGCAAAAAGCCTCGCAATAGTTTTAACGTGCGTTTGTTCACGTATACCTACCTACAATCAGTTTAGCGGATTCTTGCCTCTAGAAAAAACTGTGATGAGGAAAAGTGCCCATTTTTCCAGTTTTTCTCATCACAGTTTTTCCTAGGGGCAAGAATCTACTAAAGTGATTGTACATCTGTATGAGTACAATCTGATGATCTGTACAATCTATCTCTAAAGATTTAAATCTACTTGGCCAGTGTTCGTTTATACTTTAAAATGCAACATGCAATTGTCAAAGTACTTACAAAGTGTTCGAACATACCTGGTTTGAGTTTGAACATACTTTGAAATATTGCTTTAATTTTTGGAGTATTCATGAAGTGTTCATACGCAGTACAATTCTAATCTACCATATACATTTTATTTCTACTTGTCCGTGTTATGAGTAGGAATTATTATTACTCACTGCAGATAAAATATCATCTGGTACGTATCACCGACGAAAGGTAAGGAGCTCTTCATCAACTTCTTGTTTCAATACGGAAGTAATATATTTCTAATATTGCTAACTAAACACACTGTATAGTGAATTGTAAAGTAATGAAATGTATTCTGAATACCGATTTCATTGTATTGTGTAGTTTGGATAGTACAATTCAGTTCCTCAGTTCAGACGGTAGATGGCTATAGTATTTCTGAATCAGTGGTATTGTTCAATTCCAGATGCATCATATTGCGTCATATGAATTCCATTTAACTGCTAAAGAATAGCACCATCGAAATAAAATAACTTTAAAACTTGATTGAACTTTCGCATCAATTTTCAAGAAAGCGGTTCATTTTTTACCTATGGTCTTTTATTAGACTTTTGTTTCTCCTAACGAGTATTATTCAATGTAATAAAAAAAAAAAATTTGACCTTGAAATTCAAGGTCAAGGTCAATTTTGCAGCAAGTTTTTTTAATAAATTGATCTCGAGGTATAGATTACTAGATTCACGCTGTTGTGGTCGCGACATATAATTTTGAAACACCATGTATACTAATGGGCATTAGTTCCCGTATAATTGAAAATAAATAAACAAAATATGCAATGATGTAATGGATGTAATGCATCATGGGTACCGTGATTGCTAATCGAGCAGCATGCGATCTTAGGGTCTAACGCCACCTTATACATAATCCCTAAAATGATGTCTGAGTTTGGAATTGGAATGGTACTGTAAATGAATGAATAACTTCATTTAAGAAAACTAAACTGTACTTCATATATAACTATTGAAATTTTTTATAAAAATTTTTCAGTTAAAAATGGCGGCATACTCAACCAAAAGCTTTTTATCAAAGATGTAATTCAGATATTTTAGGACTTACAAGGTGGCAGTAGGTCTTAAACATCCAAGGAAAAAGAATATTAATGTATAACAAATCACATGATATTGATGATAATAGCAGTAACATCCATTATATTCCAAAAGCCCCATACAAATGTCCCACTCAAAAACTCCACTCATGCCTCGACACTTCCACTTAAGTTGGTACCTCAGAAAGAGATAACAACGGGCGATTATGACGGTAAGCGGGGGTCCCTTTGACCGAGATTTCTCGAGAGGCGAGTGACTACTGACTCAATCGGGAAAGGGTTGGAAGGATCGGTAATCTGCAGCTTACCACGAGCTTGAATGTAAATATTGATTCCAGTCTGGTGTCGGCAACAATGGATCCCGGGGCCAGAGGTAGTGTAGGGATTGTCCACCTCAGTTGAACGCGAGCTGCTGTCAAAACAGTCATTACCACCTTGCAATAAACGATGTCAGGACTGTTCAGTGTCTCCATCGTTATCTCTCGCATCTGTATCCTTCGCGTTAGAATAGTGAACCATGGTAAAGGGTACTTCCTTTCAACCATTAGTCCTTTCTTTGCGCTTCGGTCAACTCTGTTTACCCAATTGGCTAGATTTCATCGCGTAAATGTAAAAAAAAATTCTATGGCGAGTGTAAAATGTTTAACTAAAGGGAGGAACAAAGTTTTGTTTATTTTTCAGACTCTTTTTTTAAACAGGACTTTATTGGAATGGAAAAAAAAGTATCTTACAAAAGGATTGACAATATCAAGATACAATCACACACGCATCATGCTTTCGTATTCTATTCCTATGCTCAGAATCTTTGGCTTTTCGCGAATTATTTATTAATAATTACGCATGATCCAAGAATAGAAATTTATAATGATCCTCGTCTTCAGAAAATAGACTAACAACGTATACGCATATAAAACAAAGTGCTGCGAAGATTAACGAAGAAAGTCATCTTCCCTTCCCGATTCTGTCGACATCAATGTTACTATTGCCGTTAATTGGCCTGGAACTCTCAGTGCTGACAGGCGCGCCACCGAATCCCACCCTGCCTTTGCTCGACAGGCCCTGAAACTCGGGCAGATTCTCCATCTCGTACATTTGCATGTGCTGCGCGAAGGAGTCTGCGTGGAGTCGCGTGGCCATTATGCCAAATCCTTCGACGAGGGCCAAGAATATGCCGCCGACTGTGGCGCTTCCTATCATCGAGGGGATCCCGGTTCTCGCGGCGAGAACGCCGCCGGTGAGGGCGCCGCTTAATATCGAATTCCAGGGATCGTCTTTGCATCGACATCGTATCAACGCGCACTCGATCGCAGAGAACAGGCCGCCCCATACGGCGAAATTCCCGGCTATCTGTGGCACTCGGTTTCTCGCCGCTGTCAAACCGCCGACCAACCGTCTGTGAAACCCGGATGGCGCGTTTCGGAATCCGTTTGCACTCTGCAAGAAGGATAAAGTTAAATTCACACCACGCCGTAACGTAATGTACCGTAACGAAGCGTTATAAGAAGGGAAGAAGAGGGAAGTTCCGTCCTCTTCTTTGCTCTCACAGCCGCTACGTTACGGCGTAGTGTGAATCTGGCTTAATACTGAAAGCCAGAAAATGGAATTGACTTTTTTCAATATCTTTGTTGAATTTTATATAGACATAGGGAACTGGTCTCTATTAATGTGCCATTAAGCCAAGTACCAGATTCATGAACTAATTATTAAATACTCTGACTTTAATTTTGTCTGCACTAAATTTATTAGCTTTTCAATGTTTCATTTTTTAATTACAATAACAATGGGTACATTAGTCCCAATTAATGTGCCCTTAAAAGTGCTTAGAACTTACTAATGTGTTCCCAAGTTGATTTGCCTGTCCATAACTGTGTGCCCTCAGTTAATGTTCTTATGTGTGCTCCCAGTCAATGCGTTATCTAAACTTTGAACACTTATACCACGGCCCTCTCTAGTACAGGCCGTAATATACGATATGGCAACAGCGCTTCATCAGTCCTATTCATACTCGTAGTGACGTTCAGTCGGTTCATTGACGTTTCTTAACAATTTCATATCACTTCCATATTTGTTCTTTCTTTTAACATTTTATACATTTTTGAGATGCCAGATAAATGTTGCGTGCCCAATTGTAGAAGTAATTATGCATCCTCTGGGGAAAACTACCACTACTACTTACATACTACTTAATAACTATATAAAATTAAAAAATAATGTGAATATTAGTTTCTCAACGAAGAGACGGAAACTTCAAACATTACAGCAATAATTGAACCTTATTTTTTATAGTAATATGTACATGTTTATTTATTTCTTAATCTTAAGTTGACATTTCAATTCTTTGTGTTACATTCCTTCAAAAAATAATTTAAAAAGGCCAAGATCTCCGCTCTTAACATCTACATGTAACCTCAAAGAACGAGACTCGAAATATAATTAACAATAAAATGAATTTACAGTTACTGCTCTTTCGTAAAACTCATTTTTTGTCAAATACTTGTGATTAGAATGAAAATATATATAAACACTTTATTCCAACGCACGAGGACTGATCAATGCTAACCAAGTCCTGTCAATACCTGTCAAGACAGATCAGGACTGACGACTGACCAGAACCACGTGATCAGGACTGATGAACCGCAGTTGCCATATCCTATATTACGGCCTGTACTAGAGAGGGCCGTGCTTATACACATATTTTTTCTAAATATGTAGGGTGTTTTTATGTAATTTTAAAAAAGTAGTATGTACATAAATAAAAAGGAGTTAAAAATTGCACAAAATATTTTATTGTAACAAAATATGTAAACTATATAGCTTAAATAGAAACTATATGTAATATATATTTACTGTATATAGTTATTTAATTTTTATTTAAAAGATTTTTTTGTTTTCTTTTTTCTCTACTTATTTCTTTTTAATTGTAGCTTTTGCAACTCTTATCTCACAGTCTAAGAAGTGAAAATAAGGTTAGGTTGTCAACCACATGCATAGAATATCTATGATCACATGAGAGTAAGTGGGCACATTAATACGGACAAGCCATAAAATCTTATATTGTTCTGTATACTGCTTTGACTTATGTATTATTAAAACGAGAACACTAAATACTATTGGCGATTAGTTTATAACATACAATTTCTTTAAGTAAATAACAAAAGTTGAATACTGAATAATGACGGAAAAGTAAAAGTTCCGTGAAATCAATATTAAAAAATCATACATTTATTTTATACAGGATGTTATAATAAAAACATTTTGTAAACCTAGCCTTAATAAACAAATTCATCAAAAACATTTATGTGAGAAATAATAGAGACACGTGCAAAAATGACTTTAAAAACTCGTGACTCAAAGACACATGAATTAATCAATATTTGTTGAGTAAACGATATTAAATGTACTTTCTTGTCTTACATTTTTTGAATCCTAATGGAAAAGTTTTAGGTTTTAATGGTTCTAACTTATGCTACATGAAACGTGAATAATTCCTCTTTACTTTGAAAAAAATCGTGTACAAAAATATCAATTATTGTTTAATTGATAGCGACTTAATTTTTGTTAGACGATGATCAGAATTATGATATTTTTATGTTGCGATACTTTGAAATATTACTTTGCAACGATATTTGACAATAAAATTTGTTAGTATAAGGGTCTCACCACAGCTTGAAATCCATTAACATATCTTTACATTACTTTATAAATTACAACGTAAAACGTAACTGAATCTATAACTTCTTAACACACGATATAGGCTACTAAATTCGTGTCAGTTGCGATAAACAGAAGTCGACAACATAAGTAATAAAACCACGAAATTTGAATCCCTACTCGAAAATTTGATATTACAGTAGAAAAATTAGTACTTGAAAAAGCGATCCGAATACGGTGCCCATTGTAAAAGCGCCTCCACAATCGTCCATTATCCTCCAGGGACATGGTTCTCGGTTATATTCCATTTCATAGAATTTCACGAGCTTTGGTCGAGACAGTAATTGACATAACGAACTACATCAAATTTTTTCGAGTACGCCTCCAAATAGCTTTCTTGCTCATGGTTTGACATAAAAAGCAAGGATATAAATCGCACCTACCAATTCTCTGAAAAATTGCTCTAAAACACGGTGATCTGAATGACGTGAAAATGACTGTGTTCGACCGTGTGAAGTTCTCTGCTAATTGTATCGATTTCTTTCTGTATTCGATTTAACTTAACTTTGGAAGAGTTAGTTTGCAAAAATTTCCTAAATTTTTATTTTTTGGAATTAGTAAACGATTATTATACTCAATAACATATCATGAAGAATGAAGAATTGAGAAATGAATAGAATGCTTTATATTATTTTTAGAAATGAAGGAATCTACCCTGATAGCCAAATTTGATCGAACAGGTTTTGATAGAATCTATCGTCAGTAGTTGCTGTCAGACTGGTTGCAGATTTGATGCAGAATCTGTCATAGCAAATCTGTTGACAGACTGGCGCCAGAAACCGAGCAGATCCTGCTGACATAACCTAACAATAGGAACAGAGTAGATCTGCTGACAGACCAGACGGCAGATTGGCAGCAGAAGCCGAGCAGATTCTGCTGACAGACCCGACGGCAGGTTCTGCTGACAGGATCTGCTCGGTTTCTGACGCCAATCTGCTTCCTGATCTGCTAACAGGCTCTGCTTGCAAAGTGGCAGCCTAATGCAGAAACAAATGAATATGGATCTGTTGCTATCATTTTGCAAAAGCACATTTGAAGTCTTAATCGAATTCGGACAATCCATGTCTTTCCCTTATAACAGAAAATTGAAACCGCGTAAACACGGCTATGAACTATGATCCTTAAGAGGTTAAAAATGGCGGAGGATATTTTTCGTTGCAAGACTAGCTCGTCGATGCGTCGCAGATAGGGTTAGTCGATCTTTAAAGGCAGCGGGAGGCAAACAGGACGTGAACATCCTAAGTGAATAATAAACATGGCAATGGGGTTAGACGGGGGTGTAGTTCCTCGCTTGGGGTGGCCATATTGCTGCCCCCCTTGCTTCCTAACCCGTGGGCTCCTTTCTTATTTATCCGACTACTGTCGCGGCGACCCTCCGCTGCCGAAAATTATTATTCAGCTATTATACGATGATTACCCAATAGTACGTGGGTGTAATACGAGAAATAAGTGTGCAGTTTCATGGCAGACTGGATCTGGTGACAGACCGAATAAACCCATCGAGTGTTACCGCGTATTTAACGCCGCGTCGAAACACATGTTCGTACATCTGTCCTCGTATTCTTTTCCTTGAATGTCCCTCGAGGTGTCGCGTTTGACAAATAATTGCCATCTTTAGTTCACTGTTCAACTCAGGGTCCATCATTATAAGTAGCCTAAACAGTTCGCAACATTCGGGAAGAAAATTGGAATAATTCTTTATTATTTCTGGTTCTAACATTTTGATTCTTTGAAGAAATGCGAATTTGTGACACTGAAAATTATTTTTCTCATTCTCTTAAATTTTCGTTTTCGATTCAGTCTTTAAAAATGCAGCTTTTTAAAATTGAGTCGTTGGATGGAAAAAGGGCACATAGATAGAAATACCACCTCAGTGGAATCGATTTTAGAGTTTTCATTGTGATATTATTTAAAAATACTGTAAATATTCTATAAAAAATATAAATATAATAAAAATAAAATTATAAATATTCTGAAAAATACTGTAAATATTCTAAATCTAATTGCATTATTTTTCATTAAGTAATACTGCAATGAAAACTGAAAACAATTTTCTTAACATAGTATTTTCGGCTATGTGCCCTTTTTCTATCCAATGCCTCAATTGCATTTTTATTAATAATGAATGGCGGCGTCTGTATTAATTTATAAAAATGAACAACATTCTACTTTATTTTAAATCTTGTATTTCTAAGCTTTATTAAGTATAAGTGGTTTGGTAGCTACGTATTTGGTGTATAAGAGGAAGATATGTATGAAAATGTATCGTAATCAGAAATACTGAAAGAAGAAAAAGTTCTACAAGCGAGCACAACAGGGTTTTCGTTATTCCTTTAAAACTGATTCTTAGGAACGGACGTGGTTTACGGCATGCAAAGTGGGTTCGACCTGCCTCACCGCCCTTTCTGCCAAATCCTAATCCAATCCGCTTGTGCGTAAAGCCTACCTGCACTTTCCTTCAAAACACTAACTTGGAGACTAAGCACCTTACGACAAACGGTTAAGTTAGCGAAAGTATTCTTTGATTCCTACACGATGTAAACTCATTTCCGTAACAGTTTTTTAAATATAGATCTTCAGTGCCTATAAATAAGAAACTATTTAGGTACATACTGTGATGCGCTCACAGATTAGCACTTCAAATCTCACAGGTATGAACTTCAATTTATTTTCTCTCTTCATCATGCGATTTTGGGTGATCTGATTTGTCGATAATTTTGTGTTGACCAATAATATTCTAACTGTGAAGACGACCAATCAGTATAGCGTGGATTTTGAGCTCTTTGCGAAGCAAATGTACACTGAGAGAAAAAATGAGAGAAATTTTACTACATTTTCTACTAAAACGGCAGGATTGGTGAAAGTGGTTAGGTTTTTACTGCACCAGTGTAGTAATATTTGGTTCTGAAGATTTGGTAAAAACTACTATAACCTCGTGTGCTGATTTTTACTACATGAATGTAGCAAAATTGGAACTTTCGCTCAAATTAAAAAGAGTTTTTCTTTATGGAAATACTGAGGGGTGGCATGCTTGGCGACGGGAAATGCGAGGTATAGGATAGATAAGAGAATTTATTATTGGTTATACAAAGTGTTGACGACTGGAGGAGGACAACTTTGGGATGGAAGAAGAGAAAAGGGGCCACGACGATTTTCGTTTTGGACCATCGGATCAACCAAGACTTGCTTCATTATCTCAGTAGACCTATGCTGACGGGCCAGCACTTGTGGAAGATTATTTTGGAACTCGTCTTATACATATATGAACCCCTGTTAGGGCTAGGATCAAGCACTAGCGAGAACGACGATTATTACGAAATCACTCTAGCGGAAACCCTATGAAACTAGGCCTATGCTCAGTAACTGCTAACGGCCCGTAACAATTACCTATGTCAGGAAATAAGTTTTTCCAATATTAACTATACCATTTTTTGGACGTTTATGCGATATTCATTGAAAGGCATTGAAAAGACAACTCTAAAATCCAAGCAAATTGAGGTTATGTCACGAGACGCCACTTCTTTCCGAAGCGTAGATGTCGCTGTGTATCACAGCCTTCCGTAAATTTTACTACACTGGTCTATTAAATTTTGAAACACATGTGCTAATTTTTTCTTTTAATGTGGTAGAAAGGAACGCATTTCATTATATCCTGTTTCTTTACTACGCAATGTAGTAATTTTTCCTCCATTATTTTTCTCAGTGTACGATGTGTTATAATATAAACTCCTTTGCTTTGTTGTTGCTTGCCAATGTGTTTGTAAAATGTTAAAATATTCCTATTAACTCCAATTAACTTTAGCATTATGCGTTATTCAATGTTTTGAACTGTAACGCTAACAAGTAGAATAAATAGAATTCTTTTGAAAAAGTGTCTTTCATACTCTAGCAGATTTCGTGGAGAGATGCTTTTTCCGTGGCAGTACGAACGGTATTATGTCACGAGGTAACTCGTCTATGGTTGCGAAGCAGTTAACGCACTCTGTGATGACATAATAAATTCCTGATATGCAATTGTTATGAAATATATTCAATACGCAACAAGAACCGCACAAACTTATGGACCAACTAAATATTCCCATGCTCTAGCTCTGATAATTTCATTATCCATTGTGTGTCTCCCTCTGAAATGAAGCAAATCGATTATGTTAGATCTATTACATTATATAGCGTTCTTTCTTTCGATCGATATTTCTCCGGTTAACGAGATTCAGCGATCGTTTAATCACTGCTATTTGATATATCCGTAATCATATGAACCGCAGTCGATGTCTGTTACAAAGAGCGCCGTGCACGGTTTGTCAGCTTACATGTACATATTTAATGTCACATTGCGATTCGTAGTCGGGGACCCCTTTCATTTCCCATCATCAAGAACGATTATCAAGACAGGGTATATCCCTTTGTTGCCGACTTGAACAGACAGCTGCTCGATACTATCAACGTCCTCCGACCGCGACATCGATTCGCTCACTGCATTACTTACAGCCCCCATTGTTTCTTCTTTTTATCATGTTTTTTAACTCGCTGATACTTTACAATCTTCTAATTATTATTCCAAGAACTTCTTTTCATTTTGTTCACAAATCAATCTATTGTTACCGCATTATTAGACTGCGGATGTTTATGCAAATTCACATTTTCAAGGGCTTAGAAAAAGAAAACCAACATAAGTAAAAGTGTCTTTTACCTTCTCAATATCATACAATGTATTTTATTTGTGATATTTCAAGTATGAACATCTTTGTGCATTTTAGAATTTTTAAAATCGCCATAAAGGCATAAACATCCGCAGTCTACATATTATACTCAATGCAAATTTTGTTATCATGTTTTTTTTTAATACATTCACTGCCACAAAGTTTTAGATACAGGTACAGAATTTTGTATACATATAGATAACTAAGATAAAACTCTAAAAATTGTTTCGTATCGTAAAAATATCGTAGGGTATATGTAACCCACGTGAATCTTGTTAAACTATTTTTTTTTATAGATCCACTTTATTGTAATTTTGTAAAAACAAAAGTCGCGCGAAGTATTTATACAGTTTCATTTCGCGTCGCGTTTACGCTTGTCCCCCGAGCGGAATGAAATCCAAGGGTCGAGGAAGCAGCGTTTGAAAGAATCACGCCTCTCGAGAGCGTAAATATACGCCACTGTTAACAAGCTGACACGAGAACACAATGGTTTTGGGACAATCTGAAACACAGGACACGGTTGTGGACGGCTGTGGCAACAGATCAAGTGTTTTCGTAGGCTCTCTAAATACGGACTACAGAGAAGTTTAAGTTACCGAGCAGTATCGGAACAGACTCTTGCCGTTAGCCCCAACAATGTTCACTTGATCAACTGCATTCCGCCTTCGATATCCAAATTGAACTCAAAACGATTTCATCGGCTTCGACTTTGAGTCAAAGTGTCTCAAGGTAGGTAGCCATTTGTTGCGATCCGCGTTTTGTATCGCTGTTGTGTATCAATGTTGGCGGAGAATCGTTGCATCGTTGCGTATCCAAACTGTGGTTCCAAATTGATACGCAACGGTGCAGCGCAGCGGTACGATACGCGGAAATGAAATAAATGGATACCCATGCATGGAGTAGATGCAGGAATATACGATATAAGTGACATTTGTGACTTCAGGAATAATGTTATTCAGTTTTTTGGTATGTTAAGTCGGGTTCACACCAGTGTAATGTAATACCGGGTCCATAGGAGTGTAATGTAACATGCAACGCACCATGCAACAGAACATGAACGCGTATGAGCGCACGACGAACACTCGCAGTGAACGCGCGCGTACATACGTGATACGTCACGTCCCACGCCCAAATCCTGTTGCGTTGCACGTGGCGTTGCATATGTTACATTACTCTCGTGTGGACGCGGCATAAAAGATAGAGCTCTTATGAATTGTTGCTTCCTCTCTCTATCTTATATTTTTTATGTACCTGTAACGAAGATTTATTATTTTATTTTTATTATTTTTACTCTAGGCTTGTGGCCTACAGATGGGGCGTTTCGGGGGGTTTTATTCCTCCCTATTTTGCCCAATGAACATTTGATCCAGTTTCTTTCTCTCTCTTTTTTGTACACCAGCAGCATCTAGGCCTGGCAAGAGCTGTTTTACCCATCCTTTCCGGAAACCTCGACCGGGAAGCTTAACTTCGGTGATCTTACGAAAACCTTTTTTTTTGTAACATGTTTATTGCACTTTGTATAAAATGTATACATTAGATATCTAGTTAACTAAATATACAATGCAATATACGCTTAGAGTTTAGCGACTAGTACCTACTTATATGATAAGCTTAACCTAAATAGAGATATGATTATATGTATTTAATATACCTACTTATGATTACGCTTAATACCCTGTTCTGGTTGATTTTTAATATAAATTCTACAGGATTACAGGAAGTACTATAAAAATTATACCTAAATATTATTAATTATTAGACTGCGGAAGTTTATGCATTTATGGCAATTTTCAAATTACAAAAATCTATAAGGATGCCTGCATAAAATATAATGCATTTAATAATATTTAAAAAATAAAACACACATTTATTTACAATTCAATTGCTGTTGTATGTCTATAAAAATATTAATTTGCATAAACTTCCGCAGTCTATTATATACACAGACGGTTGTGATCAGCTGTGAGTTTTATTCTTGATTAAATAATTGGAGTGTTTGTTACAGTAGTTTATGTTTAAGTCTAAAAGGAAGATTATGACTTCTAATTTTCGTTATATTTTTTGTTAGTGTGTTGTTATCTAGTTGAGTGCTGTAAAAACGTTCTGCTAAATCTCTTATATGTATTAATAGTACATCAGTCTTTCCATGTAGATCCTTAATTCTAGCATATCTATTCTCGGATAATATTAACCTAAGGCACATATTTTAATATTCGTTTGAGAAGCCCCACACAATACAGGGCAAGCATAAAGAAAGGTGCGTCTAAGTATCATCTTATAAATCAATTTCTTATTGGTTTTGGATAAATTTGGAAAAATCATTAATGAATATACTTTTCTTTGTATAGAATAGGCTTTTCTCAGGACTTGTTTGATATGGTGTTTATAAGGGTGGTTCATACAACTTGTGCACCTCTATCACTTCCAAAATATGCGTTGCACGAAAAAATTTTGTATACAAAAGTTGCATGGTTTAAAGGGGTACATTATGTAGTGCATTTATTTTTCTTATAGGTGGAGGCGTTTCGGAGATTTGAAGGTCAAATTTGTTTTTTTAGAGTAAAAAAGTATTGACCTTTATTAGCCCTAAATCTAATAGCTAATGAGTAATTTCACTTTATTTCTTGAAAATTTTCTTCACGTAATATGTCCTGCGGAAATCTGTGATAAGATTGAATCTCCAACTTGATATTACGTGAAGAAAATTTTCAAGAAATAAAGTGAAATTACTCGTTAGCTATTAGGTTTAGGGCTAATAGAGATACTTTTTTACTCAGAATTCGATATTCTTCCATATTTTGATATAAAAAATATAGTATTCTATTCGAAAAAACAAATTTGACATTCAAATCTCCGAAACGCCTCCACCTATAAAAAAAATAAATGCATTACATAATGTATCCCTTCAAACCATGCAACTTTTATATACAAAATTTTTTCGTGCAACGCATATTTTGGAAGTTATGGAGGTGCACAAGTTGCGTGGACCACCCTGTATATTAACTTATTGTATAGATGCAGCGCTAAATACTTTGTACTATTTGATGGTTGTGTTTTATGATTATATACTTTAATTGGTTGATGAATCCTGGTGTCTCTATGTTTTTTTACATAAAACTATTACCTCTGTTTTATTAGCATTTAGAAAGATTTTCCAAAAGTCATAATATTTGGTTAATAGGTCTACATGTATTTGTATTTGTTTGGTTGCTACTGCTGCACTAAATGAATGTGAGTAAATCGCCGTATCATCTGCAAACAATGCTAAATTGGTTTTTGGAAATGTGGGTAAATCATTGATATGTATATTAAATAGATTAGGTCCTAAAACAAAACATTGCGGTACGCCTGCTCCGATTTTGCATTTTTGACTTATAGCTCCGTTTACCTAGACTTGTAGATTTATATTCCTCAAATATGAATAAACAAATTTGATTACAGGAGTCGGATATTGATATTTAAACTCTGTCAAACTCTGTCAATCTTACGAGAACCGGTGCTGTCTGCCCTGTTACGTAACAAAGATTTCATGATTCTACTTCGAAACTCCTAATATCTACACACATGTAGAATTAAGAGGATTCAAAATCGAATCGATTCGACCAGAAACCGAGCGATGGGTATTAACAAAAGAATATTTGGTCGTCGCTTTCAGTGGCATTGAATGGCGATGCGCGATTCGTACGCGACGGCACCCCATTTCTAAGTTAACCAACCGCTTAAGCATCTCACGCGAGCGACAAAAGGGTTTCATCCCCGAAAGTACCGGGCGCACTGATAGATTACACAAATGCTCTTTGCGGGAATAACACAGGAGGGGTGGCAGCGAGGAGGAGCAAAAGGGGGTTGCAACATCAACGGGATCCTATCGACGGCGGTTACCCTGAAATATTCATTCGAAACTTTGCCGTCGTCGGCGACATTTGGACGATGCAGCGGCTTTGATCTTGTATTCCTAATCACCAATCACCGTCGACGTATCAAAAAACCGATCATCAATATTACGATCCCCTTTTTACTATTAATCGCCGCTGCCGACGCGACAATATGCTGTAATACGACTTCGTATTCGAGGTTTGCTTTGGATTACATTTTCTGAAGGATGCTGGTACGTTGCTTTCTAGAAAATTGTTTATTATTTTATAAATATACATAAACACTAGTGCAACGCATGTTTGATAGCTTTTTCACAGTTTTGTAAAGAGTTGTTAAAAAAAATCAATAGAATGGGATGAAGTTATACAAAGCCGATTGATACAACTATTTCATCCATAAAATCAGTTTTCTGTTGATTTAGTAGAATAATGATTGATGCATTTGGTAAATTCTTTGAGGAAAACCAACTTTTAAAACTTTTCAAACATATGCGTTGCTTTATCATACAAAAAAGTAGTGACTGACAAAACTGAATTTGCTTAGCGCTCACAAATTGTTCAGAAGATAAAAATCAAAAGTTTTATACATTTTCGAAGACACGTGATAATTACGTTTATACTTGACCGGCGCTTATGGAAGCCTGAGGCACGTCCAAACACGTCTTTTGCAACGGTGTATGCTGTATGTTACTGTATGCGCAGTACAATGGTGAGAATTGGGGCGTATTTTCCAGTTATAGCCTACACGTAATTATCTAGGATTAATGCAGTGAACTCTCCATGTACGTTATCTTGTTTGGGTCACTCTGACGCGGAATCTTCAAGTTTTGGTTTATCGGATTCAACGCTGACGCGCGCATGCAGAGGAGTTAGAAAACCGATTAGCAGTGTAGTTGAAAGCATCAAAACTAACAGATACCTTGTACAGTTCGGCTATATCAAACTTGACCGTCCGACCTTCGAAGTTTATTGCCCTCCTAGCTACTGTGTACCCCGCGGTTGGAGTTGCAAGTATCCGTTTTGACTCCGGATTACCGAAAGTATTGGGCAAACATAGATTAACGCGATTCAATTTGATAAACTTGGCAAACGTGATTTTGTTAATTGCTTCAACCTTCTACACCATTTTTTATTTCATATTTATTATTACAGACTTAACCCAGATCTAACCTAGCTTTAACCATAAGACAAAAACGATACTATAAAAAACGCTGGACAAATTGCGGCTCATGAGCCAAGCGTGACTCTTCCAGATAATGTGGCCTTAATGTGGCTCTTATATTAGTAGACTTATATTAGTCCGATCTCGACAGAAATTTGTTTTGTGATTAGAGGATTCTAAAAATATATTTTTTATTTTACTTTTTTTGCATACTGCATATGCTTCGCATATTTATCTTTAACAACACATGCAAGAATATACATATTGCATATGCAATTATTGTGCTTATATGGAATATCTTTCTTTCCATTTAATTTAATATACAGGGTGTAACAAAAATGTTGCAGTTCCTTGAAAGGGGTGATTCCTGAGGTGATTTTAAACAACGTTTTCTTTAGCGAAAATGTTAGATGGGGTTTTGTTAACGAGTTATTAACGAAAAACACCGACCAACCGGGGAGCGAGTACAGCGGATTAATGATGACGCGGACGATGGCGGACCAATACTACTCACAGCTGGAGCCCGCGCTGATATTCATCCACTGTACTCGTTCCCTGATTGGTCGGTGTTTTTCGTTAATAACTCGTTAACAAAGCCCCACCTAACATTTTCGCTAAGGAAAAAGTTGATAAAAATCACCCCCTTTAAGGAACTGCAACATTTTTGTTACACCCTGTACAGGGTGAGGCAATAACTATTAGCACCTCAGATATCTCGGAAACTATGTTTCACAGAAATATTTGCTGAAATAAAATTGCACAGTACGCAGGGGGCCATCCGGTGACGATAATAGTTTTTTTGCAGGTGGAGGTACTTCGGACATTTGAAGGTCACCTCCATTTTTTTAAATGGATCGGTATGTTTTTGCTTCCGTCTCATGATAGAGGATCTTAAAACAAGTTCAACGACCTATTACATAAGGTCATTGAAGGTCATAGAAAGTAGAGAAAGGCGATTCATTTACTACCAAAACCGTAAGTATTATCGCCTTTGTGCCGGAACGGTGTTGGTGTAAGTTAAAATATGCATTAATTACATCGCGTGATATAAAACGGACATTCTCTATATTTAAATTAATTTTAGTAGACAAATATCATGAGCTAATAACGTCAAATTTAGAAAAAATGCTAAAAATTTATTTTAACACGAATTATAATGTGCAAGAATGATTCGAAAAATTTTTGTTAACTATATGTATGCATATATGTCCATAGAAAATATTGTATACCACAATAATAAATTATTATATTATATTATATATATGCATATTTTTAGTGCATGTGTGCTTATTTTATGTGCATATTTGCATATTTTTAGTGCATAAATGACATATGCCTTTTGCATATTTGTAGTGCATAAAGATCCGCTGCCTACTTACTAGTCTAATTGTACTTAGTAGACTGCGATTTATATGCAAAATAAAGTTTCTACAGGCACAAATAAAGAATTGGAGCTTGAATAACAATATATTTAATTTTCTAAATGTTTTCATTTGAATTTGTGATTTTTTATATGCTTTAACATGTATGAACGATCTTGTAGATTTCTTTCATATTTAGTATTGCCATAAATACATCAAATTCGCAGTCTAGTTATTACGCACAGCAGAGTTAGTAGAATGTCTGAAGATAATAGTAAGTATGGAGAAAAAGTCGATTCACTGTTCACTATAAGTATGCAATAATATATTGAAAGTAACGCACACTTTTTATTATTTGCAAGGTAAAAGTCACTATTATTCAGGTTACTTTTGTTTTTCTATGCCCTTGAGGAAATTTGTATAAACATCCGCAATCTACTTACTATTAATCTTTGTAGAAAATCTAAGCGCGAAAAACCTCAGAATATGAGGATCGCAACTGATTAGTGGTCGGTTTCCAAAATGGTACTCGACTCGAAGGGTCCTCGGGGAGGCGATGACGCGCGTAACGACGAAATAACGAATTGCCACTCGAAAGCGGAAGCAAGAGCTCTCGGTGGGACACCATTCGTGTTTACACCGTCGGTTCTCGAGACGCAACGAGGCGTGATAGAGATCGTTCGCGAGGAAAAAGCGTTTCCACGAGTCGAACGAATTACATACTTATGTCCCAGCTCCGGGGCACGATGGGTAATGCCTGGAGGAACGAAACGAGTCGTCGGTGGACAGGTCGACGGGGGGGGGGAAGGTCGAAACGAGATTCGTCATTGTGAAGAGGCTCGTGTTGCCGCGTGGGCGCGCCAGAAACGAAGCGGAAGTCCTCGGGATCCTCCAAGTGCACCTTCTTGATTCCGGTTGCGGTCGCCGCTGCGGCTGAAACGTGACCATTTGGCCATGTAATAGGATTAGCAGGGGATAGATTAAATTCGAGATACTTAGCTCGACCATTTCTACCCCTCTCTCTCTCTCGACGCCCGTTCCGCGCGGCCAGAAAGGAACAGTAGGATTTTCGACAATATTTTGGGTGTTTAGCCTTTGTTGCCGAACAGTGGCCATTGTCGCGTGAAACGATGGGCGTGGAGTCACCTGGTGGAGGCCACCTTCTTGTCCTTCTCTTTCCTTTCTACTCCACTTTTCATTCACAAAAGCGCCCTGGACCCAACTATTGAGTACTTAATTTGCTGCGCGCACTCCACTGACTCTCCGATTTGTCGCCTTCTTTTCTCAATGCGCACACTTTCGTGTGGTTTCGGTATTAGAAACGGGGTTTGAAACCGTTTTGGTAATAACTGTTTCACACTGTTGTATCAAGCTTTTCATTGAAACACTTATGAAAAACCTTTACAGTGAGTGTACAAAGTATTCGTACAGTAGTCAATTTAAACAAAAACTTTGCAGAACTTTGTTTATTACAAAAATATGTTAACAAAAACATACATACATATTCTTAGAAATATCTGGAACAAATGTCATTAATAACAAATTATTTATTTATATTTATTATGAAAATATTAACAAATTTCCAGAAATTGGCGTAAAATATACGCGTAATAAGTATTCGTACACTTCTAATTTTACAACAAAAAACTATAAATTTTAGTACATAAACGTAACAAAAATCAATTTATTTGCTATTTTAGTATATAGTGGGATTCCCTTTAGATTTTAGATTGTATAATCGCTATAAGTCTTTGCGGCATCGAATTTACTAAATTTTTGGTTATAGTACTGGAAATTTTGTTCCATTCCTCTAAAAGTGCATTTTTGAAATCTTGTTTCGAAGAAATGTGATGGTTTCGAATTTTTTCTTCAAAATCACTCCATAAGTGCTGTATCACATTTGCGTCTGAAGACTGTGGAGGGATTTTTAATTGCTGCGGCACATTATATAGGATCCAGTGGCGTGTATTATAAGCATTATGCTTCGGATCATTATCTTGCAAAAATATATAATTGTCCTGTAACTCCATTTTATTTGCACTAGCCGGAAGATGCTCTTTTCGACTATCGATGTACATTTTGATAAAATGGAGGGATCCAACCCCATTCGCACTCATACAGCCCCAAACTGTGACCGATCCTCCTCCATGCTTTACGATCGGCTTCGAATTTCTTTTTTCATGCTCGGTATTTTTTTTCTACCATATTGTAAGTACATCGTCCATCTGACCCAAATATATTATATTTACTATCATCAGTAAATATAATACGGTTTCAGTACTTCACAGGAACATTAACGTACTCTTTCGCAAATTGCAATCGTTTCTTTCTATTAATTTCATTTACGAAATATTTCTTACGAGCTACTCTGCCATGATATCCTCTATCCCGTAAAAAATTACGCACTGTACTACTACATACATTAATGTTCAGATCATCTTTAAGTTCAGCTGTGATTTTTACCGTACTTATCTTTGGATTTTGCTTTATTTTTCGAATTATCCATCGGCCAGTGTACTCCTTTATTATTCGTTTACATCCGTTTCTTGGATTATTTTGTTACAATTTTTCAATCACCATATCTGTCAATGATTCCTTGAATCGTGGACCTCGGTCTATTTAAAACTTTAGAAATTTCACTCAGTGTTTTACACTTATTATGTAAATTTATAACAATTTTCCTTTCTTCTTTAGAGGTTTCCCTGCGTTTTCGTCCCATTTTACAGTTGATAATGTTTGAATTTAGGATACTACCTATACCGATAGCGTCTCCAGACATACTGATGCTAAGTATGTTTACATATCATAGATTATCTTGTAATTGTTCTATGTAGGATGTTACGAATCAAGGACTGTACGAATACTTATTAGGGTAAAGTATACAGTTGCTGACCCCCTATACAATGATTGACCCTTTCAAACAAAGTAAAAAATATAGTATAATCGTTTTCTTATATTTTAGTAAAATGTGAATTGTATTCGAAAGAAGAATATTTGAATCATTGAAATATATATTTTTTTTGTTATGTAAAAAAAGAATTATCCCACAGAGCACACGATATGGATATCGTAAAATAACCTAGGGACATACTAGGATATGGTAGGATATCCCATCACGATATCCTAAGATATCTCATCAGGATATCTCTGAGATATCGCATACGGATGTCCTAAGATATCTCATCAGGATATTTCTTAGAACGTTGCAAAATGTCATAGGGCAGAGCTCGGCGAAAGAACAAGAAGAAAGTAGATGACATAGCCTTCAAATACTTGCTGAAATGAACAAGTAATTTCGACCACTGCTGTAGTTTATGGATTATGTTAATTGGTATACAATTTTCAAACTCTGTTCTACGTTTATGAATTTTTGCGAATCGATCTATAACCTAACCTCGAAGGTTAACCTAATAGCTAACCTGGATCCGTCACTGTATACCATCAAGTAAATGTATTTTTACTATGGTTTCGGAACTTTCAGGTCAACTTATATGAGCAAATAATATAACACGAAACAACGGAACAGTTTAGCCGAGCTGGTAAAGGTGCAGCTTTGTCAGTTTGTCGCAAGTTTTTCAAGGTTCATCTGTTCGAAACCCGGCCTGTAAGTTTTCGTTTTTCACCACCTTCTCCTACGATTTTGAGATGTGTACAATTTACAACGATGATAAATATACTACACAGAGAGATAATATATGAATATATGCCAAGAGAAAAATAAAGTAAATATGGAACCCAAGCTAAAATTATTGTTTTATATATCCGTAGGATGTCCGTCTGGGATATCCGTAGGATATCGCAAAGGTGGACACTTTCACATCCCTTGGATATCCCACGGATATCCCAGACCAACCAGGGATATCCCTAGGATATCCAATGGATCTGAAAGTGTCCACCTTTGTGATATCCGTAGGATATCCCTGGTTGGTCTGGGATATCCGTGGGATATCTTCTGCTGTGTGGGATACTATATTTTTTACTTTTCTTGAAAGGGTCAATTATTGTATGAGGGGGTCAATAACTGTATACTTTACCCCACGCCTATATTTTACGCCAATTTCTGGAAATTTGTTCATATTTTCATAATAAATATAAATATAGATTAGAAATAGAGATTTCTAAGAATATGTATGTATGTTTTTGTTAACATATTTTTGTAATCAACAAAATTCTGCGAAGTTTTTGTTCAAATTGACTACTGTATGAATACGTTGTACACTCACTGTATATGTTACATTTAGTGATTTTTAATGTAGCTTTCCTATTGGTTGACAATCCTATATGGACAAGCTTGGGAAGTGCACGTTATTGGCTAACGATTTTTAACGATTTTTACGATTTGTTTCCAAAAATTAGTCCAACTATTCCAGACTTACCCTATACGTTCTCTTAGTGTTCTTGCGTGCGCATTAACAAGAAGGACACTAAACAACGCCGCTTTATGCAGGTCCTAACGAGCTTGTAACCAACTGGTATTAAACATTAGTAGGTCTTTTGAAAGTCGCTCCTTGCGGCCCCCTTTATATAACGAGACGCGGGAGAAAGAGGGGCGAGGGGTGCAAAAGGAAGAGAGGAACCGGCGTAAGGAGTGGAGAAACACGGCGGAACGTAAAGGCATGGCCAAAGAGAGAAGGTCCATTAGCTTTGATGCCCCTCTCAAAGAGATGCTCCCGTTTCAGTCACGTGTACCATCTTGTTTCCTAAGCACTCCTTTTACACTGCATCACGCTACGAAAAATATTATTTTCGTGACGCTCCACGCCAGCCTCTGCTTAAATATGCATAATTTATAAACTCCGCCGTGCCGCGCCTTTTCCCTTGGGCGGCCTTGTTTTCCGGCTTGAGATCTAGCGAGCCCCGCTCTGCGATCCGTTCCCGTCAAACTTTTCTTTAGCTTTCTCGTAATTGCTGCTTCAATTAAATTGGGACATGTAATGGGACTCGATGTTCTCTGGATGTGCCATTTACTGTTAGCAAGTAGAAAAGAGGAGGACCGTTTTGAGCCCAGTAGCCGACAGAAATGGAACAAACATTATGCAATAAAAAATATACAGGGTAAGGCACTTAAAACCGGCCACCTGAATAACTTGGCTGCTATTGGTTGATAGGAAAAAATGCATCAGGCCAAAATTATTTGGTATTGAGGGACTGATCATCCGATGTTACTAGTTTTTTGATAGGTGGAGGCGTCAAGGAGATATGAAGGTCATCTCTGTTTTTTTAAATGGAACGATATATTTTTTTACTTACATTCTGATAGAGTATTTCAAGACGAATATAATGACCTATAGAAAGGTCATTCGTGGTCTGGGTTAAGCCAATTGTGATGGAAAAAAAATTGTGAGTAAAAAAACATACCGTTTCATTTAAAAAATCCTATCAAACACCACTTATCAAAAAACTAGTAAAATAATTAATGCCAAATAATTTTGGCTTGATACATTTTTTCCTATCACTAATAGCAGCCAAGTTATTCAGGTGGCTGGTTTTAAATACCTCACCCTGTATAGTTACATTCAAAAAACATCGGTGACCTTGAAAAAAACATCATTTAACAGATTTTCTAGTATCACCGCATTTGTCCCCTTGAACAGTACAATTTACCTCTGTGACATTTTCTCATACCTTCAATATTAACTGAGATATTTAGGTGTTCTATTTTACGTGACTCACCCTGTATATTGTATAAAAGGTAATTCTTTGCACAAATAGGTAAGTGACTCATTCAATATTTCTAAAATACTCAACACAGAAAAATGGTCCATCCCTCCCGGAGTTAGCCCATAAAACGAACAAAACTGTATAACCGGTGCAAAACCGGTGCACAATAGTAAGCGCATCTGGGAGAGCAATAGTTACTTATTCCTGGCCTGCGCGACGAACCAGTAACTCTATATTTGGTCCGATCAGATACGATTGCGAAGCTCGGAGGTGTTGAACGTTTCGCGCGGCGATCTTATTCGGTGGTAAGATTAGTCCAACGACCGTGGGCAATACTGATCGCGGGAAACCTGACGCGAGCCTCGGAAGACGCGACAAAAGGGGATCGATTTTGGTGGTCGATGACAGTCTAACCTCCGCTGTGTGCGTAGGTGTAAACGGATGCGAATGAGTGTGCTTGTACACATGAGTTAGGAGTGTGTATGTATGGATATCGGTCCATTGTACAGCGTCGCTAAAATGCTCTCCTCGCGTTCGAATAATGGCGATAATTGTGACGAAATGGAGTGTCATTGTGGGAAAAAAAAAGGCACCCGTAACGATCGAGGATGGCGGTGCCGAATAAGTGGCAGATGCATGCTGCCCGATTGACAGCTTCTCTTATTTCTTCCTTCGCGCTTCTATTCCAACGGATTCGTCCTTTGCGTTTACCTTCCACGATCCTGCGTCGGGGTTTTCGTGTATCGTGGTTGTTGGGAAAATGCACTGTTTGTATGCTTAATCTGATGAAGAACGGCGCGTCATTGTGATTCGTCGATTTTTATTAGTAATTTAGCCATGGCAGCTTTAACAAAACCGTTCAGCAAGCATGGATGACGTAAATATACCCATTTGTGGCCATTTTTGGAATTTGTACGTAATATGACAGATTCACTGCTAGCATTGTAACTTTTAAGTATTTATTACCGAACAAATAATAATGTAGGCTGGGAGATTTAATCCTTCAGCCTACCTACTCGGTTTCTGTCGCCAATCTGCCAACAGTTCTGTACATTACAGATCCTGCATCAAATTTGCTGCCTGTCTAACAACAAATGCTTCAGTGGCAGATTCTGTAAAAATTTGCTCGAACAGATTCGACTATTTGGGTACAAAGGAATCAGAATTTAAAATTTTATTTTGAATCACATTCAGCCAATTTTTGTAGAATGGTGAATATATAAAAGTAATAAGGTCATATTCCTAAATAATTAGAATAAATATATTCATTATCTAATAAACAGTAAGACAAAGGGTTTAAGTGTATTAGAGTAAATAAAGTAGTAGCTACAAAGAGTACAAAGGCCCACAAATGGTATACAGTGTTGACTCGAAGAACGGCTGGGTTTCAGAACGTAGCGCAGCCCTTTTTCGAGTCGAGTTCGATCTCGGGCATGACGGAAAGAGGAGACTCGCACCGGCGAAGAAGTGGTAAGGACAGACAAATCCCTTTTTTGAATCAAACGCAGGTGTCGTTCTTTGAGTCAACACTGTAAGATTGTCCTTATATCGGAACAGTACTGTATCTACCTTATTTCCTGCACTTTACAATCTTAGTAAGTTAAACCCAAAGTTCCTTTCGCACCATTTGTTAACCGTGCACGTAATTACTTCATTGAAATGCCATCTTTTCATGACGACTATACTCGACACAAACATAGAAAGGGTTAATAGTGTTAATACCCATTACCGTCAAGGACCCAATTCCTGATCACTTAAAAGTAACTATCATGGTTTTTCTAATGTTTAAATGTGAACATTAACCTAATATCAAAATTTATGTGATATTTGAATAAATCCATGTTTAACCTTTAATTTGGCATGTATGAAAATGCAAAAATAACAATAATTGAATTGTAATCTATAGGTTCTAAAGTCAAAACAGGGAAGGGAGCAATTTCTGATCACCCAAATTATCTCTAATATTAGCTTTCAAATTTTACTTTCGAAATTCGAAACAGTTAATAACTACTTAGCAAGTGTTTGGGATCAATTTTTAGCATGATAATTTATTGTATGGTAGTTATATACTAAGCTGACTAGGAATTGGATCCTCGACGGTACTAGAAATAAGTAAAACTGCTCAAGCCTCGAAACAATGAAAAAAAGCCCGGCAACAGTCCGAATGATATCCCGCGACGGGAACATCGTAATTGCATTCGATGCACACGCCTCGATTGATACGAGGCCCCGGTTGTATTTCCGTGAATGGTGTACAGAAACGGAAGAACGCGGGTACGCAGTGTAGCAGAAAAGGGAGGTCGACGGGGTTGGAGGGTAGTGGGATGCGAGGCGGTTATTTGCAGTGGAACGCAACAATTGCAATCAGAGTCGATGCACGGCCGGCACGACGTCTGTAAACGCCATATTGCAGCTGGGTAGGTCTGGAAAAATAGTGTTTTTGTGCAAGCTGAAACGCCAGATATGAAACCAGCATGGCGGATGCTTACAAATAGTTGCAGGGCGGTGCCTCCATATAAATGCGCGACCGTTCTCCTTTCTTTTATTCGTTAAACCGAACCCGGGTAACGAAAAGGATTCTGTGAAAGAGGCTCCGGAAGGGGGAATCATTAATGACGTACCTCCTTCATCCCCTTTCGGAACCACCCCTCCGATTTCTATTATCAAACGGTTAAACATCGCAACCATCGCGATGAGAGATTCTGTTATGAAGCTCGGTGTTAATTAAACATCGGTTCCTCGTTTTATCTATTTAGAACTCAAAATAGAGCTGGCGACTTTAAAGTACGCAAGTAAAGAATGTACGCATGGCTGTGATCTGTCAAAGTTTAACCTCAAAAACGTATCTCCAGATTCCTCAGTGTTTTATAATTAAGTAAAATTATTTGATTTTTAATTATATGTTCTAATTTGTTATAATTTGTGCATATATTTTACTTACAATTATTCAATTTTTTATTAGTATTTTAAAGAGGTAGTAACAAGTTTAGATTGTACTAACAAGTATGTTATTGTATTAAAGGTTGTATTAATAATAAGTAGTAACAAGGTTAGGTTGTAAAGCCATGACTGAACCTCGTCTTGCACTAAAATTCTCTCCCAATCTATTCTAGTCTTCTTTTTTACCTCTATATTTATTTCATCTTTGTGCAATAAAGACGTTGATAATAAAAAAGTAAATAAAATGTAATGAAAAGACACTAAGAAATTTGTTCATATACGAAATAAACGGTTACATTGGATTTAATAGCAATAAATTCTGGTATAACTACCTATTTCATTTCAAGTTGCAGTTGAATGATTCTGCAAAAATGGAAATTATTTGACAGTGATTTTGCAACAGGCTTGAAGCATGACAGAGAACATATTAGTATTAGTTTGTAAAGTGGCACGAAGAATAAATAAGTATATATATTTTTAAATTCCATTGGCAGGCAACTGAGAAGGTATCCAGGAGTCTGAGATATCAATAAAAGTTTCATATTTTTCATATTTTTTGGCAGGAGACTGAGGCTAAAGAACTGAGAATTTTAATGTTAGATATAAAAAAAACTCACAACTGAATTGTTATTTAATTCTGATATTAAAAGAGAATTTGAGATAAAGAAGACCAAACATGTATCCCGTCTTGAAACTATAACTTTAGTTACGTAAAAACAAGTGCCTGTCGTAAAACATAGACTGTGCACTAGCTTCACATCGTGCTTACTAATCATATGAAAACAGCTACTTAACTATTATTATAAACATCGTCTTTATAAATAATTCCATAGGCAGGGGACTGAGACTTAAATCTTGTGACAAAGTTTATAGGTATTTTTTTTTACCATAAAATGGGAATGATAAATATGCTTATTGTAAAATATACATAAAAGAAAAAAATGGGTAAATAACAGTAAATTTATGACACAAGCATAGGTCCTAATATAAATTTGGGGTTCGTGACATGCCATGGGACTGAGAATTTCGCACATATCAGGTCACTTTTCGATATAAATAGGTAAATGAAATTGGCAGTTCTTCATTATTTGTTTACATAGTTACAGTTATTGTCTTTTTTCTGTGATAAAAATATAATAAAATTGAACGTTTTCAAGAGTGTTAAAAAGTGAGAGCCGTAAAAAATTCTTATTCCTGTAGGATCACCCAGTTATTGATTAGATCTCGGTAAATAGAACTGGCACTAATCGAGTCTCAATAAAAAGGATTAACTGTAACCGGATCTCATTGTCAATGATAGTGACCGTCAGTTATTGGGACTGACAGTTATTGGGTGGCAGTTATACACAAGGCGATTTCTGAGACGGCAGTTATAGGGATATTAGGAATACTCACATTTATTAATTACTTCTTCATATTAAATGTATAGAAGTATTTTTTTAACCCTGCTGTTCTCCTCTCAAAAGTCTGATTAATTACCACTTGAATTATTAGCACATCATTATAAATGTAGACAATGAAATTGTTACAGAATGTCGAGGAACCACAAACGTAACTATTAAGATTAACTTCCTCAAATTTTTTCTTAAAATTACAACAGTTATTTAACAAAACAAAATGCAGGATCAGGTCAAATAGATCAGAGGAGCGCAGCAGGGTTAATGAATGAGATGTTAAATAATATTCTGTTCCAAACTATGAGAATTTTAAGGTTATGAAACACGTAGAATGACTAAATGAGGTTAACTTATAACCTTAAGGTGGCAGTAATTGAGACATCTACCCTACTTGTTTCCTTTCAGTTACTTTCAAGCAGTTCCTTTAAATTTTAGCATTCCACGTCCAAAGTGTCCACTACTGAAGAATCAATGTCTATTACTGGGGCATTTACCTTATTGCATGCCGCATTCAGTTGTGACGACTGGCAGTCCTAGCGAAAACGCACCTTTAGGTGGTGAGCAGGAAGAAGAGAGAGAGTATTTAGGGGTAGATTCGACACCTTCGATCCTCCAAACGCGCGAGTATCGCCGGTGTCAGTGATCGAAAAGGAAGAGCGGCGCGGCGAGTGGTCAGCTATTTACACACGGCTATTATGCGGCAGTTTGAGAACGCGGGGACTTTGGAGAGGTTGTCGCAGAACGGTGGCGAGGAGAAGAAGGAAACGCGCCGGTCGACAATCGGCTATGATATCGAGTCTCGCCAGGCAGCCAGCTGTCCGAATAAAAGACAACGATACCAGCACCATCGGCAGAGCCGACGTCGGCTCACCACCACCGCCCCCGGGTGGTAGATTACAGAATTCAGGATCAATATCCATAGTGGTAGGTGTGGCGGACGGCAGAGGGTTCCATCTTCGGCCGCCCTCTCTCTGCTTATTGGTCGGAGAATCGGCACACGGGTTCTGGCTTCCAGACCTCGGCCAGTACGCCGTTCTGGGTAAACGGGCGGAGCTTGCCGTTTCTCTCCCCGAGGACCAAGTGGGGAGAGGCCATCGGGGCTCCTGGCAGACGGCCGAATCGTAAATCATGGCCAGTCGGTCGCTTGGAGCGCATCGCGGCAAACAGGTTGAAAATCGTTGGAAAACATCGTAGCGACACACACACGCAAACACGGACATATAGATATCGGATTTGTAATTTCGTTACCGCGTCAGTGACGACCATACGTGAAGTTTCCGTTTCATGTGAGACGATCGCGACCAGTGATCGACGATGTGTAGCAACGAGAGTCCGCCGCCGACGAAGGAGCCGCTCGCCGTCGGCTTGAGCAACCCCATGACGGGCTTCCTGCCGGGTCTCGAGCACTATCGCTTGCAACTCTACCACTACGCGATGGCGGAGAGACTGCGGCTCGCTCAGCAGCTACACCCTCAGCACTCGGCGGTCCACCCACCTTCCAGCGCCCCGACGCACCTGGGGATGAGCCCCGGGTTCCCGGCGCCCTTACCTTTGTACCCGGCCGCCGCTGCGGCTGGATACCCTAGTAGATTGGCGCTCTCCATGGCTCTGCTGCATCCCCATCATCAGCGAATACCGGAGGAGCCCAAGCCCCAGCACAGCTACATCGGTCTCATCGCCATGGCGATCCTCTCCTCGCCGGAGAAGAAACTAGTGCTCTCCGACATCTACCAACATATCCTCGAGCACTATCCCTACTTCCGGACCCGCGGACCCGGCTGGAGGAACTCTATAAGACACAATCTCTCGCTCAACGACTGCTTTGTCAAATCCGGCAGAAGTGCCAATGGCAAAGGCCACTACTGGGCGATCCACCCCGCAAATCTGGAAGACTTCCGGCGAGGTGACTTCCGGAGACGCAAGGCCCAGAGGAAGGTCCGCAGACATATGGGCCTGGCGGTGGATGAGGAGCCCGATAGCCCGAGTCCGCCGCCGCTTCCGGCGACTCCACCTCCGCCGACGACGCTGGGACCGCCGGTCGCGTCGCAGTCCATCCCCGGGATCTGGACCCCGCATCACCCTCAGCAGCAACAACAGCAGCAACAGAGTCAGCAAGCGTTTCAGAGTCAGAACCTGCGGCAGTCGTCGCTGTTCCAGCCCTCCAGGAAGAGACAGTTCGACGTGGCGTCGCTGCTTGCGCCGGACGATCAGCAGCAGATTGAGTCTGAGCTGAGACCCAGCAAGACGAGGAGGTTCAGCTGTAGCGAGGACGAGCTACACGACCTCCAGGACCAGGATGAGGAGGACGTCGACGTGGACGTCGTGGCCGAGACGAACGTGTTACCGTCGCCGAACACGCCGAGCCCTGAGTCGAAGATGGTTCCTTCCGGCGAACACTGGACCAACCAGAGCATACAGAGCAATCAACAGTTGCCCGGCCTGCACATGCACAGCCATCTGCAAGCGAGAAGTTACTACGTGCCGGCCACGTCCGGCTCCGGCGTCTAATGGATTGTGTAAAAGAGATAAGTGATTTCCCGCGGCAAAACACAGTGACGATGGTGACAAGTTTCGGCGTCGGAAGTTCTCCTTTTCGTTCCTTTCAGCCGCTTCTTCTTTGATCCGTTCGCGAGACGTAGAGATCTATCGTAGGCTCACTCGAGATCTGCGTGCAGTCGCCTAGCTGGTGCTAAACTAGTCGTGCCAAATTAACGAAACTCTTTGGTTCCTCCGATCTGATGCCAATCAGTTTCGAGCTGAATGTTAGTCTAATTGCTATTGTATATACTCGTTCTAACTATTCGATTTCTCTGGGGGTCTGCGCGGTGCAATATACCCTTCTTCCGTTTCCTCTTCGAGCGAGTCAATGCATCCTCCTCGGTTCCGTTTTTCCCTCTTTCCGTCGCTTGTGGACAATTCGCTGTTCTGTTCGAGTCCGGTACTTGAATCTATGTATCACCTTAGGGAAAGAATATATGTGTACTATATAAATAAATGTGTAAGGGAAGCATGTATATTTGAGGATCGTGGGTAGAATTCTGCTTCGATGTTCCGTCGATGATCGATTATGAAAGGAAAAATTTGCGTTTTAAATGTTCAGTGCCTCTGAAAGATAATTGTAGCAAAGTTTTACGGGGAAAGACAGATTTTCCTAAAAAGTTATCAAGGTAATGACTTCATTTCTCAGAAATTTATTACTCTATTTTAAGTGTAGCTGTAAATATTCAACTTTTTGGTATATTTGAATGATTTGAATAACTTTGAATATGGAGCATTTAGTTGAATTATTCGAATAAGTAGAAATGTCTGAATATGTAAATATTGTGCGAATACATAGAAGTTTGCGGATATTCAAATATTATTCGAATAGATAAAAGTTTGCGGATGTTCAAACATTATTCCAATAAATGGAAGTGTTTGAATATTTAAATATTATTCGAATAAATAGAAGTGTTCGAATATTCAAACGTTATTCGAAGAAATAGAAGTTTGCGGATATTCGAACATTATTCGAATAAATAGAAGTGATTGAATATTTAAATATTATTCGAATAAATAGAAGTATTCGAATATTCAAACGTTATTCAAATAATTGTGTACTCGAATATTTGATTACTATTCGAATAATTAGGAATAGATATTCAAATATTTGAGTACTTTAATAAAGTGTGAAGAAATATTTCAGGTTTAGACTCATAATTGGTACAATAACACGAAATTCAAGCACACTAAATATTCAAATACTCCGAACTATTTGAATAATTGAATACTTATTATTCGAATAATATTTGAACATTCGAATTCTACTGGTATTCGAATAATCGAATATCTCGTTAGAATTCTTCTGGTATTTGAATTAATCGAATATCACACTCGAATTTTACTAATATTCCAACTAATCGAATATGTCATTGGAATTAGTCGAATTTAACATTTGAATTTTACTAGTATTCGAATAAATCAAATATCTAGTTTGAATTAGCCAAATATCACATTCGAATTCTACTGGTACTCGACTTATTCGAATTTTACTAGCATTCGAACAAATCGAATATTTCATTCGAATTTTATTAGTATTCGAATTAACCGAATATCACATTAGACTTCTGCTGCTATTCAAATATTCAAATATTCATAACAGCCCTAATTTTAAGTACAACTTTCTGAATTATCACAGAAAAAGCATTCCATGAGTAAAAAATTTTCTTTCTCAATTTCTATCAGCTTTTAATTATTTATCAAATGTTTAAACATTTCTGTATGGCTTTTTTCTTTTAATCTATTTTAAACAATATTCAACATACCGAACAGAAAATATGTGACAGAAAAATGCTCAAAAGTTTCTGTTTTCACAGCAAACTTATTGAAGTTCGCGAAATTATAAATCTATGTCCTCTTAAAGTTTTGCTACAATTTTCAAAATTAAGTAATTAACAAAGATGCGTAAAACAAAGATAGTAATTCTAGTGATGATGAATTTCATATCAGACAATTTTCATTAAAATATTCTTGCTCAAAGGAATTATTCTCGATTTGGAAAGCTTTTCAGAGCCGAATGTTAAAAATTTCAACTTAGTTTACACGAGTTAGCATGAGCAAATTAATTGCAAGTTGCTGTAGCTTCGATTTAGGTTTCAAAAGATGTGAAAAATTCATAAACAATTTGTACTCCATCGAAAAGCAAGGAAATCGGTACAAGTTGGCAATTCGAAACTTGTGCCATTAAAAGGGCAATCATTGTGAAGAAGGGATCGAGATTATCGATGTTAAACGGATTCTACCCGCTGCTTAGTTAATAGATTCGTGTAAATAGAGGAGAGAAGCCACGAGACAATTTCATACACTCGCCCGGTATGAAATTCCACTGTGGGGCATTACATCAGACTGAATTGAAGCGGTTACCTGTTCAAAGTGTATCATAAATCGTTGGAGAATTAATATAACTCGACCTTTATTATCGACCCATGTATCGTTTCGAAAACGTATTCCGTGCAAAAACCACTTTGCCCCTCTGTATGTATGTATATGTACCCATCTATACTTATATCACGAGCGTGCTATAGTTACTCATATTCAAACGAAATACCGTTTTTTAATACGATTGTCATCGACATATTTCTTTGGACTGTCAGTACGGAGCTGACGGCGCTCTGTGAAAGTTGAATAAAGTTTCTGTTCCCACGAAATCGCTTCTTCCTGTTTCTTCATCCATTCTGTTTCGTTTCCATTAGGAAAATCTCCATCGAATGCAGTTTATTATTAATAGAATGCGGATTTTTATGCGAAATCAAATTTTTACAAATAAAAATGAGGAATTGAAATTTTAGTAACCAAGTAAAATTTAGTGAAAGTAAATTTTAGTATTTTACTCATGTTTTATTTCCTAAACGTTTGAAACTCCTTTTATTTTATATATTTGGCCTTTATCAATAGCTTCATAGAAGTTTGCGTATTGAAAATTGTCATGTATGCATAAAAATCCACAGTCTATTATTTTTGGTATGGCAAACTAGAGCTGAGGAAATTGGGAAAATGGTACTTAACCCTGCTACGAAATTCGGGTCCTTTTGACCCATTAGAGTATTTTATTTTGCTTTAACAACTGTTTTATTTGGGAGACAATTGCGAGACATTTAACGTTAATATTTAGGTTTCTTATTTCTTAACACAGTTCATTATTAAAATTGATTACCAACATTTTTAATATTCCAAACATTCTAAAATTCATTTTTTAACATTTTAAATGCTGGATTTCTTTAAGAGGAACGTGGCAAGGTGAACTTAAGTGATTCAATATTCTTCTTGAGACTCATTTATCACTGATACCAAAGTTTTATAGCAATTTGTCAGTAGTTCCTCATATTCAGTAAATTCTAAAGTAACAAGTTTATGATAGTCAATACTCTGAATCCTTAACAGTCACATGATTTGAACATGCAACGATAGGTCAGACATGCAAACAAATAACAGATTAACAGAGTTTTGTTAACAATATTTGATGTAGAAAATACGAAACCAAATTCTAACGAAATACTTTGCTTACTCTGTGTTCGGAATAACATTATGATAAGGACTTAGGATAACGTGGGGATTACAGATCTCGTTCCAAAATATATTTACCTAATGTCAATATTTGTAGACAGTTGCCTTTGTATCCGAAATCGCTGATCTCAAAAGCTCTTAATTAGACTGCGGATTTTTATGCATTTATGACTATTTTAAATATGCAAAAATGTACGAGGCTGTTGACAGATGTCAAAATGCATAAAACATAAAAAATATAGTACAAGTTACAATATTTAAAAAAATTAAATACATTGTTATTTCAGCTTTGATCCTTTATTTGTGTCTGTAAAAATTTGATTCTGTGTTCATCACTGACGTCACATAAAAAACAAATTGTCATTTAAAGTCACGAACTAGTTTCTCCAATAGTCATTAACCGCATAATAAAATACATAAAATAAAAATCGATTTACGTTTCATGAATGAAAACAAAATTGCAATACCTTCCTGTTTCATAATTCGAAGATTCAGTTTAATTAAAGCGTCTCATCATCAATCAAGTTTGATATGTATTTGACAGAATCTTCTAAACTATTTATCACAAAAATATTACATAAACAGTTTGAAAATAGTCTTTTCCCCGGAATAAAAACACTTCCCTCTGTTGTCACAATAACTTTAATTGGCTGAACCTTTAAATCAAAGCTATTTGTTAATTTTTCCTTTTTCTTTTTGTAATTTAATTGAACGCATGAAAAAGTCTGAAAGCGCAAGCAGAGTTTACCCTATATACGTTTGCCGATAGTCGTAGATAATTACAAACATTTTTCAATAGCGACTAATGTGTATGCACTAAGCTACTGAGCATATTTATCTTGTCACCGCGAATTAATAATTCAATCGCTTATTGTACTTTCAATCGTGTCGCATCGCTGCCTTTAGATAATCCTGTCAGGCATCACGAGTCGATAACAGGACAAGAAATCGTACGACGAAATATCTTAGCATAAAAATGGGACAGATAGCGAGGAATGACATTTGAAATAAGGTCGGTTAGGTTCGAGCTATCGTTGACAAATTATTTTTAACGCTCTGGAGTTCGAAATTTCAATTCGCTTCGAATACTCCGCGAAACAGTAATTTCGTCAGTAACTTTTAACGATTTATACATGAAAGTATTCGAATAACTTTATTTGTTGAATTGATAACTCTGAGCAATCGACGCGCGGTTCTTTTTTAAAATAGACTTGTTTATTATCTTGATTTAGTATAAATCAAGTTCATAAAGACTGATCAGGTAATATTCTTTATTGGGTAGCGATGCAAGATTCGCTAGATCTCATCGCAAAGTCTTCCATTGTCTCGGGACTCGAGATTCATCAAATGAAGCCCGAGGCGATCGCATTGCGAGCGTCGACTTAATCCTCCATAGAATAGCGGCGCAAAGGACGGGAAACCTGACAATAGAAACGAAAGCAATTTGTTAAATATTGCTCCCGATGATATAAACGACACGGATGCAGGAGTTATGTAGTTCCTGTTTTAACAAGTTCGTTTAAACAGGGACAAAACGTTATATCGCCTAATCGGCGAAGTAACAGCAAATAGAGCGGATGTACCATTTGTGTCCAATGTTTTATTCACTCGAATATACTAAGTCCTGTCCTTAGGTCTGTTTCATTATAGTTGGACAGTGGATCTTTTCATTTTTACAAGCGTAAATAAAGAATTGGTACTTGAAAAATAGTGTGTTTAATGTTCTAAACATTCTAACTTGAATAATATTGTTGATATTTTGTATGTAAATGAATGCATATGATTATGAGTGGCAAAACTGTTTCATCGAACGCAATAATACAAAAGTGAATAACTGCAAATACTTATAGGTTTGATACTAAAGTTTTTAACAGTAGAATTACCATTTTAATATTAGTCAACACGTTAGATTTTCAAAACAATACTTGTTTTAGGAAAGCAATATTTATTTATACATACAGGGCCGAATTAAGGGGGGAGGGGGGGGGGCTAGATGAGGCTGTAGCCCCGGGCCCCAGTTTTCAAGGGGGCCCCATTCGAAGCCTCCATATATGAGAAAGCATTATTGACTGAAATTTTTAGTGTTTCTCTTTTGAAATAATTAGAAATCGCAATAAGACCGGTGCCACATTTGTTTTTTGTTTACATGATTCAACTGCCGTAATACTATGTAGTTGTACATGCTGTGGTTGCGCGTAACAAACAGAATTTTATGAGAGATATCATACTGGGCAGACGATCCGCGTTATCGTCTTTAGAACGTGTAATAATTAAATCTGAATTATTAAAGTCTATCGATTTTGAAGAAGTGGTGCAAGATTTTGCACAATTAAAATCAAGAAAAAAACATTTCAAATTAGTTTAGAATAAATTTAAATATTCGAAGACTTCTGTATTTTATTACATGCGTTGTTACAAAAAATCCCCTCTCTCTCTTTTCAGTCACATGGGCCCTCGAAGGTTTGATAGCCCCAAGCTTCAAAAATCTTAAACTCACTCTGTATACATATTTACATATATGTTTACTTCTATTCCACCTGAATTCTGGGTAAACATGTTTTTGGAGAATACAGTATTCTCTCGTTATAAGCTCGCCGTTTTCGTCGCTTCATCGAGCAATAGTATGTGTGTCTAAGGCACATATTCGTGAAGGTAATAGAATAATGGAATCAACAGCTTTTTGTACGTCGTCAATGATTACAGTGAAATTTAAGAGTGGCTCGATGAAGCGACGAAAACGGCGAGCTTATAGCGAGAGAATACTGTACTGTTTATCCGAAGGATACCGCACACGATCAATTCAAGTTTGAAAATATTATTGTCATTCTACTTCAATGTCTTTCTATCTAATCCTTCTAATATCTTTCGTTCTTACTAATCGATAGCTATACATCTACTATACATGTGTACAAAAAGTGAGTCCGATTGGCTAAGCAGAATCTTGATCTAAAACACGGTTTTGAGAAAAACGCGTTTAAAGTTTTACGCATGGTTCTAGTCAAAAATTAATTCTTATTTATAGTTTTTATAAAATATATAATAAAAAATTCAGTCTAAAAATCGTTCAGTCTAAAATAATTTACTGTCGAAACAAATTTTACTAGTATTCGAACAAATCGAATATCTCATTCGAATTTTATTAGTATTCGAATTAACCGAATATCACATTAGAATTCTGCTGCTATTCAAATATTCAAATATTCATAACAGTCCTAATTTTAAGTAGAACTTTCTGAATTATCATAAAAAAAGGATTCCGTGAGTAAAAAATCTTCTTTCTCAATTTCTGTCAGCTTTTAATTATTTATGAAAAGTTTAAACATTTCTGTATGTCTTTTCTCTTTTAATTTATTTTAAACAATATTCAACATACCGAACAGAAAATATGTGACAGAAAATTGCTACAATTTTCAACATTAAGTAATTAACAAAGATGCGTAAAACAAAGATGGTAAATCTAGTGATGATGAATTTCATGCCAGACAATTTTCCATGCCATTCATTTCGATCCTACATTGCCTTTCCAAGTCGTTTGAGAGTTGCACACGTTTGTTAAAAACTTGATTGCGTGAGTAAATATCTTTTCTCAAATATTTTATGTTTCCATTCTCTATTATAGTTACAGTAGACTAAATGCTAAAAGAGTACTTTAAAGTTTGTTTATTAGACGACTTATTAAAGCAGTATAGAAAGTATAGAAAGCATTATAGAGTGTATTGAAGTCATCGTCATCTCCGCGCGGAATTCAAAGGATAAAAAAATTCACGTTGCACCCTGTTGCATACACAAAGTGTGGTAGAACCAAGGTTCCCAGAGCGCGGCATGATGAGGTTCCCGAGCAGGGTGTTAAGAAAACAGTCGAGGCGGCGTTTGCTCGTTTGAGCTATCCAAACTCGGTCTCAGTTTGTTGTTTCAAACCCACTAAGCGATCTATCGTGCCAAGTTTTCGGATGTTTAACAAATAATGACGTAGCACGGTTGAACAGATCGCGTAGAAATGTAGAAACCCTATCCTCCTTTTCGCTTTTATTCGTCATGGAAAAACGTCGATTATCTCATAAGTCGCGAGATATTTCACGTCGCAACACCCAACTGAAGATATAGTTTATTTTTTATAATAACTTCTTCTTAAGGACTCGCTTACTCGATAATAACTTCTTTTTAGCTAGCAGTTCGCCGCTATTGATAAATCTTTTTTTATTGAAACATGAAATAGCAACTTTGTATAAAACGTGCCTTTGTTGTATGTTAAAACAAATGATCAATGATATCCTTTAGCAACAGACAATACAAAACCTCGTGGACACAATTGCAGTACGATCTATGGAATAAATTTTGAGTTGTGGTTGCTTGGCTTCTTCCACGCTTTGGCATTTTGTCTTTCACCTCACATTTATTTGTTTATTTTACGGGAAAGAATTCCTATTATTGTGCAAAATGAAAGAGGTATGAAGCATACATAGAGGACTTAAAAGTTAAAGGTACGCAGGAAAATTTACGTAAGTTTATACATTTGCGTCCTAAACGAATCAATAGAGCCACAGCTTGAAAATTAGCATGTTCAAGAAATTGAGGACATTTAATGTAATGGTTTATAATCTTAAAAAGAAACGGCAGATCAGATACATTTCTCCTAGTTTCTAAAGACTTGAGTTCAAGCATGTTCATGAATGGATGATAATTATAATTTACATCCCAAACACCCATAACACCCCATATTACACCAATTGCCTTGCATTCTATTGTGCAAAGCGTTAGGATTCCGTTTACAAAACCAATATTTCCAAGTAAAACGTTAATACCAATGTCTGGATCAGGTAAACCGTTCATCTAGTGGCTTGCTCACCCTATTTTGGCCCGGCAAGAGTAACCTTTTCGTAGGTATCACGAAAACAGGAAGAAGACTGTCATATCCAGGGCATTTTCACGTCTGTCACGGTGTTCGGTATAAAGAGGAACCCGATGAATCTGCCGGAGGAAGTCCTTTGGAATTCGTACCATTCCGATGGATATCGTCGCCGGACGTATTTAGATCAGATTGTCGGATCGACCACCTCGTTGTTTGCCGCGCGCTTGCAACGCGTCATACATATACATGCGCATAGCCGATGCGATGGATGCACACCTTGGGCTGCGTACACGCGAAACTTGTCAGGACGCAGGCCGATATGCACGCGATCCGCGATTGTGTGGGTGACTCGATTGATCGTAGATGCTGCGCCGACAGGACAGTAGAATCGGACGGTGATTTCGTTATCTCGATAGTTGTTAGCCTCCAAATAGATTTGCGGCTGCGCAGATTAGGATCAGCTGCACCGGCAAACCGACGCATTCATTTCCATTGCGAGCGTCGACGCTTACCTGGACGAAAAAATTCATACCGCGAGTCCAGTGCTGCTTTTCAGCCGGTTCAATCTGGCGATTTTTTAGCGGCTCGCTTTCCGCGCGTCGCGTTCCAGTATCGATGAAGCGATGAAGGCGGAACGACGAAGTTTCATTGGGACGCCGAATGGAATAGGCGAGTTCTCGGGAACGATATCCAGGACATTTCCCGTGGGACTTGGCGAGGGCCTCGGTCAACACTTTTGTCCCGCGCAGGTAAAATATTAGCCGATCTTTCGAGTGGCGGACGCGTAAAATGGGATCCTGATCGCGGACGAAGGTCTTTCAGAATGCTGCAACCGCGAGTGTCTGCTCTTCCTTTCTGCCACTTGTGTCAGGTGTTGAACGCAATTCTAACGCCTAATAATCTATTTATAGCGACCCCGTTGCGCCGGATGTATTTTTAGGATCGGTAAATAAATCCCGATCTACCCGCGTTCCGAATTCAAAGCAATATTGCCACCTATTTAGGTTCATCTGCCTACTTATGTTTGAAAAGAAAGGACGTTCAAATGCGAGGGGCGAACCAGTAGGTACTTTGGTACATTGTGCGAAATTTCCGTGGCTCCATGCGTCATGTCTTCGAAACATTTACTTATTTGTGAGAAATTAATAGCTTCTAATATCGGTGTGGTCGGGTCGACATGCCGAAAGTTTGCAACGTTCGGTTACCCACGATTTCGGGCACCCGAAGTTTTAGTCGGACCGAGTCGGACCAGGATCCTGAAAGTTTGGAATATTCAGGTACCCGATGCCGAATTCGGGTTGGGTGTAGTCTGCACCCCGAAAGTTCTTAGCTGTATAAGCATGATGCTTTTTCATGATTTTTCAATCGGATTTTGCATTTTACCTTTTTGTTTTGGAATAATTTCCGTATTTTTTAGTATAATTAGAAGTAAAAATCCACAAGGAAAGAAAATATTGTCTGACATAATACTTTTTATTTTAAATTTGAATGAAGGAAACACAATTGTTCCATTTTTTCTGATATTGATCTTGTTCTCGTAGCTCTAACAACATTTCCATGATAATATGTCCTAATATTGTTTATAAATAAATAGACAATAAAAAATTACAAAATCATTCTTGATATGAAAGTTAAAGTACAAAATCCGATTGAAAAACCATGAAAAAGTATCATACTTATGCGATTAAAGACTTTTGGGACATATATCCGGCCAGAATTCAGCTTCGGGTACCCGAACATTAAATATTCGGGTACCCGTAAATAAATATTATTATTATTAAAAATTTTCGGGATCCTGACCCGATTCGACACGACTACAACATAGGGTACCTGAATATTACAAACTTTCGGGATCCCGACCCGATCCCGAATAGAATTCCCTACTAGAACCCGGAATATCGGGTGCCCGCACATTAGGGTGGAACGAAAATTTTTTTTTTTAGTTTTGTAATAGTGGGGAAAAGTTGCCTTTTAGGTTCAAAAAGAAGAAAAAAAATTTGGTTGCTATACTACAAAATCTTGAGGTGCCGCAGAGCTCAAAATTTGTAAAAAAAATTTAAAAAATTGAAAAATTATAAACTTTGATAAATTATTTTTTATGGTTTTCTCGTACATATAAAACGCCTATTTGAAACTTTTTATTGCATAATCAAGATATGTAAAAATCTTTGAAAAAATTGCAAAAAGTGTGTTTTTATAAAACTTTACCGCTCTTGCGGCACCTCAAGACGTGCTCCAATATTTTTCATATTTTTTTTTATCTTGTCTACACCAAAAAGCGACTTTTCCGCGCTATTACAAATTAAAAATCAAAACTTGTTTTTTTCGTTCCACCCTACCGCACATCCCTAGTTTCTAATGATTGATGCTACATTAAGTTGCTTACAAACTTATTTGAATGAGCCTTCTCATGGCAAGTGATTCATTTAAAATGTGTTTGTGGTAAAGGAATATGCGACACTTCCATAGTTTTAGTTATTGTATTACGACGAAGAATACATCAGCTGAAACTATCGCAGTTTCACTGGAATTCGCAATACAATATCAAACAAACAACACCCTAGTCGTTGAGGTTGCCTATATTAGTCCGGCAGCTCCTAGATTGGACCATTTGCAACTGGACTCAAAGCAATTGGAATTGAAAGGTGCGAGAAGTTTCTCTGGGAAAGAGAGTTGAAAGGGCTCGGAGACTCGGAGAGCGGCGATTCAGGGTCATTGATGGCATTAGTAATTGCGCGTTTGCGTTCGATGCGTCCGACAATATCACAATATTATTAATTGGAGGCGATGAAGCGCGAAAAGCGTGCGTACGTGTCGCGCGCGACGCGACGCATTAACGCTCGAATTTCATGCAATTATTTTTCCTTCAGAGTGATTCCTTTGGCCCGGATTGGTGCGAACAATCGGGCCGGGTCCCGCGCGTTCAGGGGAATCCCGCGGCGACGGCAGCTGCTCCTCGATTATTCCTTAGCGAAATACAAATACGCGAAATGCGAGGACAATGTCTCGAAAAACATTTCACGGGACCGAGGCTCGAACGCGACTGTTGCAAACCACTTTATTATCGCTCGCTCGTCTCGAAATAATTCCTCCCTGTGTTGTGAAGTCGTTCGCCCTAATCATAGTTTAGGCATAGGCAACCTTTAAAAATATAGCCGACGACAAAATCGCAGTGATCACAATAGCGTTACAAAAAAAGTATAGTTTATAGGTTGATTAGTACAACTGTAGGTTTTATCCTTTGACGAGATATTTCGCGATCTGGTACTGGTCGAGTGACGCTTTTGGCGAGATATCTCGCGACCAGGTACTTTTTATGGATTTAGGTGAATGATTATCTGAAATTTTCTTATATTTCTTTCAATCTTGACATTCCTGGAATCTTTTTTATTTTTGTTTATATTTTCTTGAAATTTATTGATTTTCCTTGAATTTTCGAGAAATTCCTTCAAGTTTCTTAATTTTTCTTAAATTTTCCTGTAATTCCTTGAATTCTTGCTGAAATTCCTTGAATTTTCTTAATTTTTCTTAAATGTTCTTCAAATTTCTTAGATTTTTTAAATCTTGCTTGAATGTTGTTGATTTTCCATTATTTTCCTTGATTCTTCTTGAAATTTCATAAAGTTCGTTGAAATTACCTGAAATTTATTGATTTTCTAGAGATAGTCCTCGAATTTTTAAATTTTTTCTTAAATTTTCGTAAAATTCTTTAAAATTCCTTAAATTTCCTGAAATTCCCTGAACTTTCGTCACATGTTTTTGAAATTTCCTGAAAGTCTTTGAATTTTTCTGAAATAAAATTCTTTTTGAAATTGACTAAAATTCCTTGAATTTTCTTCACAAATTTTCATTAAATTTTCTTTAAATTCCCTGAATCTCCTTAAATATTTGTTAAATTTTCTACAAATTCCTAAAATTTTTTTTAATTCCCTGAAATGACTTAAATTTTCAATAAAGTTTTTAAAAACTCCTAGAACCCAAGTATTGGGTCGCGAGATATCTCGTCAAAACCGTCAATCGGCCAGTGGCAGGTCGCGAGATATCTCGTCCAGGGATACGGAATTCTCAAAAAGAACGAAATATTAGTTGGACTTGGTTTATAAGGTATTTTAACCAGCATTTTCGCATTTTCATGAACAGGTAGCTCAGAGGTTACTTCGTTACAGGATTACGCGTCATATACATACAACAAACTTTATTTTCATAAGCTGCTGCTGCTGCGCAGGGGTAGCCATAATTTCATAACAATAGTTTCGTGCTAAATTTCTATCGCGAGGGGCAAATCGGGTTCGACGCCTGCGTCAAGCGAAACTACGCGTATTATCTTACTGTAGTTGGAAATTTCATCGCCCGCATGAATCGCGCAAAGCGCCTGGCGAAAAGCAGGAAAAGTCTCTGCGTTTCGTTTTGGAGTGTGCAAAAAACTTACGTTAAACTTTCACTATTTTGGTATTTTGTTCGGTGGTTGATTTTGTAAGTTTTGTAATTGTGGTTACATGTTCTTGTGAATGATTCGTTAATTTTCTAATTTCGGTTTCTGGGAAACGAAACTATGTTTTCCTTCTATTAAATATAAAACTTGAGCGATTAAATTTATTTCACATTTTCTGTGCTTTTGAAAATTCTGCAAGCAACAGATTCTTGAATATTATAATTAGGCGTTGGATGTCTATATTGTTTATGCATTTATGGCAATTTTAGGTATAAGAAAGTGTATATATATGTATAAGGATGAGTAATATGAGCATAGATGCATAAATATACGTACCTTATTATCTAAATATTATAGCGTATACTTTATTTTTCCCGTTTTACATACTTTAGAATTCGCAAATATTTTTGCAGATTTTCGCATATCGTCATTCATAATGAACGCATAAAATCCGCACTCTAATAAGTAATGAAACACTATAAGATACACCTGAACAAATATTTTTACTGAACGCGCAAATACACTTCGATAAACTTGAAAATATGTCGTGTTCAAATGTCAATAAAACTCACCGCCGACATTTTAAAAATATTGAATTTCTAAAGATGTGCTGTTGCCAAAATAATATCGTAAAATATTTCCGCAGAAAGTGTACTAAAACCGACGCGACGAGTCAATTCGTTTCATCGAAAATTGTAAAACAGCGTTATCTGCGACTATCGTCAGTTGCAACGAGCGCAACTGCTGTTATCAAATATTTTCCAGCGACATCCGCATTATGAAACACCATGCTTTGCAAGGATTCGGCTATTTTCTACGCCCGAAATTCGCAGCAGACCGCTATTGTCGGCACTATTTATTTGTAGCCGGCGTTGGATTGTTCGAATCAATCAATGGCTGCATTCAATTCGAAACACGCATTTGCCGCTGATGCGCTATCGCTCTGTATCCTGTGTGTACGTTTAACGCTTTCGAATTCAAGAAAACCATTCCACCCTCTGTGCATTTTCGGTTCCAAATAGAGTGAACTGTATAGAGTATAGTGAATGAACACGTAAGGTCGTATTCTCAGTGGCGGGTAGAAAGAAATAAACATTTGTTTATTATGAGATAGTTTTTTAGACATATGTTAATAAGAGAGAATTTTTTACAAATTTGTTTATTAAGACAGTTTTTTAGACATTTTTTGCGTAAAGAGTATAAAGACAAACGATTTCCGATTTCGTTACAAGTTTATACATTATTTTTACTACATTTTCATATTTTTTTCTTTTAAAACTAACAATAGAGTAGCATGGGACAAAAGTTCGTGCCGGACAGAAGTTCGCAGTGTGGAAATTTCAGTGTTAAGCATATAGCACACGGCAATGATGTTGATCAATTCTAATTTGATAGTATAACTGGCAGATCACGTCAATACTGTTATTTTTAAGGATATTGTTATGAAATACACTTTTGTTATATAAATTTAAATTTATTAGAAAACTATTGACAACTTATATTTAGACAGCTTTAGGACCTTTATACAAATTAAAATTTTTACAAGCACAGATAAAGAATTGGAAATTGAAGAACCGTATGTTTAATGTTCCAAACATTCTAACTTCAATAATATTGTTGATATTTTATATACAGGGTCTCCCGCGTAACACTTTTCATGATTTTTCAAGTACTTGCGATAATCTAACAAAAAAAAATATTTTAAACAAAAGTTGATCAGTTTTCGATTGGCTATACATTGCAATAAAAAAAAATTCGAAAATTTTTTTTTTATTATTGTCTTCATTTTTTTAAATGGCACATTGTATTTTTGACTTAACAGTATTATAGCCCATATCAAGACGAATTTAACGACCTGGTATACCGTGACCTTCGGATGACCTTGAAGTGTCATTTAAAAAAATGAAGGTGGCCTTGACAATAATAAAAAAAATTTCGAACTTTTTTTTATTGCAATGTATAGCCAATCGAAAACTGATCAACTTTTGTTTAGATTATCACAAGTACTTCAAAAATCGTGAAAAGTGTTACGTGAGACACCCTGTATTTTGATATATGTTGACAGTCTCGTAGATCTTTTGCATACTTAGCATTGTCATAAATTCATAAAATCAGCTGTCTACTTGTATTAGTGTGCAACACGTGCTAGTCTCTAATCACCATCTTGCCTATATCGTGCCTCCCAACCTAACCTCTATACCTAACTTTCATATCGTCCGAATATTTATCGGTATTGACAATATTATAGAGTTCTGACAATTGGCAGTTTGCAAAAGTAAGTTTATCGTAGAACCCCATTAAACGGACCTGCAAATGCAAGTTGTAGACGTCAAATAACAAGACTTGGCTTAAACTTGTGGTACGTCATTACAACAGCTGACGAATAAAGGAATTTAAATGCAATGTAGGTACGTAATAAATAAAAAGCAAAATGCGAATGCGATGCGTTTGTAGGTTCTTACTGCAACTACTGCGAGTATTGAAAGATAATGCTATAACTCAAATGTCTTGATAAAATTAGCCCAAAAACTTTATGCTTAGCACGGAGTGATTCTCTCGCTAGTAGACACAAAGCAATTTTCGCCATCTAAACATCGCAGCGGTAACCTGGTTACTGAAAGGGACCAAATCCTTGGTCATCGACTTCTTAATGACCATTGGGTCTTTTCATTGATGGGATTAACACTGCAATCCTTCACAAAGTAGGAATTCCTTTGTGTCTACTAGCGAGAGAATCACCTTTTACACTATATAGGGTGTCCCAGCATCGGTGGTACAACCGAGAAGGAGGTGATTCTGCATGAAAAAACAAATAGAAAATAAGGAATAAAATTTTTTCATTTGCGGTTTCGTTCTCGAGAAAATCGATTGTGTATGCAGCACAATGGGCAGCATTTCTAACAATTTTTGCATTAACAAAATAAGTTAGTAACTAAATTACATGTCTTATTTTCATTTAAATTCACTCTAAATCCATAGGCAGAAATGAGTAATACAGCACATCATCTTTATACTAATGATATTAGTACTACTTATAAGTGACATATGACTTGTATCGGGATCCATCCATCTAAACCATAGTTACGTGTACGCGTACTCGCTGAATATTCAAAACCGATTTTCTCGAGAACTAAACCTCAAATGAAAAAATTTTGTTGTTTATTTTCGATTTGTTTTTTTATGTAGAATCACCCCCACCTCGATTGTACCACCGATGCTGGGACACCCTGTATGTATCGTGTCCTATTCGTGCAGCAAGTGAAGTTCGCGTTACAGTATCAGATAAATGTCCCAATAGTGAACAATGCTCCAGTAAGTGGACATTTTGAACGCGAAATGTTAAAAATATGGATCAGACGCGTTGAAATTGATTAACAATAAGCAAGTAGATGCCGTATTACTTTAAAGTAGTTCCTTACACCTTTAATTTTTATTTTCAGCATTTCACGTTCAAAATGTTCACTACCGGAGCATTGTCCACTATTTGTGCACTTATCTTAACTCAGGAAAACTATTAGTTTTCATCATATGGCGTCGTTGTCCCCAAAGAGCCTCATTCAACAGTGTATCAACGTGAAAAGAGCGTGATAGCTGTTAATTTTTCGCATTACATTAATTAATTAATTTATTTACTTTACGTGAAAGAATTCTCATTAGTATACAAGTTGAATGATGTACAAAGCATACATGGAGGACTTAAAATTTAAAGCAAAACTAATTTGATTGATGACGCAGGAAAAATTACATGATCTTCTAAACTCGCGAACTAAAGGAGTTTATAGAGCTACAGAACATATCTAAATCATCGCTAACGGTATTAACTTTATCACATATACGGTTGATTGGATCAATCTGCGAATAATTAGAGGCGTAGCCAAGAGGAAAAAGATCTGAGGGCGTCTAAAAGATGTGACAGGTGCATAGAAATTAACAGGATCTAGTAGTTGAGGGCATTTAATATAACCATTTATAATCTTAAAAAGAAACAGCAGATCAGAAATGTTTCTCCTAGATTCTACCAGATTAAGAATGTTCATTAACTGAAGAGGTATTCATTCACTTAATAAGTTAGTCTAATTCACCCAACCAATTCAAGATAATCAAATCCCAATGGATCCTTTCGAAAAAGGTAAATAAATGGTCCAAGTACCATATGCGGTGATTCAAACGTTTAAACGTCCATTGGAATCGATCGAGAAGAAGAAGTGGACGCGCGCGAGCGGAGTCGAGCGTAGCTCTCGAGGACCCTCGATAGGGCGTATTTAAGGGTGTAACGGAGTGCATGATCGAGCTGGCATTGCGGTGACTGTTTGAATGGCCTCGAGGACCTTCGACGGAGCCAGGAGAATAAATCGGAAACAAATTCGGCGTGGAAGGGCCTAAGGGCGACGTGGGGCCAGCGGATTGTCTCGCGCGACAGACATTTGGTAATGAGATTCGGTCGTGCGTGGTGGCAGCGGATTGGATTCAAAGTGGTCCGTGCAAAGCATCTCGAGAGGGCCACACGCCGTCTATGCAGCCTGAATTTCGAATCCCCGTAAACACCCCAGTGTATTAAGATGCCTACGTGGCCTGGCGGAGGCTGCCAGCCGTTGGGCATTCGGGATGCGGAGGAAAATACGTGACTTTTCGAAACATCTTCTTATCATACGAGCTCTGTTCAATGTATCGAACATTAGTTTTTTCTCGCGGAACTGAGTGAAGCATGGTGGGTGTCCTCAAAAGGGAGACTGTTAGTAATCTTTACTCGCGGGCCTGAAGTTTTTTGCGCTGACAGGAGACGCAAGTCACTAGAAAGAAACATGGACTATTTCACTCTTATCCAGTTTTACCAATGGATACACGGTACAACAGTTTGGGATTATTTAAAATTGTTACTTACATTGTTTTTCATGGTATATTTTATGTGATTAGTAGTGGTGTGCGGGATCCCGAAAATCTTCGGGATTCCCGAGATTGTTTGGGATTCCTGACAATGTACGGTATATAAAAAATATTCGGTATTCCCGAAAGTGTCGTTATTCTCGAAAATTGTAATATGTAATCTTCGGAAACGTAATGGCTTTTGGATTCTCGTAATTGTCGGAAGTATGAAGAAACTTCAAAATATCGGGAATCACAGATATTTTCGGGAATCCTGAACATTTTCGGGATTCGGTACATTCTCGGGCATCCCAAACAATTACGGGAATCCTGGACATTTTCGGGATCCCGAAATTCTCGGGATTACGTTCGGATACCGAGAAAAAATTCCCTTCCCGACCGGGATCCCGCACACCCCTGGTAATTAGACCTTCATGGAATAATTAATTGCCAATGTATACAGTAGCCTCTAATAATTTAGATTAAATTGTTTTCTTTCCAAATGCTAAAAAAAACGCCATTTGCAAGATAGCTTCTGGATTCTGAAGGGCATTGCCAATGTCACTAACGTTTTAAATTTCTGGTCCTCTTTAGTATTATCCTCTTTTCCTTGCGATGTTGACGCCCCAAAGACATTGCGTGTTTAGGCTAGTGCCTTAGCCTAAAGCCGGGCCTGGGTCCAATACTTTTTGAGCAGACCTCGCGCAGTTTTCTCATTCGAATTTCCCGCACTCTCAGAGCATTCCGCGGATGTTGAACGACGGCGATCTAGGCGATCGATGGAAGAGTTCGATTCACAGGGACATGTTTAGTGGACTCCGTAACGGCTTTCTGCCACTCGAGACATTTCGAAAAGCGAACAAAAGACAAGAACACCACTTGTACGATATATATGTATATACATATAAAGCTATATGTGCGTTCCCGGCTCTCGTACCAGCCTGAGTTCTGGTTGGTGTTTGTCGTGCGGCTGCCGGTAGCCATGCAATCGAGATGTCTTCCACGGTATTTCTTTACACACGCACGGCTTTCTTTGCCCCTCGAGCGTATACTTTTCCACACGCTGGAGAACGCAACCGCGTGCCCGGCTAATGGACGCCACTCGAGACCACTTTGGCCGCGGCAAACATCGGCGACGTTTCTCAAAAACCCATCCGCGACTTGCGCCTCTTGCCTTTCGCCTCGCATCAAGCTTCTTTGCTTCCTGCCTGTTGCACCGAAAACGCTTTAAGGCTACGCCGTCAACAGTCCTGCACGCTTCTATCAAACGCAAACGATCGATACTCGTGAATCGCTCGATATCTTCAACCAGTTTTTAACTTTTCATACTTAAATTAAATTATTTAAATTAAAACTTATTTATTATCTAAAGATTCAAATGAAGAGACAAAATAATTATTTATTATTTGTGTTTTGTCTAAATTCAGATGAAAAATAATATTTCATTTGCAAATAACGAATAGTAAATACAGTATTTTTAGTATTGTTTAAGCAATTATTATTTAAATAACTAATTTACTTGTTATTCATATTAGTATTTGTTTATTTAAATAAAAATTTGCCCAACACTGGGGAATTTCTTCTTTGTTGTCATAGCACACTGTGCAGGTGTACAGGATAGTCCACTTAAAAGTAGCCGCATAAATAACTTTTCAGCTGTGATTAAAAAAGAAAATGTTTAGTTCCTTTGGAATGGTATCAAAGGACGAATATGTGGTAAAGAATATTTTTGTTTCAAGGTCATTTTTCCTGAATCTTCAAGGTCATCGATGTCTTTCTGCACACTAAGAATAATGTTTCAAATTTTCTTACATTTTGTACTAAAGTACAGGATAGGTGCACGTGTAGTAAAAAACCTAGTACAGTGTAGTAAAGGCATCTAGAATTTCAGCGTTTCCTATACTATATTTACTAAATATACTGTGTTAGGATTTTTACTACACTGAGTTCGGGTTTTCACTACACGTGTTGCTATCCTGCTACTTTAGCACAAAATGTAGTAAAAAGAACTTTATTTTTCGCAGTGCATATACAGTGGCGAGTATATACATTTTTTTCGCTACATTTTCTTGGCCATAATTCTAAGTCAAGTCTAATCATACCCCTATTTAAATCAGGCGATAAATCATTAATTACAGACTGCAGACCGATAATTTACTTTATCTGTACTCGCAAGATATTTCTTAATAAGCGAGAATGTCTTGTAAGTACAATGTAAATACGATTGACCTTTAGTATTATCTATCATCTAATGTCAAATCTGCTGCTACGTATATAATCAGGCTAAGTTCAGTATTTACCAACAACTTCGTACAAGACGTTTACAAACAGATTTCTTATTTTCACTTATGGATAATATTTCTAAAATTTTCCTCGGAAAAGTAGGAAACACCCTGTATACAAGGTCTCCTAAAATAAGTGTAGGAAACGTTAAGGAGTGATTCTTTCTGTCAAACAACTTTTACCTCAGCGAAAATGTTATGTGGAGCTTTGTTAACGAGTTATTGGCAAAAAACACTGACCAATCAGAGAACGAATACAGCGAACGAATCTCGGCGCGAGCAGCGGTGAACTAATGCTAGGCATAGTTTTAGTCTGCACCTGGATTCGTCTTCTATACTCGCTTTCCAATTGTCAGTTTTCTTTTTTTGTTAGCACCTCGTTAACATAGCTTCACCTAACATTTTCACTAAAGAAAAAGTTATTTAAAATTACCTAAAGCATCAGACTTTAACAGTTCCTACACTTATCCTGGGACACCCTATATTATTCATGTATATTTATACATACTAGCTTTTGCCCGCGGCTTCGTTGAAGTCGACGGAACTGAGCTTTTATATTAATACTAATTTGTTAAAACAAATGTAACAAAAACTATATACAAAAAAGGATATGGAAAGGAAAGTCAACACTACAACATAAAATTAAACTAAACAACAACTAACCCAAATTATAAATCAAACATGCAACAAATATAAAATCAAAAAGCACATGCAGAAATCAAGAATCGAGTACAAATCATCAAATAGAATAGTAGCTCCATATAGCTCCCTAAGTGAATCACAGGAGACGTACAGTCTTTATAGCTCTCGCCGATTTAACATCACTTATATGTATATTTCAATGCAAAGGAAACCATATCGCGTTGTAAAATACTATCAGTATCATATATTGATATTTTATTAAACTATCTCACCCTATGAAGAATTGCATGACTGTTATTTTTGTCGTCTTTTCAATCTTTTTAAATATATTATTTTAGAAATCGACTGTTTATCGACTTTATAAAATCATTAATGTTTGACACTATATTTTACACTATATTTTAGTTGTTAATTTATATTAAAGTCAAACACAATTATAATTGTTTTTGTGAGCAATAATTCAATACAATACAATAGAAATTATGTTTGACACAGAGATAGTCTGAACATAGGACACTCTGTTTTCCATTTTTTATTAAGTGGCTCCTCTTGGAATGACTAATTAATTTTTCGGGATAAAAGGTACCCTACATCCTTCTCCAGATTTTAGGCTCCCTCCCTGCCAACTTTCATTGAAATTAGCTCAGTAGTTTAGACGTGAAGACGTAACAAACAGACAAATGCACTTTCGAATTTATAATATTAGTATGGATTCAGAAAATTTTGTTAAAAAATGGTTCCGTTATAGAGGGAAAAAATTCCCAAGCGTATTCCACTTTTAGCACACCAGGTGACTAACCCCTTAATGTATTCACCTGATACGTTATTAAAGTGTGGTCCTCTCAGTTACCCTTCGCCGTCTAAATAATATAATGCAATATCCAGTCGATTGTTTGCGGATGGAGATTTTGGATTCGGGATTTTTTACGCGCCGGACTTTTAACCCCGTTTTTTTCTCTCGATGCACCCACTTGGACACATGAGTAGGAGATAGTTGTACAGTATTTATCAAGGCTTTTTTTTTTATTAGTATCCATGAGCCATTAGGTCATTAAATCGATTTAGTGGAGTAGTTACAAAGCACGTAGACGTCTATCCCACTGGAGAGACGTCAGAAATGATTGCAGTAATACAATTGTGTTCTTAGTATTTATCAAAGCTAGTATTCGCTTTTATTACTAATTAAATGCGTTATCAACATATTCCCGCGTCGTTCTTTATTCTTCATTATTACCAGAGTTTCAAGGCATATAACACTTATGCTGATACAGTAGTCTATGAAAAGATTTGGGGTCACCGTGAAAAACGTAGCAGGGTTAACAAGTATTAGTATCAACTAGCGTCAAGTACTTTCCGAAGCGCAAAAGTCGGTCATTATCTCCATCGGCATCTCAAACGTCTCCCACTTTTGCTTATGTTACACAAAGTTCAGTAGTCCGATTCTGCGTTGAAGTGCCGATCGTGGTGTCCCTCGGGAACGCGGTGAACTGGCCTCGGGGTAAAATTCTACCCCGCGGTCTCTCGGGACAGCTCAGGCAACGAGCATTCAGTCTGCTAATATGAACATTACAGCCTGGCTACCTCGTACCTTGAGTCATTCTTTAATCCAATCCAATTCCTTCCTTCTCTCTCCTCTTTTTTTTTTTTTTTTTTTTTTTAATATGGTATTAATCCGCTGTATGCCCAAGTTTTAAGCGTAGCTTTAGCGGTACTCATATGTCCTTATTCTTGCTTTTAATACAACAAAAACGTGCGTTTAATACTGCGTCAAACGCGTATAGGGAGTTCCACCTATAGAGCCGATGCACACGAGAGACAAAACGTCGCTGCGATTTAGCATGCTACTATGTTTTCACAAATGTGAAGAAATCAGACAACGTCACTAACATGAAATCGCAATGATCGCAGATGATTAAAGTGACTTCGTACTTCGTATCGCTCGTGTGCATTGGGTCTTAAAGCGGATTTTTGATAAGACTGCCAGCCGTCATGACTATACTATAGACGCGGAGTTCAATCCATAGAACATTTTGATAATTATTTACATTAGGGGCGACCTCATTTTTCTGACCTTGAAATATGTTGTCAAGGTCATCACTCTGAGGAGCGGCAGACCCTCCCCCAAAACAGCAGACGAGTTTCTACTTGAAGCGATCTATATTTTACTATTAATCTTATACAACTAGGAATATTTCTGCCATTATTTCAAAAAATGCAGTTATGCTATTATCAAAATTATGTCGTCGGCGAAATAAGAATTCTGCAATATATCCAACATAATGTTGTTTCCGTGTTTCGTAACGGGGAATATAGGCCTTGTTTTTCGCTAAATATGCTCTATGTTTTGCGTATGGGCACTAGGGTGGAACGAAAAAAACAAGTTTTGATTTTTAATTTGTAATAGCGCGGAAAAGTTGCTTTTTGGTGTAGACAAGATAAAAAAAAAATATGAAAAATATTGGAGCACGTCTTGAGGTGCCGCAAGAGCGGTAAAGTTTTATAAAAACACACTTTTTGCAATTTTTTCAAAGATTTTCACATGTCTTGATTATGCAATAAAAAGTTTCAAATAGGCGTTTTATATGTACGAGAAAACCATAAAAAATAATTTATCAAAGTTTATAATTTTTCAATTTTTAAAATTTTTTTACAAATTTTAATCTCTGCGGCACCTCAAGATTTTGTAGTATAGCAACCAAATTTTTTTTTTTCTTCTTTTTGAACCTACAAGGCAACTTTTCTCCACTATTACAAAACTAAAAAAAAAATTTTCGTTCCACCCTAATGGGCACCGCTGTCAGGATCAACAAAGTTAATTTTGTGAGTTCGCGTTCGACGCGATCCATTTCAGGTTTTAGTTTGTAAACATAAACAGACAAGACAGGGGATTTCAACTAACTGAAATGGCCTTATCGGCGGCCACAATTTTAAATCTAACCCAAACCTATTCCAATCAGTCTTTTAAAAATTAAAACTTTTTTGTGTATATCTCGGAAACTAAAGCCGAGCGGCGGTAACATGTATAGGAAAAAGTTGTTCAGAATGATGACCTTGACAACATATCTCAAGACCATAAAAATCGGTGAGGTCGACCCTAATGTAAATAATTACCAACATTTGTCAATATACACGTAATCTATTGCATTTATTTTGCATATTTATGTATCGTATGTGTTGGACGGCCCGTTCAGTCGCGACGACTGGCAGTAATACCGAAAAAACACCTTTATACGCCAGTTCTGAACTGGTAACAGTGAGGTGCAGGCGTACAGTGAGCCAATATCGTATTGCGTCCTGACGTAGGATCATAATTTTCGGCGAAACCGACTCGAGTAAGGAATTCGCAATCGCTTTAAAACCGTTGAGTTGAAACATGTCTCGCACGAAGTGGCTTTACATCATATCTCGGCAAACGATCAAGACGCCTCTCCCAACGTCTCTCGTTGACATTTTTCCCGTTTAATTGTCGAACCGGGAATTCCTTTTCGCATCTTGGACGGCGCGTCAGGACGTCCTAACGAAGCAACAAGCACCTGGCGACGTCGCAGATGCAATGATTGGACGTTTCGCGCGTCCGCGGCGCGCCGGTGACATTTGAGCAGCATCGGTAATTAATATTAACGTTTTTACAGGCGGTTCGTAGGCGCGCATCAGGAAACAGAAGGAGAAAAAAAATCTAACGACTTTATTCAACGTCACCGGCCCTGTAATTACCCGCAGGGTAATGCACGCAGACGAAACGCCGCGCCGCATCGCGTCGGGACCCCTACGATTAACAATCCCTCGGTGATTACCAAGTTAGCCTAAATAGGGTATAGTGTTTAGGGAGAGTCTACGTGGACCCAATGCTAATCTACGGGGCTGTAAGGACACACTGGGGCTTCCTCGGCGGGGGTTGGCGTTGCGTCGGGGGAAACATTGGCGTAAAAAGGCCATTTAGGCGAATCGAGTCGGTCCGACGCGTTTAATCGGCGCGGATTCGAGGAGCGGCTTGCGTATTCCGCAAACGGGAGGCGAGAGACAGGAGTCTTGCCTCAATCGTTCCGAGTCGTCCCGTTGCGCATATTTCTCTTGAAATTCCGTTCACGTGCAAGATGGCGGCTGTAGTATGCTCCCGACATGCAACGCCCCCGACTCTGTCTCCCGTCCGCCCCCGCGTCCTCCTACCCCCCTCGGCTGTCCTCGTCGAACCAGCTGGCCTTGCCCTTTGCGAGACAGAAAGACGGACGCCGCGACGCAAGCGTCGACGGAGCGTCCCAACAGTTTGCGACGACGTGGCCCTGCTTTTCACGGAACCACCGCTCCACGCCGCGGTAATCGTCTCCGGAAAATACGCAGCACGTGGAAATGCTGGTGGCTCGGCTACCAGCGAACCTATTTGCCGGGTCTTTGTAAAATAAACGCTTGCGGATATGCCCCTGAATACTAATTCCGCACCCGCGATTATTCGATCCGCCTTCAATTCGCTCGCCGCTCACGAAACTTGAGACAAAGAGACAACGCTCGCCCGTTGTTACAACAATTCGGGAAATGTTTTCAACGAGATTCGTCCAATCGATTTTTTTTTTTAGCATCGGGGATTTCAAATTGGCCGGCGTTGCGCGGTATTTGCTTGACCAATGTGTTTATGCGATTTGTTACAAGCATAGAATTTTTAGTCGTGTTGGATGATAGTAACTGTGAGAGAAATGGACCGGTTCAATATTTACTAAACTACCTTTTTATACGGGCAATATGCTTGTTTTGTTTTAATGCAATCATGGTAATGTACTGTGTAAATAAAATATAGTTGAAATTGCTAAAACTGGACATTTTCTTAGTATCAAAATAAAGTCTACAATTTTAATTCTATAAATCTTCCTATAAATTTTAATTCTATAAATTTAAACCTTCACATATACTACTTCGAACCTTTGAATTTTCAATTTTAACTTTTGAAATCTCTGACACTTGAATTTTTCTAGTATCTGACTAAAATATTCTATGTCAACTCTATAAATTTTGCACTTCAAACCTTCAAATTTCCAAATTTAGAGCTTCAAATTTTCAATTTCAAGCTTTGAAATATCTAGAACTTGAAATTTTCTAATATCAAACTAACATCTTCAATTTCAACTCTACGAATTTTTCACTTCAAACCTTCAAATATCTAACTTCAAAGCTTCAAAGTTTTAATTCCCTTAAACCTGAAGTTTTTTACTATTCGGCTAAAATCTTCGATTTCAATTCTACAAATTTTTCACTCCAAAGTTTGAATCTCTAATTTTCGTCGTTCAAATTTTCAATTTTAATGCTTGAAATTTTCTAATATCAAAAATCTTCAATTTTAACTCTACAAATTTTCCACTTCAAACCTTTGAATGTGTTGTTTTAACTGTTAACTTAAATCTCTAAATCCATGAGATTCACGATAGACACATTTCTGTAATAAGACAATAATTTTGATAACTCATTAGTGATTTTCTTGAAATTCATCTAAAAATCATTTCCTTGAAGAGAACATCTCAGACGAAAAAATATACTAAATTGTTTCCCTAATTTTTCAAATCGAGTCATATTCTGTCTCATTAAACTGCGATTTTCGCCCCAAACTGTATTTTGGCCTATGTTTGTTTTACTGAATTTAATTAATGTGGTTTTCTGCTCTACTTTTGCATTATACGTACACCCCCGCTCAAAAGTATGTGGACACTAACCATTTTTATGAAATTTGTATACTATTGTTGTTAGACGGTTTTTATTGTTAAATTCTGTTACGTACATGTATGTAATGTATTACTGGAACATTGTATACAACTACTTGAAAACAATAAAATTTTATTTTTTTCGATGATACTAATAATATAAAATTGGAACTGATTTTGGATTGATACGTTGGATACAGCTACTTGGAAACAATAGAATTTTGTTTTTTCGATGATACTAATAATATAAAATTGGAATTGATTTTGGATTGATACGTTGGATACAATTACTTGGAAACAATAGAATTTTATTTTTTTCGATGATACTAATAATATAAAATTGGAATTGATTTTGAGTTGATACGTTGGATACAATTACTTGGGAACAATAAAATATTACGAGAATACATTACATACATGTACGTAACAGAATTTAACAATAAATACCGTCTAACAACAACAGTATACGTAATATATCACAAATTTCATAAAAATAGTTAGTGTCCACATACTTTTGAGCGGGGGTGTACATCAATTATACATCACTTATACATCAATCTAATTAAAAAAATATAGATTTCATGAAAGTCAGTCTCACTCACAATAATAAGAAATGGACCATACATCAAAATTTGGTTTGCTTCATACTACAATTATTTATAAATGTATCTTGTTATAAAAATTATATGTTGCAAAAAGGATCATTCTTTACACAAACAACTAAATGATTCATTTAATATTTTCAAAACATTCGATTTTCAAGCTTTTTTTAAAGAGGCGATCCATCTCTGGCAGAAATATCGTATTACATATACAGGGTATTCCTCCTTGTTTTAGCATGAGAAGTTGCAATAATCAAACGAGATAAAGTTTCTAGATTCAAAGAATGATTATTTAATAAAACTTGCTTTGGGATATAATATTTTCCAATTTTCTGTAAATATTTCGTTAACGCGAATGGAGAAAACAAGGAATTTGTTCTTGGGTAAAATCGTGAGGTGAAATCATATTTTTGGAACACCCTATACGGAGGTCGGTACACGTGAGTACATAAACGGGTTCGAAATGACCTCCTGTTTGTCGTTTTCATGGATGCTACTGCCGCGTAATTGAGTGTCCACACTTGAAAGGTTCAGGAGTTGACACAAGGACGGATAATAAAGAGACGGAGATGGCTAGAGAAGCCCAGCGACCGTTATCAAAAAGTACTGTCTCAAGTGCAACTACATACAACGATAGTAAACCTTGGAAGCTTATTTTTTCCTCTTTTAGTAAAGAATTGAAAAATGATAATTCTTCCAGGAAACAGCAATTAAAGATATCATTTTCATCACTTATTTCTTCAACACAACAAATACATGATAAAATCTGAGCAGGATTCTTAGCATTTTACCGTTTTTCTTTGTTTTCTATAACGTTCGATGCTTGTATAGGAGACAAAAATAAAAAATTGCCCGAAAATAGGCAATTTTCCTGTACTTTCAGAAACGTCCTGGCAGCCGGCAAGGATTAACATTAAAATCCTCCGAGGATTCGATAATTATCATATGTATACAAGAATAAAGGCACCGACACACACAATGATGAACTTTGTTGACCATTATCGATGATACCGTGGCTCTGTTATTTCTGTTCGATGAAACACAATCCAGGGACTTACAAAAGTGTTGCCCCTTTCGCGGCCGTCTTTCATAAGAATACCGAAGCAAGCTTATATCAGTGTCAGATCGGAGAAGCGGTACAACGGAATGAAAAGAAAATTTCGACTAATTCGTCGGGATGAATCCCACTCGGTCGGGTAATTTTCTGCGATGAGTCGGACGGTTCTACTCCATTTCGAAACGGTACTTTATCCTCGCCTCCTTCTACGCTTTGACTCCTCGGCTCAGGATCCTGAAGGCTCTCTAAACATCGTAAACACCACTCCAAAAGATTTCTCGCGTTTCATCGACACTCTCGAAACCGACTCTGTTTTAGTTTCTGTGCTGACTTTCGTCGCAAACAGCTGGTCGATACTGCTGCGCGGCGTCTCTCGCTTTAAAATGCGTATTTCTTCTTTTTGGTGAAATAACTTCGTCGACGCGGCGCGGCGGAGGGACGCGGACGAAAGTTGAAGCAACTCACTCGGTATTCGATAATTGAGTAAACTTCTGCGAGGAGTGCGCTGCTCTCGTTCAAAGTTCGCCAATCTTCGCGACCAATGAACTTGGTTGAGGGATTGCTACGAGTCCGTCCACTTGGCTCGAACTTCCTCCGATAGCTGCGAGAATTAGGTTCTTTCCATAATTAATAAAAGCAACGATTTTTTTTTATTTATTTCATTAACGGGGTAATTTCTTTAGTACAAAAAAATCTGCATAAGAGTTGTAACAATAACAAACAGTTCTGAGTCTATTGTTCTATACAGGGTGTAACAAAAATGTTGCAGTTCCTTGAAAGGGGTAATTCCTGAAGTGATTTTGAACAACTTTTTCCTTAGCGAAAATGTTAAGTAGGGCTTTGTTAACGAGTTATTAATGAAAAACACTGACCAATAGGAGCGCGAATACTGTGGATGAATTTCAGCGCGGGCTCCAGCTGTGAGTAGTATTGGTCCGTCATCGTCCGCGTCATATTTAATCCACCGTACTCGTTCCCCGATTGGTCGGTGTTTTTCGTTAATAACTCGTAAACAAAGCCCCACCTAACATTTTCGCTAAGGAAAAAGTGGTTTAAAATCACCACAGGAATCACCTCTTTCAAGGAACTGCAACATTTTTGTTACACCCTGTATAACATAATCTGTTATTACTGCAACTACGACAATATTACATTACAACTGCTGCTAATGGCTCGTTTTAATACAGTTATTGAATTATGATAAATATCTACTTCATTGTCAAACTTTGTTAATGAGTTATTATCAAAAAGAACTGACCAATAGGAGAGTGAATATAGCAGACGAATCCTTAGAGACTATGCTTAGCTTTGGTCCATCACTGTTCGCGTCAAGATTCGTGTCCGCTGTATTCGCTCTCTGATTGGTCGTCAGTGTTTTTTGCTAATAACTTGCTAACAAAACGCCATCTAACATTTTTGCTAAGGAAAAAGTTGTTTGAAATTGAAGCAGGATCTTTCCTTAATGTTTCTAGCCATGATAGAAATTTAGCAGAGCAGCCATAGGCTTTCAACTTGCAGAGGAGAATTGAATGGGTTATAGAATCAAACGCGTTTCGAAAATCAGTGTAATTGCATCAATCTATGAGCCATTTTGAATGTTAGTTGTTCAATAATATGGATATATGTAACATGAGGTTTGTTTAGACAGAGTATTTTATAAAGCCATGTTCAGTAATGAAAATGTTTTTACAAAGGAATGACAGTTTATGCGTCATTAGCTTATTAAAAATTCTAATTATAATGATTAGACAGCAGATTTGATCCATTTATCACAATTCTAAGTGGTCTAAAAATGTCCGTTGTTGTTGATAGATACCAAACCATAAAAAATATAAAAAGTATAGTTCAAGTTACAATATTTAAAAAATAAGGCGTTGTTGTTGAAGTTTCTATTCATTACGTGTTTCTAAACATTTTATTTTGCATAAAAATTCACAATCCAATAATAATATTTGAATAAACAACTCCAGCTTTTCCCGAAAGGAACTTAAAAAGCCAGAAGCACGTTTTAAGTACTGCTGCATTGAAACTAAAACCACAAAAATTTAATAAGGAAAATTTTAGGAGTAAAAATAAAAGATTTAAGAATTTCAAGTTGGATATTTGAAAATTTCAATTTGTAGATTGAGAGATTTTGAGAGTTGAAGTTGAAAAGGTTGGAAGACATAAAATCGAAAATTTCAAGTCAACAACTAGGACACCAAGTTAAAAAATTTGAAGGTTTGAAATGAAAAATCGGAAGTTTCCTCGAAGTCAGTGGTCAATTCATATTCCGCAGATGGAGTTCGCGCCTTCGCTGCGAAAAACAAAGACAAATAATTTTTCGTGTTGCTGCACCCCTGACCTCCCTCTTCGCAACCCCTTCGCGGCTCTCGAGCTGCTGCAGCCAGAAAAGCAAGCGAAAAACGCACAGGGAGAAAACCGGACCCGATGGGCGCAGCGAGGACGCGCTAAAACATGCAAAATCATGCAAATTGCGTTCGTTCGAACACCCTCCGCCTCCGCCTACATCGGCATCCTCCGCGTTTTACCGATCCCGTCGCCCCTCTCTCTCTCTCTCTCCCTTCTCTCTCCCTCTGTGTCTCTTTTTCCTTCGTTTTTTCTCGCCTCCCCCCACAGCCAGGTCTGTCTTTCTTCTGTCTTTTTGTTCCGCTCCTCTAGCGGCCTTCTCTCTGTTGCATGGCTGACGCGAACGCCAGCGTCAAAAATGTTTCGACGATTGCGTGCCGCCGCGTTTGTTCCTTTATTTTTGCCGAGGGGTGGAATACTGGCTGGGCGGGGCCGCTGTCCCCGAGACACAAAGAGGGATGAAACTTCGCCCGCCATATTTACGTCTACTGCCGATTGGGAAACGAAAAAATCCCTCGAAAATCCTCGTCGAGATGGTCCGCACTTTCCCTTTGTTGCTGTACAAGATCCGCAGTGATCGAGGAATCACGTTCCAAATTGAAAATCATTCTTTGGATCTTTCATCGATACACTGAGAGAAAAATGTTTTAATTTATAGTATACATTGTGCGAAATTTTACTACATTTTCTACTAAAACGGCAGGATTGATAAAAGTGCTTATGTTTTTACCACACCAGTGTAGTAATATTTGATTTTGAAGACATGGTAAAAGCTACAATCTCGTATGCTAATTTTTTTTTACTACACGAATGTAGCAAAGTTGGAACTTCGCTCAAACTAAAAAGAGTTTTTCTTTATGAAAATATTGAATTATTTTGGTTATACAAAGTGTTGACGACTGGAGGAGGAAAACTTCGGAGTGGGAGAAGAGAAGGGACCACATGGTGATTTTTGTTTCGGACCATCGGATCAACCAACACTTGCTTCGTTATCAGTAGACCTGTGTTGACGGACCTGCGTTTGAGTTGTGAAAGATTATTTCGGAACTCGTCTTATAAGGTAAATGTACCAATGACTAGCCACGTCCCATTACCTGGCCACTGATGACATTTTATTTTTTAACAAGCTAAACTGACATAAAATATAAGAGAGTATTTGTACCAATTTATTATTTAAACATTCAGCCTTCTAAATTAAAAATTGTATCCCTAAACTTTTTGTTTAAAATATTAAAAATATTGTTTGAAATATCGTAGTCAAATGCACCATGAATCTTCATGGATTTCTTAAGATATGGCTAAGAGATGCGTAGTACTTACTAAGGTGATAAATATCATTATACTACATTTTTCTATATAAAAAAGACAGTTATAAAATCTTAAGAATATTTATAATATATAGAAAACAAAGAATTACGCATGTAAATAGTTTTTAAGTCACAAATTTATGTGGTTATGTATTAGTACGTAATAATCTTATTTGCCCAATAACTAACCGCGACACGTGTTTCACATTTTTCTTATTTTTTAGTTTCTGCATAAAGTTAATTTAGGTAAGTTAATCTTTATTATAAAGAATGAAGTTAGATTTTATAGGTTTTTTGTTGTTTTACATTCATTTATTTATTTTTACTTATATATGCTACACTTAACCTCAAATTAAAGAACATACAATGGGCAAGGATAGAGAAAAGCAGAAGAGAAAGAAAATAAAAGGGCAATAGCTGAAGAAAGGAAAAAGTTGGACGAAGAGATCAAACGACTGACAACTATGAAAAAAGCATTACAAAAAAAATTGATTAATAATAAAAATATATCATTTATTACACAATGAAACCTTGTTTCACGACTTTACTTTTTTAACCTTTTAATGGCCTCTGTATTAAGTATATTCATACTTTTTAACTTTTCTAATGCTTTTGATTTAGTTTATTTCTTATTTTCACTTTACAAAATAAAATTTCGTTCGCTAGCATTATTTTTAATACTCTGTCAAAGTCATGGCCACTTATTGGGACCTCGAAATTTGGACACTGGGACAATCGCGTTTGGCTGGCCAGGTATTGGTACATCACGTCTCCTTACATTTTTAATTAATTTGTATTTAATATCGTTGAAAATAATCGTTTCTTTTGCACTTATTTAATGTAAAATGTAATACTCTTCAAAATGCAATATTTTTTCTTATTTTAAAGTTAATTTTATGCCTTACATTTAAGATATTTGTTCTCCTTGTTCTTAGACATCCAGTTATTGGTACATTTACCTTATATGAACAGGGCTAGGATCAAGCACTAGCGAGAAAGACGATTATTACGAGAACACTCTAGCGGAAGCCCTATGAAACTAGGCCTATGCTCAGTAACTGCTAACGACCCGTAACAAATACTTATGTCCGGAAATAAGTTTTTCCAATATTAATAACTATACCTTTTTTTGGACGTTTATGCGATATTCATTGAAAGACATTGAAAAGACAACTCTAAAAGCCAAGCAAATTGAGGTTATGTCACGAGACGCCACTTCTTTCCGAAGCGTAGATGTCGCAGTGTATCACAGCAAGTAAATTTTACTACACTGATCTATTAAATTTTGAAACACGTGTGCTACTTTTTCCTTTTAACGTGGTAGAAAGGAACGCATTTGACTCTATCCTGCTTCTTTACTACGCAATGTAGTCATTTCTCCTCCACGATTTTTCTTAGTGTAGTCAGAATTCCGATTGTTGGAAACAAAGGATGATTTTCAATTTTGTTTTCACCGTCAGAAACTAGACTAACTTAATTACTTTGCACTTATATTGTCTTTTCTATCATTTGATGCACAAGCGACAAGAGTTCGACAGAATTTCGTGTAAACCTTGAAATTTTAGTTAATGATGCTAGACTACAAATATGAAATTTCGCTGACTGCATAAAGTTCTTCTACTTCTCGTTTTCCTTCGCGATGAAGCGAAAAGTTCCATGCTAATGAACCCTTAATAAACACAGCCATTTGTTGAAAACGGAAACTAATACAGGTTTAAACTCGGTCCAACGACGTCGCTAAGGACCCTCGAAGTTCCACGCGCCGTACCATCCGCTATTTTTCGCATTTTCCCTAGTTTTTCCGAGCTCCGATAATCCCCGAAGGGGGATTTTACAAGTCGGCCATAATCCTCCTGCTGTTCGGTTGCTAATGAAATTAAAAATAAAAAAAAGCGGAGACTCTGATGAACAAAAAAGAAAAAAAAGGAAGAAAGCATGAAAGAGTCGACGCCGAGGGGATTTGCAACGGCGTTGATTAAAACTGCGACGACGTATGGCTGCATTTGACGAACAGCGAATTTACTAGGCGCGAGCGCGAGAGTGCGTTCGCTCGCTGCAAAACCTCTTTTTCGAGGCAACAAAAGAAACGGAATGGCAAATTTCTGGGAGTGCGCCCACCATTACGATTGAACATGCCTCATTCTTTATGCATTAAAGATATATATTTAATATAGGGGCGGTGGGCTAGCATATCTTCATTATCCGATTAATTAAAATTGTTAATTAAATCCCTTACCGTACCATCGTTCGCGTCCTTCGACTATGTGCTCCGGCTTGTCTTCGCTGATAACATGGTTCAATTTTTTCGCGGACTTCCAGTTCTTGCTTGCATTTGCTATTAAAAATGAACTGCAGTAACATTAAAAATAAGCGAAGATTTTTTAAAATTAGAGCAATGAGTCTTTATGTAATAATAAAATCCTTCGTAAGATTTAAAAAAATGTATTCGGTAGTTTTTACTGAAATAATAGGCTAAAATTTATGAAACCTTGTGTAGAAAAACATCAAACACTAAACAAAATTGTTACATAAATTCTGGACAATTAATTCGATGGTTTTTTTCAAAATGAACTGCAGTAATAATTGCAATAGTAAAGTATCCAACGTTAATGATTTCAATAACAGAATTAATCACCGAGCGGTAGATTTTCCTTTTGTTCAACTCTGGTGTCTGGAAACTAATTAACTTTACGAATGTATATTAAAGGACTTTGTCCCATTGAATAAATAAGTAAATGAATGATTCTTAATTCCGCCTCAGTAATATTTTACACCAAAAATAACGAGGAACGTATGGTCTAATATTTAGTATTTTGGACCAGCGTTTAGCTCATTGTAAACCGACGCGTGACCCTCGCGATCGTTTTCGGGTGGTACCTTCGCGCGAGACGAGCGTAATGTTTCACATTAAAATCATAGATGGTCCCAATTCGCCTTTTATCATTCACCAGCAGGCGTGCAACGTCCAGAGCACAATTCGAGCGGCGACAACGTGGAAAAAGGACGAGTCACCCTGCGGTGTAGCCTGGTATCACTCCTCGCCGCATGTCGGTAAGGTCGTTCCGGCTCTCTCACCGACAACAATAGGCCAATAGAGAGTCGATAATGAGCGGCCATTGTCACGAAGCTGTACCCACACACGGAGATCAGTTACGACCCCCGTGAGAGATCGAGCGTCATTACAGGTAATCGCGCAAATCACGCGCGAACCGCCCTATGCGCCACGATCCACAGAATCGGCTAGCTCTCCGCAACCAGTTTCGCGCCTTTCGTCGATTCATCCCTTCTTTTCTTTTGTTATACCGGCGAAATTATTCAACCCACTACCGATCTCGCGGCAAAGAAAATTCCAGAAAGTCGATCTATGCGGTTTTAATGTCTTAAGGCAACTGTGGAAAAGTTGGACCACCTTTTTATGATAAAAACGTATGACAATCGAAGGTTTTAGAAATGTTCAAGTGTAAAAGAGATAGATAATAGACAGAGGCTAAGTAGGCTGCAGCCTAGGGCGGCGAATTTTAGTGGAGGTGGCAAATTTTGGGCGAAAGAAATTAAAAAAAATGATAAATATTTTTGTCTATAACTTCTTATTTTTTTCGTCAATAATAATAACGATTTCCGTTCTAAAATAAAATTTGTCGAATGAATTGAGTATTTAAGCTGTAATATGCAACCTGTTTGAAAAGAAAAAGACGGAACACACTTCTTAGGCTGAAGGAACTAATTCTCTAAATTCGCCCCTGATAATAGAGATACAGATAAGAGAGACACTGATTTTCGATATGTAGTTTCATAACTTTCTCTTCTTTGTGACCTTGAATTGCATCAAGATCATTTCAAAGATATGTACTGAACTCGTTTTTTTCTGTACTTGCAAAATATACAGACAAAAATATAGCATTTCGTTTAAAAAACATAAGATGACCTTGATATGATACCGGAAAATTGAAGGTAAACAATTTTTTTCCCAGAGTGGCATTCTACGTAAAAAAAGGTGTTAAAAGTCTCGTTACATTTATCTCTTATCATCTATCGCTCAACAGTTAGGGTAACTGTCCCTATTTGTGTGTCTGTCCCTATTAGTGTGCCTTTATATTTAAATAACTTTCAGAGAAAAACGAGTGAAAATTAGTGGATAAAGTATTTTTTTTATTGAAGTTAGGCTATGAATATACATTTATAGAGCATACATTTTGTATTTACGAATCGTTATAATACTATTAATATTTTTTTTAAATTTGTATCATGATTTCGGCAGCTTTCTCGAATTTTCTTAACCAAAATGTTAAGGAATGGTCACTATTTGTAAGTAAATAAATGGACTATTAATATGATTTACGACAATTGAAACGTTAATTATAGAAGAAAAGGGTTCGATACTATGAAAAAGCAGTATTCGGAGCACTTTTAAAACCATTTAACAGTTTTAAAAGCGTTTCCACAAATAGGGTCGAATGTTATGTCTTGTCCGTATTTATGTAGATCTATTGACTGTTAAACTCAACCTAATTTAACCTAATTTCTGAAGCAAAAGTGCAGTAAGTTAGAGTACGGAAAATTTCAGAGTGGTTGTAAATATATTGATATTTCGAAAATATAAGGTTTATAAACTACGTACGATGCTTAAAATTAGATGTTAATAATTATAGGCAAGCACAGGATTTGGGGAGCACACAAATTGGGGGTTCATAATTTGAAACAGGCACACAAATTGGGGGCTCACAATTTGGTACAGGCACACAAATTGGGAGCACAGTAATATGTTCAATGTCTATCGAAAAGGCACACAAATAGGGACAATAACTTCATCTCTAATTTTAATGAAAACTTAATGAAAACATAATATTTTTTATATTATAAAAATGTCTTTACAAAAAAAAAGGATCAATAGATCAATATAAATTTTGAACAAATGAATTTGAGATCAGGTAATTGAATATTTACTTCATAAAAAGAATGTGAATGTTACCCTATATCAAACGGCACTTATCGCGAGACCCTGTATAAAAATGAGAACCTTACCCGGTTTACCTTTTATTTTCCTTGCGTCATAATTTTTGAAAATCCATTCACAAAATTTTCGTCGTTTGTGCTCTTCGGCCTATTTTCTTCGTTTATCGAACTGCTCTGCGACTTATCTCGAATCTTAAGCATTTGCTGGCTGGCTCGACGGAGAAAGGGGACAAGTTAGAAAATTAGTAAAGCCGGTCAGAGTTGCTCTTTCTCCGTCTGTCGACCCGGTGAAACGAGGTTTGTTTGGCGGGTCACCTCTTTCCAGATTTCTCGGTAAGATTTATTGTTCTGACAAAGCCGATTATGCGCGGCTTTAATCTGAAAGGGCGCTCTTTATTGTGGAGCCAGGGGCCGCCATGCTAGAGTTGTGGAATTCGCGACAGGTACCGCCTCGTGACCTATCGATACTGGCTTGTATTACAAACATCCGTAGCCACCACCTGTGGCGATTCGGCAGGTGCTTTGCCCGTCGTTACTCCAGATTTACATCGCAAATTGCGACCCTTAGAAATCCCAGGAAACTGTTCCTCCGGGCATACGTAAACATCAATTTGTCTTTTTCCTATTTCGGTATCCGTAAGAAGATAAGCGCAACTAGAAATACATAATTAAGAACGGGGACAGGATTGAGATGGTGCAAAACAAAAATATATTACTTATTCAATGATATTGGAAGTCGATTTGGAAATTGGAAACGATTAACATCTTCTTTAACTATTCATGTAGATAATTAGTAGACTGCGGATTTCATTAGAGATGTACCGACTTTTGGTCGACTAGCCGACTAGCCGATTAATCGACCTCTAATTGTAAGAATGACCACTTAGGCCACTACCGATCATTTTCAAACACCGCTACAAAATGAATCAAAGGATGAAATACTTTTTCTGAGACTGACAATATATGTATACCAAACAAAAAGAAACCGCTTCCTTCCTGAACGGGCTAAAAAATTTGACGTTCTGCGTCACAATTCGTCTATAATAAATAAAAAATTCAATTGTCATAGTTCGAGTTGCCTGAATTGCAAAAAAAATATTTTAAATATTATAACCGTATTATAAACTCAAAGACGAAATTATTTAACATTGTTTATTATTGGACTAAATCTGTAATTAAATCTTACACTAGCTAGTCCGTGTTGCTCGCTCGCTTCGCGAGCTCGCGGGTGGAGTCCGTGTTGCTCGCTCGCTTCGCGAGTGAAAATCTTACATAATCTTACATAAATTTTGTGTTTTATTTTCAAAATATTATAAAATGTATTGTATTTCCGATATTTTATTTTATTCTTTATAGGTTTTTGTAATTTTAAAATTGCCATAAATGCATAAACTTCCGCAGTCTACTTATTACATTCTGCTTCTCGTTTTAAAGAGTTTTTTATTTTGTTAAAATTAAGAAAAAATGACCAAGGTTTCTGGTTAATTTGGTACTTATTTAGTTGGTTGAAAGAAATAATTATTTTTAATGCTTTATGTAATTATTATACATATATTGCAAAGAAATATATGTGTACATATAAGTATACTATACATACAGTGACTCACAAATTTGTTCGCGAACACTATATTGAATTTGTTTATATTCTGAGAAAAATACTTGCCTTTACATAATAAAAGTCATGGAAACTGAACAACAAGTAAATCTGGAAGCTGGAAACGATCCAAATTGAAAATAAAGATTATTATTACAAGTTTTGGAGTACATTTGAACCAAGCTACGAGTCACTGCATATTAAAAACATATAAAAATTATATTAATGACAGTAAAGAAAAATATTGTTTTTATTTTTATGACTTAAAGCCGATCAATTGGCCTTTCTTGGCGAATACTTACCGATTAGTCGCCGACTTTAAAAGTGGCCGAATAATCGGTTTAACCGACTAGTCGGTCACTAGTCGGTACATCCCTAGATTTTATGCATTTATGGCAACATAAAGTATCTAAAAAATCTACGAGACTGTTAGCGTATGTCAAAATATTTAAAAAATAAAAAATATAATTCAAATTTGAAATAAATATTTATTTGAAATAAATTATTTGAAAAATAATCATTAAGCTACTAGCTCTAACAAACTGTTTAAAGCAAGAACAGTTTTTAAGAGAAATACAGTTAAACTGTAAAAATTCCTGTATTCTAAGTCCAATAATTAATTTAGTTCGATAATCTTTCATGCTGCGTGCCTATTTATAACTTCTATAATTTTTATTTAAATGCTTCTTAAAAGCGTTTGTGTCATCGCTTTAAACATATACACATGTGTAGATATACGCTCAAAACGTGTGTTCATTCGGTTTGATAATTGTCTTTAACATAATTTGTGAAAATCACATTCAAAATCGGTATCTATGCTAGAATACCCAATTACCCATCATGGATAAAGTAAATAAAGCGGTATTTAACTATGATGCGATACATTCGAAAAAATAAAAGAAATTCCAAAGTTTTCTAAACTGCAGAGTTTGCAACTTTGTGTTATTTTCTTATTTACAAGTACAATACTATCCCCCGTCTTTAGACTCCCATTGTCCGAACACCCTAACATCCGAACATTCTATATTATTCCAAAGTTCTGTTATCCAAGCAACAGCTTCCTAGCGATTTGTCGCTGCAATCGTGTAGAATGCCAGGAATGTAGCAGCAACGATGTAATGGACTGACTTCAATGCGATAAGGATGATAATTTTGAATGGTGTACTGAAATGGCAACCAAAAGATAGAGATGGGATCAAGTATGTACCTTGTAAACAGGTTTGAATCGGACTGCATAATTATTTTGAACACCTTGTGAATCATTTTTAAACTTATGAAATTTGAAATTGAGGTTATTGTTTGAAATTATTCTACGTGCATCATTCAATTTTCGGGATCTTCGAAAAGATGATTTTTCACATTCTTCTTTAAAGTGTTTTACTTAATTGAAATGCAATTTTCCATGACGAATATACTCGACACTGGACATAAACATTGAAAGGGTTAAATAAACTTAATAGCTATACACCACGATGTATTATATATATATTATTTTGTCGTAGTGCTCCTGGCGACCGGTAGAGGCGTTGTTGTTGTAGCCACTGTACGTGTGCTTAGTGGTAGTCGTGGTAGTGTACAGGGTCATCCACGTATCTCGGAACTCGTACACATGATTATAAATGAGCTCGGGTTCCGAGATACGTGGATAACCCTATATATTAGCCATGGACCTAACGGACGGTGCGTAAGTTTGAGGGGTTGCGGCGACAGACGGAAGGGGTATCGGCCTCTATTAGACTTTTAGCCATTTTGAGTGGCCCAGACTGTGATGCCTCTCTAGGCGAGTTTAATTACTAAATCAGTGTGGTACTGCGTGTAGTCGTGTTTGGTCCTGCTCTAATTGTTGTCGAGTTGTCGCTTGGTTTTTGTGTACGTGTGCCTGTAAATTAATTGTTAAAAACGCCAAGGTGCATTGTAAATGACCGCACTTTCAAATTTTGCCGCGGCGTGTCATAGATGGCAATACTATCTGGGCCACACAAGATGGCTACAGTCCCCCCTTTCACAGCGACACCCGCATCACTCACATACCTGCTATACGCTCCGTTCTTTAGGTCCATGATATTAGCTGATCGTCAACTTGAAGTTGCGTCTCAATTCTAGAAAGAGTTAGATGCTTTGGGAGGACTTGCTCTCTCTTTTTAATGTGGCTGAAGTAAGCCCTACACATAGAGTCATTCGGGATAAAAGCGCACAGCGGGTAAAAGTACGAAGTGCCGTTTTCTCTGAGAGGGGTGAGAGGAGAATGCCGGCTCGTCGGGATTGGGTGCGTGTAGGCCGACATATTGTATCAACACCTGTTGAGCTGTGCGAGTCGCGCTTTGTGAATTACAAGTAAAATCTTAAAATTGACGTGTAATTTCGATTTTTTTCGTACCAGGAAAAAGTTTGTGGAAGTATTATTTATGTATTCTTAGAGGTAAGTTGTTTTTGTTGATTTTAAATAGTTATTTAACGATTTTTTCCAGAACAACATTTTAACCTAACTTTATTGAAATTCAAACTAGTACGAATTGTTTTGGTTACCGGTCAAATGGGGTAAAAGGACGGGGGTAATAGTACGCACTGGTATTTAGGTTACTGTCTACTTGTTTTTGAATTCTTAATAATATTTGGAGTAAAAACATATCTGCTTTGATAAAGGCTTGAGCATAATTTCGTTTTGTTGAATCTATGAAAAATTATAATTTTATGATAGTTTCCTAATTTGAAGTTCCTAATTTCTATTGTTTTTGTCATCTTTAGCTTCATTTATTAAAAATAATATAAAAATATGTTCCATCTGTGTATTATTTGTTCATTTTCTTTTACTACACCTGAATGCATACTTTTACTCTACATGTGAACTTTTATCCACACGACTGGGTATTTTTACCCCGCATGTCGGGGTAAAGGTACACAGTCTGACCAAGTCACTCTTCTGCTTAATTTAAAAAAACCGTTTGGCCTATCGTCAAATACTCGTTACATTTTATGAGCTATTAAATATGCTACCAATAGCGCAAAAAAGTGTTCCTAATATCATGGTAGTTTCGGCTCAGTCAAGCAAAAACAGCAAAAGTGCGTCCTTTTACCCCGAATGACCCTATATGTGTTTGTGACAGCAACTTTTACGAAGACGCACTCTACCGGTCGCCAGGAGCACTTGGACAAAATCATCACAGATGTCCGAGGGGACTTGAAACACCCATATAATACATCGTGGTATACACTTTTGTAAACTTCTCTTTTTCGGTCCCAAACCCAAACCTATTGCAAACTGTAATGGCGACTGTTGACGTTTGCTGACTGCTGACGTCTATTTGCGTCTCCTTAGCCTCTTGCCTTCTCAATGCCCCCAATCTTTAAGATAGCAACAAACTGAATAATATTGGGCTTGAAGTCACAGATGTCCTTATATCGTATATTTCTACTCTATCTTATACTCTTTGGCCCAAAGTAGAATAATAAATTATAATAGTAGGATAATAAATTATAAGTCATCCAACGTTATTGACGATCGGAGATAGAAAAGTTCAATTCAAGATCTATATACCATTAAAATATGGAGTCTGAAAACCGACATTAATTTCTAACCAACCATAATCTCTTCTCTACACTCTTTGTCGCACCGTCTTAATTACACATTCATTACTTAGTCACAAGAAGTACGCAATAAAAAGATTATGAATGCTTAGCGCGGCATGTTGTCTTTCACTAAACAAAAATACAAAATCTTTCAAGGAGTTGGCGGGCGTGCGCCAAAAACAAGAAGGTCGCCACACAATAATGAAATGATTCTTCCTAATGTTCCTTTGAATGAGTTGCAACGTCACAGGACGCGACGTAGGCTATGATGCTTTATGTTGGTTTTACGTTGATGGCGGCGTTGGTAGATGATTACAGGCCTCATCCTGTCGAGTTGTAACGTCTCGTAAGCTCGCCGAACCGAACGGTGGAGAGAAAAGAAGCTTGTAAGCGATGCCGAAACGTCTACGTCAACGAAAGCCGATGATGATCAAAACTGGCACTTTAAGTGTGCCTTCACAACAAAAAAAAAGTTTTACTTATATAACATTTAAAAAATACATTACGAAAAATACATTATGCACATTTTTCATACTAATTAAACACAGTAAGACCTTGATCAACTGCATTTATTATATTAGAGCTAAAATTGAATCATTTTTTTAATGTAAAATTTCTTGCTTTAATAAACCCTTATTATTTCATGGTTTGAGAATTCAAGTTTTACTAACGCCGTAATTTGAATACCAGTAAACCGAATAGTGTTCTATCGTAGTAGCACTGTCAACCATAAGTACGAAGACTTTTGGCCCAACGCTAACGAAGTCATCGATCTCCTATTTATCAATCAACTCCTCTTTTCAAACCTCGTCGAAGTTGAACTGTTTAAAGTGCTCCAAGAACAATCCTCGTAGCCGAGTTCTTTCGCGCCTAAATAAAAAGTCGCGTCTACACTTAGCAATTGCTTGCGTGGTCTATTGAACTCGAACGAATGCAAACAAAATCGTCTAACTTGTCCGTCCGCGGCTGCGCGGGTTGTCGATGTAGACGCGGCTTAACACTCGAGATCCTGAAAAACTTGGAAAGAGGAGGATGAGCCGAGGGCAAAGCGAAGACGGGGACGACTGGTCACGGAGTAGTAGGAGGAATCGGAGAAAGATAAACCCTGGTTCGGGGGGTTGGGAGGGGGTGGAGGGAAACGGCGAGAAAGAAAATGAAGGGTAAGCAAAAAGAGTGAGAAGAGTGAAGGAGAGGGATTCTCGGAGCAGGCAGGATAAATAAACGCAGCGCGCCGCCCTCTCATCTTGAACACCTCTATTTCGCCGCGCTGCGCTTCGCGACTCTGCAAGTCATCCTCCGTGTCTGACTTGCGGATACGGACAAGAAAAAGGGGAAGAGAGAGGGGGAATAGAAAGACAGGGAGCAGGAGGAAGGGAAAATGAAGACACCATCTTCCCTTTCCTTAACCTTTCGTTACTTGCCATGACTGCTCGTCATTAACCTTTTCCCGATGATATCGCCGCGAGTTGCGCGCCTGTTTCTATTTCTATCGCTACGATATGACTGGGCGTTTACGTTTTCGTTGTAGTAAACATAACGCATTTGTTCTCAGACACTGTCCTCAGTCTCTTGCTCGCTCCCAGGCTATTATAAAAGCGGAATTCCATTGAGGTGACTTCTAGGCAACATGTGGCATGCTGCAATGGCTACACGAAGTCTTTCAACCGAAGCAACAAGAAGCGATATGAAGTATGCGAAATCTTTTTTCGTCATCTTTTTCGTCAGGTTCCAGCATGTCGAACGATGTCGCACGAATCCGACAATTAATGGTGCTTCATGTATCGTGCCACATGTCGCTTGCTACATGTTGTCTTGTGTTGCCTCAAAGGAATCCTGACTTTAGAGCTTTTATACACGAGCGACAAGTTGCCGGGCGACCAAAAATCGATTTGGCGATCTGCAACCGATTTGGCGACCAATAGTAGTATGAAGCTCGTCGATATATTCAAAACCAACCACTTGCTGTCTCCTTCCGTTTTGTGAAATAGAAGAAGATAGCGATTGATGAGTTCTGAACTAGTGCAGTCAGTGCAGGAACAGAAAACAGTTTTGACAGTTTTCAGGATATTGATGACCTTCATGCACGATGTATCATAGAGGTGTTCCGACAAAGCACCTCTGTCTAGTTGATTTTTTGTGAACAGTAGACGGAAGATCCTCTGGTCGCCGCTAGGGGCGTCATAGCCAGAACTCCGTGTATGGTATGCATGTGTGCGAATGAAGTGCGTTACAGATGATCACAGAGCTTTACTCGCGCTCGTTCTTCTCAAAGTTCTCCTCACCACTTGAGCTCGCTGAACCAATAGAAGCGCTTCCCACGGATGTTTCTACTCAGACGCACTCTAGCGGTCGCTAGAAGATCTTCCATCTAATGATCACACATTTCTGAGGGAACTTGCAACACCTGTATAATACACCGTGCCTTCACGCCATTGTTGGTCGCCGAATCAGTTGGAGATCGTCAAATCGATTTAAGGCTCGTCTGTAAAGGCTCTTAACAATCATGCTTGGCTTTATTCCGACTTGTACAAACCATGAACAATTGCGAAAGAAAATTTATTTAAAATTCATTGACAGTAGTTCATGCTTTCTTGATTCGATAAGCAACAATCTATTTATGGCAAGATTGACAACAGTTTCAGCAATTTCTTCATCAAGTCAGTTCTAACTTCGCTAAAACGTGGCATTAGGTACATACTATACTTCATACTATTGTCAAAATGCTAATACCGTTGCGGACAAAAGTTTCTGAACGATATCGATTTCCATATTTCATGCGCTGTCATGTGTTTCATTTGGAGTAATAGAAAAATCTAATTATGTACATCGATAGAGAATTTAATAATCTACAAAAGTTCACAGTAATTATATTTACAAAAAATTATGTTTATTTTTTTATATTTGAATTTTATGTTTGAGTGAAATATAACCCGACAAAAGTTTCCAAACGATTTATTAGTATGTGAATAATCGGATTGCTTTAGTAATTTCATGCATTTTTCATAGACTTCCAAGGTTTATTTTAATAGTGAAGTTCAAGTAATCAATATTAAATTTAGAAACTGCATTTATAAAGAAAATTTACATTACCACACGAAACAAAAAAATTACTACTCTAACAAAAAAATTTGAATCTTCAGTTGCAAAGTTTCGTAAGCAGAATAGACTATTAATTGGAGCAATATCAAAACATTTGTTGAAATCAATAGTTTTTGAAATTTTACATCGTGTGAAAAACCGATAACCCTTAAATGAAGGAACTCGATGTCATAAAATGTAGATTTTTGAAAGGTAACGATTTATTTGTAGAAATAAGCCGAAATTTGAATTCCTTAACCGAATCTTATCTGCAAATACTAATTACTAGATTGGTAATATTTGGTTGTACTAACCGTTCCAAAACACCTTGTATAGGCATCGATACTTTCGGTAAAAGTATCGAACAAGCATCGATTCCTTTTGATACCTCCAAGTTTAATACTACTCAATATCGGAATTTGTTATCTGGTATCGATACTATTGATTCAATATCGGTCCGATGACTATCTGGATATTACATCTGTGGGATGCGTAAAGGAACAGTAAAACCTAATCTGAAAATAATGGTATAAACTCGGTAGCGATCGCAAGTATGAAGTGATTAAAAAACGAAATGATTAAAAGCAGGCGCGCGTAGGACGCGGCATGAAAATTCAGTTGACGTCGTTAATCAGATTCAAGGCAATTCTTTCGAGCGTAGAAAGGGGGTCGGTGGAGAAAAAGGAAAGTACGGTGACTCAGATCGCTTTTAATTAAAGCAATCCATGGATTTTTGGTGTCCCCTTTCCCCGCCGCCGCGACGGAACCAGTCCAACTTGGTTACAATGAAAGGAACTAGATGCTCGGAGTTTCAAGAGAGGATCACCGACCAATTATCTGCTCCGATATGATCTTCCGCGTCTTTGCTCTCGGCTCGCCTCGTCGAATGGGCTTCGAGCCGGCGCTTTAAGCTCCCTAGAGAAATAAAGCTCCTCCGGGTTTCCTCTCGTTATTATACACACTCGCCGAGCGGAACTCGCCGAATCTATTATTCCCGTGGAACCACGGTGTATCTATAATATTAAGAAACCGTTATGGTTTCGCGCGATTAATACGATTAAGTAGCTTAGGCGAGCCGATTCTTCATTCCGCCTGGAGTCGCCCTTTCAAAGGGGGGGAACTTCAGACGATATTAAGCCGAAAACCTTAAAAATCAAAGGACAACCTCGGGTCTATCCGTGATCCGGCGAGCTCCAATGATAACCAATTTCGTCTAAGTCGATTACTTGACCGTCCCGTTCGATAAGCAGCTTCTACTTTAATAATCGAGCACGGCATTCGGAAAAACAAATCGGCGAGCGCAGAGTGCAGCGGATAAAAGGCGAGCGTGGAGCGCAAAGTAACCGAAGAGTCGAGCTGCAGGTAACGTCGATATCCGGCGGAATTTTCAGGATGCTTTCCAGAGGAGCGAGTGGCGCGGCGAAAATCGAGCGTGAATCAAAAAAGAGTAATGAAAGTGAGGCCGGACGATCTTTTTGTTCCCCCGTGAGAGTTCACTCGACGCCATCGTCCACGCGTTTACGCGACAGACAGTAAATGTATAGCGCTTGTGCGTGGTTACATCCAGAAACGCGAGGAGGGAAGCGTAAAGACTCGTGAAAGCTTCCGGAGAGACAAATTGGCGTGAAAACGCATTTCGAGGGACGTTTCGCTCCCCTGGATGGGGGCAAGGGAGGGGGGGCGAAAGGGCACCTACCCCCCTTGCCAGCCCTGCCCCGTCGCTCGCTCGTGTCGCTCGCTAATGTCAAACATTTAGGTCGAGGCGCTCGACTAAATACACTCACTCGCTGCCATCCTATCATTCCGCGTGATCGCGCGCGAAGAATAGAGTAATGATGAGCACGACGTAATATATTTCACTGGTCCTGCAGGACTTTCGATCGTGAGACACTTCGCTACCCAGTTTCAGGATCTCTTGGCCTTCGAAGACGCCTAGAGTTCTAAATAATTCCGTCCAACGCCGGATTTAGGCATGGTCTTTATGGGTTGCAGCTCAGGGCTTCGTTCAATCAAAGGGTTCCCATCGCGGGCAAAGAAATTGTAGCGAATCGCGCAAAGTGAATATAGACCGTTTTAAATCAATTCATTTCAGAAATTTATTTTGGGAGTTGGACTTTATAGTATTTGGATACAGTAACTGCTCCGGAAAAGCTACAGCGAAGTAAACTCCGTGAACGGGAAACCTAGACTGACTGCAAGGAATTGTTTTAGGATTTTACTTCTTCAGTTCCAGGAAAAAGTAGGAAAAATGCAACGGTCCCAGCCAGGATCGGGGTTCACACAGTTTTTTATGGCTGGTGAAAACGCTAAAGACATGAACCGTCCGCAACTTCGTAGCCTTCAAAATTTTAGCATCTTTAAGGGGTTAGGACACAGTAATAGGTCAATAAAGTTTAAAGAAACTAAAAATTCCTATTTATCCGTATTGTTTGTCTACATATACAGGGTGCGCCAAAAGTATGAAAACGGTCAAATATTTCGAAAACGGAACATTTTTGTGAAAAATGTTTTAAAGCAATACTTTAGGGTTTTAAAAATTCTATTGAACGGTCGTATCCGTTTGACCTTCAGAGAAACAGTCAAGGTTACGTCAAGGTCAACATGATTTTTTTAAATAGAATACCCCATTTTTGATCATGCAGTGTTAAAGCTGATGATGAGGCCTTTCCAAGACACTAGCCGATGACCTATTTCTGTTGAAAATTGCCTGAGTACTGAGCTTTAAATGTATCGAGACCGTCACAGTGTGTCGCTCAATGGACAAAACCCAAAAATCTGAAGAGTTTAATTAACAATTTGTTTTATCTTAAGATGTTAAGAAAGGAACGTAGATTTTAATACTACCCTTATGAATTTACTAATTTGTTGCCAAAATTGATATTAAAAGTTTATTCCAAATTTCGGTGTATTTCTTCAAACATATGTCATTGGCTAAATGTATGTGTTTTTCGTTTGATTTTTATACATCGTATTTGGTATTACAATCCTTTTAAAACTACAGAGAAAATTTTTTACAATAATAATAATTTATTCGAATTTTTAATGTTAAATGTTTATCACCTTTGAGAAAACTTAAAAAAAAACACCAAAAAATACCTCCGTAATTTTTTTTTCTATTAATTTAGGAAACATTAAACTTTATATTAGTGTTAACTTTAGCTGCCCGAATTTGCCCGAAACGAAGAAAATAATTAAAATTATCATTATCAAGGCACTCACCGTTCAGGCCTTTAGCGATTTGCATTTGAGATTGTTTCAACTAACGTTCAGCTTTTCTTTTCTTTTCGTTTTCTTGTTGTTGTATTTTGAAATTTTAATAAAAGAATGTAGGTCTTACAATTTCAACGTTTAAATAAATATAATGTTCCACGTAGTACGATACCGTGTAATCCTCCCCACAGTTTTTAATGCATTTCCGTCAATTTTATGAGAAAATGTTTTAAACAAATGTTAGACAGTTCTCAATTGATAATACATTTCAATAATAAACATTGCCGAAAAAGTTTTTATTTAATTAAAAATCAATATCTCCTCAACAATTTTTTATATAATTGTATATTTGTTATGCATTAATCGATGTATTCTTGCATTTTCTTTAAAAAAGTATTAAGGTACATGGGTAAAAAATTAAATAGTTTAGAAGTTATGAGTTTCGTTCCGAACGTCCATATACACGACACACTGTGCGTCAGGTTTATTGCTAGTATTATGTCGTTTTATGTTAGAATAATTGTCGTTGGATAGTAGTAGTAAAATCGGATTTCGATGGTATTTCTAGCACATGTGCAGTAACACCTTTGAGATGCGATTTCGGCCGAGTGATGTGGCAAACACAGGAATGATCATTGTACACAAGCGAGAATCTATTCCTTCATTCTCAACGTTCAGAAGTTAAGCAATTCTCAACGGAAATAGATCAGCTAGTGTTTTAAAAAGGTCTCATCGTAAGCTTTAACTCTGCATGATCAAAAATGGGATGTTCCATTTAAAAAAATCATGTTGACCTTGACGTGACCTTGACCGTTTCTCTGAAGGTCAAACGGATACCACCGTTCAATAGAATTTTTAAAACCCTAAAGCATTGCTCTAAAACATTTTTCACAAAAATGTTCCGTTTTTGAAATATTTGACCGTTCCCATACTTTTGGCGCACCCTGTATATGTAGTTTGTGTGTAAAAAATTATGATGAAATTAGCTGTACATTTAATAAAAAACTGTGCAAAAATATGAAAATTTTCAATTTTTTTAAACAAATACAATTTTTACAAATCTGTTTATACATATATTAAAAATATCCACTTAAAAACGGACAAATTGCTATTTGAATCATTAGTCTAGCTCCAATAGTCTAAATAGCTCTAATAAAATGTTTGTGGCAAGCATAAATTGTTACGGTTACGAAATGAACAAAATGCAATAAGTAAATAATTTTAATATTTTTTAATTATATAATCAATCATTTTTACTTATAAAACCATCCCCTTAGCCACATTAATTATTTATCAATTAATTTATTCAATAACTACTGGAAAAGCCTATACTTTTGTAGATGGGTACCCTGGGTATCGAAATCAAGTAAGTAAACTTAAAGACTTATTTTCGTATTTTGAAGCCTTGGAATAATATTCTGGTAGTAAAAAGGTCAAACTGCGAGGATCCGGACGGCTATACAAAAATTTTTGTAGTATGTGCCGGGTATTGACATAAGGGTCAAAGAAGGTGGAAAATGGCCACATTGCACACAAACTCGCTTTGATGGTTTACTTGAACACTTTGCTAACAACTGTCTATAATTCTGACGGTTGTGACTTCGATCAATTGTAAAAATTGTTCCATCCGTAAAAAGTACAGAACGGTAGCGACAAATCGAAGCAACATCCTCGCTTTCTCTTCTTCTATCAGGTAATGACAGTGTTCTCTATTTTTCGAGGCGAAATATTCGCGATAGAGTAAGTTGAGAGACTCGAAGTGCAAATAACGTCGTTAGAAAAGGCTAATGGAAGACCCGCGAAAATTATTGCTCAAACGTGGCGTATTTATCGCGTCTGCTATCTCTCTGCGCGCCCCCACGGCCTCTGCAACGTGTGATGTATTTTAAAAGCGTGCTTTCCCGGGGGCGGCGTCAAAAGCCGATATAAAATATGATCAAATAAAACGGGCGAGAATTAAATTTGCTGGGCTCTTTCTTCGCGCCGCCCTCTCCTCGCTCCCTCCACCCAGGAAACTGTGCGAAAACCTTCGTACGGCGCGCTCGCGAGACCCCTAATCAGCAATGTTGCTAGAATGTAGCTCTGTCAATTACTCGATTGAATTTTTCAAATTCTCTTTGCTATTTGTTTTCTATTCGATTGGTTTGCGATTTCTTTGTATTTTTATCAGAGAATCTACTAATATCATAGATCAATACAGGTCTTTCGTCTCCTGGTTGTCTAAAACTTCAGATCATAAGATTTAACAATACTAAATCTGTTGTCATTGGTTGAGTCACGCTCTTTCGTCTGACGCTTCAAAGTTTAGAGGCAATAGCTCGAATGATCGAAAGGATTTTCGTTCGGTCTTCGACGCAGGCTAAGTAGAAACCGATGGAGGGGGAAGAAGAACGTTGGTAACGGTGTGCTAAACGCGAGCTACATAGCAGAGAGCCGCGTGGAGCGGCGCGCGAGGGAGTGTGTGCTTGTGTGTCGAGCGAGGATGCCTGCATGGCAGGTTAATACAGTGCCGCGTAGAGTGGAGGGTGGATGCTGATGTAATTTTTGCCCGTTTGATGTCTTTAATGGAATCAGGCGCGTATCTAGCAGGCGCCACTCAATTTGCAGGGTGCGACTAATGGCTGCCGAGAGGTAGACACGAGCGGACCGACGAATGCCGCGGCTGTCCTGCGCTTCGTTTGGTCACTCGGATCCTGCCTGTCATCTTGGTCTACCCATTTCTCGATTCCCCCTGCACTCCAATGCCTATCCCTGGCGTTCCGACACTTCAACCATTCCGTATACCTACTATACATCGAATCAAACTTTTATATTAATCACTCGTCAATATTTTATCGACCCCAAAATGGACATATCTTCAAATTGAAAAATGTTGGATAAAACAGGGTACACTGTTCTGTTCCTTTCTCTGCTTCCCCGTTTTATCCGACTGTTCGCTATGGCAGAAAAATATGTGGTATTCTTAACAAAGCAGATTATTAATAAATGTACATGTATGTTTAAAAAGATAAATGAAAACTAAATAAAATTAATAAATATTTTATTTTTTATTTTACTTTTAGTTTAGTATTAGTCTTTATAGTCTTATTATCGTTTAGTTAAGTCATCTGTCTCTACCAGTTTAATCATGTGTCTGTAAAATGGGCGAGTTAATGCCCATCGCTTTAAAATACAATGAACTACTTGCTGTTTTCCAGTATCTATCTAAAACTCTAGAGAATGGTGTAACAGTGGAGGAAAATACATCGCAGAAAATTTCAACGCACTATTTCACAAAAAACTGTTGGCTGTGTCCAGGGCCGAATTAAGGCGGGGGTTAGATGGGGCTGTAGTTCCAGGCCCCACGTTCCAAAGAGCCCCGTTCTGAGCCTCCATTTATGACAAAACATTATTAATAATAATATTTATTTACGGGAATTCCCTTTAGTTTACAGATAGAAGTAGATGATGTAAATACATATAAAATACATATAAGACGCCACGAATTAGTTTACGCATTAAAGCTCTGAGTTCTCAGTATCTTACGAAGTTCATTTAGGGAGATAGAAAATAGATCTGTATCTTTTATATGGGTGTTAGCACTAGTCATAGCTTTGTTTATGGGGTCAACACAAGTTGAACTGAAGTTTGATAATCTTGGATAAAACAAATCACACTGGCGAAATCGTTTGGAGGCGCATAGAATTCAATTCTTTCAAGAAGTTCAGGACAGCTTATATGACCATTAATCAATCTGTGAAAGAGAACTAGATCGGCAATTATTCTTCGATCAGCTAATATTTATAGTTTTAACGATTTAAGGTGTCTGTCATAGTCATGATCCGTATTATTATACAGGGTGCGCCAAAAGTATGGAAACGGTCAAATATTTCGAAAACGGAATATTTTTGAGAAAAATGTTTTGGAACAATGTTTTAGGGTTTTAAGAATTCTATTGAACGGTCGTATCCGTTTGACCTTCAGAGGAACGGTCAAGGTCACGTCAAGGTCAACATGATTTTTTTAAATGGAACACCCCATTTTTGACATACAGTGTTGAAGCTGACGGTGAGACCTTTTCAAAACACTAGCTAATGACCTATTTCTCTGGAGAATTGCCCAAGTGCTGAGCTTTAAATCTGTCAGCCTTATTGTTAGTATTATTTAGGGTGCACCTTGAAGAAGTTTCTTGATTGGACTTCGCACAATCATGGTCCTCGCGTACGGGCTTATGAAGAACGATTTTAGCATTAATACGCATTGAGCATTTGAGATTTAGCATTAATGTGCTTTAGCTCGTTAAATGTTCGAATTGTCTTCTGCCTATTTCTTGACAATTCTTGGCAATTTTCAACAGAAATAGGTCACCAGCTAGTGTTTTGAAAAGGTCTCACCGTCAGCTTTAACACTGCCTGATAAAAAATGGGGTATTCATGTAAATCATGTTGACCTTGACGTGACCTTGATCGCTTCATTAAAAGTTAAACGGATACGACCATTCAATAGAATTTTTAAAGTCTTAGAACATTGCTCTAAAACATTTTCTTCAAAAATGGTCCGTTTTCAAAATATTTGACCGTTTCCAGACTATTTGGTACAGGAGACTTTCTTCATTCTCAACGCTCAGAACTGAGGCAATTCTCAAGAGAAATAGGTCATCAGCTAGTGTTTTGAAAAGGTCTCATCGTCAGCTTTAACACTGTATGATCAGAAATGGCATATTCTATTTAAAAAAAAACATGTTGACCTTGATATGACCTTGACCGTTCCTCTGAAGGTCAAACGGATACGACCATTCAATAGAATTCTTAAAACCCTACAGCGTTGTTCTAAAACATTTTTCTAAAAAATATTACGTTTTCGAAATATTTGACCGTTTCCATACTTCTGATGCACCCTGTATACAATTAACAAACATTATTATACAGGGAGTCCCAAAATTATTCAGCTTGCTGAAACATGCTAATTCTACGTAATAAGACAGAATATCTGCATTCGATGCAGAATAGAAAGTATTTCGCGGCTGATTTTTTCACAGATCTTCACCAAACCAAAAATTTGGAATTCGCTTATGATAGCTAAAGCCGCGTCTACACACAGAGAACCCGCGCGAACGAACGTGAACGAACGTAGGAAAGGTGAACACGCGCGAACGAACGCGAAAATACAGACGATGCTGATTCGCTTCTTTGACATAAGTAGGAGGGGCCTGGCGTTCGTTTGCGTGCGTTAGCTGTTTGTAGACGCAGCTTAAAGCCGTGTATGTACAGACACTACGAAGCTGCCTCGCGATGCTTACGCCGCTACCTTATTATAGTGCGCGAAAGAAATGTGAGACAACACAAAACACTGAAGAAAGATAAACTACTGTATCACAAACGTGATTTTATGACACAACCTCGTCTACACCATCATTTATAATGTTCAATAAACAAAAATGTTTTTCCTACGACTCTATGCAGTTTCAAATTGACACTCGCATTGTTCTTACATTTCTGGATTCAACACGGTAATTTCTAGGAAAGAAGATACTTTACATCGTTCGCACGCGCAACCCAATTAGCTTCTGTTTTACTGTACAAAGCTCGCTTTAATGGCAAGCAACGCTGCAGGCACTCTCCGGCGCGCAATGTACAGAGCATCGTGTCCCGAAGTAAGGCAGCGGCACTGTAGCGGGCGTGAAAATAATATTTTATTCATACGCCGTAGACTTTCGTTGGGCAACGTAATGCCTGGTGGTTCCAGGGAACAGAGGGCGGTCGATGGGTTGGGCGATGGTTAGGACGTGGCTCCTGTATCTTTCTCGGCCTGAGAACAGAGGAACGTGTTTGTGTTTGCGTGTGTACATGCGCGAGGGGTAAGCGAAGAGATGCAACGGGCCTGCAAAATGCTGCCGTCGCCGTCGCTTTGTACACATTTGCATACCGCGTTTCACGTGTTCACGACACGTGAAATCCGACCTCCTTCCTTCCGTCCTTTCTTCCTCGTCGCGCGCAACCCGCTAGCAATCCGCTTTTCGAGCGTTAATCGCGATCCTCAGAAATCAACATTCTAACGAAGGAATTATGCTTTGCTTGTAATTAACGAAAACTTTCTGCTGGAACAAGTAAAAACTATTTAGAACAGGCTGGAAATTCTACGCCGGAATTCGTAGCTAATATAGATGCGTTCTAAACTCTGGCTTTTGAAAATGAGTCTTTCCCGAACATGTCGGTTATCAGTTCGCATCGTTTATCACACATACGAGAACTTTAGACGGAAACCAGTTGAATGATTTCGACCGTGTTGAAGGTAAAGCGAGCCTCTGGCCAGGCTTGAATTCATCAGTTCGCGGCCGCTTTTCATAAACCGGGGAATAACGTTGATAAAATGTTCGCAGACACTTTGTACACATTTGCATACCGCGGCTCGTTCATACGCTACGGACATAATTTAGCCGTTGCTCTCTATTGACGGTTTCTGCCCGCCATGTGGGTGTAATGCTGTCGACAAACCTGCAGCGCGTTCAAATTACTCACTGACCATCACCTTAGTGACTTCAAGCGCCTTTTGTAAGTTTTTCGAGGATCTAAAAGTAATTTTGTTAGGAAAGCCGCATTTACACTTTTGGAGGACTTAAGAACAACATAATTACGATACACCAAAAACAACAATTTGAACATTTGAAGAGTTAATAATGGAAGTTCGAGGAATTTTTAAGCTTTCAGTTTAGAGTTTAGGGATTTAAAGATTTCAGTTTAGAGACTTGAAGAGTTGAAGTTAGAGGTCTAAGGATTTGAAAACTTGAAGTTGACGATTCGAAGGTATAAAATTGGAGATTTAAAAAATTAAAGTCGGAAATTTGAAGGTCTGACACGGAAAACATGAAGATTTAAAATTTAAGATTTCAAGATAGTGATTTAAAGATTTCATGTTGGAAATTTGAAAATTACAGATTTTTAGAATTAAAATTGAAGATTTGAAGATTTCATACTGGAAATTTGAAAATTCCAAGTTGCAGAGTTACAAATTTTTTTGGAGTTAAAATTGAAACTTTAAAGATTTTAAGTTGGAGATACAAAACTTTCAAATTCCAAATTTCCAAAAATGTTAAATTTTGGATATATAAGTGTTTTGAGTGGGAGATCTGCAAAAATTGAAGTTAGAGATTTGAAGATACGAAAGTGAAATTTTGAAGATTTGAAATTGCACATACAAAGAATTGAAGTTCCAGATTTGAAGTTTGGAATGGAAAATTGGATGAGTCACAACTGAAGATTTAAAGGATTGAAAAAAATTTGAACAATAAAAGTTGAAGATTTAAAGATTTCAAGTTGAAGATTTGCAGATTTCATAATTGAAGATTTGAGAATTTCAAGTATTCAAGATTTCTGATAATTTAAAGATTCGAAAATGGAGATTTCAAGATTTCATCTTAAAAGTTGCAGGATTTCAGATTGCAGATTTAGAGATTATTTAATGAAAATTGAAGATTTAAATATTGTGAGTCGCAGATTTTCAGATTCTTAGAATTGAAAATGGAGATTTCAGGGTTTAAAGTTGAAGATATCAATTCGAAAATTGAAAACGTTGATGCCAGAAAATCGAACATAAAAAATTATTAATTCAATCTTGTATTTAAATTCTTCTAATTTTCCACTTCAAAACTTTAAGTTTCTTTAATTATTCAAATCTCCTAATTGTTGATTTTAAATTTTCAATTTCATGTCTTCAAATCTTCAACCTTTCAACTCTTAAACTTCAACTCTCAAAATCTCTACATCTGCGAATTGAAATCTTCAAACTTTCGATTTTACCTTTTCCAATTTTCCGCCTTAAATTTTAGAATTTTCACTTTCATTAAACCTCTAATTTTGTATCTTAAGATCTCCATCTTAACATTATTAAATCTTATAACTCAAACTCTCAATTTTGTCATCTGTCAACAAACTCATAGATTTTAAGAATACTTAAAATTGCCACAAACGCATAAAATTCGCAGTCTAATTAGCATAACTCACTTCCTTCAAGTACAGTAAAAATTTGTTTAATAAATTTTGACAGGGTTCCCTCATAAGAAAACATTTTTCCATTTCCCTCTGGCAAAGCTTCACACAATCCGCCGTTCAACAAAGAAACATAATTCCCATTCAGTTGGTGAAACTCGCCGCGACACAGGAATCCGAAAATTAGCTGTATAGGCTGCTTTTTGTTCCTTTGTGCCCTTCCCAGGTCGTTATCGCCGCGAAAGTTCATCGATCGAAACAAGTGAATTAAGTTGTCCCCAACCGCCTCAACGATCGCGATATACGAGGGGGTAGCATCGACATCTTCCGGTCCCGAGAGGAACTGCCTAACGAGCGTGGTGGGACGAGGGAGAGATGCTTAGAAACGGGCCGTAAGAACGAAAACGACGGCGGACAGAAACGGAAACAATTAAATGTTCGCGCTTGAGCAGCCGCATTGTTCCGTCTGCTGGGCTCTCGCGATTTCCTAGATCCCCATGGGCATCGAAAATCACGCGACATCCATCCCCCTGACTTCTGCGTGCTCGTCTTGCCTCGCGTCGAACTCGAGTAACCACCAGTCGTAATACGGTTTTACGTCCACAGTATTTCAACTAATTTATTCGCCCGAAGAACAAGGAACGATTACAATAGCGTTTAGAGGCTATATAATTTATTTATTTATGGGTATGCAATCTTTAGTGTATACAGCACAGGAGAGAATGTAAGAATAATAATACAAGATTATGATATTTAAACTTCTTATGATTCAGATTCTATATTTTTAGATTGTTAAGTGTGAAATATATCATATTTAATTAAGATCTGAGCATTCATTATCAGGGTATAAAAAAAGGAAAACTGAAAGGCAAGAATGTACACAATTGTAAAGTTCCATTGGAATAGTACTAAAAGACAATCATGAGCTAACAAATGTTTTTGGTTCAATGTAATTTTTTCTGAATTTAAAAGATCATCGATGTTTTTTGCATTTAAGTATGTGTAGGTGGCTACCTTTAGGTGGATCTCCTGTTCAGTTGAAGCAAATTCCAGGTGAGGTTTAACTAAAGCTTGATACACTAATTTATAGTATCCGAATCAAAACGCGTCGATCATTCCCATAAAATCGAGAGCACCATAACTGATCCACGAAAACTCGTTCACGGTCATCGCGTAATTTGCTTAAATAAACGCGTGCCACACATTCGGGCATAATAGCACGTGCCACCGACAATGGGCGAGTCTTGATCCTCTGGCGATACAGCAGCATTTGTTAAGGTATACAATCGCCCTGTGTGATCACGTCAAAGATCTCCGTTGAGCTGGCGTCACGTGGCTGAAAGGAGGTCTAGCTGCGTTTCACGACATATGTTTTGGCAGCGACAGATAGAGCAAATTCAATGTAGATACGACTATCTCGAGTGCGGAACTATTACAAAGTCACACCCTACTCTTACAAATTTATTGAGTTAGTCTAAAGCTATGAGCTTGTATCACGAAAACATATGCAATTAAAATAAGTGGAATTAAGGCGTCAAGGTTGGTGAGAGATTCAGCAACCGTAAAATTCATACTCTTAAAGGATTCCCCTTCACTAATACAAGACAATTTTAATGTAACTCTGTAGCAGTGTTCGTTAGACTTACTATGTGGAGATTTTAAGTTGTAGAATAAATTATCAGCTTCAGTTATAGGTATTTGTTGTTCTTGGCTAATTGAAATTCTGGTAATTATGCAGATTAGGGGAGCCACCTCCGATTTCAATGACCTTGAAATGTGTTATCAAGGTCATCATTTTGAACAACTTCTCCCTATACATATACCCGGCGGTCTCTTTTAGTTTCCGAGATATTCGCAAAAAAAGTTTCAATATATCAAAAAGTGATCACAACTTTTAACGATTTCAATCAGTTGAGATTAATAATAAAATATATACCACTTCAAGTAGAGACGTCTATTGCTTTGGGGAGGGGCGGCAGCCCATCCCTAAACCCCTCCCTGCTAAGGGATCTAACCCCGATCCACTCCGATGACTTTTTGATATATCTTTTTTGAAACTTTTTTTGGGAATATCTCGAAAACTAAAAGAGATCGGCGGGTATATGTATAGAGAAAAGTTGTTCAAAATGATGACCTTGACAACATATTTCAAGGTCATTGAAATCGGAGGTGTCTCCCCTAATCTGCATATTTACCGAAAGTCTATTACATTCACAAGTAACTCTCTAACAACCTTTCAGACGGCGATTCAAAAAATTCCTATATGAATCTTATGGTGGAGGCGACTGATTGCATCGGATATAGGCTTTATTTAGTTAACGCTCGCCGTATACTCACTTTTGTACACTGATGTATGTAAAAGGGATCAACCCGTTAATTCGAAATAAATAAATAAATAAATAAAGTAAATAAACAAGTCCATCATTTAAGGAAGTTGATGCGACCGACTTGTACAGGGTGAGTCACCTAACTTGATCACCTTGCATAACTTCTAAATTATGCACTGCACTTTTTTTTTATTTAATTGTTAATGTAATTATTACTACAAAGGTTGTATGTTATTAAGAAGGACATTGCATGACGTACATTACTTTTTTACAAGTGGAGGCTTTTAAGAGATTTGAGGTTGAACTTTTTTTTTAATGAAACATCTTATTTTATATGGTAGTTCAAAAACTCGTTAAATGCTAAGTAGAAAAGATTAACATTGTTTGTCCTAAAGCTAATGATTAACGAAATATTAATGAAAGTTTGATCCCCATAAAGTCGCGTTGAAAGATCAATGTTTCCAAGTGTTTGGCCAAGATGACGGTGTCTATCTGACAATGTTTATCAACATGTCATATACTCATGCATTTGCCATGCGTTTTAACAGTAGTAATTCATTGTTTTTCATACTTACCAATTTCCATATTTACTAATCTGAAGAATCGTAGATTACACATATCAAAGTATCAGAATTGCCAACCTCAAAACCAAAGGAAGACGCGAGACTTAAATCCGACATTCAATTTAGGACATCGTATATAATTAACGCTAGAAAACGCTGCCTCGAAGAATGATTTCGGCCGTATCTGTCCCCAATCGTCCATCGAGTTTCACGAGGGAAGTATCGTAGCAGGCTTGTGAAGAGGAGATATTACAATTTCTTCCGACAAGATCAAGGGGATGAAGGCACAGTCTCGGAGGACATTGAATCGCGGGCCTATTGAATCCGCGCGATTGGCAATGTAAACCTGCGATCATCTAGGGTCTTCCTTTTTATATCAGTGATAGGTGTATCGTCGACAAGGTCGGGGCACATCGGTGTGTAGCCGGTTGCTAAGACGGATGATGCGTTCAGTACGTGGTGAGCTTGGTCCGAGAGGGTGGTTCGCGTCAGGACGATTCGCATTACGGGCGGCGCAACGTACTACGTATATTATCGGATGAGGATACAGCGAGTCGCAACGTATCGCGGAGAATAGAACAGCGGATTAGGGGTTATATACAGTCTGCGGGATTTGAGGGATGTATCGAATCACGTACCCACGGGAGCGAAGTATGCGTGCCGCGCACGCGTACCGTTGCACGTGTTTCGCGAGAAAGGATTCGATTACGGAAGCTAGGAAGCCATCTCGTAAATCCTAGGGTAGACTGATCCTCGTTGCGCGAGACTGTTCCGGGTGTACCGCTCAAAAATCACATCCTTTTATTCGCGATAACGTTTCTCTCTTTGTACCTTTTATCATTTTTATCAGACATTGTAGCTGTTGGATTCTAGATGCGAAGCAAAAATGAATCATCAGGTAGTAAGGATTACTTTGAATACGGATATAAATACAAGATAACAACCATATGTTTGTTACGAAATTAGTATTTATAGTTATTTACTTCATTTTGTGACGGTCATTCATCAAATAAAGATGTTTTTAGAAAAAAATGTATATTTAAAATTTGAAATTAATATTTAAAATTGCCATAATCCAAAAGTAACTATTACAACAAAATTCTTTTAAGTTATTATAGAGTCACTCGGGGTAATATATCACAAATTACTATGAAACCTGATCTTGCAAGTAAAGATAGATACAGAGAGAAAATAAAAGTATCTACAGGGTGTCCCAAACTCGACGCAGGAGCCGGAAATGGGAGATTCCTGGGGTGATTCTAAACAACTTTTTCCTTTACAATAATGTTATCCGAAGCTTTGTTGACGAGCTATTAACGAAAAACATCTACCAATCAGAGAGCGAGTACAGCGGATTAATGATGACGCGGGCAATGGCTGGCCAATACTATTCAATGTTGGGGCGCGCGCGAAATTCATCCACTGCATTCGTGCTTGTATTGATCCGTGTTTTTCGTTAATAACTCGTTAACAAAGCCTCACTTAACATTTTCACTAAAGAAAAAGTCGTTTAAAATCACCTCAGGAATCATCCCTTTCAAGGAACCGCAATATTTCTGTTACACCCTGTATACATATGATTGTATGGTCAATAGTTTCAAATATCTAACTTTTGTAGTTTAAAGTAAATAAAATAAAAAATATTAAGTTCTTGAAAAGTGGGATTTGGAATTAGATAATAATGAACAATTCCACAATTTTTTAATTTTAAGCAACGAAAACAATATAAGAGTAGGTGTTAAGACATTGATCAACACGAACTATCAAAATTTTAGTTTTTATCGAATGTTTATAGGTAGCCAGAAATTTTGGATTCATATGATTCTTTTTTAGATTAGGCTTTTTAATGCAATTAATAGTTAAATATCTAATGTTTTTATCTACTGTTTAAAATAACTCACGTATTTGCTGACTAAAACAAAGATTAAGAAGTATTTATTTCAAAATAGTCGTTGCTCATGAAACTGTTCACACAGCCAATGAATCAATGAACAATATGAATGTGGTTCACGATCTATTAAAAAACTGTAACCAGTAAAATATGAATATGGGAGAAGCTATGTATTTGTTTGGTTAAAAATGGATCTTCTTTAAATTTCCTTTTCATTGAGAACAGCAACAAAAGTGTTGTTGATCATCAGAAAAATAGGATATTTCATTTAAAAAGGAATGTTAGTATTAGCAAAATCTGAAAAATACGAAATTTAAATAATCTTCACTTTCATAACCTAATTCGCCCCCCCCCCCCCCCCCGAAATGACTTACTGCAATAACTTTCTCTTGAAGTATTCTCTAGTATAGATAAATGAGATAAGAAGAGTGGCTACAGAATTTAAAATATGCACCAGCTTCTGGGCCCGTATTTGCATCTAAGCCATTAACTTTAGTGAAAGCATCGCAATGTTTGCACTTTACTTAGACATGTGTACATTATGAAAGTTGGGAATAGTTGCAACGCCGTCGTTTGTAAATCTGATGGTTTCCACCAGTAAGTTAATAACCATTTCGAAAAATGTATAATTCCTAGGCAATTGAAATGTCCCCAACTTCATACTGCTAAAAAACACAAACTTAAAGTAGTTTATTTTCGACGCCATATTGGATTTTTGTTAATCAATCATAACCTCTGAGAACAGTAAACTGTCAGTTCGATTTCTTGTTTAGTGTTGTTCAATATGAACATTGAAAACAAACGTAATGCGGTAATTGCTCTTTTGAAGCAAAAAAGACAAACAACGAAATTGTGAATAATTTAAGACACATAAATGTAAATCGGAAATTTGTGTATCGTACCATAAAAAGGTATTTGGAGACAGGATCAAGAGAAAAGAGTGGTGGTCGATATGCAACAGCAACATTAATTCGAATACCACAAGAATACTTGCGGGCTTCTTACAATAACTGTTTTGAACGTTTAAATAAAATAATTTTATACAAAGGTCGTCCACTCGACTTCAAGAATAATATTTAAAAAATTTAAATATAAACAAATTTTCCAAAGCAATTTTTCAATAAAAATGTTGTTCATTTAAAAATTATGACCTTTTTTCACGGAACACTTTAATTGCCGGACCCTGTAATAATAGCGACAGTTATTTGTTATCCTTAATATTGAGGAACATATGGGCCAGTACATATCGGCGCGGCCCAAGAATCGATCCTTCGTCAGCGAAGGGGTTTCGAAGGCTCGAAATGTTAGTATCGAACAAAACGCTTTAAACGTCGGGTTCGCTTTCGACGCTACCGTGGCTTCCCCCGAAACGCGGCTTCGGAAGTAACAAAAGCGAAATTCGTCGGATCACCGATCGATATTTTCGGATATTTGTTCGCGGCGCGTTATCCGGCGTCGGCATCTCCCTTCCCCTGTCCACCCGTCGGACAGTTTCGACTTCGAAACGCATCGATATTGATCAGAGAGTATAGCCTCGACTGTATAACACACAGACCGAAACAACATGGCCGCGGGTGGATCTCCATAACGAACCCGGTGACTTGCACATTCGCCCCAGAACGCATTAGCCGTATTTGCATTTAATTGCCGGTTGTTTGTTTGACGTCCGCGCGACCGACGGAATTAGGAGCGTCGGGAACTGCGGCCCTCTGATCTGTATCGATTCTTTCGCCTTCGCCTCAATCCCTTGCGAGGCTTTGCCTCTTTGCCAATTCCTTTCTTTCCCGCTTCTCCGCCGAGAAAAAGAGGAACGCTGACGTTCGAACGGCACCCTTCTAACGTTCGAACGCCAGGCGCAGGAAATTTTGCATTCGTTCGAGCCCTTCGAATATCCTCTCTGATCATTTTCTAAACTCCGTTTTAAATAAAGGTGCAGATAGACTAGCAAGTAACTTGCGAGGATTTCTTGAGGGAACGGTTCTCATAACGCGTGTAAGCTCGTCTGAGACTATGGTTGGTAAGTTGAAGTAACGCTATGAGAACTGCTCTCGAAAGAAATGTTGCAAGTTAAGGTAGGGGCACACTATTGTCACGTCACGTGAAATACATACAGGGTGTCCCAAACAAAGTGTAGGAGCCAGAAAGGGGTGATTCCTGAGGTGATTCTAAACAACTGTTTCTTTAGCAAAAATGTTCGTTGTGGCTTTGTTAACAAGTTATTAACGAAAAACACCGACCAATCAGAGAGCGCGTATAGCGGATGAACGGCCGTTCAGTGGCTGGCGCAAGCTACACGTAGCATTCACGGCTGATCTTTCGCTATGCGTGCGCTGTGATTAGTCGGTGTTTTTCGTCAATAACTCGTTAACAAAGCCATAACGAACATTTTTGCTAAGGAAAAAGTTGTTTAGAATTACCTTAGAAATCACCCCTTTTCGGCTCCTACACTTTGTTTGGGACACCCTGTATCTGCTCTCATATACAATAGGGTAATATCACGTGACTATACGTGACGTGACAATAGTGTGTTCTTATTCTTCCTTGCTAGTGTATCTGCACCTTAAGAGTATAACTACAAGCGAACTCAATTTCGACCGATCTCTTCAGATCCCCACACTAATGTCAGTTTTCACTTTCTGTTGGTTATTCACGCGTCTCCTAGATACCTAGTAACGCATGGCGTTACCAATGCTCGAAATCTACAAATCGGAGAAAGTGGCAGACAGTCGGCAAGGAGAAGAAGGTAGTAAAAGGACGATCCGATGCGTAAAACGGTTACATTCTTTGTTGGAACGCAGTTGATTTACTTTTTAAAGTAAAGTTATGGTAATCTGTTTTTTCCAAAGCTGGTTTTACAATATTTAACTGATAAGCACAATGGAACTACTTAGTAAGTACAGGAAGAGAACGAAGTGTGAGCGAGGCAGTTAGAGTTTGAGAACAAGTTAGAGATCTGCAGAGAGCACTTAGGAATCCAGAGCCTTAGTCGCGGTTGCAGTGGATGCGTTTTCTGACGAATTTGTTTGAACTATTCCAGCGTTTAGCGAAAAACAGCTCGGATATATTTGCCAGAATACAATTCACCAGGAAACGCATTCGCTATAATCGCAGCTATAAACATGTACCGCTCAGGGATGATTTATTAGCGAACTATCTACAATCTACAAGCTTAAACAGCAATGATAAAAAGGGAATCGTCCACTCGTATTACTCGATTTTGGATAGTGACGCTCCCTGATCAGACAGATCGACATTATTGGCTATGCCGATCACGTTATACAAGATTCCTCTTTTCCCCGCTACAGTTTAAACTCGCTAGCAAGTCGTCTCTGAACAGTACAAGGTGTATCAAAATCAGAGCTGTTTAATACTGGAGTGCATTGATACTACAATGCTTTCCAATTTCCAAGTACCCAGTACCTCGTACTTGTACTGGAAAAGCTCCACTATACGGTACTTGATACTTGAAAATGATCAAATACAAGTACTTTTCCAAATACTCTGTTTCAAGTACAGTTATTGGGTACTACAAGACTGCCCAATACTTTTTTAAGTACTTTCCCAAATATGAATTTGCTTAAACATCCACAGCCTAGTTATGACATGACACTGTGATACTGAATAATTCATGGTATTGAATTCAGTGTCATAACTAAACAGCGAATTTTATGCATTTGTAGCGATATTAAGTATGCAAAAAATCTAAGAGACTGTTATATATGCGAAAATATACAAAATATCAACAATGTTATTCAAATTAGAATTTTAAGTTCCAATTTTTTGTTTGTGCTTGTAAACATTTTATTTTGCATAAAGCTTCGCTGTCTAGTCATAACATTTAGTGTCATAGCAACAAAAGTCACGACTGTCACGTGAAAACTTACCTTTAGAGCGGATGCACACGAGCCACGCGATCGTTTGCGATCATTGCAATTTCGTGTCAGTGACATAATCCGATTTATTTGTATCTATGAAAAACATAGTAATTTCGTAATATCACAGTTATACTGTGGTAGTATGCAAAATCGCAGGAACTTTTTGTGTATCGGGGCTTATAGTTATTGATATTATTTTTTTGTCCTACCTGCACCGAAAATGCGTCAATATACAGGGTGTCCCAAACTAAGTGCGGGAGCCGTTAAAGGGAGTTTCTTAGGGTGATTCTAAACAACTTTTTCCTTTGATTAAATGTCATTGGAAGCTTTGTTAACGAGTTATTAACGAAAAACACCGACCAATCGGGGAGCGAGTACAGCAGATTAATGATGGCGCAGACGATGCCTAACCAATACTACTCACAGATGAAGCCCGCGCTGAAATTCATACACTGTATTCGTGCTTCTATTGGTCGGTGTTTTTCGATAATAACTCGTTAATAAAGCCGCAACGAAAAATTTTGCTAAGGGAAAAGTTGTTCAAAATCACCTCAAGAATCTCCCCTTAACGACTCCCGGACTTAGTTTGGGACACTTTGTATACCCGTAGATGGTGCCGAAGTCGCCTATTCCCGTACTAGGACGGAAAAGTAACATTCTACGGCGAAAAGTAACATTTTAGGGCAAAAAAGTAATACATCACCGCCCTAATAGAGAATACTGTGTATAAGAATTTTCGTGACGGTTTTTGGTCTCGCTTTGCATTTCATGAATCGATTTTAGTCCTAACGCGCGCTAAGAAGTGTTCCACTTCAATATCCAACTTTTTACTCTCCCTACGTGCATATAATCACGCACTTCCGGTTCAGGCAGGACGAAAAACATCGTATGCAACCCGGGCGCAAAGCTATTGCTACTTGTGCTAGTTGCATATCCCTCGTTTTCGGCTCGGGCTGCGAACTGGCTCTCGTAGGTATAGTATACTTTGCGCCCTTGATACACAATGTACTATTCTTGCACCTTTTCTTTATTCTTGTTGCATCTTTATTATTTTTATATAATATTTGTTCCTTTTACCCCTTTTATACTTACCAAAGGGTGTATCCAGTTCCAACATTGCATTAATGCAACATTTGTAGTGTGTTAAGCAAATCCACTTCGGCTCTGTTGAAGTCATACTCCAAATAAAGAACCGGTGCGGTGTTCGTGAAAAATATGAACGTAGGTGCACATATACAGACATTGACCCCCATATACGATAATTAACAGTTTCGAATAATCCAGAAAATATAATGTAATCCGTCTTTTATGTAGTCCAATATTAATATAGTCAATATTCGAAAGAAGAATCTCTGGGCCATTTACATTCACATATGTTTCGTTGTGAAACAAAAGGATTGTATTATATTTGTTACTTCTTTCGATGGTTCAATTGTTGTTAAACGAGGGTCAACATCTGTACGTGTTACCCTATATTATAATATTTATTTATAATGACGCAAAAGGAAGTATAGACACTTCGATAGAAATAAACGAATGTAAGACTTTTAGTTAATACAACGCACCGCGTACGCTCAGTCCAGTTGATTCTTACCCCTAGGGAAAAATGCAATGAGGAAAAATGCCCATTTCCCACTGAAATATATAAAATACAATATATACGGTATATACTGTAGTGTATGCAGTATATGTATATATATTTTTTATGTATACATTAGTGGGAATGGGCACTTTCCCTCATGGTGATTTTCTAGTAACCGTCAAGAATCATTTGGACTAATTGTACCAGCGGAGAATACAAAATGTACATACAGTCCGCAGTAACATTAAGCATAGAACAGAACGTAAAGGCTAGCCGATATTGATTTAAACCGTAACAAAAACTCTACAATCACCAGGGTCTTAATGAGTTAATAAATAAATAAGTACATATCATGAATTTGACGATAGAAGCCGTCAAAATGAGTGATCCACGTGGACAAGCCGAAGGACGCTCGCTTCTTTTTCGCCGGAGCAGGTCCCAGAGGTATTCTGGGTATCACTTATCATTACGAAGTTGCACGTATTTCGTCGGACGTATAACGGTGGATCGGTTCTATAGAATCCTAACTGAATCTCTTCTCTCTGAGGATCTCTTCTCGTTGGCTCCCTTCCTTCGCAGCCGTCGTCTCCTTCCCCGAGTCCCTTTCACCGCATCTTCCCTTGTCCCTGTCCCTGTTCCACCGACGAGCACGAGAGCGTTTCCGCCAGCCAGCCCCACCCGTCGCTTCGGGCAACCAATCCGGAATAAAGTTTGTTACACAACTCGGCGAACTTTCGAAAATGGTCTGCCTCCGCCAAGTAAGCTGTTCTTGGCTCCCTTGTTAGGCAGACTTTCCTCTTTGTGAAGGGGACTTGCCAACAACCGAAATATACGCCCCTCTCCCGGCGACTTCGCGCATCCCCGCCGATGATTTACAGCGAATCAGCGAATTCTGATACGGCGGAGGCGCAATTATCTACTGTCTTACTTTCGGGTTGCTTTCGAGGGGAAACAAATATTTTTCGTTTACTCGCATTTTCTTGGCGCGGTGTGTATTGTTCAAGAAAAGAGATTTAGACTGAAACAATGGAAATGGCGAAGAAGGAAGGAAAATTCAGTATGATGTTGATTAGCCGGTTTAATATTGGAGTTGAAATTGGAGCAACTTCTTGCTGAAGAATTGGGAGAAAAAAGTGTTTGTTTTTCATTCTTGATCAAACTCAGCGATGCAAAACGAATACGAAAAAGTTTTTATATAACGATAGAAATCAAAGTCGATGAATTACTTACAAAGTACAAAGGAAGACAGCGGGAAAGTCTGGTTCGTTAACAATAAGATAATCGTGGCTGCGTACCATTAGCGAGTTCCTTTAAACAACGCGTGCATTAACGCAAGTATCAGATAGATGCGTTAAACGTGTTCCTTGTGTTATGGAAATCGCGCTGCGATTGTGCATTATTTTCAAATCGCGTTAATTGCGACGCGACCCCGGTTCCTGCTTCTGTTTCGTGTCACAGAAGTCTGACCTCAGAAAAAACGTCTTCACTAACGTGCAGTAAACAGAATATTAACAAGATCATTTTGAATCTCACTACGTTTTGTGGGAGCATACACATTGTTCATGCTGATTCTTCGCATTGTCACATCGTGATGTTCTCGAGCACACTGCATCCTTGGCTGGGCTGCTCTCGAGAGCATCTCGATTTCTCTGCGGCCAACTACATATTTGGCAAGAAAAGGAAGGGACACCGCCAGACAGCGCGACGAATGGTGCGAACGCGTCTACTGTCTGCGCGTGCCATTCATCCTAATCGTGATCTGCTCTCCTCGGTCTCTCCTTCTCTCTCACTCTTTCTCTCTCTCTCTTCTTTCACTCGGTCTTGGCTTGCTTACTGTAACAACTTATTGGGGCGAAACAGTGTGTTTGCGGCATACGATTTTTTTCAACCCCACCTTCTCATTGAGAAAAATATATTTATGTCTGACTAGTTAGTATTCAGTTTTAATATTATAAAAGAGCAACAGGTTTATAGCAAGTTTCATTTGGATCAAGGTTTATCGATTCTAGTGTATGGGGCGGTATTCATAGTCGCTTCTTATTCTCAAGTATTTTCTTACGTTCCGCGGTAGAGTAATATTCCCAGCAAAGTGGATTTCCTACTACGCGGACAGCCGATGTCCCTAAACATCGCGTGATTTGAGGGAACACTATACAGGGTGTAAACAATATACGTTTAAATATTATAAGGGGTAGTTGGGGGTAGTAGGGGGAACAAAAAATGTCCTATAACATAGTGTCCCATGTGCCTCCATTTTGCAGTAATAATGTCTTAAAGTTAGCGGTATGGTTTCAAGATGGATGACCGACGCTCTATCCCAGAAACATTCTCGATTTTTAATGCTTTATAGCAGTTAAACTGTAAGAGATACAACAAAATGCATTAAGACTCTTTTGCTCTATTGTTGCTTGCCAATGTGTTTGTACAATTTTAAAAGCTTCCAGTTATTAGTTTAGCATGCAGACCTGTTAACTTTGAGATAGTATTACTGCAAAATAGAAAATGGTCGGACACTATATTATAGGACATTTTTTGTTCCATTAGAGCTTCTCTACTACACCTTAAAATATTTAAATGTATGTTGTTTATACCCTGTATATTTTAACCAATTCTGCAAGTAAATCTTATTAATTATAATCAACTTGATGTTAATCAGATACAAGTTTAATTTAGAACTTACTAAAGATTAGAAATTCTACTAATTCATTTATAAGAATGAACCTATCATTTTCTGGATTTTTGATTGCACAATATGCAAAACTTTTTAAGTGTAATCATTTATTGATTCTGCTTCGTTTAGCTATTTAGCCTAATTTTCTGAAATTTTAGAGCTTCAGTGGCATTTTTTATACACTCATATATATTTTAAATTCACTAATAGTAAATATTCACATGACGTGATAAATATATTTATATCGTCAGTGTGTATTTAAGAAAATTTACTTACCAACGTAAAAATAATTCTCAATATCTCCGTCGATACAACAGATTTCTTGAGCCATGAATGTCCATAAAATGGTAAGTTAATTTGTTCACCAGGTCTGGGATGAAAAAGGACATTTATTGTAAAATAAACATTTTGCATCGAAAGCAAAGAAAGTTCAATTTCTCAACCTCGTTTGAATTGTTGTGACTTTTTTTTTTTTCATTCGGAGTCATTTCAAAATCATCATTTTGCGGGTCGTTGAATTCATATTGATGTCTTCTATAATGATGCGTTGTAAAAAAGGGTGATATAATGTGTAAAAAAGTTTAATGGGGATAATTCACTGATCTGAATAAATTTCAGTTTTATAGATCAGTGGCAGTGGGATAATTCAAAACACACAGATTTTTTAAATTATTATTATAGTCTTGTGTTTCAGAAGATACCCACACACATGTGTATGCAAACAGTATTATGACATCAATGATAAATGATTTTGCGTTGGAGATCAACTATTCTACTTACAAACAATGTTTCAGAATTTTCTAAGTTTTCAAATTCTCTAACTTCTCTTATTAGTATAATATGTAGATTCCTCATTAAATTACGACACGAAAGACTGAAATTGAATAAAAATGTCAGTTATTTAAATGTCAGAATTATAGTTATTTCGTCTTATGTTTTTATGTCACTTCGAATGAGACACAATTTGTAACTAACCTTGCAAGAATCTGAATGATAAATCAGTGAATTCGATATGTTAAGTACCGATATAATTCTAGAAGACGTAGAAGTGGAAACGCCTAGTCCTTTATCCTCTCCAACGGGTACGAAATTCATTTCTTGTTCATTTCAAACGCTGCGATTAGAAAAAATACCGATTCATACCACACAACATGCATTATAAAAATCTCTCTTTAGAAAAATTAATCTCAGGTCTCGACTCAAAAATACATGATTCCGAAACCTGTTTTTACAATTCAAGGAAATGCTACTATTTGTTACTGTATTTAGAAGCATGCGTATGATTGCTCCGATAATACTTAAACTTTGATATTATATTGTGGTATTTACATTTGAAGACTTTGCAGCAAGAAGAATGCAACTTCATTTTTACCTACTTCGAGTAAGTTAGTAAAAAAAAGTATTTATAAAATTATTGTACTTAATACCTATTAAAGCAAGAACATTAAATAGTTTTGGTAATGGTTTTAGAATGTACAAAGACTATGTAAAATTTCTTTTACGTATATTGTACTTTTTAATTTTATAATTAATTTACAATTTTATAATTGTCGAAAGTGGAGTTGCATTCCTTTTGCTGCAAGGTCTTCATTTTGTCTAGAAATAAAAAATATTGAACTTCTTTCAGTTGTTTTCAATTTACAAATAAAAATATTTTACTTTCAGTTTCTTCCGAAACAATTCTTTTAACATATATTCTATACCTCAATATTCAAACAGAAAATTTCTCGTACAGAGAATCGAATTGATTACTCATTAAATATATCTATTGTCATATAAAATTCTATTTCACGTTAGTATCTTAAAAAATCAGTATATCTGTACCAAGATATAAACTCGTTAATATTCCTAGGGATGCGATGATAGCGAGGTGATGAGCAGCGAGGATGAACGCGCCGTTTAGCAGAAACTAAAAGACAGAGAGACATTCATTGACTATCCTTTCACCTTGTTGCTCATCGTTTCACCGTATTCGCAACCTAAAAACGAGAAGTATTAATTACTAACTGCACTTAATGATTAACGGATAAATAGTGGACGTAATCCTGATGGTGCAGATCATTCACTAAACGAGGAAGAAGAAGCGGAAACGAAAACGCCGGAAAGGAAGAGTAGCTCGCTACTCAATTTGAGGGAACGTCTCCAGAATCTTCCTTCGCCGGATGAAATAACGCGTCTGGCAACTCGCGTGATCGACTCTCGTTGCTTACTCCAAACGCAGGACTTCTGCTTCCGCGGTGTTGCGAATTGCATGGTGAAGAAAGAAGCGGATGAGGGAGAAGAGGAAGAGCTATCTTTATCAAATAAATCCTTGAACGAGTTGAAAGCAAAGGATGCTAGAGCACGGAGAAGAGCGAAGACTCATCCAAAAGGTATACTCAGTCACACAATGATCGTTTCGCAACCGAACGATCTCGACAGTTCCAATCAATTTAATTCGCCCGTTGAAAGCGTGGTCGATATTCCTGTTTTGCCAGTGGAAACGCCGAAAAATTCCGGTCGATACACGCCGTCGTCCGAAGAGACAACTTCCAGTCCTTATCACAGCCAGGCGTTTGAAACTGATTCCTTTGGGCTGCAGAGAAAAGCCTTTTCGCAACCTGAGAGATTGATAGACGAAAGTGAACTACGCTCGCTTTCCGCAGTTTCTCTGGGTCGCAGTCGACCCACCAAGTTCGGCGGATATCGACCATCAGCCGGAGTAATTCTGCAAAATCTAAGTTCCGGAAGTGAGCCGGAGTTGCCGCAAGATATTCCTTTCCATCGAATCGCTCCCAGCAAACGTGGTTCTCCTATTTTCCCCAATGAGTTCGAGCAAGCTTTTAGTATATACTCGCCCTCCATGTCCTCCACGTATGATGATCCTGGGACGCATAAGGATTCCGAGAATACGGTTACGTCTCCTGTTTTCAGGATTAACAAAAGCGGTAGTCATATGACATCCACTCCTCTGCCTTCTTTGAGAGAGGAAGATGTTTCTTACAAGTTTCTCGATACCCCAAGAGATTCAGTTGACGATAAAGAGTCATCAAAGCCTTTCATGATACCTACTGGAATGCAGGGTGATATTACTCCAAAGAGTCCAGAAACTGGAAACTCTGTGAAGGGCTGTCCTGAGGTGACTAATTTCAAGAATAATCTTGAAGCAGAGATGCGGGATCTGAAACCCAAAATAGCTCCATCGTTTAATCAATCGTTCGAAAACAGAAATACCAAGTGTTCCCTTTCGGCTAGGATACTTAACAAAGAGGCAGCAACACTTCGTTCGCAATTCAAGAGCTGCATGAGCGAAGGGGATGCCATTTCTTCGAGGGAAACCAAGGAGCTTTCAAGAGCGTCCACCAAAGAGGATCAGCGATTCATCCAATCAGAAGATCCATATTTGAACAATTATGTTCCCATCCTGGCTTTGAACTCCGAGGAAATCTCATACTCCGCGTCACCCGTGAACAAAACTGCTTTAGGACAGCACCTAAACACGAACGCTTTGATTGCAGCGTTGTCAAATATATCTTTGAAGCAGAAAATGCAAAACGCTTCGGATGACGTCGAGAATGAAACCGGTTCGATGTATTTTAAGAATAGTGTGACGGAAGAACAAGGCAAAATCGAATCTAGTGAACATCGTAGTAGAAGCGACGCGTCTTCCAGCGTACGTTCGAAAATACCAGTGAAGATCTCGAGCTGCAGGAGCAAACTGGTGTTCAACAGGTTCCCTGAAGCCAAGGAGCAAACTGGGTCCGAAGCTAGCGAAGCAGGCTCAACGGAGCGGAGATACGAAACGCAGAGGTTGCATACTTTTCGGTTGCAGTCTGTAGGTTGCTCCACTAGCCAGACTTCGGGAGACGAAAACGAGAGCAACAAAGACATGAAGATCCAAACTTATCGCGCTAGTAACAAGTCATCCACAAACCGATCAACAGTAGAGTATACAGTGGGATCAACGAGCGTCTCTGAGATCGAGAAGGAAGACAAAAGGATTTCGGAGGACGAGATGTCGGACGTTCTTTTTGAAAGTGAACCAGTTGAGGATGCTAAAGCTATGAACCATGAAATCTTCTCCCAGCCACCTGCATTGCAGACCCCTCCAAGTACATACTCGGCAACTAAGGCGAATTTGATAAACTATGAAGTCGACGACAATACGCAGCTAGAAACATCTGAAGAATCGTCGCCAGAGATCGAAGAGGAGACAAAGAGTAGCAGAGTCCGTCCGTCGATAGAGAAATTAGCAGCGGAACAACTGCGGCGAAGTTTCTGCGTGGACCAATCGCAAACTAAATCGGAGACCGACACTTTGCACAAAGAGAAGTTCTACGAAAATCCATCGTTCTCCATTGCCCATTCTTTGTCGACGTCCAAACTGCGCCCGAAAGATTCGCCTAAGTTCGGGAGAAGGAGTCAGGATCGGTTCCCATTCACAATTTCAGAGAAACCAAGCGCTACGTCCATAAAATTCCAAATCTCCAGGCGCTTGGAGAACCTGGATCTAAAATCCGCAGACAGGACGTACAAACTCAGCATGCATCCGAGTATAACTCGATTGGCTGAGGCTGGATACGAAGATACGCCTGCGGACATCATTAGTTATGTGGTCTACAACGAGAGAGGGCAGAACGAAGCTTCGTCGTCAGGGATGAAAAGACTCGTTCAGAAGTTTTCAGCGAAACTGAAGAGATCGAAGAAGAGCGACAAAGTGAAGCCAGATGAGAAGCCAACGAGCATCATCTACGAGAATCACACTTATCGCGGGGAATCGACAGTGGATAGTTGTTCAGATTCGTCTTTATTAAAAGAATTTAATGCCTATGAACGTGCCATCGACTGTTTAGACGCGAAAGCATTGATTTCAGGTCAAAAGAGACTCAAACGCGACAACGCGTGGGCCGAGGAGAGCAAAAATCCGGGGCAAAATGAAATTTCGGAAGCTTCAAAAGACGAGGACGAAAAAGCGAGAGATCCCTATTGGATGTTTTTTGTTCAGAGCCCGCGAGAGACATCTGAGGCGCCTCCAGAGGCATCTCCCTCCAATGAGGAACAAAACCCGGATGCTCTTGCCAAGAGGAAAACAAAAAGCCATGTCAAGTTTCGAAAGAGTTCTTTGGACGTACCGTCTAAACCAGTTGGCGAAGAAATCAGTAATTTGAAAGACGTTACGAATAATGAAGAGGAAGGCGGAGGGTGCCTCTGTTTGCGGTTTTATCGAATGATCATGCCCGTTTCCTTCAATTCGGTTTCCCGGTATCAGTGGCGAGGAAATCGTAGTAAACGACTATCGATAAGGAACAAATCCAGCAGCTTACTGATGAAAAAAAAGAGATGATACAGTAATTACTCTGTCGGTAAACCAAAAACAGAGATAAGTCGATAAATGATGTGCAATTGGATCGTTCAATTCTGGCGTGGACCTTGCAGGAAATGACTTCATCCCCTGTTGGAGACAAATATAAATTGCAGGCAACCATATTAAAACACTAGACAGATAGGTACTCACATCCGCCATTTTGGGTCCGTTAGAGAGAAGAAGATAGCGATCGGTTCGTTTTGCACTAGTGCAATCAGTGCAGGAATAAAAGACAGACCTATAGTGACTTATGGTGATTTATGGTGACTACTGGACCCATTATAGTAGTTGTGAGTACTCATCTTTTTAATGCCTTAACCATAGCAGTGACTACAGATCCTATAAGATTCCTCATCCCTTTGTTTCGATGGTATGATAGATTTAGGGTTCTAAAGTCCGCAGGTAACGTAGAGTTCTATGCGCAAAAAACATTATTTGTTTGCATTTCTATATTATTCATGCTGTTCTGTGCATAGATGTCTACTTTATCTGGGGCCTCCAGGGCCCAAAGTTCGTAACTCCTCGAAAATGGTGTAAGGGACTATCTTTGTATTGGGCCTAAGATCTATGGTGCAAATCAAAACGCCATCAGCAAGTCTACAGTAAATAAAGATTACTTACTTACTCAAAAATAATAGGTTTTGTAGGACCTGTAGTCATACGCCAGCAGGCGGCAATTAATGTAATCTGTTCGACCATGTTTATACACAACGTAGTCATTGATAAGGATTGATAATTTCGATCACGTGGTAAATATTGAAATTTTTTCTTTGTAGCTAAATTATTTCACAGTTTCAATTAATTTCGGAACAAGATTACGCTTCATCTAATGTAAACACACAAATGACAGCTAATTCAAGTAAATTGTACAGCGCATCGAAAAATTTGGACGTGCTTATATAGAGTATAAACATGGTTGAACACATACATTGACTGCCCTCTACTGGCATCTATAATTATCTGCAATTCATATGCGCCGCCACCAGGGGGTGAAGTTGGTTCCTTGTCCACGCCAGAATTGAATGATCCAAATGTAAGTACAGAATAGGGCTTCAAAGGATCAAATTGTTATCTTTATCTATATAATTAAGCTACCAATAGTTTGTATTATGTATATAGTTAGTAAAAGAACTTTTGAATCTTCTGAATGTTGACAAGATTTCTTAGTTTCTAGAATAATTGATAAGTAGGTTAGAAATTTTTTTTATGAGAATAACAGTTGTATAATAAACTTTCCTTGTACAACATAACAAAGTAAATACAGGTAAAGATAAATGAGAATATGTTCTCGGTCATGTTCTTTATTTATACGTCGTTCGTACATCTCATTTATGCTCATTAATAGAGTTACACACTTGCTTCCAACTGCTTTCTTTCCCTCATACAAGTGAATTTTTCGCCGAAGATGCGCGTTATCAAGCTTATCGCCTTTACAGAGCGCTCCGTTGCTACGCATTTAACTTATCGTTACCGTTATAGAAAAAATAAGTCTTTAAATAATCACATAAGAGTCGTCGAGTCTTCGAGCAGTCGTGGAAAAACTGGGAAAAAGATATAACATGTTCGTATCCATACATGCATGCATACTTATAATTTTGTTTAACACACATGTAAACGATCCTGTACATGAATGGTGTCTATGGTGTAGTTCCCTGTGTGTGTGCGCGCGCGTGTAAGTGTTTTGTGTAATGTTAAGTATCCAAGGATAAGGTAACATTTTTATTCCGATGTAACAGTGATTGGCTCTATATGGTATTTTCCGCTTAGCAGCTTCCTCGAAATAACGATGCTGCGTCTAAACCGGGAAAAAATTCGATCTATTAAAAAAACCAGTCGTTTTCGCGTTTAAAACCACGCAGTGGATTATCTCCGTTAGACGGTCGCAAAGAGCTCTAATCGATTCGATGAAAAGAGGTGATCAACGACCGTCAACAATCCAGCGAGAAGGAGCATAAAGAAAACCAACGTTAAAGGCAATGCATGCCCATGATCTGCCTCGAGCTCTCCTTTTTCCTAAGTTTCTAAAAAAGGAAGGGAGTCGTAGACCCGCGTACGGGAAAGGACATCTTTGTCTGCTACAGGGGGGACGCTATTTAAATATTACACTCGGTTGAGTCAATCAACTGGAGGGACGTGTTAAAGAAAATGAAATAAACGGTCGTCCACTTGCGGACAATTCGCTTTTCTTTCGCTTCGAACGACACGAGGGTTTTGATCGACGCTCGAACGTCGTGCTAATCGCTTCCACAAAGCTGCTGTACGACATCGAGCGCAACTAAATCCAAGCAATTGTTTCTGTCCCTTGCGCCAGAGAAACACAACCTCTATAATACTGGTTAACCATACCGAACGATGGTTCGTTGGGATAAAGGGTAGTCAAAGCTTTCCTCCTTCCTCTTTCAGAAACCTTTCGATTCTTCCGTCGTCCAACTTCAAACTCGCTTACTTATGTATCCATTCATTGTCATCGTCGTCGAAACTCGCGTCGTTAGGACGGGACTGGTCAGGAAAATAACGTCACGAAGGGGGTGGAATGGAGAACTCTTTCCGCACGTAGAACAAAATGTAAGGTTTACACTTGGCGACTGCGTCCGTGGTTGCTGGTCGCACCGAGCTGTCATTGAAGTGGAACCATTGTCCATCGTGGACAGCAAAGGCAGTGTAGTGTCCAGTCCCGGCACTGAAACCAACGTTGCAACGTTAGCTGATTCTTGTTTTAGATAAAACAAACTAAAAACAGCATCGTAAAGTTTGTGAAATGTACCCTGAACCGTGGTGCACAATAACGGCAGCTAAGTCGTACAGGTGGCCATTCGAAGTGCCCAATTTTGTACCATTCATACCGCGCACAGTGAATGCAGACATGTCGAGCGACTTCATTGGAAAATCAACCTGTGTATCCACTTTCGAACGATAGGAATTGCACCACCTAAATCTCTTAATGTGAAGGCACAACACCTGCAACAATAACACATCATCAGTCTTCTGTTGGGTTTGAAAGTAAGGAACAGAATAAGACGTAGAGTTTTACATTAGGCAGCCTATGTATCCAGAACCTCTTAGTGGATCTCTGTTTCCCCATACAATTGTCGCAGAAGTAGAGCTCGCTGTCAGCCAACTCTTCATCCTTGAAGAATCTGGTCAAACTGTAGGTGAGACTGCAGACCTCTTCCTGCTCCTTCGTTCGCCTTTGCAGCCTGTCAGGTATATCCAGGGAGAGATCCTGGAAGGGCTCGTGGGTCTTGGAATCTGTACAGCAGTTCATGCAATGGACCTGCGCGAGGAAACGCGATCCATAATTCGTCCGCGCTTCTCCCAAGAAGAAAACGAACAAAATGATTTTCCAAAGGATTGCTCGTTTGAAAAACATGCCACCTCCTGTCGTCGGCTCAACGCAAGTCAGAAATACAAATCGAAGATTGAGAAAGGATCCGTACCAGGTGCAACAGAGAACTTACCACGCTAAGTAGGGTGCCTCCAAAGACGGCGGTCACGATGCTTTGCTTCCCGCGTAAGCCGAGAGGCTCGTGTCCCAATCTAGGCAGCAACTGCAGCAATTCTGTGTGCAGTCGGTCGAGCATGTAGGTGAGAAATTCGTGGGCGTCCTGCTGCTGGTAGCCCCGAAATCTTGGCACAACCTTCCATATGACGAGGAACAGACACTCGGGGGAGATCGCCTGGCCGTTCGAGCCGCCCAGGTTCAGACCCAGCAACACCTTCCTGAGCTCCTCGGCGAGCAGTGCGTCGCTCATGCTCAGCTCTTTCGCTCTACCCGGGGTGACGATCCGCCCCCTATGCGTGGGCGACTCGTCGAAGGGAATGCCTTCGAGAGACGGCATCTGCGTGAGGTACTCGCAGAAGTGGCTGATGTTGTTGAACGATTGCAGCACGACGTTCATGAAGCAGGTGTTGCCGAGGTTCCTCAGACCAACCACCTTTTTTTCTTTGGTTATCTTGGAGCTCCTGCGTTTAGTGACCGGCCGATTGTCGCCGCTGCTTCCATCGAGGGAGTGCAACCTCTTCCGCGCAGTTCTTGGCCGCAAATTCCTCACGACGACTTCCGCTTTCCACAGCGCCTCCGCGTCGCTCGCGTTCTCACTGCTTTCCCTCCTCGACGGCGTCGTCGGCGGCGACGTGCTCCAATTTTCTTCGTTCTCTTTGTGCTCGTCCTTATGGAAGGTCACGCGACGGATTTTCTCGATTTGACCGGTCGTCGTGTCGTTTACCACGTATTCGTCACACATGTAACTGGAAATGTTCAGAATTTAGGCTAAGGAAGTGTTTATGGCTATTGCAATCCAGTATTTACGACGCATGGAGAACTTATGATTATGTCTGCGTCGTTCTTTGGAAATCGGTGTTTGGAATTGACCTTACCAGAATACTGCCAGGTTCTCGCAGTCGATGCAGACACAATGATGAGTATTTTGTTCGTGATGTTGCAGTGCGTGGCCTGACACGTAGCGTCCGCAATGAACAGCACCGCAGTACAAACAGAGCCATGTACTCTTCTCGGTACTACACACTGTTGATAAAAAAATATTTCATTACGATGCCGTTCTTTTCAATTATAGTGACTCATAGGTTCGTTCTCTTGTATTCCAAATGTTAATTAACTATGAAATCCTCAGTATTATATTCTTTCTATCAATTTATGTTATTCCAGCTTCCACATCTAATTGTTTTTCAGTTTCTATAACTTTCATTAAGACAGGGCTATGAGATCCCAAATGGGGTCCCAAAATTTATTACTGAAAATGTACAGACATCCTTTCGCAAAAAAACTAAAATGAAGTGTCTTAGTTGATGAGTAGTTTATTTTTGTCCATAAGAGTTGATGAGACCAAAACTCAACTAGACCGTGTTTAATTCATTTTTATTGTCCTCAGTGTGCGTCGAAATTTCTAGAGCTTGTAGAACTCCTAAAACTTCTTTGAATCATTGCTATATTTAATTTTACATTTACAGTTCTCGACCCGATGGATGTGTCCAGTCATTGCAGCATGATCCCGAATTTCGAAATTCGGCTGCATTCGATTTACATAAGTCTCAAGAGAGTAAAACCAGGGTGAATGGGCGGAAGGGTGTTCGACACACCCCCTTCGTAGTCGATCGATCGCGAGATGCCTGGCATTTCCATCGGGCTCGAGATTTTATATGCTCGATTTCTTTATACAATTCAACTGAAAATTTCAAGGTTTTGTCGAATCTAAAATTGAGACTTTTCAGATACATACACTTTACCAATATTCAAATACAAAATTTTTGACCAATTAAATGCTTCTGATTTTTCTTATGTGAAAAAAATTATATAATAGTAAAAATTTCAGTAATTATTTTTTTATTTGTAAAACCGAAAAAGGTAGTTTTATATGCATTATTTTAGCATCTGGGCTAAAAAGAACGGAAGCAATTTTTTCAGTTATTTCAAATTTTCTATTTTCTTTATCAGAAGTTAGAAATATTTGTATGAGACTTGAATAATAAAAATAATCCTAAAGGTTAAATTATTGCAGTACACATAACTTAATCACTAAATTTTCGATTTTGAAATCATTGTCAATTAAAAATGCGTAACGAATAAAAATAAAACCCAGAAACGCGTGATTTTATTTGAGACCTTAATTTATTTTTATCTTTCTTGCAACAAACCAACAAATATTATTTTAAAATATGTATAAATAAATTATTGTTTAGGTATATAAATTTTATTATTTGTAGTAGAGAAATAGACGACAAAGAAATTATCTTCATCGATGCCTAAAGGTAACTGCTTAGAAAGTATCTGTTATTAATTGTAATCATTAATAACCAGGCGGCACTAAAAAATGAATTATTACACTTAAAATTCGAACACATGACGTGCACCACATGACCATTAACGTAAAATGTCCATTGCACAACCTAAACCCCAAATTATTAATCAGTTTCAAAGAATTCAATCGTATTCTCATTTTTTCGACGAAACTTGTCCGTTTTCTCCATTTGCTTCGCCACGCCTACAAAACATGGACATCGCAGAATATCAGCTGTAGACTCGGTGCGACCGGACGAAAAAATCTGACGAATCGGTCTAAATCACGGCCGTCTCTAGCACAGGCCGGAATATAGTGAATTTGGCAACGCTGTCATCAGTCCTATCGTTATGAGAAGCCGATTGCCGATCGCATATCGCGTAGTAACGTTTCATATTTAGTCGTTCTTTCAGTAGTTTTATTATTTTCATTCTGATTCACTTCTACATTTGGTAATTTTTATGAAAATAATGCTTATATTTGTAATAAATCAACATAACCTCTGGAGAATATATCAATGCTCCGGACTGATGTATGTATTGTCTCTAAGCACTGTTGTCATATCGTATATTCCGGCCTGTACTAAAGACGGTCATGTCTAAATCCAAGGAAGAAAAATTAGCGAAAGCCATGAGATTGCTATCGAGGCATTCGATTAACACCGATGCCGCTATCGATTTTGCAACGTCGTAGCCTGAACAGCTTGCAGCGTAGGAAAAGAGATGAGGGAGGGGGCAGGTGTGGGGTTCTTTTATAGCCCACGAGGGATGATTTTCCTCTGGCGCGACTCGTGCAACGAGCGGCACGGTATTTCAGCATCGCAACCCACCACTGGGATATTTAAATCGATCTCGCGAGCTGAATGCGTCGCGATTCGCCGAGCGTGAACGATCCAGCGAGACCGACTGACAGAGTCGAACCTGTCTGGACCTTCGAGAACAAGTCTTGGGTCTAACTCCGAACCTCCAGTTGCTTCCTTTGTCTAATTAAAATGGATGCAGAAATCGATCTCAGAATATCCTTACACTGATTCGGATTTCCTCGCTCCAACAGACGCGTGGTTCGTGCGAAAACGCATCAAAGATTCATAATTCGCGCGAAATTTCAGGAGGCCGGATAGAATCGCGTAGAAGCAAAAATGGACACCTGAGGCGGAATGACGGAGGCATTTGCAGACGGTGGAGACTGCCTGAGGAGAGACTGGGGCGAGAGAAAGATGCTGATATGGTGTTCGAAAAAGGAAAGCGCGAAACACGCTTATCAGACGAATTCTAAACGGCAGACATCGGGCCAGCTGATTAGTGTCGTCTGGTATTGATTTTCCAATGACGGCCACAGCGCATACTGAGAACTACCAGCAGGACGATGCACACGCGCACGTCCATGACGCTTTCGTCGGAGTCACACACAGTCACCTTGTATACGGACGTAGCGCACACAAACTGAGCGCGCGCGCGCGTTGAGAAAAGCAGCTTCGCGCACACACGCACACACTCACGTGCGAGTTCGATTCACGATACGTACGATCAGTACGTAACAGAGGACACGCGTTTATCGTCAATGTATCAGTTGCAAAGACGGAAAGAGTATCGGGCGACAACGTCACTCGTTTTTGCGCTTGTTTTTCAGAGGAAATAGAAATGGTTCAGTCCGCTGTCGGCTCAAGGCCGCGAGAGGAACGGCCTGGGCCTCGGTCACCGAGAAAGGGAAAGAGAAAGAGCGGAAGGAGGAAGGTAGAGTGCACGAAGAACGCAAAAGAAAGGAAACGAGGGACAATAGAACGAGGAAAAGTCGAACGGGGAAGAAAATAGAAAATCTCGACCCGGTGGCCGAGGATTAAGGGCACCAAAGAGAGACGAGCCTACTTGGATAGGCCCGTGGAGAGGGAGTAAAAGTTTCGGGCCCTACCTGCACAGACGAACGGTAACTCCTTTGTGCAGCTCGTTTCTACGTCGTCACCGTTGAGTTGGACGCTCTGGGCGAGATGTGGACACTCCATGTTTTTCTAGGCACAGTTCCACGGGGCCCTTATGGCCCCTTTGTCCCAGAGTGTCCGCGTACGTACGTGCCTGCGTTTACAACGTGTTCCTTCTCTCTCTCTCTCTCTCTCTCTCTCTCTCTCTCTCTCTCTTTCTCGCGCTCGCTCTCTGTTTCCTGAACGAAGGAGAGCAGCGACTGGTGGAAGGACAGGGTGGGAATGATACACAGAGATCGGGGTACGCTCGGTGCCCCGTTAATATCCGTCACATAGCGTGATCAAGAGAGTACTGTTCGTCGGGACGAGAAAAGAGGATGCCGACCGATCCCGATACGCGGCGATGACGGACTGAGGAAAACGACGACGAGGTCGACGAGCGAAATATCCGGAACACTCGACTGTACACCGACCGAACGCGACCGAGCTGCGTCGAGCTCGGTTCTGCGGTGGTCGGCCTGCCTCCAGAGTCACAGACCACTAATAGTCGACTGACTCGCCGTCGCCGGCGACCGTCTCTCCTCCCTGCTCTCCCAAGGGTTCCAACATTCGCAGGCGTGCGATTACTGCTACTCCCTACGTTTCTCTCTCGCTCTCTCGCCCACCCAACCTCGTTCTCTTACTCAGGTTCGGCTAGGCTACCTAGCCTTGAATCGTGCTAGGTCGCGCAGCCTCTCAGCCACTTCGCCAGGCTCGGCTCAATCGTGTGTCCGCACCGAAAGGGCGATGCGTTATGCTCCGAATCGGTTGCAATCAATTACATCGCACGAAAGATTCCATTCACTTTGAACGTAATTCCCTTTTCTCTTCAGAATTTTCATTCCCTTCATTGCCTTAAAAGTCTTTAGTCTTAAAACTCTTGATGAGTTTAGCAGTCGTAAGAATATCTCGCATATCTTGAACGCTTTTCAATTGCTTTTGTTCAAATGTAAAATATTTAAGATAAACTCGAAAGATTGAGACATTGGAAATGCTTTTATATTGTCAGCAGTTTTAATCTTTTATCTAATAATGATTCCCTTCGCCGGGTACATAGAGTTGCGATTTTAATAAAACTATATAACCTGTGCTATCTGTGGTTACCTTTTCTTAACTGTACCTAATACTATTGTAATTTTTAATATCCTATGTGCCTTCTATGTGTCTATTCGCCGTTTCATGTGTTTCTTTCTCTATATTTTATTATTTTCTGCAGTTCAGTCTTTCATTCTTTCTTATCAGCAGTTTTAATTAATTGAAAGATCAAGACTTCCGGAAATTCTAAGCTTCGAATGAGGTTCGAAGTGATTAAAATTTCGACTGTTTCAAACTTTGAACTGTTTCGATGTTCAGGTTCGAACGTTCATCATTAGCGATGCATTTGCTACTTGTTCTTCAGGGATGGATATTGTATCCACAGCATTTTCTAAGGCAAAATAATTCGAAGGTGGGTGTATTTAGCCCTCCTTTTCTTTGGTTTTTAATAAAACTTGGCGCGAGGCACTACCGTGCCTCTTAATTCATCATAGTCACAATACTGTGACGTTTGATTGCTGTACAAAAAATAATGGGAAAGTGGGTAACAGGAAAGAACATAAAAAGGAAATTCAATTCGATTAGATGAGAACTTAGAAATAACGTACGAAAATTCCCTGCAGATATTAATTGTTTTATTATTAATTACACGGTTTATAACAAAACTTGTGATGGATTATACATTACCATGTGTAATGAAATATAAAGTTTGTAGCAAATATCACAATTTAATGTCTTTATTCCATTCCTACATTTTACAATATTTCTGTATGTATTTCATGTTCAGATTCAATCAATATTTTGCATGGTATTAAAAATGGATGCAGTACATACAAATTCTATATTATTTATTTACAATTTACCTAAGCATAGTTCTTGTTTTTTTAGATATTAGGTGTGTTTTCTGTTAACAAACTAGTTTAACACTGGTTATGAAGTAAAGCAAGGAATAACCTAACAAGTAATAAGAGAGTACAAAACAGAGAAATCTTTACTCTGCAATGGTGCAACCATTGCAATAAAAGAAAAGAGACTAAGAGCCTGTACATACACACGAACGATCAAAAATCGATTTGGCGATCTGCAACTGTTTTCGACGACAAACACTAGTGTGAAGCTCGACGATAGAACATTGTGTTTGACAGTTTTCACGATATCGACGACCATCGACGACCTTCACGCCATTGTTGGTCGCCGAATCGATTGCAGATCGTCCAATCGATTTTTGGTAGCCAGGCGACTTGTCGCTTATCTGTAAGGCCTCTAATTATATTTCACTGGAAAATTACAAATATCACTTTTGGTTCTGAGTCTATACATATTTACACAGCGTAGAAATTCCCATTAAGAGTAAATTTAACTTCTAAGGAATTCTTTTAGTCCTCCGATTAAATAAATCGAAATCACGTTCCGAAGAATGTGGGCTTAATTTCACTCGAAGTAGACATTATTCAATTATAGATGCATTATTTAAATAAATATGCATCTTAAAATTGCTTTTTATTATTTTTCTAATAATGGGTTCAAAGTTTTCGAAAAGTTCCGACTGCTTATTTTGGGGTTAGTGTAAGGCTGACGGAGTGATAACTGTTTGAAAATGTAAAATCTTCTAAGGGTGCGTATACACTTCAGCACGAACACGAACGAGGCCGAACAGAACACCGCATGATGGACAATTGCGACTTTTGGATAGGTGAGTACGAAGCGAGCCGAGCAATCAACAAACACGTTGTTAGGCACAAATTCGCGATCCACGGTCGCAAAGCTAGCCGCCTCTAAATTTTAGAATATTCTTCACTCGAAACAATTTTGTTAATGTTTCGCGAAGTTAGCTGCTTCTAGAATCTAGATTCACGACTGTGCTGACTGTGCTCGCCCCGATCCGGAACAGTTGGCTCGGTCCGAGGCTGAGCAGCGAACGAGCCAAATGCCTTCAAACGATGTTAACATGCGCCGCCAGTCCTTTTTTTTAATCGATAACGTTCTGTATCAGTCATTGAGCTATATTACTACTGGAGAGCGAACGGGGCGATCGTGACCGGTCAGATAGAGAGGTCCAAACGGATGTGTTGGTGTCGCAGTCTTACTTATAAGCTATGAATGTACAGTGCATGCTACATTAGATTGCTTCAGACTTCAGATTGCTTTGTCTGCGGGAACATCATTCATATTCCTTACGCCTTACAGCATGATTTTCAGTAAATAAAAACAATAAAAGATAAAATAACTGTTGTAGAATATTTTACATATATTTACTTTATACAAGCGTTTCCAAGCAGATATTGATTTATTCATTACTTTATACAACATATTCTTAATTAATTTCAAGCCTATAAATTTATACCAACTTCACCTTCCTCCTTCTTCACTCCTTCCCCTATTATATTCAATTTGAACTTTGCGCCCCTGAAGTTAGTCTCTATCCCTTCTACACATGAATTTGCTACAGGATCGGTACAGTAAGAGAGAGAGAGATGATAGGAAAAACAAGGATGAACACACATCCATTCGGAAATCTCTGTCTTACCTCCCTCTCTCCTTTTCTTTCCTTTGGCCGTTCGCTCTCCAGTAGTAATATAGCTCAATGGTATCAGTTGAAATCTGAGCAGTGAACATGGCAGCGAATGGTCCGAGACAGGCCGGGCCAAGTCCGAGCACAGTCCGCACTCCGCATGCCGAGAAACGACGCCCCCACTCCCATTTTATGCTGCCTCGTTCGTGTTCATGCTCAAACGTATACTCACCCTAAACCTTCGAATACAATCAGCTGTATTCAGCAAAGAAGCTAACTTTTATACATAGACTTTATTATATTCATGGTCTGCAATGGACTCAATTAAAGAAAAAAGAAATGATAAAAACTTCGATATTTTGAATTCTTTTTTCTTGGTTTGAATAATAGATACATTTGTACTAATGGCTAGTAAATATTTGACTTACCAGTATATTGTCTATTAAAAATGAATTAAGCTTGCTTTGACTTCCTTTAAAGTATTGGATCAAAATATATAGAAATTCAGTGTTTTTAATTGCATTTGAAAAATACGAACTTCTGAAAGAATAAAATTGTGAAGCAACCTCAAGACTGACAAAAAGTAGTAAAAAAAATGACAAATATGTAGTCGAATAATGTATTTCAATGTTTTCTTCAAATCTCACTTGAAAGTGCTATGAACTTTTGTTCCAACTCAATATTTACTCAATGTAACTGTAAGGTACAGAAGAATTTCGAAGAAAGTAAGTTACTATTGAATCGTAGGTCAAGTTCCGCACTAAATCTTACTGCATTCATATTAATTAATTAAAATCCTAGATAATAACAATTAGAGATAACTGTGAATCCTATAATCGAGGTTTTACTGTATTTAGCTTAAAAATTCCAAATTTACCTTCACTTTGTCAACCAAACATGAACACTTAAATACAAAGATCTAAAACTTCCCATACTTACCACAAAAATACTGATTTATACAGGAAAAATAAGTTTCATGTGATCGAAATAATTAAATGAAATGTAAACTTTTACAATGTCAGCTTGCAATTTTATTAAAAAGTGCAACACCAACAATGTCAGTTAATATAACGAAAGATATTAAGAACGTCTGCTGTACGGTGGTAATTGTGATTGTGTAAGCTGAAGTCCAGGAATGTTATTGAATCCAAGCATCTGTAACATTTCCTTGGTCTCGGGATCAACTTCAATGATGTCATGCTCCAGAGCAGAGACCTCAGGCACGTAGTTGTCTCTGCGTTCCCTCTCTTCTTCTTGCAATTTGATGGAAATGCCACGAACTTGACTGTGTCTGAGTCGCTTCATCAAGTGGGTAACAAATCTGTTTGGTATAACAAAACAAGAAAATTCAACGGTGAAACACTTGCCGACATAATACACTTTTGTGGCAAAATAATGTATGAAAGAAAAATAGAAAGGAAAAACATACCCAGCAATTTTGTTTCGTAACGATTTGCTAGGAATAATAGCAATTTCTTCGCATATCCTTTTATTGGTATGGAAGTCCATAGTCAATCGAGTATAATACTTCTCGATGATGAGCTTTGCGGCCTTTTTGACCGTCTTTGTCCTGACGCGACTCTGAAATCATAATTTTTATTCTTAGATTCATAAATTTTTTAGACTGAATTTAGTTTCTGTTCACTATTCACGAATTGAAAAAAGAAAACGTTTGTAAAACACTGCACTTTCACATAACCTCAATTTGAACACGGTAAATATTAAGATAGAGCAAATTTGGATAATAAATGATGGAATTTTCGAATTATATGCAAGTATTAATATATGTTTTAAGTGTTAATTTTTGTATGAGACGAAGGATTGTTATGATTTTTCACGATTATTGATACGAAAAATGAAGACGTACGCACCATGATGGCTACAGTAACGGAAAAGACATAAAGCAAAATGGAGGAGAGATACTACCGCCACTATCAACAGTAACGGTGGATTGGAGAATTAATTGCAGTTGGAGACATCTGATGAGTTTTCTGGAAGTAGTCTGAAAAAATTGTGCGAAAGTTGTCCGACTTACAGATGGTAGCTTTAGAAATTGAAGAAAGCAAATGAGAACTTGGATATTATAATCACTAGACCGCGGATTTTTATGCAGAATCAAATTTTTGCAAATGCAAATAAGGAACTGAAATTTTAATAATTTAGATTTTGTATATTTTAGTCTCTATCAACAGTTTCGTAAAATTTTGCGTATTTAAAAATCCGCAGTCTAATAATTACCATAGATATACATACTATATAGGTTTCCAGTTTGGTGCAGCACCAGTTCTGAAGAAATGCTAGGAAGAACTGACGAGTGCAGCAGTACAGTATGGTACCGTAGTACATACTAAAGAAGATTCTAGTGCAGAGCAGTGTAGCCGCTGTTTGTAACAATATTAATAAAGTATTGTTAATCTAAGTAAGTTTTTATTTAGATACTTATTTGTTTTTATCAAGCGATTACTTTGAATTTCGCGGTTAATTTAAACTTTAAAGTGCTTGCACTGTTTACACTAGCTCGACCCAGTGCAAGCAGTTCAGTGAATTTTTACTCTGTACTTTTTGTACTAGTTCAGCCAGTACAGGAATAGAAAACAAACCTATAATAAATAAACGTGGTTTCAATGTTTACTTTATTCAGACCGTGTCAAATATTAGAAACATGGACATACAGGACGGAGCGTAAAGTAAATATTATGGTGGTAGCGAACAGCAGTGAGTGTTGCTGCGAGCGGGGTGAAATGGTAGTCATTTTGTGTGACTATAAAGGGGGAATCCAACGGCGCGTGGGTTTGCTCGGGTGTCTTGCCCCACAGACTTCTATATGTATATTACACTAGACTGCTAACAGCCGAGAGAAAGGTGATGCGAGCGGTGGGGATGAGATTTTGTCTCTACACTGCAAATGGCGGACACTGGTTCATTGGTAATGTAGCATGTTTAATTTAGGAATGTTTTACAAAATTTTCACTTATAAATTACTTTCTTTAAAGAAAAACTACGAATATACGAACACTCTCGTTTGCTGTAGCACGCTTTCCACTCTAGTTTTGCCCAGTTGTATCTACAATGAATTTATACTGCAAATGGCGGACACCTGCGGTCACCCCCCACCACTCGCATCTGCCGCATCACTTTTTCCTACGGCAAGCCATAGTCCGTTAGCAGTCTAATGTAATATACAGGGTGTAACAAAAATGTTGCAGTTCCTTGAAAGGGGTGATTCCAGAGGTGATTTTGAACAACTTTTTCCTTAGCGAAAATGTTAGGTGAGGCTCTGTTAACGAGTTATTAACGAAAAACACCGACCAATCGGGGAGCGTGTACAACGGATTAATGATGACGCGGACGATGGCGGGCCAATACTACTCACCGCTGGAGCCCGCGCTGATATTCATCCACTGTACTCGCTCCCTGATTGGTCGGTGTTTTTCGTTAATAACTCATTAACAAAGCCCCACCTAACATTTTCGCTAAGGAAAAAGTTGTTTAAAATCACCTCAGGAATCACCCCTTTTAAGGAACTGCAACATTTTTGTTACACCCTATATAGAAGTCTGTGCTTTCCCCTAATTCCTCACGGTTATGCATCGTTCTTTAGGTTCATGATTCTTGCACAGCCTTTTAGATTGTCCAATAAGTTAAAAATATAAAATAACACTTACAATAGAAAATTAAGAACATTACGATATGCACTGCAGCTTCGTATAAGTTGGCTCACCTTTTGTTGAGCAAATTTATTAATAAAAACTGTATTGTTTCTACAATCGTTTTCAATTCCTAGTAGAGAAACTCACACAATGTATGGAATAATGAAAGCAAGCGCTTCATAGCAGGGGCGCCAATCGCCAGTGACAGGAACATCTCAGTCATAAAAAAACGTTCTATAATTTTTACCAAGTGCTACTTTTGACAAGACTTGTGTTTTGTTTGTGTTTCTTTTTTTCTTTTTTCTTATGATGTTATAACGAGTCTAGTTATATTCTAGAGCGCTATATAAATTATTGTATAAGGGCGACAAGCACCGCAGCGCCAGCCCTGAATGAATTATTAATTGAAAAGACAAAGGCATAAAGATAGAAAATACGAATGAGAAATAAATATTTTTTATTAACAATAACAAGTCAATATACATTGCGGTAAAAAATAAAACATTGTACAAATTATGAATAAAATTGTTCATTTTCTGCAGATCTTGCTGCAGTTTTATCTTTATTACAACAATAAGGTGTCTTAATTTAACCCGGTTTTTTGTCGCCACCCCAAACGGTGGGCATGATAATTGACTCACCGCGTATCAAGTTATTATTTAACTTCATCCTTCATACATACACATATTGTGAATAAGATCCACTATCGTGTCACGAGAGCTTTTTTAAATAAATTGAACCATTCTTAAATAACAACAAAAAATGTACGATTTTTTAAATGAATATCACAACACTTTCATTTAAATTGTTACCACTATCACAATTTTCCTTTCTTCAAAAAACCCCCCGTGAACCGAGAACTATGATTCCAAAAAGTAATAACAAATTAACAAATTTTGTTTCCGATTACTAGTACGAGCTGAATCATGCCCACCGTTTGGGATGGCGACAAAAAAACAGTTTTACGCGATTGCATGAAGATGACATATTTATAATGATTTCTGATTTTTCATACCTGTGTTTTACTCTACAAACAAGAGCCTTTATAAGGCACGTTTGTCAGTAATTCACTCACAAACATTGACTACGTTTTAGACCTGAGAAACGTATATGACCCCTTAAATTACCTCCGGACTTACAAGGTTAATATAAGCACGCGTTCTAATATTTAAAGTACTTCACTAAACAAACAGGCATTCCTTTAAATGTTTACTACTGTTTACTACACCACGTTTAGTGCTTCCACACTGCTATTGAATGTTAAAAACGATGTGGCAACAAATATTTTAATCCACTCGTCATCGGACAAGCGGACACCTTGATCAATCCGCCATTGATAATGACATTCTCTACGCTCTAGACTCTAGGCGATCGCACATCCAAGTTGATCACTATTTCTAAGCTGACAGTAATCAATAATTAGCCACGCACACATTCAATATTCATACAAATATTTTTATCATGTAATCCTGATGAAGCGCCCATAGAAATGGATGTCACTTCATGTAAGGGTAGAAACACGTAAAACGCTTATTGCTTGCGCTTTTTTTTGTCTTTGTTCAACCATCGCGCTGAGAAGATGATTGAACAAGGACAAAAACAAGCGCCTGTTGTTTTTGTCCTTATCAGCGCGATGGTTGAACAGAGACAGAAACAAACGCTGGTGAACAAGCGCAAGCAACAAGCGTTTTACGTGTTTCTACCCTAACGCATACGCTGCCAGCTGCCACGGACGCTACTTGCAGACTTTTGGGTCTTAACTTTCGACTCGCCAAAAAACTCTTCGTAAACATTATTTTTATGCAAAATGAACCTATTCGCGAAATCTCAGATAAATCAGGTTTAACCGGTTTTCGGAAATACAGCCGCGAATCTTTATTGTAAGGACTTCTCGCAAATATGCTATTGGGTTGAGTGGAAAGTTCGTGTCGTTTGTACAATTTTTGGCCCTGAAATTTAAGAAGTTCTACAGGGACAAAATAATTTCGTTACACAAAAATGGCTAAAAGTCACAGAACAAAATGAAGAATAATTCAATAAACAAACCTATATTGAAATAAAAAAGGAAGTCTTTTAATTTAACTGAAGGAATAGCATGAACTTTTTCCTCAACCTAGGTAATATCACAGACGACTCGTCTGTGCTAATATTTTCATGGAATAAGAATACTCCCTTAAGGTAAAGCAGAGAGTTTACCGATTATCGGTATGAGTCTCTAACCGGGTAACATAAAAGCAGATATATTTACTTCAGAACACAGTAAATCGCATATATTCAATCCACAATAAATCTTGATAATTCAGAAACGGCAAAAGTTCTTCTCCAAAACCGATATTTCACCGCAATCGATCGCAGAATGTGTGACTAGTGACATCACCGTGATCCGCGAAGCAGCTGGTTACGTCAGTGATGTCAGTGAGCCGAAACGTGTCAAAACATGTCGCACGTTGATCGCTCCTGGGACAGAAGTTGTTGGAACGCGTCTCAGTTTGATTCCTTTCAAGTGACCTCAACCTCCGTTTCGCGCGAAAACGGTTCGCAGAAAGAAGCACCGTCCGATCTCCGTGAAACTTGCATAAAATCCGGAAGAATCTCGAATGCCAGGTGACAAGACAGCACAAGTGGTCAACGGTTCCATGATGGCGGGGCAAACGCGTGGTGGCAGCACTGTGCTTCGAATCCGCCGAATAAAGAGGGGGAAGTCGAGAGAGAAAGCAGTTGCTTTGAAATCGGAAGAGTGATAAAGACGGGGGATCGGGAGTGAGAGAGCGACATACGCGCGGCGAGAAGTGCAAGAGAGATTGAACTTTCGTTGAACCACGCGCGGTACTCGACGATTGCCCACGAGAGAGAGAGAGGAGAGTTTAGTGGAAGAAGGAGGAAAGGGTTGGAGAAGGAGGGCCGATTCGCAAGGGAGAGGCGAAGAGTTTGTTTATCGCCTTGGTGAACGGCGCGAGTAGTCAGTGCGGTGCTACACTCGGTCTGTAGTGGTCGAGTCGAATGGTAGTAGGATTCGCCGCGTAACATTTTGACAATTATACCTCGGGATAGCAGTGCGCGGGTGTCGCGTCGTGTTTTCCATCGTGCACATTCCATCGGTTCGAGATTTCCTGTTCGGCGGCCGATGACGGAAGAACATGCCGCGAATCGTCCACATATAATCGTTCTGTGCGTCGTGTACAAGAGTCGGTGACGTTTGTGTCATAGAGAGAAGGCAGGCAGCTGGAATTTTATCGACGTGGGAACTCGCCGAACGAACCGGAGACCGAGGCAAGTAACCCTTGTGCTCGATTATTTAGCGGGAAAGCCGATCGTCGGCGATCGCTCCGATTCTCGCGGTTCGTAAAATGCCGCGTGCCGAGCCCCATCTTTGCCCGATTTACTCTCCGGCCTTTGTTTCTCAGCTGACACCGTGTCCTCGTGCTCCGCCGACTTTCACCTCGTGAAACTTTGCGCTGGCTCCTCGATTGCCTTCGTACGCGTACTAAATAAACTGTTGAACCGTTTTAAACGTTTCGTCGCGAATTTCTCCCCGTCGCTGGGTCGTTGATCCTCGTTCTTTCACTTTCATCGAAAATATACGCTGACTACGATCCTCGCGCGGGCGTGTTTGCTGCGTAGGTTAAAAGGAAAAAAAGGAGTAACGTCTGTGAAAGCAATGTCTGGCGTCGACGTTTCGCGTGGCGTGAGAAAAGTTTTTTTTCCCGGGTGAATTTGTGGTGCAACAAAGGGGACATTTCTTGTGCAGAAATAAGTCGACGGTGTGGAATAATTGTTTTTTAAAGTGGCGCGTTTAAAAATGCCGCTGATTACATTGCGCCGCGATGGAGTCTGCCCGTTGCGGAAGCCGCTTGCTTTTTGTGCTCGTCGACGGCGATGTTTTTAGCACTGATCATGTTTAGAAATAATAAAGCGAGGGAGAAAGATTCGGTGTTCTTTTTTGATGATGTGACATTCTTGCGGCAATTTTTTCTTCTGTCAAGAGAATGTATTTTGCGTTGTCCTGCGAAATGACATCGCTGTCATTAATCAAGCGTTACTCAATCATTTCTTTTGGAGCAGAATGTAATAATCGGAGACGTTCTTGGTTAGAGTGCAAAAAGTGCCTTTGCATCTGGACGCTCAAATTTAAGGGCGGCTGTAAGTCTTTTATTAGGGTTAGTTTTAGTAAATTAATTAATTTATTAGAGTCTAATGACCCTATTCGGGTTTCTCTAGCGAAGTCCTTAGACTTTCAACAATGGTTTAACGCCTGAATACATTCATTTGGATCACTATGTGATTTATGACAAGTTGCGTTCGGAAAAATACATCTTAGGTCCGGTGCACACGAGCGGCACGCGTCATTTTGCAGTCGCGTCAATACATAAGTATACATATACATATACACATAAATCGGATATCTGTATTGTTAAATAACAAAATACGCATACGTCCTATATATTGACGCGACTGCAAAATGACGCGTGACGTTTGTCTGCACCGGCCTTTAGATGGCTTATAAAAAACTGAACTCACAATTGGTGAGCTCTTATAAAGTAATTGTAACAGAATAAAGATGTATAGGGTGTTTCATTTAACTTGAGACTGTCAAATATCTAGAGAACTTCATCGTACAAAAAAATGTTTCAAATAAACTCTCAATAATTTTGAAGAGGCTATTCACCTGTACAGAAAGTAGCCCAACCCTGTCACCTCTGAAGGTGAGGCGAGGGCAACTTTGAAATTTTAAATGAAAACCCTTATTTTCTAGGATTTGGATTGTACGCCACAAAATACGAAAGTTTTATCCGAAGCATTTCTTTAGATTCGTGACAGATGGTGCTGTAATCGCGAAAAATTTCACTTCCGGTCAAAAAATAAAAAAAGACATGTTGAATATTTCTAATGGGTACCCATATTTTTTTTGTAGGTTCGGATTGTGCGGAAAAAATACGTAACTTTTATGTGAAATTTTTCGAGTTTTTGTAGATGGCAAAGTCTAGTCGCAAAAAATAACATTCACTCTACCATTTAAAATATTAAGAAAGGAAGTTCAATTTGATTTTTTAGACACATTCATTTGATTTTTTAATTTTGACTTCAGGTAAGGAAACAGTCGATAAATTCACTACTTCCATATTGGTTTTCTATTCTCTTTGGGGTGCTTTCTGTCGGTGAGTCCCCTCGCCTCTCCCCATGAGGGTGTTTTCTGTCCGTGAGTCCCCTCGCCTCTCCGCCATTCATTTATAATAAATGCTCGAAATGATAACTCCCAACTTCGATACATTTATTGATTCGCGTTTCAAATGATTGCACACAACTTAAAAGTGTGTTCTTAAAAATCGGATTTTTCGCGATTACAGCGCTATCTGTCACGAATCGAAAGAAATGCTTCGGACAAAACGTACGTATTTCGTGGCGTAGAATCCGAATTTGCAATAGAAAATAGGGGTTTTCATTCAAAATTTCAAAGTTGCCCCCCCGTTCCACCCCCAGGGGCGGCGGGGCCGTCTATTTTCTGTACAGGTGAATAGCCTCTGCAAAATCATTGAGAGTTTATTCGGAACATTTTTTCGTACGATGCTAATTTCTCCAGATATTTGCCAGTCTCAAGTTAAATGAAACATCCTGTATATGCAAATATATTGGTGTTTTGTCTTAATTGACATTAGTGATTGTCTAAACTCTTAATTATTGTAATAAGCCTTGGCTGTACTCTATAATATCCTAATCTAATGATTTTAGAACTTTAATAGACTTCGAAAAGTTAAATAATCAGTCTTTATTGGTATTTTGTACTTCTCTCAATGTAGGGTAATTGTGGGATGGCTTTAGTATTTTTAGAAGGCATTTAAATACAAACTAGAAGAATTGAAACACCAATATTGATTTTTATATAAACTTTCAATCAACCAAAATTAATCATTCTAGATTCTAGACATTCACAATTGCAACGCTTCCTGAGATTTTAAATAATTTTTAATATTTACAATTTCATTTTCCTCGATTTCTTGTCCTGATTTATTGCACAGATTTTCCCGTGAAAATGCGAGATAACTAAAGAGACGAGTGCATAAATATTTCGCAGAATTAAAATAGGTATGCAGACCTGATAACGATAGAAATAAACATATCGTGGTCATAGAAATTCTCAACAAAATCCTTCCACAGGATAATCCAAATATTTATTTTCCCCGGAAATGTCTTCGATAAACGTCCATTTGTCGACATATACGCCTGTAATGTGTTTCCATGTCGTTCTGAAAATTCTTGGCTTTTAACTCTTCGTTTGTTCTTTCCGTTTTATTTCTCCCGACGCAGCGGTTCAAAAACGTTACATGAACTCACTTACGCGGGAAAAGATTGTTTCTCTATCATTTTCCTCTTTTCGGAACAAGTGATCCATTTTCGTTGCACCTGCTAACATATGTTATCCTTTTCGGAGCAATGAGAGTACAGTTTTCTGTTAAACAACGCAGGGGTTAGGCATGCAGACACCCCGCATGATAATAAATACGCACCCCACGTATAACCTTGCATTCCCCAAAAACCGAACTGCAGTAGCTCCATTTTGACTGTGAGCCATATGGTTAAAGTATGTTACGAGTGTTATTATTATTTTCTTGTAATGTAACAAGCGACAGAAAAGTCTTTGTTATTAACCTTTTCTTTTTTTAAATTGTTCAATACTTATGGAAAAAATATTTATTGGTATTAAGGTAATTCTACGAAAATGGGAATTATTTGGCAGTGATTTTGTACCAGGATTTTTCATTTGATTTTTGAACTGCAACAGGCTTGAAACATAGCAAAGAACATATTAGTATTAGATTGTATAAGTGGCACGAAAAATAAATAAGTATATACAATTTGATCCATATTTTTTTAAATTGCATTGGCAGGCTTAAAAAGAAGTTGTATGCCAATGTTATATGTATTTATGTTTCGTTAAATGAAACATAGTAGAAATGTTAAATATGAATTATAATACGTACTAGGGGACTGAGAAGTTGAGCAGACTAAACACGTGTTCCCGCCTTGAAACTATAACTTTAGTTATGCAAAAACAAATGCCTGTCGTAAAACATATAAACTGTGCACTAGCTTTACATCGTGCTTACTAATCATATGAAAGCAGATATTTAACTAATATTATAAACGTCGTTTTTATAAATAATTCCATAGGCAGGGGACTGAAACTCAAATCTTTTTAACACAATATGGGAATGATAAATATGCTTATTGTAAAATATACATAAAAGAAAAAAAATGGGTAAATAACAGTAAATTTATGACATAAACAGTCCTAATATAAATTTGAGGTTCGTGACATGCCAAGGGACTGAGAAATTCACACATAACAGGTTATTTTTCGATATAAATAAATGAAATTAGCAGTTCTTCATTATTTCTTTAATAATAAGGTTTAATGTTTTCTAGAGGATTAAAAAGTGAGAGCCAAAAAAAATTCCTATTTCTGTAGAATCAACCTTACATGAAGTTTGGTGGCGTTTAATTTAGGAGAATATGAAGAGTTCATTAGTGTCGCCCCTGCAACGCCGTAACGAAAAATAAAGACGTCGATAAAGGGCCGATTGAAAAATTGATGACTCATTACCCGAGCGGACCAACTATCACGCGACCAATTCGACGGCGACGCGCGGCGAATATCAAATCGTATCTGCGACTGGGTCGCTCTGGTGATGAATCATCAATTTTTCACTTAGTTCGCGTCCTTATTTCTCGCCGAAGCGTTACGGAAATGACGCCAGTAGATTCCTGGTATTCCTCGGATTATGGTGGCACCAAAGTTTATACAAACCGAATGATTTCTAACAAAACTGATGTTTAAGTACAAAAAAGAGGTATTCTTCTCCCGAAATATATCATGTTTGGTGTCATTTTCATTAGAAAAATAGGAGGAACCAATAGTCATCGTGTTTGGGAAGATTTAGAACGAAATGTGAGTTTTAATATTGTTACGTACCCGGTGCCGCTAAGGTTTACACCAGGCCTGGGAAAATCGTGGCCCGCGGGCCACAACGGTCTCCCCCCCGTTCTGTTCTCCTGCCGAGCTTCTCCCCACTACATCCACTTGATTCTGCCGCTGTGTGACACTCTCTCACAGTGAGAGCATTGTCAGGTATGGTCTGTGTGCGGAGCAGCGGGAATAGTGAGGGAAATCGTAGCCTACTGGAGGGGGAATCGCCACACTAATGGAAGGAGTAGCACACAGCGACGTCGGGGAAGAATTTCCCTGGGGGCCTGGTTTACACGGTATACGCAACTGAGAAAGAGAGAGAAAAAATGAGGGGATCGTACGGAGTGTACAACGAGAGCGAGATGTGTGCGTTTCGTCTTAGGATTGCCAGTCACTACTCATCAGTAGGGCTATGACTGACGACTCCTGCCCCAGACGCATGGGAACTAATGTTCGGAACTTATATTTATACAAACGAGGACTTGATTCACTGTTTGCGAGAAAGATTAAGACGATTGAAGATTTCTTGAGTGTCCGAAACACCTAGCGGCAGACCCCCAAAACTACCGCCAGCCATGACAGTCGGAGCGACTAGGGTAACTGTCCCTATTAGTGTGCTGTTAAGCAAGCACGTTCTCTTTATGAAGTAAATATTCAATTATCTGGTCTCAAATTCATTTGTTCAAAATTTATATTGATTCTTTGATCCTTCTTTTTTGTAAAGACATTTTTATAATATAAAAAATATTATGTTTTGATTACGTTTTTATTAAAATTAGAGATGAAGTTATTGTCCCTATTTGTGTGCCTTTTCGATAGGCATTGAACATATTACTGTGCCCCCAATTTGTGTGCCTGTCCCAAATTGTGAGTCCCCAGTTTGTGTGCCCCCCAATTCCTGTGCTTGTCTATAATAATTGATTAACATCTAATTTTAAGCATCGTACGTAGTTTATAAACCTTATATTTTCGAAATAACAATGTATTTACAACCACTCTGAAATTCTCTGTACTCTAACCTACTACACTTTAGTTTCAGAAATTAGGTTAAATTAGGTTAAGTTTAACAGTCAATAGATGTACATAAATACAGACAAGACATAAAATTCGACCCTATTTGTGGAAACGCTTTTAAAACTGTTAAAACGTTTTAAAAGTGCCCCGAATACTGCTTTTTCATAGTATCGAACCCTTTTCTTCTCTAATTAACGTTTCAATTGTCGTAAATCATATTAATAGTCCATTTATTTACTTACAAATAGTGACCATTCTTTAACATTTTGGTTAAGAAAATTCGATAAAACTGCCGAAATCATGATACGAACTTTTAAAAAATATTAATAGTATTATAACAATTTGTAAATACAAAATTTGTGTTCTATAAAGATATATTCATAGCCTAACTTCAGTAAAAAAAAATACTTTATCCACTAATTTTCACTCGTTTTTCTCTGAAAGTTATTTAAATATAAAGGCACACTAATAGGGACAGGCACACAAATAGGGACAGTTACCCTATATCACGGGACGTAACAAATATTAATCGAATTCATGTGCCCAAGTTCATTAAAACCAGTTTACTGTGAAATTCTTTGACAACCTCGGATAAGGTGATCGTTCTAGATTCGACGACGATCTTAACCGGGGATCGCTGTGTTAATCTAGTACATAGAAGGGATACCGATCGCGATGGGTCCAAATATTCTTATTTACATTTTAGTATATTTATGAATGTATTGTGTATAATTTATTCATAAACTTTGACAAAAACGCAAACAATCAGAAAACATTGTAGAGTAGAACCTTGAATATCGGAATTAATATTTTTAATATAAAACACGAATTATTCAAAGTTCTACTGTACTTTTATGACTAATGCATTTAATAAGTTGAATCCTGGCGTATTGAAACTGGGGATAATTGAGATTCGGATAATCGAGGTTCCCACTGTAAATGATTCTACTGACACAATTGTGAGTTTACGTTTTACTATAAAAAATATTTTTAAACCTTTTTGAAGGTTGGTAACTCTTATGTAAGTCTTGTTTATGTAAACTTGCAGAACTGATTGCGTGTTGTGTATTTGATTAGCCAATGTTTAATAAGTTGAGGCTCAACATATATTTTTTGTTGTGTTTACAATTACATTTATTAGTATATTGCTAAGTTTCTGTACGTTATTTATAGAAGGTGGTCGAGTATTTGATTTAATATTTATCATATAAAATGCTAATAATTAGTAGAAAATCCTTAAGAGCTTTTACACACGAGCGATAAGTCGTCGGGTGACCAAAAATCGATTTGGGGACCAATTTTTACAATCGATACAATGACCAATAGTGGTGTGAAAATCGTCGATATCCTGAAAACTGTCAAATATAATGTTATATCGACGATTGGTCGCCGAATCGGTTGTAGAATCTGTCGCTAAATCGATTGTTGGTCGCCCAGCGATTTGTCGTTCGTGTCTAAAGACACTATAAGTCATGGTATGTACAAGTTTGAGTCTCCTGAATAATAGAAACCTAGGACAATATTTTAAAATTTCTCAGAGCTAAATAATTAATATTCAAATTACTTTTCTACTTACTAAATTACTTTCACAACAATAAACTGCAAATAAATAAGTTTCTTAATTTTTGAAAGTCCTCAGTAAATATGTATATGAAGTTCGCAGGAGGAATCTTCGCGCAACATATTCGTTATTCATTTCTCACTTTCGCGAATGCGACAAAAAATTGTTAATTCACTTAAAGGCAGCAGAGCAACTTTCGCTTTTTACTTTCATTTTTGTTGACAGATTGATTTCCCCATCTTTCCCTTCTTTCTTTTATACCTTATGCCAATATAATCGGAGGAAGAATTTTGCTCGAGGTCAGATTAAGGTGAAAGTCGTTCTATAAAATTCCACCTGGCGAACAGGAAGAGCATTCTCACTGCTTAATTGCCAGAAAATTCCCTTTGATTTCGCGCGAGGTTCAAATCTCGAGTTCAAATATTGAATGTTTGATTCCCAATGTTGATAAAATACTATTTCAAATTCGTGAAACTGTTATAAAATGTTTAATTAAAAGATCGTGTCTTAATGCCTAATTATTCCGTTGAATAATCATTTTTTAAACACTCGCTGCATTTATTGTTACGATTCTATCGGCTGTGTAGTAATTTCAGTATCGAGGTTCTCTTTTACTAGGCGATCAAGTCAGATACGCTTTATGGAGGCAGTTTTTTCTGGTGGACGTATAGTAAATTACTCGAAGTTGCAGCGTAATTAGGACAGAAGTTTCGTGCAATCTTGCGGATTTCATTTCACGCGACAGCGTCGCACGTCCACGGCGCAATTATGTTTTTGCTTGGCTCTTGTATGCCTATTATTAGTTTCAACTGTTCATAGAATTCCATAATGTACTGCATTTATTGCGTTTCTATCGACTAATAATAGCGATAATAGAGGAATGATAACCAATCGAGTACGTACATATATATGGGAGAACTCCTTATTGTGAAGCAGTTCTTTACTTTTCTCTTTTACATGAGCATGAAATTTCATCCTCAATATAGTTCAATGTCCTCTTCCTTATCGTTCTAAAAAAATTCATGATATATAAACATGTGACAATAATCTTTTTAGTTAACCTTAATTGCTAGAATTATTAATGTGCAATATGTTAAGTTTTTTATTTGAGTGAAGCTTTTAGAGTGAAGACTCTAAATATTTGTACTTATAAATTTTTATACTTGCCTAATGAGAGGCTAGAAATTGTTTTTCGTTGTCATTAAAATAAATAATAATAAAAATCATAATTATCGTCATTTTGGTAATAACTAAATATTTGTTTATTCTTTTAAGTCTTACAATATTAATACAGCAGATATTTGTTTATTTTTCTAAAGTCTATTTTACAATATTAATACAACAGTTAATCTCTGCAGTAAAACTAATTATAAGTCTCAATTTCTATCAAACCTTACAAATAAACGTTTTCAACGCATGGAAACCTACAAAATACCGTTATCATTAGTAATATATTATTGAACCGAAACATTTTGCATTGCATATCATTTACGTCATTGGATAACCGTTTCTGTGAATCGTCGGGTTTATTGGTTCAGTTATGCCGCTCATTGCCGGAAGGAGTTAGCTTTTTGCAACTGTGAATGAATCTAAAATACGTACAATTTAGACTTGATGAACACTCATTATATACTAGGAACCCGCAGTAATATCTGATCAAAACATGATGCCATGTCTGACGCCTCTTGATTGGTTGGTCAGTAAGTTTATTTCTTGTCGTTTGTTGTGGTCGGGATACCAATGAGCGGTCATCGTGGCCCCAAATTTGAGCCTTAATCGAGTTTCCATCTCTATTCTGTATAGTAGTTCGAGAATTTTAATGATTCTTTCATTGCTTCATCGTTACAATTATATTTTAGGTAGAAAATTCTTAGTTCAGTATATGCATAATAACACAACTGTATTTAAAAAAAGAATCTGTAACTATGAAGCAAAATATCTAAATAGTATATTATTGAGAATATGATTTCATTGTATGTTAACCCTGCTGTTCTCTTCGGGTCTATTTGACCCAATCCTTAATATTATTTTGTTAAGTAACTGTCTCACTTGTAAAAAAAATATGACGAAGTTGGTTATAATATTTACGTTTATTGTTAATTGACATTCTGCAAGAATTTCATTGGCTACATTTACAATGGTGTGTTAATAATTCAAGTTCTAATAAAGTCGGATTTTCATTATATAGTAGTTATATTCAGTAGTTATACATATAACAGTTATATTAATATTTATGTTCATTACTGTGGTATCACTATTTTATTATACAGGGTGTTTCGCTTAAAACAGGCCACTTAAAATTGTACATACATAAAAAAATACGGTTGATCTTGAAAAAACAAACATTAAACCATGGGATTTCGAAAACAAGTTTTTCCCTGATTCACATTTTGAATCATTTAATGAATGTTGCAAACTTTTTTTTGGATTTCCAGAGATGGAAAAACTATTTAGATGGCCTGTTTTAAACAAAACACCCTGTATAGTAGAGAATCAGTAGTTTCAGTACATGTATCATAACTAGACTGCGGATTTTCATGTGAAATAAAATTACATCTTCAGTAACAATATGTTTAATTTTTCTAAGCACTGCAACTTAAAGTATGTGTTCGATATTTTCTAAAATTCTAGCATCTATCAACAGACTCGTAGTTTTTTGTATATTTAAAATTGTCATAACTGCATGAAAATCCGCAGACTAATAACAAAACAATTGTATCTAAAGAATATGTAAGTATACATATATGTATGTATTAATACATTATTAAAATCATTTCCAAGAATTCAGTTTTAAAAGTGCTTTGGTCATATTAAAAGTGAGGTGCATTCAAAGAATTTTTACGGCACTTAAAAACCTCGTGACACACAAACTGACGAAAAATTCAATGCCAACGACATGCATATGTAGTCATTGCGAAACTTATTTCGTTCAATATCACAGAAACGCATTTATTCATGAGTCAGTTCCACTTTTCTCCATTTTCGTACGCGGTATTTGGAAATTCAAATACTCCGGCGGTAATGAACGAACGTCTGTTATGTATTCTAAATTTCGAAATCTATAAATCAGAAAGCTGACCAAGATACGCTTGAAGTTAAGAGTAAAGGAAGGATGAAGGAAGAAACGCATCTTTCACGCGTTGGCCCAATTTGCATGCCAAACTGTTGCATGCAATAGCAGTTCTTCGAGCAAATCCAGTTAACTCGAACCTCTGGTGGAACTCGATCGGCCTTTCGCCCGTTTCGCGGTAACTATCGACAATACGGCCAGTATCGACTTCTCCTTTTGCCGGGGACTCGGAGCTGTTTCCCGAACTTCCGCAAGTATACAGTCGCTATGCTGCCGCTGTGCCCGTGCCGTGGTAGTTCGCGATGGAAATTAGATCGTCAACCGTCTGTCTCTGTGACGTTTCCCATCCGTATTCGAGTTTCGTCAAATTCTGTCGATTCGACTTACATGGTTACTGGCGCATCAATAATGATTGTTCGCCAATCACGTCTTGGAAGATCCTCTCTCTACAGAGAAGCTTCTGTCGCTTCTTGTCTTTCCTATAGAAGACGTAAGCTCTGATTAATGAAAACTCTTCCAAAGAAGAGTGACACAAAAATTCGCCTGGTTTTAGTTTCTCCGCCATTTTCGGAGGACGGGCGACGTAACAACCACAAAAATGTCAGTGTTGTTCTCCAAATTAGTCGTTGTGATCAATATTGTGTTTAAGTATTTTGGTTAAATTACTTTGCAACAATGTTTCTGAACAAAGTGATACCATAATTTAGCAAATCTCCGTTTTCCTGGACGGATTAAAGAAAAGAGCGCCTAAGTTTTGAAAAAGCATACCTACATCTATACTTAAATCTAAAGGATGTAAGTAAACAACTAAAAAATGTCAAAGCGTGATTAAAGTGTAATTACTAATTCAATCACACATTATTTTCTGTAGTCGTTAATCATCATTGACTACATAGTCAAGTTGTAGTCAGTAACCACTAACGATTACAGAAAATGTTTCATATTTGTATGAACAATTACAGTTCTGATCCACAAAGTGTTCGCTCAACGGGACCGGGCGCGAGCCTCTTCTGAGACTGGTAGTCGTTTTCGTAGTCTTTGATGCCTACCGCGCCCTCGAGGCGGCTCGGGCCGATCAAGGGGATTAGCGTTGTAGTACAAGCCATAAATTTCGTTCGGCGCTGGTGCGGCTTTCTTTGTTGGTAAAAGAAAAGGACAGAATACGACAAGCGCTCTCGTTCTGACTTCTGTCATTTAATCCGTGCGTACTATGATGCGAAGATGTGAACTCCCATTCATTCATTCTACGCTTTTAAACCTATACATACTGATATCTTGTAATATAAAAATATAAACATGTAGTAATTATTTTAAACTTTAAACCAATATAAGAATATTAATTATTAGGTACTACTATTACAAATATTGTACAAGACGTTCAATTAACAGTGTTAGTTCAAGTTGCGCTTGATAAATTATCGATATTGTAAAAAAATGATATAGGACAAATTTGCACTGCTTTAAACGTGACTTGTAATGGCGTAAAAATTTAATTTTTATTTTTATATTTTTAGTCTTTTTCTGAGATAACTTGATTGTTTTTTAATGAAACCGTACCCTTTTATGTGAATATGTATGTACACATGCGCATACATATGTATATATCGCTGCTATCAAACATAGATCCGGAAGTGTTTGTTTCGCACTGACTAAATACTTTAATTATATTCCGTTACTTATTGCCGCTCAAAAATACAATGTTATTACTTTTGGGAAGGCTTTACGTGTGAAATGTTTCCGCGAGACGATAAGCAAACTGGCGGAAATAGAGTTTATTACAGGGACATATGTATTATTTCTTGCTGTTCGGACCCACCGTAGTTTTCCGTTCGACCGATCAAACCGATCGCGATCGGTACTTCGAGAGTTAATTATACAGATTTTTCATGACTATTTTCGGAGAGGGAGAACTAAATACATAGTATAATTTTAGAGAAATTAGGTCAATCCCGAAAAAATATTAATATTTCTGTTTTATACTTTTCTTGTATCATTTTGTAATAACTTTTATAGTTTAGTGGGTGCAATTTGAAACAACACGGCCACCTGTACATTTTTCATAAATTATTATTTATCACATTCGTAATTAATATTATCCGTATGTAAGTGTAAAATAATTACTGTACATATAGGTATAAATAAGGTAAAAACAATATTTATACAAACAAAGTTAAAATGTCAATGAACTAAAGTATTAAAGAATTGGAGTCTCTTCGTATCGTAGTAAATCCGCGCGGACTGAATGTGTAGCTGTCAGAATAAGAGGACCAATCATATTCCGTCTTTCGTCAAAGGAAGCCGCAACGCGCCGAGCGAAATTTATGGCTTGTTCGACAGCGCGAGTCCCCTCGCCGCTACCACAGCCGTATCGAGTTACCGCGGCGAAGATCAGTCAAACTGGTGGGGATATTCGATGGGACACTTTCTGAGTCAAGCCAGTGGAACACTTTCTGATCAGTACTGTATACTTTAATCACAATCTCTGATTTGTAATCGGATAACATTTTGTTCAACTCTGTTCCTGAAGAAAAAGACAGTATAAAAGCTTTATAAGAAAACTCTAACATGATGCATAAATAGGAATCGTTCGGATTTCCATGATAAATGCACGATACCTGAGAGAAACCCTAAAATGTAACTGACGCGTTCGTAACCGTAAAAAGGAAATAAATGATTGCTGTGTGGATATAGAGAAGAATCAAGGGAAAACCCTGCCCGTGATAAATAGCATAGCCACACCGCAAATATTCCAGCGACATCCTTCCTCTCGCAGCGTGTAACGTTCGCGGTTTTCCTCTTTTCTGTTACAGATAAGACGACCAGGGTGGACGATTACAGCAATCAAAATCACGCAGTGTTTCGCGATATCGCTTCGTTGCCCTTTTCCTTCTCCTTCCCCTCCCCCTTCTCCTTTTCTTCCTCGTCCACCTCCTCCTCCTCCTCCTTCTCCATCGATGCGTCGGGAGGTTCGCGTCGTCAGTGATGGTGCAGGAAAATTAAACGAAAATTCGCGAGACGCGCCGGAAGTTCCGGCCTGGAACGTCGTTTCTCCTCGTCGCGTCGAGTCGTTCGCGTTCATCGAACGAGGATCGTGAGTGAACGAGATCCGTGAACAGCCCAGTGGCCGAGCGATCCTCGTTGTTCTCTCTTAACGAGATGATCGTCAAGACGAGCCTGTTGCGCGTCCTGCTGGTGATCGGTACTCTTGCGAATTCGGAAGCTGAGCCACGACCGCGAATCGCGCCAATCTACAGCAACCAGTTCGCCGTTCATGTGCCCGATGGATCGGAGGCTGCCGCGGAAATCGCCGCCAAGTACGGCTTCGACAACTATGGACAGGTCAGTCATAGAAATAATATTTACACGTTCATTAATTTCCGGCCAAAACCAGGGGCGGATTTTAAAAGTTGGCGCCCCTAGACTTACAAGTGTTTGCCGCTCTTCTCTATTTCATTTACATGTGCAAATATGCATATAGGTTGCATATCACACTTTAAGGCTCTACTCGTACGAGACATCTTATTTTAGAACTGATATCTATGTTATTATTATTATATTATAGGCTAAGTAGACTGCAGCCTAGGGCGGCGATTTTTGAGGGGCGGTAAATCTTGGGCAAAAGAAATTGAAAAACGTTATTTGAAGTTTCAACTTCATTATTTTTAACGAAATGTTGTATTTGTGTGCCGAAGAATTTATCGAAGCATGTTGAGTTCTGAGTAGTTCAATCGTTTTATTTAAATTAAATTAAATGTTCAAAATGATGACCTTAAGCAGTAACGCAAGCATTTAAACGTCCTGCGAGGCAATCAATTGCCCCTTCAATTGTTTCTGTTTAAATTGATCTACAAGATCTAATTATTCTTTCTTGCATGTTCTTTGGTGTAGTTGGTTGATCACGATACACGTCATCTTTCAGTGTTCTCCATAAAAAAAATCAAGAGCAGTTAAATCGGGTGAACGAGCTGGTCATGGTATGTGTCCATTGCGTCCTATCCAGCGATTTGGATATTGGATCCAGCAATTGATTGCCTCGCAGAACGTTTAAATGTTTGCGTTACTGCTCAAGGTCATCATTTTGAACATTTAATTAGTTTAAATATAATGATTGAGCATTTTGAAGTTATCATTGCTTTATCATAAATTTCTTAGTTCAAGGTCATTTGAAGGTCACAGTGTACCATCTCGTTGTACTCGTATTGACATCAGCTACAACACCATGAAGTTAAAAATAATGGTGTTATTTAAAAATCATTGATGACCTTCAAAAGACCTTGAAAACGACAACAATCGGACAACTTTTTATATCACCATATGTGCCTCCTTAGACAGTACAACTTCTCTCTACCATTTTCTTCTATTTTCAAGCCTAACGGAGATATTTAGGTGTTCTATTTCTCGTGAATCACCCGGTATTTCTCGCAAGGTTTTCCTTATTAATTTGATTAAATGTTAACATAAAAACACTTGCTGATAGAAGAACAAATGTAGGCTTAATGTTCCTTTGGAAAATTCTTAATGGAAAAATTCTCATATAAATTGTATTGAACGTTTAAGTTCTATCAATTTCTACATACCTCGTATTAAATCACCAAATCTATTCTATATTAAAACTATGAACTCGAGATTCAACCACAACAGTATCATCAATAGAATTACTGACGAAGGTAATATAATTCATAATCAAATAGATTTTTGGACATCCAATATACACAGATTTAGAACCTCCACGTACAAAGCATTGTCTAAACTGTAAAGTTCAATGCAGTTTATTTTATTTATTTTACTTATTATATGTTATAACTGTATCTTAACTTACACTATATCGTAACTAAACTTAATGTCTCCAAGAAACTTGCTACATTATAAATCTTCTATATTCCTAAACGTGTTGTAAAAAGGTTCTTCCCGTTTATTGTAATAAATTTAATTAAAATCTTTTAGCTAATACATTAGGCAAGACAGTATGTTAGGTACACAGTAATAAACCCACAGAACAAACCCACAACGATACTTGTCAGCCGCTTAGCGTTAATTAAACAGTTACAAGGACAACTGTCATAGTGGCTCCCCAGTGTTGGCCAGACACTAGTTCGTCCCCGCTTTCAACCTCCTAGCGGCTCCCGGTGTTAGCGAAGTACCGGTTTGTCCACGATCACTTACCATGTTAGTGGCTCCCAGTGTTAGGAATACATTGGTTCGTCCACGTTTTCAAAATCCTGCCGGTGTTAGTCGTGGACGAGTTCATCCGTCACTAACGAACTCTAGACTCCGGTCATTGAATACACAGATTATGATGATGGTGCACATTGCGATGATCGGCTCTTTTGACAATCTTCTATGAACAGTAATGTAACTCTTCTACACTTTTTTTGCAGTGAAGCATATTATAACATAAACATCTTTTATAATGATTCCCTGAAATATAGTGACTCACGTAAAAGTCATTCAAGTGTGCTATGCGATACTCCTGAATCAGGCAAGCTCAAATGTCTTGCTGAGCGCACACACAGTTGCAGGTAGAAACACGAGATTTTGTTCTGCGACTATTATTAACGATATCGCGTTTAATTTAATCCTTATTTATACGATGATTGGTTAGGTTGCAAAGCAGTTAATTAACTGAACCTCGTCTTTGCACTTCAACTTTTTATTCAATTCTTGTGTTTTTTGTGTATCGTTATGATTAATGTATGTAAGTTGAAGATTTGGAGATATAAAAGTGAAGATGACAAGACTTAAGGTTGAAGATCTAAAGAGTTGAAGTTAGAGATTGAAAGTGAAAGATATGAAGCAAAAGTTTGAAGATTTGAAATTGGAATTTTGAAATTTTGAAAATTTATTTTGAAGATTTGAATTCGTAGATTGGAAGATATATTGAAGATTCAAAGGTTTTAAATTGTAGATTTAAAGATATAGCATTGAAAATTGAAGGATTTGAAGTTTGAAATTGGAGAAGTTGAAATTAGAGATTGGAAAGTATGAAGTAGAAAATTTGAGGAAGTGACACTGAATATTTGAAGTTTTTAAACGCGAAAATTTGAAGAGCTAAATTCAAGATTTGAAGGTTTCATGTTACAAATTTGAAGATATTAAAATTGACGATTTGAAAACTTGAACTTGAAGTTGAAGATCTAAAAAGTTGAGGTTAAAAATTGAAAGATGTTAAGCAAAAAGTTGAGGAGTTGAAATTGAAGATTTGAAGGTTTCAGGCCAAAAAATTTGAAAATTCCAAGTTTTAAAGATTTTTAGAATTATAATTGGGAATTTAAGTGTTTACAGTTGTATATTTTAGGATTTGAAGTTTGAGGTATAAAATGTTGAATAGTCACTTGAGAAATGAAAGACGAAGACTTGAGAAGTTGAAGTTGAAGTCGAAGAATAAAGAAAGTAGCAGTCAAGATGATATCTTATTGCAATTATAAAGAAACGGAACAAAATACAAATACAATATACAGAAAAATATTAAATACCGATAAGTAAACTCTTCAGGTTATTAATAGTATCAGATCTTGAAACATTTTTAGAAGATATTAACTTGATGTAAAAGCAGAAATGTTTAATATTCTGAGGCGAGCCAGACGACTTGGAAATTCGCTTAGCAAAGCACATATTTCTCACCACAACATATCAAATCGCATCGTATACAATCTTAATGAAACCAGAGCTCACAACTGTATTAACATCGCTGTATTCATTTACTTATACAATCGAGATCGTCTACTTGCAGAGTCATCAGAAATTAACCATATTGAATGATTTATTAAAATCGTCTTGTGACACAGAATATGAAGGTACAGAAATATACATATACAAAATTTTACGTTATCGTTTCGTAGTTATTATACATACTAAGAAAAAATAAATACCAGCATCATTGTCAGGTGTTTACGTTTGTGTAGGTCTGTGTGTACGTCAACCGTTAGAATATATTTGTACGTGTGTAACCTGTTTGCACGTGTGATACGATTCCGGTGTTCAGTGCTCATTGTTTACTTTTTTTAATCGTCCGAGAAATTCGACGAAGTCGTTACTCACAGTTTCAACTCAGTTACTTTAGACAAAACGAGACGTATAGGGGAAGGTGGGGCAAGACGGGGTAGGTCCTGTACCACGTGATGTAAATGTGTCAATCACAATTAATCATGCGAATCCGATGTGTCGCTTTAGTCGCAAACAACGATCAACGAGCAAGCGAAGTATGTGCTTGCATGTTTGAATTAGACCACATTTAATCATATTGTGCAATTCTCTTGTTTTTTCATCATAGTCTTTCAGTTGTGGAATTAATGTTAAATTGTGGAAGTTCCCCTATGAATATATGTTTCTGAAACAGCATTTCATAGGTAAGAAGGTAAGTATTTTACTGTTTACTTTGTAAATATTATTTACAGAATATGTTGGTATTACTGCGTTTAGACGAGAAGGGGCTAGATGGGGTACCTTGTATTTCTTAATACCCAATCCGATGAACCGCTCGTAAATTTTCCAATCGCGATGTTAACTTTGGTAACTCTTTCTACTTTCCCTCGCTCGCTTTTTAAATTTTGTACTATATTCGCATGCCTCTATAACCACGTCTCCCTTGAACATTTCTTCAATATTATGTTATAAATTACTCGCATACTGCATTTTATCTAGCCATTCCCACATCCATTCATCCCTGATTTCACTGATTCCTTCATATATCCAAATGTGGTAGGTATTAATAAGTACCCCATCTTACCCACAAGGGTACCCCGTCTTGCCCCACCTGTGAAAACCTCGGTTTAACTATAGTTAAATTGAAAGACTATTCATCAAAGAATTAGAAAAAAATAAAGTTCATTTTTTTACTACAAAAACTTATGTTTTATTTATTATTGTGTATTATTTATTATTATTTATGTGAAAAAATAAGAACAAAATTAGGCGTAATGTTGGTTATCTGAGAATTCCTTTTCGAGGAAATCGATTTTTATGCATTTATGACAATTTCAAGTATTCTAAAAATCGTTTTTTGCATAAAAATTCACAGTCTAATCATTAATAACAATATTCGTTATTCTGAACTCAACAACTATGTCCTAACGCAATTTACTATGTGAGTAAAATTAACGAAGTTATTATGGAATCCATGATAAACGTAACTTCCCATATGATTACTTTAGTATTTCGCTGGTAGTTCTGTCCTCAAAATGGTTGCAATAAACATGGCAAATGATATAAACATGTTAAGTGTATAATTTCGGACCGCAGCGCCGCGCCGGTATATATTAGTACGCAGAGGTAGCAAATTGCAAACCAATCAAATTAACTAGACCACCTCCAGTGACACGAATTGTCATTATTGGCTAAGTCGATCACATACACAAGTCTCTCGCCTGACGAAGTGGATGCGATCGACTTAGCCAATAATGACAAATAGTGTGACTAGATGCACTCCAGCTAATTTGATTCGTCAGCACCTTGCCCCTCTAACAATAAGTAGTGTGACGTGCAACTGCACGAAGTGGTGAAGGTACCTAACATCGCCTAGCAAAAGATAGGGCCTAATCACCTTGTAAGCTCTAAAATGATGTCTCAGTTTGAGATGGTACTGTGAATAAATGAATAACTTCATTTAAAAAAGATAAACTGCACTTTATTACATACATATTAAAATTGGGACATTTACCTTAGATGCACTCTGAATGCCGTGTGCAGAGTCAAAGGCGTGACAACAACATTCGTAATTATAATTGAAAGAACAAAACAAATATACAGGGTATCCCAAACTCAACGCGGGAGGCGGAAATGAGAGATTCCTGGGGTGATTCTAAACAACTTTTTCCTTTGCAAAAATGTCCTCCGCAGCTTTGTTAATGAGTTATTAACAAAAAACACCGACTAATAGAAGCACGAATACAGTGGATGAATTTCAGCGCGCGCCCCAGCTTTGAATCCGCTGTACTCGCTCTCTGATTGGCCGATGTTTTTCGTTAATAACTCGTTAACAAAGCTTCGGATAACATTTTTGCAAAGGAAAAAGTGGTTTAGAATCACCCCAGGAATCTTCTAGCTCCGGCTCCCGCGTCGAGTTTGGGACACCCTGTATGTAATATTATTACGAAAAAGTGTAACATTATAACATCGTGGGAAGCGCCTGGAATGCTACATATTTAAAAAAAAATGCTTGTCACAGTTTATAATTTATCTTCTAAAATTTTAACGAGAGAATGACCTTGTATAGTCACTTAAGTTAGTACCATCTAACTTGAGCCCGTCAATAAATTTTGAATTGAAGGTTCCACGCGAAATCGTCTACTCGAAAAGCACTCATGTTGCAGGATTCACGAACCGCGACAAAGGACACCATTGATATCGATTCAATTCACAAGCTGCTCAGGAATTTTTTTTCTCGATAAAATCGTGGCATAACGTGATACCATAATTTTGTAGTGGAAAGCGTAACGGTGCTGTTTTTAACCGCATCACGCGATTTCACGGTGGTTGCAATTATATTGGCGCACACACACGACCAACTCTTGCGAATGATGTGTGCGACTACAAATAGGCTTTCTACTTTCTTGGGATATCATTTTGCAACCGGCTGACAATGAGAGCAAGAAATGACGGTGTATCCTGATTAGGAAGAATTCGTGAAAGTAAAAGTTCCACTGAATGATGGTGAATTCGATTGGAAGATGCGTCTTTAACGTATTCGAAATTGGAATATTATTTCGGATGAAACGGAAGGAAAGATAGAAGATAAGCAAAGCGCTAGATCTCGACGCGGACAGAAATGGTAAGGGCGGAAAAGAAACCGATCTTTCTTAGTCTGTCCAGGTTAAGCGACTCGCAGAAATTGCACAGAAAGCATAAATCTGATGAAACGAGGCCGCACACCTCAAAATATTTTTCAACCGGCGACTTTCTACTCTTCTCGTCATGCTCGCTGAATTATCGAATAGAAAATATGGATCACGGTCGCCTCACACCTTCCTCCTCGCCTTGCAAGTACAAAAGTAACAAGCTAAGCTGAATAAATCATCCTGCTATCCACTATATCCATAATCCATATCCATAAACATACAGGATGTTCACATTATTATTAGCCAGACTTTTTCTTGCGAATCATAAAAGTAGTAAGTACTGCTTTTATACGCAACACAATAACCTGTAATGAAACGGAAGTGAACCACAAGTAGAATTAATTTTGGAATCAATTTTGATTGCAAAACTGAAGTGAAAACTTGCACAACTGAAGTTTCTCAAGATTACAACAAATTTTTCTATCAGCTTCGACTAATGTTCAACAAATTACAAAATTGGTTCAATACTGAAATTCCCCAAATTTAAAACTGACTCAAAAGTAATGTTTTCCAAGATTAACATTGATTTACGAGTCAGTTTTTACTGAAGTTCATCAAATTTAAAATTGAAACAAACTTTGAAGATTCCTAAGTTTAAAATTGGCTCAAAACTGAAATTTTTCAAGATTAAAAAATTAACTTGATCTAATTTTGCGTATGAACCATCATGTGGTTATAGTAAACAACCATGAACAAGTGTTTAATTTTCATTATATCAATTAACTAACAACACAGTTAAGGTTAATTGACTTAATGTCTTTATGAATTACTATAAACAGAATCTTAAGAGACCAGAACTCCCTTCAACCCGTTCTTATCCAAAAGATGAAATTAATGAATTCTTATCAGAACAGTGTAACAAAACCTAATAAATAAAAAGCGTAGAAAGTTTCGGTTGGAATCAACTTTTATTGATTACGTTAAAATGTTGTTGGTTATTTTGAGGGATGAAATCATTTCGGCAATATCACGCGGCGATACTTTACGATCGTTTCGGGGCTGAAGGTAAATGGCTTCCAGAGAAAAAGGGACTGGAAGAAAGCGAGACAACTTCTCCTGGCTAGGAAATGTAATAATCTTCGGTCGTTGCAACTGTCGGCAAGTACATAGGGTAGAGGCGGGCAGAAATACAGACGAAGAGGCACGGTGTGTACACCCACACCGGGGCACGTGAGAAACGCCTGCGAAATCCTTTCTCCGCGAATGGCCTCGCCTTAATATTGCATCAAGCGAACTTTTCCTGGAGCAAACGAGCGCGACGTAGACACGTTGCGCCCTATATATACGTGTATTGCGACCGACGACGATCAAAACACTTTTAAATCGATTCCCTCTGCGTTCGGTGATTGTATCCGTCGCCTCCTAAATACAACTACCTTTGTGCTCTATATAGGAACGACCGATAAATGGCGAACGTTTGTTTTGCGTGAGATACGATCTCGTCGCTCCAAGACAACGCGTCTTGAATACGGGCAGGGATTATACTACCGGTAAATCGTGAAAAACATCCTGAAATTTTTACTTTTAATTTGGTAAATTACATGTAGCAGCATAGGGTGAAGGACCCTTTTACTGCCATGTATCAAATTACTATTAGGGAAGACCGGGGCAAAACCGGGACGCTAAGGAAATTTCATAACTTTGACATTATTAATCTAAACAAGAAATTGTTATTGGATTCATTAATAATTAATTTATGGCCAAGATGTTTGATAAATTGGTTGTAGAGAAGCTATCCTCGCTTACGAAACACATAATTATCAATGAGCAACATGGCTTTTTTCCTCGCCGTTCCACTCTCACTAACCTAGCCTTATTCACAAACTATATTGCCAACGGACTTGATGACGGATTCCAAACTGACGTCATATTTACTGACTTCAGTAAAGCTTTTGACACTGTCAATCACGACATCTTACTGCATAAATTAGCGTTTCTAGGCATAACTGGTACTATGTTATCTTGGATTGCATGCTATCTCAGTGGTCGAACCCAGATAGTCAGATTCGCTGATGAACTCTCCAGAAAGATTAGAGTTTCCTCGGGAGTACCACAAGGTTCTCATCTTGGTCCACTTTTATTCAACCTATTTATTAACGACATAGGTTCCGTTATCGAACATTCTCAATTTTTACTATATGCAGATGACTTGAAAATTTTTCTCAAGATTGGTTCTGCTCATGATATGTTGCTCTTGCAACAGGATCTGAATAACATTACTAACTGGTGCAGGTCCAATCTTATGAACATGAACTCATCTAAATGTAAAGTTATGCAATTCCATAGAAAGCATAAACCTTTTCAGTATCAATATACCATTGAGAATGTTGAACTGTGTAATATCACCTCTGTACGAGATCTTGGAATAACATATACTGCAAATCTATCCTTCACTGAACACGTTGAGCGAATTATCCTAACGGCGTCTAGAGCTCTCGGTCTTCTCATGAGGACTGCTTCTAATTTTAAAAGAGTTACCACCTTTAAAATCCTTTACTCTGCCCTAGTTCGTCCTCACCTTGAATATTGTTCACCCATTTGCAATCCCTATAATAAAAATCATATATATTCCATCGAAAAAATTCAGCACAAGTTTGTGCGCTTTGTATTCTACAAAATACATGAGCCTATACCAAAAACCTGCCATAATTATGATGCCTATCTTAATCTCCTCAAACTTCCTACCCTTGCTCAACGTAGGCTTAGATTTGACTTAGCACTAATTTTTAAGACTTTAAATCATTATATTGACTGTCCCGATCTTTTACGTCTAATACAGTTTAATGATCCGCTTAGAACTCTCAGAAACTACCCGTTATTCCATGAATCTTATTGTAGATCCAACTTCTCTGCCAACGAATGTATCAGACGTTGCTGTAGACAGGCTAATATGTTTGCACACCAACTTGACTTCTTTGGTTGTTCGACTGAATCTTTTTCTAATCAATGTAAATGCGTCTCTAACAGCGAATCTTAATGTTATTTTTTATTTTAAGTGTATCAAAGGGGGCCACCCCGTTAATAAATAAATAAATAAATAAATAAATAAATAAATAATAAATCGAAACATCGCAATAGAGCTTTAATGCACTGAATAAAGGAAAGACCAACTTTTTATTCTGATGTTTTGCAATATCTTTCCGACCATAATCTTGAAAATTTAAATGACGAAAATTACGGAATTTTTAATAAAATCAGCAAAACTACAGTTACAAGAATAATTGTGGAATTAATTGAACGCATTTGTAATAAAAACGAAACGGATCCTACTGAATTCTTAGAAATAATAGGTGATTCTGGTTCCGAAAATTCTGTAAGATTAATATCAACAATTTCTTCGACATCACACGTTGTCAATGAAAGAAAAACTTCAATTCCTAATAAAGATGAAAACCTAAGTATCCCATGAAGAACCAATTTTAATCCTAAAAAGAAACTCAGTTCTCCGCTACTGCAAAGGAAAGATATCCTATGCATTAAACAAAACGGTGTGCAACGACGAAAGAAATGCACGAGTAACGCTTTCTCGTTAATTTCCAGAGCCATTCCGCGTTTTATCAAGTGCATGTATAGCAATTAGCGGATAAAATTGCTGAAGGTAGCCGAGATCTGTCAATTCAGGCGTCGAATTGTGGTCACAATACGATTATTCATCCTGTGATAAAATTGAATAGAAATATACAACTTATTTCGAATGTGGTTAATTTTCGATGCTATTGTAATAAACATAATACAATTTCAGTGAATTTTATTTCTCCTTTGATGCATTAAATTCGTTGTGGTGCGAAATATCTTGTAGAGATCGCATGGATCACTCATTGTCAGTTCGAACTTTTAAAAGCCCTTCGCTGATGAACGGGGAGGAAGAAATATCGAACACAATTCACGAACAGTAAACCTAATTTTCAGCGTTTTTATTCCTGCGATGGGAACCAACAAGGCTCGCAAATTGGCCGGAAGAGCGAGACATCTCTCCCAATAGGCGACGCGATTACATTTTTCAGCGTGACCGCAAATGAATGAATAACGAACCTACAAGTACACTCGAAGGGCAATCTATACTCGCACAATTGTACGATTTTTGAACGACGATAACTGTTTCGATAAGAGCAGAGTCCACGTTGAGGAGGGAACGAAGTTTTTTAAACAGAACGTGTGAAACATTTTCCCAAAGACATTGACCATGCTTTGCGATTTTAGCCAGGTGCTGAAATTTGAAAGAAAGTAGAAAGGAAATATATTTCTTACTACTTCACGAAATAATATCATATAGCACATCATTGTATTCGCTTTAACAATCACAGTCAAACTATAATAACAAAAAATGCAATTCAAGAACTTATCTTTACGTCAACATTTTCTCCACTATTGCATGGGCAGAAAATTTATTCACACCATAAAATGTCCCCTTTTGCGTCAAATAACTTCTGTAAGGACATTTTTCTTATACTATCAATCCCTCGTGAGATATTCCATCGTTTCCAGTTAAACGAAACAGTCTGTACAATTTCCTTGTTGCTATTGCTTCCCACAATGTACATATCTTTGAAGAATTGATTCCTGTTATCGAATGTATAGTCGATTCAATGAGACATAGTAGTAGGCATAAACAGAACACTAACATGACCGATTGTTGTGGCTACAGGCTTGACTCTAGTCGCTAGAGGTATTGGCTATCAATGGATTGTCGATTGTAGATTGTCGATCTGCAGGGACAAGGAACATGTTTCACAGCAATTCCACATCATAGTGAAAGTGACCAAATAATTGCTCACAAAGCAGTTTCTTATTTCCTCATTCGCGGGGACCTGGAACTTATTCAACCGGTCCTGTTCTGCCAAAACGTCGATGCCCTTATTTATATCTACCGCCTTGTCTCGTTGGATCGATTATAGGTTCTTTTAGTAAACTAGTAGCGCTTTTTTTTGGTCTCGCTTATCTTTCAAACTTTCTTTTTTACGTCAACGTAGCCGCTTTTGACAAGCAATGCAGAAAATTCGAAGAATTCAAGTGCTTTTGAAAGGAAACTGGGAACTTGTAGTATGCGCAAGTACAGAGAAATGAAGAGGTAGAATAAAACTGTTACATCGTACCTGGAAACCACAGTTTAAGATTGCAAAAAAAGTTGATCATAAGCAGTACACTACAAGCAGCATGGATAGTAGAAAACAATGCCACTTTCAACGTCACAGCGTTTCCGTCAAAATACACTATACAGGGTGATTCTTTCTCTAGTAAACACAAAAGAATTTCTACTTTTTCAAGGATCGCAGCAATAAACTTGCCAATGAAAAAGCCCAAATCATTGGTGGGCCAGTAAGAAGTCCATGACCAGGGTTTAAACCTTTTGTTGGAAACCCGACGAGCAAATAACACCGATTATATTGTAACAAATATATGGGACTTGCACAGACTACAACAAGGGATTTGTACTCGAAAACGACTAAGCATACTGTAGTATAACAATGAGACAACTTAATGGAATAGAGTTACTGGTTACGCTTACGAATGAGATCTTAACCCTCAAAGACCTTCGTAGGGTAAATTTCTACCCCACGCACTACAACTTTTATAAAAACTCCGGTTCTGTTGCGAGGCTGCCGCTGTGGCGCCACCTATTTTGTGTAATGGTTGCATTGTCGCAACGGATGAGAGAAAAAAGTTTGCCTAAACTGTGAATATTGAAAATCAGTGTTTTACTGTATTTATACAGGGTGTAACAAAAATGTTGCAGTTCCTTGAAAGGGGTAATTCCTGAGGTGATTTTAAACAACTTTTTCCTTAGCGAAAATGCTAGGTGGGGCTTTGTTAATGAGTTATTAACGAAAAACACCGACCAATGGAAGCACGAATACAGTGGATGAATTTCAGCGCGGGCTCCAGCTGTGAGTAGTATTGGCCAGCCATCGTTCGCGCCATCATTATTCCGCTGTATTCGCTCCTCGATTGCTCGGTGTTTTTCGTTAATAACTCGTTAACAAAGCCCCACCTAACATTTTCGCTAAGGAAAAAGTTGTTTAAATTCACCTCAGGAATTACCCCTTTCAAGGAACTGCAACATTTTTGTTACACCCTGTATAGATTGGGTTTGTTGATTAGTGTGTACTAACGTTAGGGTCAAAGTACCCATTGTCAAAATATATTCTTTCAGTTTGATAAAAGTTTTGTTTTGGTTTTTATAAAGTGTGTACTTTCATCGATCTCATTCCGCATTTATTTTTTTTAAATGTTAGTTTTTAGGAAATTTTATAAACAGTTAAGAAAATCCTTGTTTCTAAACTTATAAAAAGACGATTTATCACAAAAAGGGCTATGATACTGTAAAACTGGTTTTATTTTTTTAACTAAAGTTTCTATTGTTAAAAAATAGTCTGTTGTTTAATTTTTTTCCACAAAATGATTTTAAAAAGTACTAAACCTACAAAAATACTATTCCATTTTCACTGTGGAAGAATTCTACCCCACAAAGCCATTTGTCTTACCCAAAAATAGCGAAGGTCTTTATGGGTTAATGAGAGCTTGCGTATTTTTGGAGAGTTGTAGAAATGACGGGAAAAAGGTTAAAACGTGTCGAAGGAGAATTTTTAAAGGAAGTTATGTATTGTTGTAAACAAAAGTGTATTCTTAACGATGGAAGCCATATTGAAGGATAAACATAAAAGAAATTACTAATTATTTTTACTTCGTACAAGTTTAAATAGTGATAAGTGAAAACTGTATAATGAAGTTTAGTAGGGGGAGAGTGAATTTAGGCCCTTAGTGTCTAATTATAAGTGAGATATTTGTGAAAACAGCGACCAAATAGGAATTATCGGGCGAACACTCTGAGTTAGCGGAGAGTTGGGCATCCAAAACTTTTCAGTAACAAGGTTACCACTGCGATGTTTAGAGGACGACAATTGCTTTGTGTCTACCCTGTATAGCCAATTAGCTAATGTTGGAAATAGAAAGAACGCCAGTGAAAGAAAAGTTACACTGTTGTTCTCTCTTAAACGATCATGTTAATCCACTATCCAACAGACATCTCTAATTATTCGTATATGTAGAGACGCATATGGAGTATCGAACGTCTGAAAGCCTGAACTCATTCCTGTCTTCCCGTCTCCGCATTCCACCGTGCTCGGACACTCGACGGCACTGGTGGCACTGTCCCATTTCCAATAGGCCAAGTAGTTTGGCCTCGACCATGCGAACAAATTCTCCGACCTCTCGTATTTATTTGCGAACCCGTTACCGATCCCACGTCATTTATCTCTCACTGAAAATATCAGCCTACTCGGATCCAGAACAGAGACCCTTGGATCCAAAACAGAGAAAGAAAGAGAGAAACAGGCCTTACGAGCCCCGCGCGCGGTTCGTGGTGTTGGAAACCGGTCAGTTTGGGACTGAGAGAACCCGTTCGCGGCGATATACCGTTGCAGAGAGGACAGATGCTGGGGTATTATGCGCGACTCCGTTGCTCGCAAGAGAAACAAAAGCAACTGGGGGGGGCCTCACTCTCTACTCATCGTTTCTTTCCTTTTTTCCCCTCTCTTTCTCGCCGTATCTCCACCTCCCTTTCACTCTCTCTCCTCTCTCTCCCCCGCTACTCTCGATTTCTGCTTCCCTTCCTGCTTCTTGCCTCGTTTCCCTCTCTCCAGCTTCTTATTTCTCGGTTACCGCACTCGTTTCTCCCGGTTCTCTGACTCCGCTCGTTCGCGTTTTCGGTCGCTCTCCGTCCTTCTCGCTAATCGCCACTTTCTTTCTCAGCGATGTCGTAACGAGACGTTCCTCCCATCGGGAGCATTCGCGTTGCAGTTGGAAAAGAAGTTCGCGGGACGCGAATTCTGGTTAGTCATGGTAATTCCGTGGAGCGTTCCCGTGGATTGTGTTCAAGGGAATCGCCGCTCCCTCGAAGGTTTGCAATTCTGAGCGAGTGCTGGATCACTATGGACGCCTTGAGAATTTCATCCGACGCCCGACTGGACGATTTTAAACGTGATCGCCGGTTTCCCGCGGACCGAGGTGATATTTCTTGCGCGATGGAATCGTTCCTATCGATTTTAGTGTCGAAACGGACACGAGGCTCAATGTCTGCTCTTCTTCCTTTCTCCGCTGAAACTTTTTCATCCTTTCCGATCATAAACTCCGGGTGGATCTACTGCTATTTTCAATTCTTCTGTTCGGGGATCAAATTCGAGGATTTGATCCTTGCATTTTCGTGAGAATTAAGTTGGATGACCAACTTATTTAGCTATCTATTGACTCTAACTGAATCATTTAATGATGATTGCAATGGGGTTGTTCTGTCCATAACAATGTCATCCCTGTCTTCACTTATCACCTCCAGAGTTCAAAATCCTAGAGAAAGCTGACTTAAAATTAGTCACCTTGTAACTAACGGCTAGGGTCATCCTTTTCCCATCGTAATACTTAGATAATAGATATACACGGTGTCCCACGTAACACTTTTCAAGTACTTGCGACGATAATCTGACAAAAAAATATTTTAAACAAAAGTTGATCAGTTTTCGATTGGCTATACATTGCAATAAAAAAAAGCTCGAAAATTTTTTTTTTTATTATTGTCAAGGCCACCTTCATTTTTTTAAATGGCACTTCAAGGTATGCTAGGTCGTTAAATTCGTCTTGATACGGGCTGTAAATACTGTTAAGTCAAAAATACAAAGTGCCATTTAAAAAAATGAAGGTGGCCTTGACAATAATAATAAGAAAAAATTTGTTTCGAACTTTTTTTATTGCAATAACAATAATTAGTAATAATTAACAGCAATAATTAATCAGCGTACCAAGAAAATGGGAAGAAGTAACAGAATCGTAATAATGTATCGGTAGCTTTTCTGCAAATGAAGCTCAAATATTACTTAAAAATTACTCAAATATTAAAAAGCCACTGAATTCATTCCGACATCTAATATCCATTTATTAATATGCATTATAATATACTAGCTTTTGCTCGCGACTTCGTCCGCGTGGATTTCGTTTTAAAAGTTGCCTAATTTCTAAGCTGTTGAATAAGATTAAATTGAGCTTTTATATTAATACCAATGTGGGGATTCGAGGTTTTTACGGCCCGGTATTAATACCAGTTTGTTAAAACAAAAGCCAAAATTACATTTAAAGAAAGAATATGGAAAGGAAACTTGACACTTAACTTCCAAATTATAAATCAAACATTTAAAAAAGATTAAATCAAAAAGCAAAATCAGAAATCAAGAATCAGGCACAAATCGTTAAACAGAATAGTAGCTCCATAAGTAAAAAGGCGTGGTAACATCGTCACTTATACATATATTCCAATGTAAATGAAACCATATCGCTTTGTAAAATACTCTCAGCATCATCTAGGGACAATTTTATTAAACTGTTTTACCCTATGATATTGCCGTTATTTTTGTCGTCTTTTCAATATTTTTAAATATATTATTTTATTCATCGTCTGCTTAATTAATTTTATTGATTTATTAATGTTTGATACTTACGCTTTTTTGGTATTTTAATCTTATGATTTTTATATCTTGTATTTTAGTTGCTAATTTATATCGAAGTCAAACACAATCATACCTAATTGTTCTTGTAACCAATAAGCCAATGCAATACAAATCTGAAAGCGTGTAACAAACCTAACGGCTTCAAGACTTAATTACTGAAATGATTTAAATTGAATTTGGCCTGAACATAGAACACTCGGTTTTCCACTCCGGACAAAAAAAATGTTTCCTATGTCCTTCTCCAAATTTCAAGCTACCTCCCTGCCAAATTTTATTGCCGTCAGTTCAATAGTTTAGTCGTGAAGAAGTAATAAATAGACAAAGACACTTTTGGATTAATAATATTAGTATGGATAAATCTTCAAAATAAAGTGATCCAACTGCTGAACTGTCGCTATGGGTTACAATTTGGCACACGCGAGAGAGAGCGTTCACCATGGCACCAGTGATAGTCTTTTGTTTAGCTATGTAACGGCAGGAGACAGAGACTCTCTCTCTCCCTCTCGCGTGCCAATCCGAGGCCTATAGTGGGGGTAGCGCGAGATAGAGAGAGAGTACTATGTTCTCTCTTCCAACGGGGCACCAGTGATAGACTTTTGTTTAGCTGTGTAACGGTAAGAGACAGAGACTCTCCCTCTTGCATGCTAATTGGAGTCCATTTTTTATTAATTCGCTCTCCTAGGAAAAACTAATACATTTTTCGGGATAAAAAGGATCCTATGTCCTTCTCCAGATTTCAGGCTACATTTCTGCCAAATTTTATTGAAATCAGTTCAGTAGTTTAGTCATCAAGAAATAACAAACATAGAAACACACTTTCGGATTTATAATATAAGTAAGGATTAAGCGTAATACATACACTTATAATATACTAAGCACAAATAAAATTCATCATTTGCAGTTATACCTTTATTTATAAAATAAAATAATACAATGCATTATCAGACAAAAACTATGAAGGACACGAAAATTTGATTGAAGATTTCAATTCAGTATAGAAAAAAGTACCAAAAAACCCCTATAAATGCTTTTTATGTAAGAAATTATATCAACCAGTGTTTATTTGTTTCCCAACACAATATATAATAATTTGGCAGCTGCAATTCATAAACTATCCTCACTATACTCTGTTTATTCATTTTGTGTAACGCAAATTGATTCATTAAAAATGTACAACATACATACATAAACCCAACAGACCATCTATTACGAGTTGCATATCAAAATAGCATTAAATTGGACATTTTCACGCAACAAACAATGTTACCCCATTAAATTTTGTTTCCGGAGTAAAAATGGAGTTACATGGAATTGAAGAAATAAAACGTGTCCTGTAAGAAATAATTCAAGATATTTCTGTAAATAGTTGTCCGCGGCTGTTCATTTAAGTCGGAAATTTTGTCATTCCAATTAATCGCGTGGTTTATCAAAATATGGTCAAACATTTCAGGACCAGTTCGTAAACCGTAATTGTTTCGGGCAATTTAACTAAATACTGTTTGTAGTTAGCGCATAGCCCAAAGCGCAGTTTAAATCAATTATGCATGAAAATTACTTCTGACAATAGTTCACGCGCTGCTCGAACTCCACCGCTTGGTCATTGTTGTCGACTTTGTAATGCATAGCCGAATTGTTCGACACTCTTTTCCCTGTTATTCGCGGGAATTTCTATCAGCGTGCGTACTGCGTACCTACGTGCTCCATGAAAACACTTTCACTTCCTACGGCCGATTGTGGCCTCCTTCTAAACCGGCCGTCGCGTCTAAGAAACTTCGCTGCATAGTCTTTGCAGAAATTCGTGTCTCCGAAACTATGCGAAATTAGAAGAAGCTTTCTGCTCCTTCACCCGCGTTCAATCTACTTTATCGCGCATTGTGTTACGCGCGCATTTTACTAGGAATCCTCTTCTCGTTAATAAGAATGCTATCAATCACTTTAGATACTCCGTATCATTCATTCACAATGGTATTCTATTTATAGGCAGTTTTGAACGGCATTGCGGACTGTGAGTTTAATACTCTGGGAATAGTAACTCGAGATTAACTTCGTTCGTGTGCGTTTAGCTCAAAGGATCATCCACCTAGTTTGATATTGCGTGATTTATTAACTGGGAGAGCAAATATTATCTCTGACTATTGCTACGTATAGTGATGAGCAGAACTGAACACATTTGAATGCTTTTGATGTTGGAAAATTGTTGTTAATCTCGGATTGTTCATAGAAATGTGGGAAGTAAAAACATTGTACAAGAATTTTCAATAGTTTTTATTGCAAAGGCGTAATAATATTCAGGTTTGAAGTTGAGAAAATTGTTAACGGAGTATTCTAAATAGTGTAAAGTATAGTTGCAAAAATATATGAGTCATTAAAGGTAAAATACATTTATAGTATTTAGAATATAAAACAAACTTTGATTCAGGTTTCATTGTGTATCCTTTTTGTTTTATAACATCTGCAACTCTTTTTGGCATCGATTTTTTTAAGTTTCTTCATCATTCTTTTATCGTTTTATTTTGTAAATCTCTTTCAAATTCTGTTCATCTCCATATCATATTGGACCCGACATTGTATTTTAATGTTTCTTGGACACGGCGTCGTTTAAGGTTTCGCCTTTCTCATTACCATACGCTGTCATCTGCTGATATGCAATTAATTTTTGTTTTATCGGACCATATTACTCATCTCCATCCATCAATAATTCAATCGCTGTATTTTTATTGTAGGTGTTGAATAAACTGTGATATTCTTCTTACACAGCATAGGTTTTCATTTCCTTTCACTGCATATACATATGTATAGGTCTGGCTGTTTAATTTTTTTATCGCTGTCCATTTTAGTGCTAATTGACTTGCCTGTACTCTCACTTAATCAGTTTGCGACTATGGAAATACACGAAGCTTCATCTGTTTGAATATGACTGTCGAATTTCCAATAATTTTTTTCTTGCCATTTTAATAATTTTAGTCACTCTCCGAAAGATGTTCATGTAATTGTACATTTTTTTTCAGTTTCTAAATTATTGATTGACTTATATTCTAATCTCTTCTTTTTATCATTTTTCTTATGGAAAAAGCAGAATTTAATTCTGAAATTATTTAATTTTTGATTTTCTACTTGTTGGTTTTATTTGTTGTCTGAGAACAACTTTGAAAAACACTATCAATCAAATTGATCTTTTGAGAAAGTGATAATTTTGTTAAAAGACGTTATATTTCTTACAACTAACTGCAGATAATAGTCAACTTGATAAAGTATGAATAAATAAGTAATGAATAAACTTTTATTAATACAAAATGAAAGATAAAAAAGTGTTGTACAGTTTCTTCTTACATATTTAGAAACATTCAATATCTTATTCTTATCAATTTCATTATTTTTGAACTATTTTATTTGATAAGCTTTCTGTACATATGAAACTGTATTTATATTTGTCGATGTTTTCCATAAATTTTTGTTGCCTTTGCAATTCTTGAAATTCAGTGGCAAGTTCTGCTAACGGAAATAAAAATTCCTGCCTCGAATTTTTTCTCCTCCATGGTTTCTTTATATAAATTCCATGCATTTATTCCGGCCAGGTCAAGAATATTGAAGACGGAAATTTGAAGACGTCAACGAGATTTGGATTTCTGGCGCTATTGTAAAATATAACTGTTATAAAATGTAACGGCTCAAATTATTCGCTTTTATATTTGCAATGGTAAATGAATCTATTAGCGAGAGAATAATAAACTTCCAAGCGGAAATTAAATTTCCTCTCTCATCTTTTTCCTAATGCGGATATCCATTTATGACGAATTTGCAATTAGCGTTGAATGCTAATTACAATTTTAGTCTAAATTTGTGTGACTTGTTTGATATCTGTATGTTATTTAGATCGTATAATAAAGCTTGGCGTGTCAACGATGAAGTATGACGAAATATCTAATGATTTCTAATGTATATATAATTCTAGTACAGTTATTTCCTTGTCAATCTACTTAAAAATCAATAAAAAAATATTCACGAAAATTAGAATCAATTGTTTATATTCTGTCATAACTGTTTTTTTTTAAAGGTGGTCTAATGTGGACAAATTAAGGACGATACTATATCACTTAAAAATGAATGAAAATGTTGAATTAACTACAAATTAATGAAAACAGATGTTGACCCCCCATGATTGATCCTTTGAAAAATGAAAAAAAATATGATACAACCCTTTTGTTGCACAATAAAATATATGCAAACTTCAATGGCCCACATATTCTTCTTTCGAATACAATTAATATTTGTGTACATAAAAGAATGATTGCATTACATTTTCTTGATTCCCCGAAACTGTCAATTATCACGTATGGAGGTCAATATCTGTATACGTTGCACAGACCTCTATTTTTTGCAGTAACATGGAGTTGCATGTATCGCATCTTCAAGCAAGACCTGAAATTTGTTCCGAAAGAAATTACGCAATATTTCGAGCGATCAGAACAGTACCTACCGTTCCTGTCTGGCAAACTCTGTCTGACTCGAAGCAGCGCGCGCGGCGAACGTTCTATGTATTTTGTTTCTCTTGAAACGTCGGATCACGAGTCGATCGTGGAAACACGTCTTCCCGATGTTTGCGCGTACTCTCGAGGAAGCTGTTGGGTAAATAATTCAAGTCTCGAATAAAGGCGAGCCAGGATATCCATCCGCCGACGAAATGTTTGAAACCTCGAGTGCCTTTTCTTATAGTCAGCCAGTCTTTGACTCCCCTCACGTACGATCGTTTCTATTCCTCGCGAGCGCGAGCGTGGTCGATCGATCGAATTCCTGGTCGTTAATCAAGAACGCTGCGAGGACACTCGTGTTTATATTTCCCACGAGCCCGCGGGAAATTTGATTTGATGTACGCGGAATTTCCCCGGTATCGTCGCGCTAAATTAGCTTTTACTCGATTCCTCAATTTCCTTCGGCTCGCTTTTCCCTCGGCATCTTCCTCCTCGGATAAGAAACTGCGAACGAAGTGAAGGGCCGATCTTGTCGGGCGAAATCATATTTCACTACGCCGCGTAGTTCTTTACGGTTTACAGAAACTACAGAAGGATTATTTATGGGATTACGAATCAATTATACGGGAAGCGATCTTGACTGGTGCCTGACTGATCATGATCGCTAGTTAGAATCTAGCTTAACACTCGGACAACGGCAACTTTGAAAAGAGCTATAACAGGAAATGGAAGACTTGTCATTCTTCAACTATTGGCAATTAGTAACTTGATCAATTGTTTAAGTGTTAGTAGATTCCAAAACTCGTCCGTAATTGGTGACTTTGGAATTTCGGATGCCGTCCAGGTTTTCTAAAGTCCCGAACACCGCACAGTGGTCCAGAAGCCCGGTTTTTGTGGCCAAAATTCAAAATTTTGTCAATTTTCTGGAAGTTGGTAATTAGGGATTTTTAGGGTCGCTGATAACGAATCTGACATTAAAAATTAAAAATTTTTGACGGCAGGGTTATTATGGTGATCAGAGGGCGGCATTTCGTGACCGCAATTAAAAAATTCTTTAAATCAATGTTTTTCAACGGTTCTTCATTTTTAAAGCGATACTCATCTAAAAAATTAAAATTATTAGCTCTTTATGAACGCTACTGTCTGATACACTAAGAAAAATGAAACATACTTGAAAATATTTTCAACATTTTTATATGTTTAAAATGTTACTATACACTAAATAAATAAATAATATTACACAAATAACTATAAAATAAAATAATAAAAAAAAACAAGAACACTATAGAAAACATGTATGTACTGTATTGGATGTTTAGCTCTGTTCGCTTCGGAAAAGATTGATCTAAAATCTAATGAAGCGAAAGCCGTAATGAGAAAACCTATTCCAATCTTAAGTGCGTCTACGATACATAATACTAACAAGAGATAAGGTTCACTTTAAGAAAAAATCACAGTTACAGTCTACAGACGCTGAAACAGTTCAAGCGGGTTCAGGTCCCGAACGCAACGTCAAAATACCTCGGACGCCTTTATTACAATTAAAACAGAGTTAAAAGTAGCAAGAGGTAGCAGCTAAACTTTGCATATTCTTTTTAACAATTGTTTAAACTTTCATATAAAATAAGTCCAAAGTTTAGCACTTTTAAGCATTTTTTTAAAACCCTTTTCAAAGCTTAAATTGTTATAAAGTTGCAATATTTGTTTATGGATTAAAAAATGTTTAAGACGGTATTTAAAACTTGAAATACATCTATTAACATATAAAAAAAAACATAATTACAACGTATTTTCTGATATGCTATAAGTGGTATTTAAAATGTTTAATTGAACTTTGAATTTTATGATTTTGTCTTTAGAACGCCGTATCTCATTATAGAATTATCTAAAATCAATAATATTTTGGATTTAGGAGCTTTGAAGGGTTACCAGTTTATAGTAAAAAAAAATTTTTAAATCTATTAACCTTGAAAAATTGACTTTTGGCCAGAAAAATCGGGTTTCCGGACCACTGTGCACCGCAGACTTCTGCAGTATTCACATAGGTTCCGCTGCAAAACCGTATAATTAAGAAGCTCCCTTTGCCACTATTTAATTCGAGCGAAACGGTGACACTGATTGATTGGAAAGCAACCGTTTCCGTTGGAAAAACGTCCTACTTGAAAGCTCGAGGCTGAGTAACGAGGTTTGTGTCAATGACAGCGGTAGAAATGCGATGGCGGAAAAACCGTGTCGTGGCAAGCTTGCAGGCAAAAAGCCAGCGGTCTCCGCGCGCCGGTCGGCTCGACGATCGTGCCGTAAACAGGAACAAGGAAACGGGAGCGTATACAGCGCGTTCCTCGCCGCATTGTCACAAGTGGACACTCAACGCGTGTGTCGTTTGCCCTGAGCGTCTTCCTGTCTTTTCGATTTCACGCATAAACATTTACGTGAGATCGGATAGCAGATCGACGAGTTAAGCGATCGCGCAATTAGGCATTGTTAGACATTGTTCCATGTCCGCGTGTCAAACGTTCTCTGTTCGTCGCTGCATTCGCGAGAGCATCTTCTCTACCGGGTTAGAAAATGATTTACGATTATCGGGTAAGCGAAATTGAGTGATAGACGACGCGGCAAATGCGACCCCGTTGATAGGAATAGTCGTGTTCGTCTGGCGAACGAGCAAAGTGACCACTCCAGGCGTTTCGAGCGAATGTCGCTTCGACGGAGCGGAGTTAGAAGGATTAAAGTTTAACCGAATCAAAATCCTGAAAGGTTATCGTTTTGTTATTCTTATTAAAGCTGCGTCGACGGATCGACAGATTGTCTATCGGCTGTTCAAGGGATTTTTTTGGCCGGTGAAACTTGCGGATGGCGCTTTGAAAGTTTTGATATTCGCGAGGGACAAGTTCTATTTCTCGATCGTATCTAAATAGAATATCGCCGATGTCCCATTCGCTTTAGTGCAAAGCCCTTTGTTCGTGTAAACGTGGCTTTTAACGCGAAACTTTCCTCTTTTTGCAATTGCAGCTCGCAGGTGGTACTCCAACGAGCAAAAACAACCATTCCAAGATTCGTGCTAATTGTAGAAGGGACGGAACGAGCGTACTAGGAATGCGTGCGCAAAACTGGAGCACCGCGTGGCCCACCTATTCCCGTGCACCAATTATAGAACTTATGTACTCCCTGCGACGAGAGGTTTTCGAATGAAACTTTATCTGTACCGTCTTTCCGATATTATCTCTCTAGATATAATCTCAAACTTAATTCTACGTCGCAGGATGAACCTAAAATAACCGCTAGAAGTGCTTTGAGCAACAATTTTACACACCAGTTACGAGATCATTCTGTTTTTTAAGGGGATTAGGCAGTCGTTTTAGGAATCCGTTATTTTCAAAGTATTCTTCGTTATTTTTTCATAATCATTGGCACAATCAATGAAAAATATTTTTCATTCTATTCCATACTCTTTCTTTCATTGCCTAAATATCATTCGTAATATGTATGTATTATAAATTAAAAAAACGGATAATATAAATAAATGTTTTTACGATGAATCGAACTTACCGAACATCCTCAAGTATTTTGTGTTTACGATGCTGCTTGAACAAAAGCAATCAAAAAGCGTGTAAGATATCAAATACTAATAAAGTTTTCACAATTCACGATTTTATAATCTATCTAGAGTTCCAAACCTTTCAAGATCATTCGAGATTTCCTGTATGTAACTTTACATGTTTAATGAAACCAGCGATGCACTTTTCATATTTCAACTTCTTGTTTTGTGTACTACACACCATACCATAATATTCAGGCAAGAATAACAAACCTAACCAAACCTATGAAAGTTTAAACATGCTTGATATTGCTAATCGTAGCAATAGTTAGAACAGGGATACAGTTACTGTCAGAATACTGACTGACAGGCAAACGCAGATGATTTATGTCTCTGGAGCAGAGCTTGTGAAACACATAAATAATTACATATGTAGGGAAAGACAAGGCAAGATGAGGTCGCGAGGTAAAACGAGACGCAAAAATTACAGTTCTGGGTTTCAATGATAGCTAAGAAAAATGATTTCTAGGGAATGAAGAATTTCATCATCCTTAGCGAAGGGATCAAGTTCAATATGTACTCATAAATACGAATTAAATTCAAGAAATAAAATTCACTTCATAAAAATGATGTGTTACTAATGAAATCTAATGTTCATTTACTGTACTTTCGGAGAATTCGACTTATAAGTACAACATAATGTAATAGCATAACGTAAGCCAGAACCATTTATAGCAATTCGCAGAAGTTTCTCAACGATCTAGTATTACTCTTTCTTCTCCAAGATACCTACAGAATAATCGAATCTGGTTTGTCAATGTTCAAAACCGCTTGCAAGGTACTTGAGTCCATCGCTATCAACTAGTTTGCGTGCTCGGAACGCTTTTGACACAGTTACGGATTCAAACGACGGCAGAAACAATAAGAAAGACAAGAACACATCGCGATAATAATTCCATAACTTTGCAAGCTTCCTCAATTCCGAACGCGTCATTAAAGCAGAAAATTAAAATGTCCCGGGAAGAAAGCGTAAAGTAACATCTGAGTCGGGCTGAAAGGGCTTTTATCAGAGGCAAAGAGGTTGGTGCTCGGGGAAACTGAATGGTTCCTGTCTCCTCTTTTTCCCTCGATCCGTTTTAAGGATCGTAATTGCGTTCGGGTTGAACCGGTAACGCGGTTTCGTCAAATCGGAACGTTAAATTAGAACGCACGACCTCGATAGAGTTAACGCGTGAAAATGGAAAAGGGACAGGGGAGAGCCGAAATAGCAGCGCGACAAATAGCGCGCGTCTACGCCTGTAAAACGTGTGCCAAGTGAAAGCGATTCGCTTGTGTAATTCGCAACACATCGTCGGACTCTATCGTCATGCGCGCTGCCAACCGCTGTCGTCGTAATAAACTGATTTCAACGCGCGCAAACGGAAGTGTAGCGCCGTGAAATGTCTAATTAGGCGGTCTATGAGCGCTTATTCAGCTGCTGGGGAATCGATGCGTCCACTCACTATCGTTTCGTCTATCTTTCCTGCCTGGAGCCGGTGGATGACGAAACGCGCGAGTCCTGCGGATAAGGAGACGCTGCAAACTTGTCGTATTTAGCCTGGGTAGATTACAAATCTCATTCAAAACAGAAACTATTCATGCAGGTTTACATAAGGATCGATAGACTGCGGATCTTCATGCACTTATGACAATTCTAAATGCAAAATTCTACGAAGCTGTTGACAGATGCCATAATATACAAAATATCGAAAATGTAATTCGGATTAAAATATTTAGAAAGCAAGGCACATTTTGATGCAAGCTTCAGTACCTCCTTTGTGCTCGTAAAAATTTAATTTTGCGCAAACATCTGCAGTCTAATGATCACAAATCAAAAATCTTGGACAAAATTTATAGCATCAAGAATGAATCCGAAGTCCAGTTATATGAATATTATTTCAACAAAATACAAGGTTTGTAAGACAAAAGAAAGATCTAGCAAGTAGCAAATCCTTGGAAGTTTACAGAGCTCCATTGTTGTTGAAATCTAGAAGGCCGTTTCCATTAGAGCGCCGAGCCAAGCACCGAGCCTGGCATGTTTGTTTTCTACATCTGTGTGTATTCTCGCTATGTAAAAGCATTGACTCGAACCACGACTTGGTCGGCGTTCAGAAGAGACGACTGAGTCCAAGATGAGAGACCAAGCTTGTAGGGCTTTCATTATAAGTCTAATGTTTTTACAACCTTGTAGGTATCACTCAATGCGTTTGCTACCCAGGTGATAGCGGCGCATATTGGTGCGAGCGACGTGGACCTGCTACTACACTTAGGCCATGTCCACATCTGAACATTCTGGCGAGCCGAGCGCCTAGCCGAGCCAATAATGCACTTTCGCCTGCGAGAGGCCCAGTTTCCCTGACTTTACCTTGCCTCTCCGTGACTTTTGCTAGCAGAGAGTCCAGTTTTAGTCTTCTGCGCAGCTAAGCGCTCGACCCTGGCACGTGTCTAGAGGAGTGCAGACCGAGATAGAGATAACTAAACGACATCAGGACAAAGCCTTCAGGACACAGCCCCTGGAGTATGTCGGTAGACATTTACGCGTGTGCCGTAAACACCGACCAAGTCTTGGTTCGACTCTACGGTTACATCTCCGAAGGCTCCGCGTATCTGTGGAAGCAAGCATTACTGATTTGGCTCGGCTGGCCAAAATGTTCAGATCTGGACATGGCCTTATCTAGGTCCTGTACGTGTACGATTTCTTTGAAGTTTCATCGAAAAACCGACTTCGGATGGATACGGCCCGAGCCGAGCGCTGTGCACGATTTATGAGGAGCAGGGTCTTCGAAGGGTTTGTCTTGATGTCATTTAGCACTCTTTCTTGGTCTGCACAGCTCTAGACACGTGCCAGCGTCGAACGTTTAGAAGACCAAATTCTGAGTCTCTGCTAGCAAAAGTCATGAAAAATGGGACTCTCACACGTAAAAATCCCAGCATCACTAGGCTTGGCTCGGCTCGGCTCTTAGCACGGCACTCTAAAACGTACTATCGCGCTGATAGCAAATTCTGCATGAATTAAAAAATTGTAGTGCCTAATACCCTTTCAAAATCACATTATTCGTACCTATTCAAAGAATTTTTCTCAGTTAACGCGGAACTTTAAAAAGGGATGAAGAAGTAGATGGAAGACTCATCTGTCTTCAGCTATTGGTAATTAGCAGACTGCGGAAGTTTTAACATTTGTGTCAATTTTCAAAATACAAAAGCCTATAAGGAGCTATTGTAGGTCTATAAAAATATGAATTTGCATAAACTTCCGCAGTCTAGTAATTAGTAGCCTTATCGATTATTTAAATACTAGTAGATTCCAAAACTCATACAATTAGTGACTCTAGAATTTCGAGTTTGGTCCAGCTTTTCTCAATCTCCGACTACCCTACTGCTTAAGTTCCTCAATGAATTGAATGTGTAAGTCGCTCGAATCGAAATGCGAGTATAAAAATTCGGTTGTAAACGTGACACGGGACGATCGCAGTTAAATGAGTTGACGCCGTTTCCGCAATTAATATAAACGAGGCCGATATCTTATCGGGTCGAGCACGTAACATTCTCACTATAAAACTGGCGATTGCACTTGAACCAACAGTCATTCTCATTTACCGAGATCATTAAGGAAACCGTAGCCGGAAGGCACGAGACGTCCCAACGGTCCTTTACCACCAAATGGTTCGCATCGGACGGCTCGTAATAATAAGTAGGATTACGAGTCTATGCCCGGCGGAGTCTGTACACCGAAGCCACAGAAATTCAGGAACAATAACCGAAATAGAGCGCATCGCGTGCAGTTCCGTGCATTTAAAACCGGCGAATTCTCCCATTTTACAACTTGTCCTCCGGTTTCGTTGCCGTTCTCTTCCGCCGCGACTCCTACGCCGCGCTTCCGATTGAACATTTTTACGCTCAAACAAATTCCCGACGAGGACCGAGTGATTTCCCAACTAACTCCGAATACTCCGATTACTTTTCGCGAACTGCGAATCGCAATCAACTTCCGCCTGTAACGTTACGCCAGATCGATGCTGTGTAACGTTCATGGCTTCTCAGGGATTTTTTAAGGGATTAAGAACTGTATTTAGGGTAAAAGTACCCAATAACGCTTGTGTTCCTAGTATCGTCATTCATTATACACATTTCGCAAAAAAGCACTAAAATTTGTCGATCACTAATCGAATTAGTACTTAAGCATATGTAGGAAGACATATTGTAATTGCAGAACCGTGTGACCAACAATTAAGGAAAAGGAAGTATTTTAGGGAATCTTAAAAGTGTCAAAATTTATTGGACTGCGGAAATTTTGCATGACATTCGGAGAAGGTAAATTAAAAAGTCCTGTGAGTGCGTGAGTATCAATTAGAAGTATCTAATTACTGACGTATTTAAGGAATGTAACAGATTCAAACATTTTCCTAATGAAAATAAAGTTTTTCTTTTATCAGTTTGGATGTTTTCAGTATCGCCTATTTTTAGGAGAACAATGGTTTCCATGCAGCGTTTGATATAGTTGGATAAACGAAATTTGCGGAACGACTGAAAATACTTTGTTTGTTCAATATGTACATCCAAACGTAAAAAATCGATTATTGTTCAATTAACAACGATTTAGCTTTAGGACATATTAGGTAGGTTTGCCTTGGTGTATTGATCTTCGTAGGATAAATGAAACCCTTTGTTCAGAGATTTCGAGCGAAATATTAAGAATGAGTACACAGTGCAATGCGGTACGCCTGAAATTAGAGGGAATCCGCGTTGTCACTTTGCTGGTTTCGATTCGGTTGGTTAACTCGTGTCAGTCGAGTTTCGAATGTAGGGAGACTTTTAGTGATGCGTGAATAACGTTGCAACTTTGCAAAAACGCTGGCCACTATGTTTCATTTTTATTTCCCTCGATCCTGTTAGCCATGAACCTATGCACTGCTTTTTTCAGTTTTTTTCACGTCTGAATTCATTTGCGCTGTGCATTAAGAAGTATGTAATAACGTATTCTACATTATATTTGCCAAAAATGTGTAATACTTATAATTTTTATATACAGAATTGTACAAAACGTAAAAATTCATAAAATAATAAACACATAAATCTTAACACATATTACATACCTTGATTTAATACGATTTATCACTTTCCTATGTTTAATGTTTCTGTACACTTAAGGTACATTTTCACGTGACATTAAAAGTCATGATTTTTCATGACAATAATAATAATAATAATAATAATAATAATAATAATAAAAATAATAATACTTTATTAAACAATGTGACATTGAATATTTGTAATATGAAATTCAATGCCATAACAATGCGATTCATAGTTTTCGCAATGACAAAAGTCCTGACCATTTGTGTCATGACACTAAAAGTCATGAATACGTACCTTTATCTCTAAAAAACAAATATTCTGTAATCTTTGTGGCAACTCGTGGTATTCGCTATTCGCTTGTGTTCGCTGGCGTGTGTTAGCGCCATGCGTCGCACAGGAAATATAAATGGCAAGAAATAGCGGGAACTGAATGAACACAGACACAAGAGGAATAACTGTGTGAGTAATGTAAATGCTGCCCTCCGTGAAAACGTCGGGCGTAATTCTAAACTCAGGGGTCCCATTAAGCCGCGTCTACATACAACGAACGCACGCGAACGAACACGGGCGAAAGTAACCGAACGCACGCGAACGAATGCTAGACCACTCCTACTTAGGTCCAAGAAACGAATCAGCATCCTCTGTGTCGTTCACGTGCGTTCGCCTTCCCTGCATTCGTTCGCATGCGTTCACTGTATGTAGACGCAGCTTAAAATCTTGGATAATAAAAGCTTACAATTTTAATTAAGAGAATAATGTGATTGGATTCGACATTGTTGTCGTACATATGTTTATGATATTTACTAAATATGGATGGTTGAATATTTTTGAAAATTTTAATAACTAATTTTTGTAATTAATTGCGAACAGACTCTCTTACAGTTGCTATTTCTGGCCCGTCTCACTTCGATCCCTAGTATGTAACCGCCAGATCCACCATTTTGAATTATCTTTTGCCCACATGTGACGTCACAGTTTTGCCGTTATCTTGGCTTGACTCTGGATGCAGCGTTCTTAGGCATAGGCCACGTCTATTTATATGGTCTAAGCTTGAATGCCCTGGGCTAAAGTGGGCCTCTGGACCCAAAGGACGGACCCTAATCTTCTGGGGTTGAATCGGAAGACGGAAGGGATATCGACCTCTGTTTGATCTTGAATCATCTTCCTCGGTTTAGTTTTTGGCGTACTCTACAGGCGAGTTTAATTATTAGCAGCTGGAGTGGCCATCAGCGTTGATTACTATAGGTTAGCATAGCATGGGTTATCGTGAGTGCGTCGAAGTGATCGGTTGTTTAAAATTGTTTATGACAGGAATTCAGAATTTTCGTTGATAGTTTTCTGCAGATAAATAGCTTAGCATGATATTATCACGGATCAACTCCCCTAATTTGTAATGGGTCTAATGTCGACCAAAGTCCCTCTAGATTTATCGAAAACGGAGATCGATTAACCGCGTAACGACTATCTAGTAGTGATAGTTTTATCAAAGGCGGAATAACGCTCGATTACGAGGGGAAGTTAATAAAGCGGTGGGAGCAGCGTCGTTACGATACTCCGGTGTACTTTTCGCGCGAGAACATTAACGGGAGAATGTAATGGAAGCTGGTGCGATGCGCCGCGGCGCGGCACGGCGCGTCTCAGAAAAATATGGTCGTCCGTTTATCGTGATAACGCCAGGACCAGCATAGCTTTTCTCATCCTATTTCCTCGGGGCTCGCTGAAGCGCTTGAAAACATTGCCACCCCAGCGCCGTGCGCCGCGTCGCGGCGCTAGAAATGCAATTTCGAAAATGATACGCGTCCCGAGGTTCGTTTGTCACTCGTTACGCTCGTAAATATCGTTTAATCGAATGATACCTTTCGGCAAAGTTCGACGCAGAGATACCTTAGTAAATAGTCCTCCGGAAATCGTATTCCATCGATCCTTACAAGGGACATTTCTCGCTTGTAACGCGTCGGTGTTGCTGCGCTTTTGATATGATATATGTAGTAATCGATTAATTATGTGACACGTGTTTTTTTGTATCGGTGATAATTCCTTCTGAAAAGGTTAAAACTGTCCCTAAATTTGGGGTAACTACTGAACGAAATTCTAACTGGGCTGTGGATTTTTATGCAAAATAAAATTTTGACAAACACAAATAGAGAATTGGAACTTAAATAACAGTATGTTTTATTTTCTGAACATTCTAATTTAAATTGCATTTTGATATTTTGTATAATTTGGTATATATAATTATATTTTATATAATTTGGTCTAATCACAACATTTGCTGAAAAATACTGACTGATATAGGAAATTAGGTAATATTCTACTGTTATTCAAAATTATTATTATTATTGCAGAAAATATAGCTATTTACAGTTATTTAACATCTACACAATATCTAAACGAATAATAAGATTAATTTTTAGTTTAAATCAAATGAATAAAATTTCAGCATAGCATAGCATAGTAATGATATAGCAGTTCATGCAGCAAAATTAATAAAAAAGCTGCTTCAAAACTGAGACGACGTCAACTTTAAATTGGTCAGTATGGTTTTCAGACCTTAATATTATATAAAATGTGTGCAGGAGAGTTGGTAATATGGTATATGAAGGTAGGCAGAGGACAGTTTAATAACATTAAGGAGTTAAAAGGAGCGAGTTTACGCGCATGGATGAACTTGAATCAGAATTATATAAAAAAATTATACAGGGTGTTTCAGATCCGATAAAATTTATTGATATAACGCTTCAAATATATTGAAATATTCGCAACTTGATGAGTAAAAGCATGTCAACGGTTTAATGCACAATTGAAAATATAAAATCAGCTGGAAACGTAAAAAAATAAACCACGTTGAGTTCCAAGAAAATGAACAAGTCGCGCGGAAAAGGCTGTAGTTAGGAAGAAGTTAAAAAAGAATCCAAGAAGAAGTGGGTCAAAACTCACAATATTTGTTGCAACATGCTTTAACAAGAAAATATACGCTGGAATTCGTCAACGAATTTTAAAAAGAGAAGGATTTAATCGTGTAGCACGAAGAAAACCGGGTATAAGCAAAACAGACTGCATCAAACGTTCAGAATTCGGTAAAAATGATGTTGGGAAGAATGTCAACTTTGGAAAACGCGTAATTTACAGTACATGTTTCTTTGTTCCTTGGTTTTATTTGTGTGCTATAAAAAGCTTCTGTTCATTTTTATGTATAACATCATTGTATTTTCAATTTAGAATGATCTATGACCCAAATCAGTAACTAGCCACGGTTTAATCTTTTTTGTTCGACGAATGTTCCTGATCACGGGAATCTATTTATACAATTAATAGTTATTGTAAACTTCTAAAATGCCTTCAATAAACTTTTAGCTCGACATATACCGAATAAAACTAATTTGTTATCCGTCCCCATAGTGTTTATCATATATGTATAATAATGTATTTTGTGGAAGAAAATAGTAAAAACTAAGATTCAGTACATCAACCAGCTTCGCAAATGAGAATAATATAATTACTATTACCAACTGACGATGTTCGTTAGACGATGTTTCAAAGAAAGGAAAAGCAATGAGGTCCGCTACAAACGAGTTCCTGCTTTTGTGCGCGACTCTGTAGTAATTGAATGATCATATTACAACTTTATCAAGATGTAATCCCTTCCAATTCGTTTGCGCGGTGTCCCAGATCAAGTACGGCTGCAGAGAAAGGAAAGGGAAAATTGTGACTGATTTGTTACAAGAGCAAACTCAAAGGAAGAGAAATAGAAAGCTGGCAAGAAGTAAAAATCGGAATAAGAAAGGCTAACATTATAAATACGATAAATATTGAAATGAAAATATAGAGTGTAAACAATATCACGGGGTGGTAGGGGAGCTCAAATGGAACAAAAAATGTCATACAATATAGTATCCGATGTGCCTCCATTTTGCAGTAATAATGTCTTAAAGTTAGCGGTATGGATTCAAGATGGATGCTCGACGCTCTATCCCAGAAACATCGTCGATCTTTAAAGCTTTATAACAGTTAAACTGTAAGACATATAACAAAATGCATTAAGACTTTTGTGCTCTATTGTTGCTTGCAAATCTGTTTGCACAATTTTAGAATCTTTCGACTATTTAGTTTAGTGTACAGATTTGTTAACTTTGAGGCATTATTAATGCAAAATAGAAGCAGATCGGACACTATTTTATAGGACATTTTTGGTTCTATTTGAGCTCCTCTTAAACTATTTAAACGTATATTATTTACACTCTGTATAGTATTGAAAGGAATGTAAGGATACGCTGTTTCCGGGAGAACAGCGACGACCAAAGTGCCAGAGATAAGTGTGTTTTCCCTCGAATCGAACAACACGTGTAAAAGCACGAAAAATTCGACGCGACTCGAAACAATTCCCCGTCTCACTTTTCAAAGAAGAACACGGCTGCTCGCGAATAATCTTAACCCCTGTCTAAACTGTTGCGAGCTTTCTCATGCCCGAACCCGGCGGCAGGCTTCGCTTCCAGAGTCGGCCTACTTTCCGCGCGGCGCGGTGGAAAAGGAAGTTCGAACAACCGCTACCTGCGGTCATTACCTTGAACGAACATTTTCGGAAAATGCCCCGGAACTAGAAGTTGGCTTGCAAATATTAACAGATGCCCGGCAAGTTTTCCTTGACCCGTTGCAAATAATATCCGCAGGTAAACCACAGTAGATTGCGCTGCTGGCTCACCTGCCTCGCAAACCGTTAAATTCGACCCCCGCCAACCTCCGTGACTCTCTCCTCGTCCTTCGCCGCTTTCCCAAAAATGCTTTCTGGTTTTCGTACATCCACCCCAAGCTGCAGGTAACTTCCACGAACAAGAGTCTGCTAATTAAAGAGCAGAAATTGCAAATGAAATCTGGACGTTGGACCAATGTACTGAAGTATTTACGTACCGCTGCTCCGGATTCAAAATATGTATTAACTGTAACTTCGTTGGCGTTCTTTCTGTCCCCAAAATTAGCTAATTGATACTGTTTCTCGATGGAAACGCTACGACGTTTATAATGACATTTTCGCTATTTCTGTGCTGTTTGTGAAAATTATTGCATTGGTTGAGAAAACATGGAGAAATCTCACATATATAATATAATTAAATCTGGAGCACCACAAGGAAGTGTGCTAAGTCCAATACTGTATTTATTATTATACAGATCAGACTTACTAATAACATCAAACACCACAATATGAATATTTGCTGATGACACAGCAATATTTGCAAGTCACCAAAACCCAAACAGCTTTATACTTTAAGATCATCTAAATCTGTTTTAAGAATGGAGTATTAAGTGGAAAATTGAAAGCAATCAAGTTGAAGTCAACTCCCATAAGCTTCTCCCCAAGGAAAGAACAATCCCCTTCGCTAATCATCAACAACATAAAAATATCAGAATAATCATCAGTGAGGTAAGTATCTAGGTCTGTATCTGGACAATAAATTGAGGTATTGAATGGAAAAAGGGCACATAGGCAAAAATGCCACCTGAAGAGAAAATGTCAGAGTTTTCATTGCGAGATTATTTAATGAAAAATAATGTAATTCTATTTAATTGTCATTCCTAAATTTAAGCAACATCGCGAGCACAATTGTCAGTTACATCTTGGGGAAGATTTTATCCCTTGAAAAGCATCCTAAACAAAATCGAAGAAGAGTTCAAAAGTAGAGGCTTGAAATTTTAGTCTACCTTCTATGTAAACAAATTTCTAAAAATATTAACAGGGATATGGAAAGTTGAAGTTCGACAATTTTTCACTGATCCTCCAGCGATGCAATAACGCTTTCCAGCAGTGTACATATGATTTATCAATTTTGAAAGCAGGAAGCTCAACGTTTTCGTTCTTTTTTTGTGTAATATTAATGCTGCGCCAGTAATACAAAAGATTGCACCGAAATTTTCTCGAAAGAGATGAGAAAAAATACGCGGAAACGTTAGGAGAACAACTCATTTCGACGATAAAAAAGATTGCTCATGCATAGGAGCTTACACAGGTAGCGAAGCTGTTTGTAACATTACCTTCCAGTGTTTCCGTTACTGTTTTTAACCGCAAAAATTATTCCGAATTTTTCTTCTCAGCTTCCGCCTCGGGTTTTCGTAGTTTTCCTATATAAGAATATACTTGAAAAGCGATTTGCAAAATGTTCGCCACTGAAAATTTGAGCGATCCTTAGGTGAATCGCAGTTTCACCCGCGCCGCGACGTCCACATCGAACTTAGGAATTCGACGCGAAATTTTTATAATTGCTGTGTTTTTACGATACCGCGATATTTGCCGTACAGTTAGCGCAATAAACGTTCGGTTAAACGAATTGGTAGTTCGTTTATTTCTTGTATTCACTACACGAACATGACGCACTGTATTTGCGGACCAACATTTATCGTCGGCTGTGTGCTTTCAAACTACGGCAAACAAAATACACGCGAATACCGGCAGACCACGTCAAGCGTATTTGACGCACGATCCGATAAATTACGCCTTTTTCCCTGCAACTTTGACATCACTTACCCGACGTTTCAGTATTTGTTGCTAAAAAGAGCAAACAACGCGACTGCGACGACTCGCACCAACATATAGTGAGTTATTTGGTTGAACTGTATGGCCAAAAATTACTTGAGGTATCTAATTGGTTCAAAATATAATTATCTTTTGAGTTTTGGTATATTTAATCAACTTGGGGCTGAACATATTAATATGATGTATTTTTGAATAATTTAATTGTTTTTATCAAGAAAAACAATAAATACAAAGTAACTAAAAATGCATGTGTCATAAATAAAACACATGTAAGAATACTAAAATGCATAGCTAAAAAATATTAAAAAACAAAATACCCCGGGTATTTATTAATACCGGGTAAATACCCCACTGTGCGATGGATTGTTGACGCGGCCCACTAATCTCCGTTAATCGATTTAAGAAACGCTGAATTTCTTTCGTCGGTTTACTTTAATCGAGGAAAAAAGTCGCGGGCATTATGCGTTTATTACTGCTCCGCCTCCGCTGCTATTTGTCGATATTTCACGAAGCCAATCCTCGTCACTAATCCGGTGTCACGGTTGTCGAGAATCCAGCAATATTTGTTCGTGCATTTGAGCCGCTTGGAAAATCTTTCATGCGGGAAAATGTTATTAAAATCGCTGATTATAGGCGGTACTTTTTTTAATGCCATTTTTCTGCGATTAATTCCAGTGATTTTAACAGCAATTCTAATTTTACAGTTATGGAACGTTTTTATTATTTTTTTAAATAAATACGCAGACCAGGAATATGATAATTAAACTATATTATAATTTAATATGCATCAATAATTTTATACAAGTGAAATTTCCTGGAAAAACAAATTGTGACAAATAGAATTTTCGTATACACCATTTAGGATTCTAATAAATAATGAACCGTTATGGAAAGTTTGAATCAACGAAATTCTGATATTTTGTCAAGAGAAACATAGAAACGCATTTTGATTGTCACAAAATTTAGCGGACAAAAGGATTTAATGAAAACTATGCTATTGAATGGTTATTTTGCGTTTGAAATTCTTTCATTCGCGTCTCTTCTCTTTTTTTTCTCATTGCTATGTCACGTTTGATCGTCATTTGTTACCATTTATTAGCAGAAGTGTACGTGACTGCGGTGAAAAGACCAGAGACGGACATTTCTACGTGAAAAAGAATGCTAAAGTTGTTTTGCGAGGGTCAATTCTGAAAGGAAATCGGACAAACAATAGGTAGATGCCGTTCTGCTGGATAGAAAAGTACAATAAACAAGTACACAAATGCTGGTGCATTGTGTAAGGTTGCAGGAGGAAGAAAAAAAAGAATTCGAAGTAAAGTGGACGGATGATTATTTAGTTCGGTAAGTCAATGTAGATCTTAAAATTAGAATTCCTAAATCTTCGTGTTGCGATATAAAAACGACAATAGAACCTTGATTAACACACTTGATATTTATAACAACAAATATTAATAGTTGACAGATCATTCTGTGTCTGAGAACCCTGTCTAGCACCAAGTCCACTTTTTTTGAAAATTTTTGTGTAACACTATTCATGCGGGTGGTAGGGGACCTCAAATGGAACAGAAAATGTCCTATGATATAATGTCCGATCTGCCTCCATTGTGAAGTAACAAAGCTTTAAAGTTAGTGAATTGGTTTCAAGATGGATGCTAATTCTGGCGCATCGACGAGACAAACACATGGAAACAAGTAGACTTTTAGGCTTCGCTTCATCTGCGTGCGTAGCTGACGGTCTCTTTCCCAGAAACATCTCCAATTTTTAAAGCTTTTCCAAGTGGACAAAAAAAAAGTGGACTAAAAAATTATATGTTAATTATCATAAAGGTATAAAACTGGAAAAATATGAATGTGATCCTTTGTTAATTTCAAATTGGCTATAATAAAAATCGGTTTTCCAATAGAGAAATGTGAAAAATATATAGATATGTATTTTGAACAGTAGGATAAAGTACTGACCGATGAAGCTAAATAAAGTTGAGTTCAGTTGACAAATAAGCACGAACACGAACAGGCGAAGAATATGATCCAAAATGCATTGAATATGCCATTGAAGAGGAGGTGGAGCGATTATGGTTTAGGGAACCACGGCAATAAATGGCATTGGTTCATTACATTGTATACACGGCATAATGGCTTGTATACACAGTTTGGAAATTGTATTATTACCGTATGCATCTAATGATTTATGCGGGGATTGAATATTTCAACCGGACAAAGAACCGAAGCACACTTCTTGCAGAGCGAAAATGTCTTTGCACTATCAAAACGTGATGTCAAAATGTTATGATGTGGTCAGCTAAAATCGTGGCCAACCAAAAACTCTTGCAAGTTTCGAATGCAAATCCTACCTTATTTTTTATTACTAACATTGTAGTTACACATACAAAATAATAGGTACAAAATACAGTCATGTTAAGAAATACATATGAAGTATAAAAGTTTTTTTTTCAAGCAGTCTTCAAAAGAGTTATTCAGGATTTACGTTCTGTTCACTTAATTTTGTCCACTGTAGCTAAAATAGCCTAATTGCACATAACACATTGGGAAATCGTATACATATGAACTCATTCGAAAAAAATTCGGTAGTCATATAACTTTAAATGGAAATATTGATTTTTTGAAATGTGTTTAGGTTTATTTAATTCATGTATGTATTTATAATTTTAAATAAAAAAAGTTCAGTGCTGTCAAAGATTAAATAACCATATTGATTATCATTGTTGTCGGGCCGCAGACCACTTGTCGGAGGGCCGCGTGTTTTACACGCCTGCTGTAAGCTATTCAATCTACGTATAATTTTACGAAATTGGCACGACAAATGCCTGAAAGTTCGAGCGATTCAGCCTATGCGATTTTGAATGCGAGAAACGAGAAGAAAAAATACATAGCCGATGGCACGGAGAAGAAACGAAGCTAAACGGTGGATGCGAAATGATTTCCGAACCGCGAATGACAAAGAGAAAAGGGCAGAATAGCACTCGGAGGATCGATGAAAAGGCTTCCGGAGGCAACGAGAAATTGTTCCTGTTATTTGCACTCGTGTGTAATTTTACCAATACCCGCGTAAGCTTCGATGATTTCTCATAGCACGGGAAACTGCGGCTTTTCAATTCCAAGGGACCCAGTTCTTCTTTTGCGTCGATCGCATTAACGCAACACAGTGCACGGCACGATTGTTATCAACTTTTTCATGCCCGTAGAAGAATCGCTTCTCCCTCGATTATTGCTCCCAGTTCTCATTAACCGAGAGATCTGCGACGCATAAACCGTGGAGCACAAAGAGACGATGAAACAATTCCGAATGATTTCCGTTTCTTCGGAAAAATACTCGTCGAACTAATAATTAAATAAAACTTGGGTAAATATTAATTAGAAGGGGAACAATATTCCGAGCCGATGGTACGGTTAATGAATAAAATCGCAATGTTCCGATTTCCCTGGCAAAGAAATCGCATCAGGTGAGGGTGGGACGATGGGCGGGGGCGGATGTAGGCGAGGGAGCACGCGTAAAGGGTAAGTACAGCGAGGAACGAACAAGAAAAACGAGCATAAGAAAGGATCAAACAAAGGAAGCGAAAGAAGGTTCCGTCATGTCCCGATCGATACATTCGCCTTTATCGTGCGCCTGCTCTTCGAGTCAACGCTACGAAACACGTTGGCAGAGCTGCGCTCTCAGCGGCCGATTCCCCAGCTGCCGATTCCAATCTGGACCGCCTTTCGGCTGCGACGTAGCCGCTACACGCGCTACCAAACATCCCGATCGCAAAGAATCGCAAAAGATCGCAAAGACCGCTTCGCCGTGGTTAAACCCGCGAGCCTCAAGCGATTCCACGTACTCGTAAAGTCGAGTACACCGCCGTTTACAAACGTCGAAGCGCCACGGTGCTGGCTTCGTCGGAAAATAGTAGAAAAATCGAGACGAAAGTTTCGGAACAGCTTGGCGAAGAGTTCACCGTCATGAATGTCAAAGATCGGACAGGTAGGAGAAACTGAAAAGTCGAAATTTCAGTCGGATCAAGCAACGAGGCCCGACATTGCCGACGAAACTTTCAAGCTGTCCGGATCGATTTATGGAATTCCGATAGCGAGTCTAAAATACAGTCCTCAGAAAGACAGAATGGATTTTATTGGAAAGGAAATTATCGATAAATTTACGGCGAACTATAGCGAACGGAAGCTGCCAATAAGAAGTCAGTTATTTGAAATCTCAGCCGATGGAATCTCGGGGACGAGTTCGGCCTATCAATAATTCCTTGAAATATTTATAACTTTATTAAAAATCTTTCTTTCTCTCCTCCGCTTGCAACTGGAAGTACAAACGTCGATGGGAAGATTGATGATCGTCTGGCTCGCGCCGTTTAAAGGCGAATTCTAATCCGTTCGTAGTTTGAATAATGATCAAATTAAGGATTAATGCTACTGAATTAGAGGTTCGTCTTTAAATAGAATATTTTTCGCCTTGAGAAAACTCTTGCACCTCGTTTTGTGTTTGAGATAATTCCATCTCTCAATTTATAGGAATCATCATGTCTCTTCTCGAGTCATAGTGGCTTTGTAGAAATAATTGGGGTTGAAAATCTTCATATTCTTCAATGTTCAAAGTGGTAAATCAAATAGATTGGGATGAATAAAGGAGTCAAACACTGAACAAAGTGACAAAGGACATGTTTTGTAAGATGGGGATGAATGCGGGCGAATAAAAAGTCCCAAGTGTAACATGTATCGTCCTATTATGAAATGAGCCCTATCTATATTAACAAAAACTAAATATTATCTCATAAAAAGATGTCTACACATTTGCAATATAAAAAATCTAAAGGACCTAAGAGAGCTTTACTTAAATTATTGTTGCTAACTCACCGAAGACTTCATATAACAATACCAAATTCTTTTGTAAACTGAATTTGCATTTCTCTCTTTATCCTGCAACACTAATATAGCAGATCGAAGATCATCCGCTGTCTCATATAAATGCATATTGGTACATATGCTAGCATGACATCTTACCCCAACACAATTTGGGCATTTCACCTCAACAATCATCATTGTTGCAACAACAATAATTATTTGCACAAAAATTAGAATACATAAGAAAAATACTCATCCTAAGTGAAGCCAATGAATTACCATTAAATTTTAGACGAATGAAACTATGTATTTCATACGCAATGAAAATCAGAGCTTTTCCTAGTAACCCTGTTTACAATAACATTTGGTCAACCAGGTTTATGGGAATTTATGAATCAAAGCCACGCACTCTAAAACCCCTTTACGTTCGAGAGAATAGATATATTAAAGATTTAACTCCCAAGCACCCTACTGTAATAATTCACCAATTTCCAAAAGAACCACCATGGTTGCTAGAACCCCCCAAAATAACTGAATTTTTCAACAACTGTATAAAATCAGATACAAATCCTCTGTACTACAAAGCTATATTCTTAGAAAAAATAAAAGAATTTGTCAACCACATCAAGATATGTATACTGATGGTTCTTGTTCTGAAAAAGGCAACGGATGTGCAATCATATACCACAACAAAATTCTCAAATACAATATGGATAATACATGCTCCATCTTTTTCTGTGAAGCCTATGCTATAAAAGCCGCTCTCAAAACTATTGATTCTGATAACGCGACCAGATTTATTATACTTGCAGATTCAAGTATAATTGACAGCCTACAACATCAAACAAACAATAATTCAAGAAATCGTAAATAGACTAGCTTCTTTGAGAAAAATTAACAAAGACGTAATATTAACATGGATCCCATCTCATGTAGGTATAGTGGGCAATGAATCCGCTGACAAAATGGCTAAATCTGCTACAAACATAACACCTCAAAAAATCGTAACATCTCACAGATATTTCAAAAACTTTTTTTAAAAAAAAAAAGCTCTTAGTAAATGGAACGATCATTGAAAAGCTCATGCATCCCAAAAAATAACTACAGTAAGAAAAAATATCTTTGAAGACACGCCACTGGATCAACTAAATAGACGAGATCAAACAATCATAACTCGCTTAAGAATTGGGCACACAAATTTAACACACGGGCATTTAATGACGAAGGATCTAATCAGGATCCAATTAAGAGTAATCAGTGCAACGTTGACACCACGGTTACCCATATTCTTCAAGACTGCCCACTAATGAACCATGCAAGAACAAAACATAAACTACCTACGGATCTAAAAGAAGCTCTCACTGAGAAGGAAGATATAAATGCAATTCTTTCCTTCATCAACGACATAAACCTTAGAAATCTCATATAATGTATAAATTAAATGTTGTAAATTAATGTAACAAATGTAGTCGTCAATAACCAGAGAAGTTGATGCGACTATTAACTCTCAATTAAAAAAAAAAAAAAAAAAATTTACCTTCTTTCTAGCTATCAACTTGTTTCTGAGGTTAACACTTCCTTTTTTTTTTTTTTTTTTTATTAAAACGTGAGCTATCAATGCATACAATCGTTCAGCATTAATACATACAATCATTACAATACACATGAAAAATGCGATATGTACATGAAATACACAAACGAAAACGCGGTGGCAGATTGCCGCTGCGGCGAAACCGCCCTCTGCAACGGCCCTAAGAACGTCCACTAACTGTCTGTGAATAGTTTAGGACGTCTGTGGATTGTTTGTTGAGTATCCGCGGGCAGTCTTCGGACATCCACAGCCTTGTCTGCGGGCAGTGTCTGTAAATCTGTATGTACTATGCTCCGATTCAACTCGATAGGCTGTTCAAGGTCGCACTTTCTCCTTGTAATTGTCTGACAGCTAAACCTCCTCGACGGCATCTTTCATGAACATAAAGACTTCTACACATCTAATATATCACGCGGGCACAGAAATGTCTCTGAAAAAAGTGAAAGAAAATTGTAACCTTGAACGGCATGTTGAATTGACCTGGCGTATAGGCTCTACTCTACTCGAGATGGCTTTACTGTATATGTATACTTTGCGTACATTCTGCATACATCCTGCATATCCATGGCATATCGCACATACATAAGCATCCGCAGTCCAGTTCCCAAAGACATTTCCATTGCACGATTCTATTATCGTCCTCTCAAAGTCACACGTGTTTAGCAACCGTTTCTTTTCACTTTTGTCCCATTTTGTTTCTCGCTGAAAATTCCGTCCGCTCTACAAGGACAGACGAGGAACAAGAATATGGTCGAGATTATCGCGCAGACAACACAGTCTCGTTGGAATCCATGGATACGACTCCCAGCTCCTAGAATATGCACGATGTTAACTCTCCGCCGTGGCGTAACTTCGACAGTCTCTCGTTACGGATCGGACACGCGCAAACGATCGCGAAAACCTTGATTGCTAGCGACTATGGTCGAGACAGTTGCGCCAATTACGAGCCCCCGTGCAATCCGAGATTAGCTTGCATGCGTACAGTTGTCAGGAAACGTGGAAAGAAGTAAGGCGAATGTCCCAATTTCTACTCATTTAAGCGTGTACTCGTCATAAGAAAGGTGTAAAAAATTCGTTTGTAACAAACATATGCAAAGTAATTGATTAATACCTCGATAATACATAAACATTGAAGAGTTTTATAAACTATTCAGAAACCGCCCTTTGCAATAACCTAATATTTTATAAGATCTATTTTTAAGTGTCTAGTCAAGAAGTTTAATGCCTTTATTGTTCAAGTAAAGTTGCTTGTAGTTGTACTTAATCACTGGAGGAAATATTTTTCCTCGAATCTCTGATTCTGTTCTTCAGATGATTTTTGATTCCTTATTAAAAAATTGTCAGCGTTTTCTAGCCAGAATTGAAATACGAAGCGACAATACTTATGGGATGATCTAATAAAGTCGATGCGAGCTAAAACCGATTCGTGCTTAACAGTTACTATATTATTTCGGTTGTCGCAACAATTTCAAGAACCGAAACCAACGTCATAACTGTTCTGAATACCCGCATTGTGTAGACTTGGTTTGAAAAGTCATTATGGAACCTATTCTCTAAAACGAGCGTACAGTCTATACTGTTTAACCTACTTTATGTTTCAAGTGTCCTCGGTGTCCCTTCAAATTTTGCTAAGCGTGTTCCAATGAACTTGTCTTGCTATAAGCATGCGGAGGAAAGAGAAAGGAGGCGAAAGGAGACGGACAAGGACCGTGCATTTCCTTGTCTGTTGCATTAGGAAAATTCCGGGCGTGCAGTTCCGAGAGAGCGAGATGGAGAAAAGAGACTGAAAGCGTTGTTGTCTTTTGACGAGTGACAAACGAAATGTATAAACTACGTCGGATGTAAAAAGCAAACAACCGGGATGCAAGCAAAAGAGGGAAAAAGTGGCGCGGGAAATAAAGGTGAGCGACGATCAAAATAAGAAGATGAAATATACGTCAAAGCCGAAGATTGCAAAAAGGTCGAGGGCTGAATGAGGAATCATTTGTCCGTGATTTAGAGGATCCTGATGAATTTCAAAGAGGAACGCCAAGCTAATTGCACTCTGGATTCTCTGTGCCATGCGACGAATTAAGGTGTACTGTTCCAAATTATGCATGAAATTTCCCAACGCCGAAAAGGGAACAGAAAAGTCTTGCTTTGACTGTTTTCCAAAAGTGGCGCCAGTATCTTTTATTAACAGTGTTCCTGTTTTTTTCGGACACCTGCCGTTGTAAAGATTTCCACGTGGAAATTTATCGGGATGTTGCGATGGAAAATTAGAACTGGTGCTATGTTCAAATACTCGTTTTCAATCATGGAAAAAAATTGAAGAGGAAAAGAAAAGGAAACTATACAGGGAAGAATAAATTTTAGATTGACATATGCGAAGGCTTTGTAACTATCACTTGGCGAGGTGGATGTAATGAAGTATGGCGAAGCTTTTTTGTGAAACATGCGATTCGAGATATTTTTAGTAAGTCAATATTTTATACACATTATAAAATGCATTTTGTTTGTGATATTTCATGAATTTTGGTATTTATGCACTAGCGTGGCTCTTATTTACTCTTGGTGAAAAATTTTTTCAAGATTTTTTCCGCAGCACCTCCCAGAATAGTTCGAATTAATAAAAAAAACTGTTGTACAAAGTTTGAACCTAATTGGATAAGAGGAAAACGTGCCCCTGGGCCACTGAAGATTAAAATTATTATTTTAATAAACCAAAAGCTGTTTTTTTTTTAAATATTTGCCAAGTTTTTGATTGTGTGAAAAACATGTTAAACAGAAGTTGTAGATCTAGACAAAACCCATCTGTTATATTGCATTAACTTTTTTTGTGCACCAAACTGTTTTCGAATAAACTCCAAAAAACTATAAAAAATGGAGCAAATTTTATTCTTTTTAATTTTAGAAGTTATAAAAATGAAAAAACGTGTATCTCCCTTTAGAACGCGTAATGGCTATTTTTATAATTGTATAAATTGTATTATTTCTCCGAAATAGTTTTCTGTCGAAAATGGTATTGTTGATGTGAAAAAAATGTTATTATTTAAAAATTTATCCAATACGTTTTTATTATAAATTCCTGAAACTTTTGAGGAAGGTATTGAACAATTTATTTCTAGCAATACATAAGCATTTTTTTAGAGATTTGAATTAAATCAATTCCTTCAAACAGAACCATTAATTAACTTGGTTCAGAAAGTTACAGAAGCTTTATTAAAGAACTTGAAATAGTAAATAAACTGCGGGTTGTCAATGATATGACAGAAAGAGGAATTAAATTAATGGAAGATTATAATGAATTGTTCACGAAAAATGAGAACCAAAAACAATATGTTCTTCCAATTCTAAAGGATTATCGCCACAAGTTTCTTGACTGAAAAAAGAAACTATCCTGAAACCAACAATTGTAAATAGCTAAAGATAAATTAACTAGTTTCGAACAAACCTTCTCCGTTCATTACACATTATACATCTTTCATTACAGTAATTTGTTCAGTTTTTCGTTTATTTAAAAAAAATTATGCAAATATTAAAAAAAATTGTTATGTAGGGTTCTTAAAAAAATACACATTTTGTTTACTCTTTACAAGTAATAAAAATTTTAAACGAAAAAAATTAGTTCAATTTTGTTCAGTTTTTCTAGATTTTTTTCTAAAACCGTTAGTTCCATGAAAAAAGTTAATAGAACATGAAAGGTAGGTTTTGTTTAAATTTACAATTTTTGTTTGATATGTTTTTTCATATAATCAAAATCTTAGCAGGTATTAAAAAACAACCGACTTCATGCATATTAAAATAATTACTTTAACCTTCCAGGGCCCATTTACTTTTTTTTTTTTTATTAATTCGAACTATTCTAAGGTGTGCCGCGATAAAAATTTGAAAGTCGGAAATAAGAACTAAATTACTATAAATGCATAAATATCCGCAGTTTAATTATTATAAACAGGCACACTTTATGCATTCATGACAATTTTAAATGTGCCAAAATTTATAAAAGATATGCATGCATTTTTGTTTAAATAATAACGATTTAAAAAATATTTACGCAAATTACTTTTTTGAAAATACTAATTATTGCATAGGTAGGTTTAGCATAAAAAAAGTAAACCGTACATTTAAGCTTTTTTCTAAAAACAATAGTTTTTCGGATAGAATACAAAACGGGTTTTCGGTGTCAAGTTTAAGGGCTGTTTCAACTGCTCCAGAGTGAATTATTGCTGGTAGAAAAAAATACATGTCAAATATTTTTTTGGGTAGTATATCATACCAAAAGCGCAACAAAATAGGCGTATCGTAATCTCGCGTTGTTAGAACAGCTGCGATTCGTTTTCGCATACTTTTAACGTGTAAAAATAATTAACAGATAAATTCAAATCTCTTACGATTTCGCTTTATACTTCCAAATTTAGATATATTTTTAAGAAACTAAAATTTAGGTGAAGCGATTTTAATTTCGCTATTAATTGCTTTTATTCACGCATCTAATAATATTCAAGCATCTTTTAATCATCACCAGATTAAAAAAATTATCATTAAAACACTACAAGACCAGTTCCAAGACTGGAGAAACGTTGACACAAATATTTTACAGTGACAGTAGATTACTTTAAAGGAGGTGAAATAAATTAAGAGAAACAGATTAATAGTTTATTTTTTGCTTACCAAATGCAATACTTTTAGACCACAGAGTAAATTTAAATACGTTTCGTGAAGAAATTTGTGAGGCACTGTATATCTGTCACAGAGCTTGCAGACAGTTTATTGCTCGAAGGCGACGATGAGGTCCTTCGACTCAAGTGCCGATTTTAAGAAAGCCTCTGGGAAATTTCGCCCGACGCCAGACTGTTGCCAAAATGGACAGTGCCAGGATTGTGGAACGCGCTGAAAGTGCAAGAGTAGGAAGTGCATAGGCCTCGTGCAGGTAGATGGGGTTACAAACTTCTTTTAAACTTCTCGGAACAATCAGACTGAACTTTCACGGCAGTGTTACACTGTAATAAGTTCCTGTAAATAATACAACATACTACATCTAAAATTTATTTGTTATTCAATTGCATACGGTGTTACTCAGTATTATAAATAGACTGCGGATGTATTATACAGTTTTCCATTTAAAAATATTATGCTAAAATATAATTGAGGACCTTACAGCAAGAGGGATGCAACTTCATTTTTCAAAATTTCTTAGTTAAGATGTATAATAGACGTAGAACAAATTCAACATCGTTTATCCATATTGAAAATCCATTGCTAATACTATTTAATGGTCTTGTTTTAATATTAAGTCAAAGCAATGATTTTATGAACACTTTTTCTTAATTTACCTTCAAACAGATAAAAATATGATTGCAAAGTTCTTGTTGCACGGCCTTCAATTGTTAATTGGTGCTACTTGGTTGTAATTAGACTTTTTCATTACATTGTTTAAGGAAGTAAATGTAAACAGCATGTACTTGCTATACCACATCTGGTAAATTAGATAAATCAATAAATACATAATAATAAACTGTGGATGTTTATGCAAATTTGTATTTTCTACTATCTATCTACTTTGTTTTCGATAATTCATGTATTTTTATATCTATGTACATTTTCAGACATTGAAAATCGTTACAAATGCATCAACATCCGCAGTATATTTAGCTATAAATTACTGTTTGGATCTTTAAATATGCATATTAAATTGGTTGTGTAATATGTTGTATTCAAAATCATATATGGAAGGTTGTGATTCAACTCGTGGAACGAAAACATAACAAATTTGTGTACATCTTTCTGCATCGCAGGAATGCATGTGGCATGCAATATCAAATATGCAGTTCTCGTTGTCACATCAAATTGAAATTTTTTAAACGTTGTGTAACGTGTGTGTAAAAAATTCCTTGGTTACGAAATTGTGAAAAAAGTGTTCTTTTTGAAAAATGAAACTTTATCTACAGATTGAATAGGTACAACAGTTCAGGTCTATAATTGATATTTGTTTTGTCCATAAACGCGAACAAATTTAATAACTTTATGGTTATTCAGTTTTCCTTTAGAATTAATTTTGCGCCATTGCAAAAAGTAGAAACCAATTACAGATTTAAATAAATTTCATTGATACAAAAATACTATTGCAATAAAAATCACTTTTGTCTAAACTTTGGATCTAAAAAAAAATTCTTGTAGATTTCAAATTACAGAACTGAATTTTAAACCTTAAAAATTCAAAGAATAGTAATTAGTAGACTGCGGATGTTTATGCATTTTTGGCAATTTTCATTATTCAAAAACCTGCAAGAATTTGCATAAGTGCAAAAACATATGAAATATCGAAAATAAAATGCATTTTATAATGTTTAGAAGATATGAAGCATTTTTATTCAAGAATCAGTTCTTTTTCTGTGGCTGCAAAGATTTGAATTTGCATAAACATCCGCAGTCTAGTAATTAGTATTATGTGAAGTATTTATTTATAAATTAGTATTTTAAATCAATTTTGGCCAGATCTGAATAGTACTTGTTCAAACTCTTCCATTATCCTTGTTCATTTGCAATTTATTCTAAGTAAATAGCAATAAAACAAAGTGATTTCGTAAATATTATTGACAGTCATGGAAATTTGAAACTGGAAGGTTGTAAGCGAATGGATGATTATTTCGATTAAAAATCATGCGCTGACGATGAAAATACCGGAAAAACTTTTCTGCTCCCATTTTGAACGCTTCTAGTTTCCTTTAAAAGAAAAGCGTTTAGTAGTAGAAGAACAAGACGAGGAAAGAAACGCAAATTGCTTTCGCCTAGACGGCGCAATAAAAAGCTCGATTACGGCGAAGCAGATTTTCCCGGAACGCTTTCCACGCTTCGACCTCCCGCATGGCCGATTACGCGTTCGTCAGTTACGAATATCAAGGGTGATAAGTTCCCATTGCCTTCGAATAACGGGGATCAAACCATTACGGTAAATTGAGAACGCCTAAGCCGTGTCGTAACTCGAAAGGATCGATTTTCCTTCGTTATCGTGTCGTTTCCACGTGATCATTAACGCAGGTGAAAAAGGATAGTTTCGCAAGGCGATACATCTCGCGATTATTATACGACGCGGTTCATAACTATAGCAGCATCTTAATTTTCAGTAATTTCGGGTTTTTTATTTGATTGCAACAAAAAGTTGCAGCGTTTTTAAGATAGAATAACTTGCATGTACATTTATTTTACTACAAATGTACTTTTTTTTCTACTATTTTTCACTAACTGTGAGCTTTATGATTCCTTTGTTCCACAACTTGACATTTTTCAAATGCAATTTATTGAAAAACGATACCATCTTTTTTTTTAGCTCAGTAATAACAAATATAACACTACATAATTTAAAGTCAGACATAAATTATTGCAATTATTAGTAGGACCACCTTGTTATTGTTATTAGTTCAAAAATTCTATTCAACAGGCTATTAATGAGTTTCCAAAAAATTCTTCGTTGATTTCATTACATCACTTGATTATTGCATTTTTTAATAATCCTTTCTCTTTAAATGTTACACTTTTAACTTTTTTTGCTGCAGTTAAATATTTACCACGCGGCATTATTAAGTTACATACTTATATCGCTATATTCTAGAAAATTTTAACTTCTAGCAGTTAGTCAGTTAATTTACATGATACGATTTTTTTTACCGAATTTAACTTGATTAATCTTGGTAAAAATCAAATATGAAGAAGTAATTTGTAGTACAAACAGTGTTTCATATAATAGAACAAATTGTTTTTCTTAAATTTAATCGAATACGTTAATAATTCACAACAATATAAAAGTTATCATTTACGTTGCTTGTTACTTTGCGAAGTTGTTTCATATATCCTCACCTACATCTCAAAAAAGTTTGGAAAGAAAAATTCGATGGACAGTTGGCAAGTTCCCCTCGTAGGTAATATGATAAAATTATTTAATTACCTAAAAAATAAGAAGTCAGCTATGGAAAACAGCTTCTGTTACACAAAATGCAGGTTAAACTTCTTAAAACTCTGGTCATACTGAAGAATAAAGGACGACGTCGTAATATGCTACTAAAGACTCTAATATTTATTTGTTTCTCCATCGATAATGCATATAATTAATAGTGAAAGCGAAAACCAGTTTTGGCTGATGCTGTAGACTCTCTCCTACTTTTCCAAAAAACATGGATGCTTGAACTCACTCTAAACACTGTAACCAGAAGAGGATTTGCATTTAGGGGAGACCGGGGACCAAAGTAACATATTTTATATTTGGTCTAGCTGTCAATTACCTATTAGAGATACAAAAAGCGAATTATGCCCTAAAAAAGTACGCTCTTTAACCTATCATTTGACCGCAGGTTGAACCTTATGTGATAAGTACTCATAGAGTTGTGCCAGTTTTCCGGAGGCACTGTCATTGTTACTTACGTCCTGGAGGGTAAGGACAAAATTTTGAGGGTAATTAAACGAAAACTCTATTTGCAATGTAAAATAAGAGTCTTTTTAGTAAAAGCAACGATAAAAAAAACCTAGTAACCAAGTATAATACATCCTTTTCATCTCGTTTTTTTGTCTTGGATCACATAACCTCTCATCTGACAAGCTGGCATCTAAAGTTTGTTCTAAGACCTTTGTGTAAGATGGATGAGATAAACTTAATATACAATTTTTTCTATTTCTTGGAAATATTTGGTTCATAATCATTTGTATCATCTACAATATAATAGTGTCACTTACAGCCACGTTTTTCAAAATATAAATAATTATAAATTACAAACTATGCAAGATTTGTTGAAATCAAATACAAGAACTTATAAAGACATTATCTAAGAAAGTTCTAGCAAACGGTTGACTCAATATCTAAGTTGTAAGTACAATACAAATACAAACTTAGCTCGATTGCAAATATACAATTAGAAAGAAAGAATCAAAAGAATCAATAAGCGAAACCAAAGGAACATTATAGGCATACAGGATGTCCCAAACAAAGTGTAAGAGCCGAACAAGGGGAATTGCTGGGATGATTCTAAACAACTTTTTCCTTAGCGAAAATGTTCGTTGCGACTTTGTTAATGAGTTATTAACGAAAAACACCGACCAATTGGGGAGCGAGTACAGCGGATTAATGATGACGCGGACTATGGTGGGCCAATACTACTCATCGCTGGAGCCCGCGCTGAAATTCATCCACTGTATTCGTGCGCCTATTGGTCAGTGTTTTTCATTAATAACTCGTTAACAATGTCGTAAGGAACATTTTCACTAAGGAAAAAGTTGTTTAAAATCACCTCAGGAATCATCCCTTTTCGGCTCTTACACTTTGTTTGGGACACCTTCTTTAACTGCATAAAGGAAATATTCTGAAAACGATTGTGGAAGTGTTACTTTCAACCCGCCATTACGTTTGTTCACAGTCTCCCCTAGACTAATTGTAAGTAGGCTGCAATGTAGGGCGGAAAATTTTGGGCGAAGAAATTGGAAAAGATAGTAAAACCTTTTTGCCTTTAGCTTTTCATTCTTCGTTAGCAATAGAGCAATGACCGATTACCCGGGTACTCCGGTTATTCGAGTACCCGGGTACCTGGATCTGCCTCAAGATAAGGAAAATTACCCGAATCCTACCCGGTCCGTCGGGTACCCGAGATCTACTCGAATAATAAATAAGGTAAGTTGCATTTTTTGCAATAAAGATTTTGCACCTAGTACTAATAATATGTAAAAAATGTATCCGAGTATCACATGAAATATCTGGATACTTGAATTTTTATTTGTCCGGCTAGTTGGATAGCGGGTAATTTTCATTTACCCGGGTATCTCACGGGTAACCCGAATACCCGAGTATCTCATAAGTAACAGCTCTAGTTAGCAATAATTAAAATAGTTCGCATGAATAGTATTTGCTTGATATGTGAATAAAATAGGAAAGGCAGATTCTTGTTAGCCTAGAGGCGCTAACTCTCCAAATCTTACTCTGGGTGTATCAACGGTTGTTGATGAAATTCGGTTTAAAAAAAGGGGGAGGCGAAAGATGAATCTCGGTGGAGCACTGTAAAAGCGAAAATCAGCTTCGACTGGTGGTGTACAGCTCTATGACTTGGCGTGTTATGAACTATTCATGAAAATATCATGAACTGATTAATGAACGAAAGCAAAAGCAGCAGCGACTGGGTAGGCAAACCAGCAAATCACGTAGGGCTACGTGATGACGACTAATGCATCGACATCAATCAGATTATGTTATCGACATATTGCAGACACACCCTTAGCCTTATTGTTTCACATTTCCGATGAAATTTCGTCGTGACACTTATCGACCTGTCCGTTCGTTTACAATACACACTTGTACCATCGGCATTCGTATGTAATTGTTTATTAATCCATCTGTCCATTAAACACGAATTTATTCTACGCTTGCATTTGCTATGCTAATTTTCCAAGTAATAAGCGATCGCATGCATGCCAATGAGATTTACGACAACAACAGGGGGATACGCGCGACGGCTACGGTCGATATATGTATCGCTTAATTATGCCAAAGCAGCTCCTCTTCCAATTACCATCCGACACTTTTCGAACCGTGTTTCGCGGTGTGAAGGAATGGGTTTTCGATTCTATACGGCTTCAACTTTTCTCACTAATTGATTCGGGAGAAATAACATCTGATGGTTTTTATCCTGTATGAATATAAAGCTTCAAGTTGGATGAAATGAATAAAATTGACAGACCGTCGATCGTTATAAGGTATAATGATAGACGGTGATACGAAGCGAACAATGGAGAACAGTGAAATTTGAGTGCTATTCATGTGAGAATTTCATTTAGATCACAGTGCAGTGGAAATTTTGTGTAATATGTATTAACATAGCGTTAGGAACAGCGTATTGAACGAAAAAATTGGACGTTGATTCGAGAAATTTGAAACTGGAAATTTGAACCTTCAATGCGAACCTCATGACGGTCTTAAAGAATCGATCAATAGCGATGGACTGAGAAGTTTAGTCGAGTTTGATCGTAGTCAAAATCTGCGATACGTTGCAGAAAAATTTGGAAGTTGGTACCTGCTACGCGACACTTGCTCGTCGTCGAAAAAATTATTGGGAAAGTTAAAAAGTTGGATAAGCGGGTTCCTCGTGACTTAATGGCCAGTCAAAAGCAACGCCGCGCCGGCTGAAGGCACGCGTTTCTCTTCATCTAGAATCTACGCGATGAAAAAGTCCGTTTGTACAGAGAATTGTAACTCGTGTCGAAAAGCAAACTGTCTACGATAATCGCAGACGTTCGGCTTAGTGGTTGGACAGTAATGAAGCACCGAGGCACGTGCTTAAACCAAGTCTTAGCTAGAGAAATGATGGTGAGCGTTTGGTCATCTGCAGCAGGCCATGTACTCTATTCTTTTTTGAAAGCTGGGGAAACGGTGAATGCAGAAAGATATTGTATAGAATTGCGGAAGGTGCATAAGAAACTCGGTGTACGAAAACCAACCTGCGCTCATAAATAGACACAGTGCATTACTTCTTCACGCCAACGACCGACTTTGTGTTTCGAAACTTACATTGAAATAATTACAGGAACTAAAAGATGAAGTGCTTTCACGTCCGCCATATTTCGCAGACTTGTATTTACCTGACGGCTGCATATTTAAACATCTGAATTATTTTTTGTGTGGTAAAGCATGTTAATGACGAAGAAACAATAAAAAATGCTTATAAAGAGTTTCCTAATTACCATATCCTTCTTTATGAAAATATTAAAATAACTATTATTCGACGTGTTTGATTAAAACAAGGCTCAATAATGGCTTTTTCATGGTTTTGGACTAAAAAAAATCGGGGAACCGCTTTACATTGTAAAACGTATAAAAAGTTTCTTTCGTTAGATTTGACCTATGGAGGCATCTGCCTTTTCAGGGAGGCGAATGGACGTGATAGGAATCGAAACAGCTATTTACAGCGAGGTTAACCAGCTGAACGCACGTGGCTCCTCCTGGGCAAATGTGGGACGAAACGACGTTAATGCCACCGCGAATCGCATTGACATGTAAGCGAGCAATTATCGTTTGAATTGGAATGAAAACTGAAGGACGTATTGAGAAAACGGTACACCTTTCAACACATTCTGGGATTTTGCAACGTGTCAGCGTTCGTTAACGCCTTATCGCTTCAAGTCCGAGTTCAGTTTAAACCGTGCGAAGGCCGATAACCGCAGTAGTTTTTGCAAACATGTGTATTTACTAATTTCAAGAGCTTCTGTTATTTCTATCTGCTTCACGAAGCTCACTTTTTCTTTATTGATAGTTACTTTTTTTTTAATATTCATGTTTATTTGCAATCTATTATAAATATAAGAATAAACAAATGTCGTTTCATAGGTACAATGTATAATTTGTAGATTATGATGTTGTGTTTTCAATGAAAAGTTTTTATTTCAAAAAGTGATAACTAACATGCTTTCTTTTATCTGATTTATTGATTAGTAAAAATAGTGCGATAAGACGTGAAAAATTTATATTTTAAGAATCGAATCGTCGAGAAATCTATTTTTGAGGACTGTCACGAGGTTCGCACTGAGGGCTTAAATTTCCACTTCGATATTTTCCGAACCAACGTCCAATTTTTTTTGTTCAATAACCACGCTTTTCCCAAAGCTATGTTAATATTGTATGAAGCTTCCGCTGCACTGTGACCTAGTTTGAATTTGTAAAATAACAGAAATGGAAGTTTGCTTTTATTCATTGTTTCCTTTATTTTGTTATTACCATTTTGTTGTAAAAGATTATCTACTAATTTTATTCAGTTCAACTAATTTTAAGCATTATATTTATACTGGACAAAAGCCATCTGATGTTATTTTTCATTGATGAATTAACAAGAAAAATTCAAGGATCATTGAATCAGGTATTTCATATGCAATGAGGATAGTTTTGCAAAGGTCTTGTTTTATGTTTTGTTTGTGATAATAAGACTAAATTTTCAAAATATTCTACTTAATATGATGTTTAGTATTAATAGTACAAAAATTATGTGGGTAAATTAATTTTTAAGCTTCACTTCATAAATTGAGGTATTTTTTTGTTTCAGGACATTTGAAAGGCAAATCTTTTCTATCTGAGCAATTTTGTATTTCTTTGCTATGTATATTCGTAATAATAATATAGTTGATGAAACAACTGCTAAGTTTTTATTCTAATCTCACAATCAGCTTACAAGGATTTCACAATTATACAAGGACTCAGGTCTTCGGATTTTTAAAAAACTTGATCTCCAAATAGTAAGTTGCGCTTTTTAAAAGAACTCGAGAAAATCAAATTTTATTATTTTCAGGGTTCCTTATATACATTGACTAATAACATTTTCATGAAATGTTCCGTTGCTCACGTCACAGGGCATCAGACAGATTATCTTTTTTCTTTATTTATTTAAATACTAACACATGTTGTATGCAACTCTGATAAAATCTATAGTAATAATCAAGTATTTAATCACACTTAATCAATGTATATAAGGGATTCTGGAAATATTCAAATTTGAAGAAATTCATGTTTGAATAGGGATCTTTACGCACGGTAAGTGTCTAATTTGTAAAAAAATCCGAAGACCTGAGGTTCTCCTTGTTAGATAATTTAACGAAGCTACATGAATATTTTTTCTGTTTCTGTTTCAATTCACTGAAAAACGCGTCGCATATCAATGAACCTCATTTACAGTTTCAGATAACGGTAAAAACGTTTACGGAGCAAGGGCTAGAAACAAAGGCAAATGCTTCAATCAAAATATTTCCTTTTCACTTTATATTTCTTAGATATAAAAGAAGAACGAGTAAGAATAAAATTAGGACAGCATTGAAGTGGATTTCGAGTTCACTAACTTTCTGAAAAATAGCCTAAAAACAGAAGATAATGTTACTATCTTATTTTTAACATTTGTAGAAGAAATAGATTAAAGCTGTAAATATTCCACTACTAGAAGTATTCGAACATTCAAACATTATTCGAATAATTATCGTGTGATCTATTTTTCGTACTAACATTACACTATTGCATACTTCTAACTTCTAACTATTCGAATATGCCTGATTGTTCGAACAATGTTCGAATACTAGAATGACTTGAATATGTCTGATTGTTCAAAGAATGTTCGAATACTAGAATGATTCGAATATGCCGGATTGTTCGTATAATGTTCGAATATTAGAATTATTCGAATATACCTGATTGTTCGAATAATGTTTGAATATTAAAATTATTAGAATATGCCTGATTGTTCGAATATTAAAATTATTCGAATATGCCTGATTGTTCGAATATTAAAATTATTCGAATATGCCTGATTGTTCGAATAATGTTCGAATATTATAATTATTCGAATATACCTGATTGTTCGAATATTATAATTATTCGAATATGCCTGATTGTTCGAATATTAAAATTATTCGAATATGCCTCATTGTTCGAATAACGTTCGAATATTATAATTATTCGAATATGCCTGATTGTTCGAATATTATAATTATTCGAATATGCCTGATTTTTCGAATATTAAAATTATTCGAATATGCCTGATTGTTCGAATATTAGAATTATTTGATTATGCCTGATTGTTCGAATATTAGAATTATTCGAATATGAAATTCGAATGCTACTAATATTCGAATACTTAAAAAGATTCGAATCTTCCTAATAGCCCTAAAATAAATAATGAAACTGTCACTTCGCACATTGGGTAGACCACATTTTCCGTTACCTCCAAAATGTTATCAACTAAACTGTCAACGAATATACGAATCATTATGCAGAATCTTGTATTTCCGTTTCGGAACACGGCTCAAGAGACGGGCAATGAATCGATAACGAGTCCCCGTTCCCCGTCGTGGCTTATTCGCTCAGCATGTTCAAAATTAACCGAATTGTGTCACGTGAAAGTGGAGCCTCATAATTAGGTAAATACTATACGCTTCCCGATAGAATGTTTTGGAAATACGCGCTGCGTAACTAAATCGTAACACGGATTCCGCCGGTTCCCCTTAAATTTGTCGTGATTAAACGAAACGGTAAAATTTCATTTCGGAATCATTATTCTCAATATTTCGCACTCGATAGACGATTTCCCTCGCCTTCCGAATGATTGACGAAACAGTATAAATCTCCCGAGAGCCAAAAGGGGAGAAAAAAGACGGCGCAAGGAGATGGGCGGCAGTTTGTCAATTTGTCAAGATATACGAGTTACCATAAGCCACCGCGAGAGAATTTTTCCTTCGTTCGCGAAATTTACGACATCAGTTAAGACAGCAACAACGATTTAGCAAGTTCCATACACGCATTTGTCGGACGTCGCGAGATCGGCCCCGGTCTTCGGCGAACTCGGTTACAAACTGTAACACGCAACATCTCCAGAGTTAGATGTATACAGTTCATTTAGCAACGAGGTTTTAAGCATGAAGTAAATTTGACGCAGCTGTCGTAATAACGACACGTGTCCCCGCGATCGACGAGATTTACGAGCGGCGTTGCGAGTAAACTGCAAAGTCAAGGGCCTCGAGACGTTATGCTTTATTGCTGGACTCACAGTGATGAGCAAAACTGAACACGCTTTATCTATTTTTGTAGGCGTAGGGAACAATAAAAGCAAAGGTAACGTTTTCTTATATTTGGTCTAGTTGCTAATTACCTTTTAAAGATACAAAAAGCAAACCTATGCTTTAGGGAAGAACGTTTATTAGTCTATCATTTGACCTAGATTGAACCTTAGGAGATGAGTTCGCCTAAATAGGTCACTGTATTTTGGTGAAGCATTATACAAACCAAAGTTTCTTCTCTCGCAATCAGTCACCGCGATTCATGGCAGTATACATTCTCTCACCAAACTTAAGAAATCATTGCATAAACAATTTAAGATCTCAAAATCGTATGAAGACTACTTATCTTTTTCTACTAACTTAGACTATCTAAAAGATGCTGGACAAATCACGTTGTTGAAGCAGAAAGGAATTTTATTAGTTCTATGAATAAATGTAAATCTTCATACTACACTCATAATGACAACCTATTGAGTAATAACATATCTATTGCTAATACTTTTGCTGAATCTTTTGAATCTGTTTGCACTGCTTTCTCTGAAACCATCAATATTTAAGACTTTCCTTGTAATATTGGCATATTTAAAATGTCTTTTGGTATAAGCAATATCTTCAATAGCATCAAAAATCTTAGAGATGCTTGTGGTCCAAGTTATGATGGCATTCCACCAATATTTTTCAAATTTTGCATCTTCATCATGCCAAGAACTATATGGCTTGTATTTAATAAATCCTTAACATCTGGAATATTTTCTAAGAAATGAAAATTATGCCTTATCAAAACTATCCCAAAGAGTGGGGATAACTCTTTGATCTCAAATTATAGACATTATCAGCATTGAAAATGTAATGTCGAAAATTATTGAAGAATTAGTATGTCAGCAATTGTCATTTACTTTCAGAAATGTTGTTACCGACGAACAGCATGGCTTTGTGACAGGTAGATCTGCAATTACTAATCTTATGGGATATCATCATTACTTATCTAGTTGCATTGAAAAAGGTCTTCAAATTGTAGTGTATACTGATTTTCGTAAAGCCTTTGATTCCATTAGTCATTCTATTTCAGTTGCCAAATTGAAATCGTTGGGTATCAATGGCAGCTTGCTTTTGTGATTAACTAGTTTTTTATCCGATAGAACACAAATTATAAATTACAATAATTACTTCTCCAAAATAATTAAAGCTACTTCTACAGTTCCTCAAGGTTCTCATTTGGGTCTTCTTCTCTTCATATTGTTCATTAATGATATATCTGATGTCTTCCACCATTGTAAATTTTTATTATACGCCGATGATCTCAAGATCTAGCATTGTATTAATAGCCGTGAATGTTTTCAATGCATTCAAGATGACCTTAACAGATTTTTTTAATAGTGCTCTATTAATCAAGTATCTCTTAACCTGTCTAAATGTCCTGTTGTTAGATTTAGTCAAAAGATTAATAATGTAATGTTTAATTATACCATTTATGGTACGCCGTTGTCCACTCTAAGCAGTGTTAGGGATTTAGGTATTGCGATTTCTTCTAACTTATCTTTCACTGCTCATTATAATGATATTATTGCTAGAAGCTGAAAATCTTTTGGACTTATTCTCAGAGTATCGAGTTTCTTAAAAGACACGAACTCTCTCAAAATTCTTTACTTCCAGTTGACCAGATCCATTCTTGAATATGGAAGTGTAATCTGGTCTCCATCTTTCAAATCTTACGATTATAATATCGAGAAAGTACAGCATAAATTTTTAAAGCTTGCTGCAAAACACATGGTGTGTCCCATGTCATTTGATAACCATAATTATGACGTGGTGCTTAATGCTTTAAATGTTCGAACGTTGAGCAGTAGAAGAATTATTTCAGATATTATATTTGTGTATAAAGTACTCAAAGGTGACATACGCTGTCCTTCTATTATCAACCTTTTTTACTTATATGCAAATACTAGAAGTCTAAGGAATCACCCTTTATTATACACTCTACCTCATCGCACGTCTTATGATCATTATAGCTGTATAAATCGAATTGTAACCTCACCAACTTTGTTCATAATCTGTCTTATTTAGTCAGTCTCTTGACTCCTTAAGAAGCTGCCTACGACGTCTTATTTAATTAAGTATACAATACTTGTATTATGAGTTTCTTTTTTCTTTTGTATATTGTACCAAAGGGTTTTTTCCCGTGAATAAATATATAAATAAGTATTTAATAAACCACAAAGGAAGTAATCTGACATTTCAGCAGGCAAATCGTTTTTGCCACGATTCCCTTTCACTGATTTTCTTATGTCTCATGTCTTGCTGTCTCGCGATCAGCTGCCGTTTGATCCTATTGCGCAATCGATTTTTTCCCGGAATACGATCGTTGTTAATGAAGCAAGTATTCGGCGGTTGGATAAACTCTGGCGAATGTAAAATCCATTCGTCTTGTGTAATGAAAATATTTGTTGAAGCAGATTGAATTTCAGATTCGCATCGTGATTCAGCTTCCACGCGGTTGCTGATAAGGGAAGCGTAACGATTCGTTGTTTTAACGAGCGCCAACAAATATTTAGTTTATCGATTTTACTTTATTCAAAGTTAAGACGTCGCGCGAATTTACCCATTCATAGTTTTCGCTCTTGACGATCGTTTGGTTTGTTATTTTTATTTAGGGTAATTTTGGGGCAGACGCGCCACGCTTTGTTTCTTTGCTTAGCTAATTTTATGCGGAATCAGTTGAAAATGTAGACAAGGGAAGCTTAAAACAATACCGAAAGTTATTATTTAAGCGGTACTAAGTTTTCTTGCATCGTTGCAATGAGATGTTGTCATAATGTGCTTTGTTTTGTTAATGAAACATTTTTCATTAACAAAATGTGTAACAGTAGTATTTATTGAAATTATTTAATTTTATCTCTTCTTGAAGGCTTTGTTATAATTATTAATAACTGAAAAATTTTAATATTTTCTACTGATTTTGAAGATTTAATTTTTGACGTAATTTATGTCAATTGTTGTACATTGAATATAAAGTTTGTGTTGACTTTTATCGTCAAGAAGTAATAAATCACAAGTTCCTTTTCTGTATATATGTCTATTATTTAATTACTTTAATTATTTATTTAAATTTCTTATATAAAAAAGAATATTAAACCTGTGAAACCTACATTTTAATATTTTAGTATGCGTTTTAAGAAAGCTCGAAAAAGTGTTTTTTTCTCTAAGACCTGGGGTTAGATGCACTTCAGATTGGAGGACAAACCTGGGGACAGGCGCGCTTCTTTTATTTATATCCTCTTCTTCCTACTTCTGTTCGTTTTTTTTCCTCTGCCACACATATTATACAATGGAAAATACATAGTACATGTTTCCTGGAGGAACCATTTGAGCTATTCCAAGCAGGAAATGTAACCAACTCTAGTCCCAGTTGAATAATAATCTTTTGAGTATTCGATGTAACAATTATCACAATTTTCATCATCACTGATTCACTTTTTTTTACAATTTCATGTCATTCAATCATTCTTTTTCATCAGCCTTTGCCTTGGCTGCAATAATTTTAAAATCTACTTTTTTTGGTCTCGCTTTTCATATATTTTCAAATGAAAGAAACTTTAAAAAGTAAATTATATAATGCCAAAGTATTTACGAAACAACAAACTTTATTTTCAAACGACAATTAATTTTTTTATGAGTCTGAATCTCTTTATGAGTCTGAATTTTCTGAAGTAATGAAAACAAAAAAGTGCACAGAAAGGTAGAAAAGTATTTGTTACATCGGTAGTAATGAAAAGACTACGTAGGCAAAAGTGAATCTAATTGTACACATATTTTTATTAAAAAGAAGAACAAGAAATCTTATCAGCACGCGATAACAAATCAAAAAGAAGAAACCATTGTCCCTATTTAAATCAGCAATGATAATTAAAGCTATGCAGTAATGAGATAATTACATTTTTATTCACAGTTCACAAAAACATTTAATCAAAAGCTGAGAGCACCGAGAAGATTTCATACTTTCCTTATAAATAAATAATACAATAGACGCGTTCCTTCGAACGAAGTTATTTTCATAAACAAGAATAATTTTAATAATAGTTAAAAAAAGCTAACACTGAGTCCAACGTTGTCAGAGCTTAGAACAAAAAGGGATGCTCTGGCTCCCAATTAACTTACAGCAAGAAGATGCTACATTCATTTACACAGTTACAAAGAATACCTGAAATATTTATAATTAACGAGAAGAACGAATGTTTTATTTATTTCATCCAACGAGCACGATTCTTCAAAGCGGCTTAAACTCGTTTAGTTCCCTTCCCAAAGAAACTAGTAACTTGCAATTAAATTTTCTGGTGCAAATTCAATGTCCAGTGAGTTTCTTTCGAGATCCAACCAACGGACACACACACACACACACGTGTAAGTGTACATGCACGTGTGTTGCTCACGCCCGAATGAACCGTTTTCCAATTCGATAAAACGTTTCGCGAGTGACGCATATCCAGCGCCGTTAAAATGTCGTTGAAGCAGAAAAGAATTCTCCACAGAGAAGGACCACAATTCCGTGCATCGCAGTATGCGTTGCGGTATCATAGAATGGCGCGTTTTACGAGAATAGTATTGCGGAATTATACACGAAAACGCGTTGCCAGCTTGCCTTGGTTGCCACCCTCTAGTTCCACCGACGTTTCCTTACCTGACAATACGAGACAATGGAAAAGAAGAGGAAACGCTTATTGCTCCAAACTTACTGCCTAGTATGTAGCCAGTCTTCACTATTTCATTCTACGAAGAGAATAATAAGGTTCCAGCAAATGAAAAATTGATTACGTGTAAAGGCGTGCCTACACTTAGCGAATGAGCGCGAACGACGCAGCCCTGATTTTCCGAACCTGATTGATTTAGTTCTTTGACATATGGAGGAATGGCGATTACAGTTGCCTGACATTCGTCCGCGTGGCCAGCGTTTGTTCCTGTGTTAATTCGCGTTCGTTTGCTAGGTGTAGACACGCCTTAATATTTTATAAGATCTATTCTTAAGTGCTCTTTCAAGAAGTTTAAATTTCTCCACGATACTTGGCGTGTTAAAGGTGGTCCATCTCTCCGGGAACTACGCTGCATGCATAGTTGCTGAAGTTGCGGATAGCACATTGTATTCGCTTTCTTCGGTTAGAGCATTAAGGATTAAGGATCGAACCGATCGTAAGGGAAGGTAGTCAATTGGCTGGTAACATTGTGTATAATCTATGCGTCGAGTTGTATGCAGTGCCCGCTAAATACTAAGCGTTAGGATCCTATTATACTCGCTCATGAACATGTTGGTAATTGTACTAGCTGGCATCTCTACTACGCTGAGCAGCTATCTAGTCTGGATTTAAACCAGACCTAACCTTGACAGACTTACACCAGCCCTAACACGGACCTAACTTCCTTCGACTCAAGCCACTGCTGAAACTTCTGTTTGCGTGAAACAGTTGTAAAGTTGGTAAAGATGGGTCAATTATCCTGTGAATCTTCTCAGCAGCACTCTGCACCCAAGCGCTGATATATCTTTCGTGTTTAATGGGTCCAGCTAATCTTCACATTCCTGTTTTTATGTTGAAAGTATTGCTTCAAGAAAACAGCTGTCACATTAAACAATTTGAGACAAAAATTGCACAACATTGAAAAAGACCTTGCTTTAGATATAACGTAGCAGTTTTAAACTTGTTTTCTTTCATACATACGTACACAGTGCTGATACTTGCACAACATTTCAAACAACACCTAATGGCATGCGAAGAGAACTGTTACAGACAAATAAATAGATGGCGCCACTAATAGCTACAGGACAACAAGGGATCGTTTTGTACACATTTCTCCTAACCTGAAAAATGGTATGCCAAGGAGTAAGAAAGCAATGCCGAAGCGAGAAGCGCTTCAAAATTATGGAAACCTAGTTCTTTAACGGTACTACATGTAAATGAGGACGAAGTTAAGAGCCACTCGAACTTTAAATTGCTCAGAAGTATTTCATACTAGATATAAGAATCGTGATCACTGCCGAACGAGTATATTATAGATACTTTTTCGTTAAAGAGGTGATACAAAGGTTCTCCGCGGTTTTCCAATGTATCCTCGCCATTTGAAATTTCAGAAAATCTGCTCTTACGCCCTGTTCGCCATCTTTCTTCGGAATTGCATCCCATCCACGAAAAGGAAAGAAAAGGCACCTACAATATCAGACCCGAGCGTTAAGTTCCCCGCGGAATACCGAATCCCGCGTCCGATCGTTTTTTCCTCGGACCATTTGGAAGTCGGAAAACGGCGGTATTATTGTCCATTATCGACGTACCGAAAAATTTCAGTTTCCCAAGTGAAGTAATTCCCGGAGGGTAATGGCGACGGGGCTCGGCCACGTATCGGTAGTTGCTCTTAATGCATTTACAACGTCGCGGCCATAAAACGGAGCAGTAAGGGGTTAACCGGGTCGCGTATCGTTTTCCGAGGGCTGCCTTTCCCGATTCCCAAGAGAAAGAGCGAAGGCGTAGCGCTGGTTAAGAGCTCAGGTGGTTACTCCGCTATGCGCGCTGCTCGAGGGCCTCGTTTAAGGTGAGGCGAACTTCGTCCTCCTCCAGAAGGTCGATCTGCCATGTGGACTTGAGGCGAAATCGGTTTACCACGCTCGATACTCGTGTTTCCGGCGAAACACTGCCACCACCCTTATGCTACTTCTCTCTCTCTCTCTCTCTCTCTCTCTCTCTCTCTCTCTCTCTCTCTCTCTCTCTCTCTCTCTCTCTCTCTCTCTTCGCTTCACTTGTGCGCACACGAAGGGCCATTCTCTCTGTTCAACCATTCCCTCTTGGAATTTCACCGCAAACAGAACCTCTGCGATGCTAGAATCGGGGATTCGGAGCCTGGGCGTTGGGGAAAAGTTGCTTCGCGTGCGGAAAGAGAAGAAAGTAAGACAGTTAAACGGAGAATTAATAGTTGTGGCCAATGCGAAAGCTGCTTGGTTGAAATCATAATTTTAATGTTTTAGCCTTTTCTTTTTGTTCTTAAACTTCGCGTGTTTGGATGATGGAGTGCTCAGGCTCGCCGAAAAACTCGAGCGACGTTAGTTTACAGATGGTGCGTTTAGCGATGCTCTTTAGTGGGCGTTTTAATTATTTCTCGAGAGAGAAAGAGACGGCGCATTTTACTTTTCCTACTTTTGCACGTATGCTAGTTTCTTGCCAGCCGCGTAGTCGACTGTCCACCGACCAGACGAAGGCTTACCGTGATTCGGTTAGTTTCCAGGTTAGTTAGTTTAGGCGCGTGTAGCCGTGGTTGTTCTCTGATACGAACCTCCTCTACCGCAGCTATTTGCTTCGGGAAACGAGACGCTTGTTTCATAAGCGAAACAAGAGCGTTCCGGTGGAATAGGAAATTTCAAGAAGCAGCTTGCGAATCAAAAGGGAAGAGATATGAATATGGAAGGGGTGTGAGAGCGGCTGATTGAGTTCATACCATGGATGGTGTGTTAATTAAATAGTAGTTACATGCCGTATCTCGAGCGGGGAATTATTCCGTCTGGCGAAGTAAGGCGCACATATAGAATAATTCTTTCTGTCGCACGAGAAAAGCTCAATTGCCTTTTATTTCGTTATTGTCTCTTTTTGTCAAATCGATCAATTCCATTGAGACCCATTTCACTTGAAACGCGGACAATTTTTATTTACATCACTGTGAATATATGTACAGTGGTTCCAAAAAGTATTGGCACACCTAGTTTCCCTCAGCAATTTGGAGTTTGTAGTAGTAATTGGTAGAAGGAAGTTTTACTGCTCGCCTATATTTCTATTTATTAGTTATTTTAGGTGTGTTAGAATAGGTTAAAGAATAGAAAATAAGTTTCACAATCTTTATTTTATGAAAATATTCTTTGTTATGGTACATTTTCTTCTCTCAAATATCCGTCTTTCTAATTCTAAGTAACTATACTTGATCATACTTACAAGGAAAGGTCGCAGTCATCGATTTTAACGAAACTTTTTTTGTTGAATCTAGAGCAAAAATAAGCCGACACGGTCCGGCCGTTTTTGTCAATACTCATTATTTATAGTATAATATTATTTTGTAACTATATGTATGACGACGCATTATTTGGCGAGAGTGCGACTGATTGTGAGTATGAGTACTGGGTGCCCTAGGTCACGAGAGATGATGAGTGAGTACTTGGTGCTCTGGATATCTAAAAGCTGGTCGCTGGGCAATACTGGGTATTACGTCAGGATAGCGAAAAAAGATTGACCGAAACAAGCACGAGGTGTTGTGTTGAGGCAGCCGGAGTGGTTGATTTGGAGTGACGCTGGGCGTCAGGTCAGAATACCCGTAGCCCGAAGGAATAATCAGTGTCGACGAAAGTTTGGTCGAATAATCGCACTGTTATTATGAAATGGGTTTTGGTGTGTGGTCTACTTGTCTTGAACGTTAGTCGTATGTCATTATTCCTAACCCAGGCAAGCTGGTCGGAGACGGTGCGGCGTGGCGGCAAGCAGTAAGTGCACAATTGTATTTGAGAGATTCAGTAAGAATCGATTTATATTGGTGAATATGGAGTCACATGTGTAACTGACTGGTGATTGTTAAGTGGAAATGATATATACTATACTAGTCTGAACTAGTCTATGATACTCTGTGTTAGTCTAGAATTATTATTATTATTATATAACGGATGATACTTAAAAAGAATCTCTGTACCTTCAATCTGAATCTATCTGAATCTTCAAGTATCAGAGTGCGAAGAGCTTTGAATGGAGATTCTTGAGGAAAGTGAATGCTTCCTACTCCTTATCCTAAGATGGCTTTTCGAAGGTCCTGTTTATCATGTCAGCGGTGCTTCCGATATATTAATGTCATCGACCTCGCTCGCATCGTGCTGTTTTGCCCGGCAGATTCCTTTCAAAGTACACACGAGCCAATTTATCATACTCTAGTCCTTCCCTAGCGGGGTGTCCTTCATTTTGAGGAGCTTCGCTATTTTTTCGCGCGGCACGACGGTGGCTGTATTGGTGTACCGTGAAAAATGATACGGACACAGAGAGAGAAAGAGAGCCGTTAGCAACGTTGAACAGTGAATGGAGCCAACAGTTGAACGCGCCAAGTTTTAAAAATATTCTATCAATCGATGCACTTGACTCTTTATCGGACAGTTTCTCGTTGCATTCAAAGGGGATTCCCCTAACATTCCTCCACGTTCTAAATAGACGGTTGACGTTTCACTAACACGGAACAATCGATACGCTTTGACGACTAACCGTTTCAGGAGTTAAAAATAAAAAGGAGGACGCGTGACGCCGTGACGTCCAAAGAAGCGGCGACAAAGGCGGCTCGTCGACTCCAAGATGCCGCAAAGACGCTGCTCCTTTCTTCAGTCTTTGTGCTTGTGGGATTTTCTCGAACCTTCGAATCAGTGGTCCGAAATCGGAAAAACCTGGCCAAAATACTAAATTCTGAAGATATCAATTATACGTTTTAGAACCCATCAAAATTTTCATCAATTACCTGGCTATTAATAGGTTTCTGGGGATTTCTGAAGGTTCTAGCGAAAATTGCTGGCTATTAATTATGAACAATTCAAGGAAAAGAAACTTGTTCCTACTGGTCACAGACCCTTTCGAAGTTAAGAGTCGTCAGAGCGTTACTCTGTCGGTGAAATAGGTGCAAATGATTGTGACCCTTTAAAGTATACATAAAACTGGTAGGATAATTGCGGATTCGATAGTTGGTGATAAATACAAGCTCATAGTGTATTTTGGTACAGATTTCAGTCAATAGTCAACAAAGGAATGGAATTGCAATTAAAAAATTGTACCGCATGTCGAGACCTCTAGTAAAATTTTATGTAACTATAGATAAACTTTGTTTCCGGGTTCTTCCGGGCAAAATTGTTTGTTTTCTTATAAAGAGCAATGCTTCAACAATTGTGGCGTATATTTGCCCCTCTACATTTGTACGTTTGCCCCTTTTCAATGTCTTTTATGTTGCATGATGCACGAATCTGTAATAGCTGATTCAAAGCACATCAACTTCATGTGACTATATATTTTTGCCATGTGGGTCACATTAAACTTTTCTAATGAACTAATACTGCTAGGTATAAAGTATTATACAACGTGAAATGCAAAATTCAAAATGGCAAAAGTAAAATGGCTGTCGAAATGGTGATTTTATCGAATAATCGTTTGTGGCAAGAAAATAATAAATTTCTGTGGAACAAAATAAAGTTATACGTATAATATATACAGGGTGTAACAAAAATGTTGCAGTTCCTTGAAAGGGGTGATTCCTGAGGTGATTTTGAACAACTTTTCCTTAGAGAAAATGTTAGGTGGAGCTTTGTTAACGAGTTATTAACGAAAAACACCGACCAATCGGGGAGTGTGTACAGCGGATTAATAATGACGCGGATGATGGCGGGCCAATACTACTCACAACTGGAGCCCACGCTGATATTCATCCACTATACTCGCTCCCTGATTGGTTGGTGTTTTTCGTTAATAACTCGTTAACAAAGTCCCACCTAATATTTTCGTTAAGGAAAAAGTTGTTTAAAATCACCTCAGGAATCGCCCCTTTTAAGGAACTGCAACATTTTTGTTACACCCTGTATAGAAACAAGTATATATGTATATGAGAAATAATTATGCAGCTATTTGGTAAACGATTATCCAACCTTAAGCTGAAATCGCATTCGCCGACACTACTGCTGTCACTTACTTCTGGTATCCACTTTTGGCGGTAATAATAAGTTAAGGACTTCCGGACAGAATAATTTTGCAGCACATTTAGGAAGTTTCCGCAGGGTTGAAATGTGCGAGACAAAAGATAGAAAAAGTCTACTCATGCGATTCCAGTGAAGATTCAGATTAAAGATAAGATAATTATTAACCAAATAATTGTTGCTATATGTATTATACGTATAACAATATTTTGTTCCATAAAAATTTATTATTTCCTTACCACAAACGATTACTTCGGTAAAATCATAATTTCAGTAGCCCTTTTACTTCCGTCATTCTTAATTTTAAACTAGGGTACTGGTCCCTATTAGTGAGCCTGAACCTATCACTGTGCCCTTACATTTAAATAAGTTATAAAGGGAATCCCTTCAGAAGTGAAAGAAAAACATTTTTTTTCATTAAGTTTAATACTTTGACTTTATTTAAAAAAATGTTTTTTTTTTATATCTTAGAAATATTCTTAACAATTTATTTAAGTGTAGAGGCACACTAATAGGTACAGGCTCATTAATAGGGACCATTACCCTATTTATTGTGTAGTACTTCTTTTCCAGCAGTATTGATTCATATAACATAATCTCAGGCTTATTTTTGAAGTTACGAGTTTTGACTATGTTTTTTCGATTTTGAACCACTGTACGTCGCTTCCTGTTGTGGATTGACTGAAACGCAAATAATTTCGCGTTTATCTCGATTGCGCGACTCCTTGGGGTATTCTAATCGTTAATTACTCGGCTCGTTAATTCACGAAAAATTGATCGGAAACGCGTCGCGATGATTACGTTAATGGAACTGGGCGAATGATATGCATGCGTGCGCACCGTTGACAGAGCTTTGTTGTGGTTATTGCACTTTCATTTGCGAGCACGAATTTATCATTGCGCTATGCTCGCGTTTGAGAAACGCATCGCGATAAAGTGGAAACCGCACATTTGCAGTTCAATGAGTGACAGAACGTCATCGTATACCGTAGTTTGCCCGTGGAATTTGCTCTTTCGCTGTAAAAGTATTTCCAGATATGGAAACGTTCCATTTGGTCAAATAAAATCCATCATCATCTGTTGTTTCGCTGCAAATTGCAAAAGGATAATATTATTCCCTTTGTGTTCTCTTCTTTTTTCATCGCCAGCGGTCTGGTTTTCCCTTTTTTTTCTGGAATTGTGCCGTAGAAAAGTTCGTTTGTACAGCCTTGACTCGAGGAAACTCCACGACCTCCGTTCCGACTCTCTTTTCTCCCAGCTGTTTGGATTGTCTCAGCATAAAACGACAAAAGCTGTAACCTTCCTTCTTCGCCTTTGCGCCACGTACAGATTTACGGAAGCTAATCGTTTTTCGTCACTCAAAGGCATAGCTGCCGTCATCTCATGCGTCAGTAAACGGGAATAGTTATTTCTGTTTGCAGTTCCGATTTTGTTCCCACATTTTAGAAATATATTTGATTCGCGATTCTTTTTACACTGCTTTTCTATACTTTGCTACATAATAGTGCAGAAGAAATTATGATAGATAAATAGTAAAACATGACAGACGTAGATATAGAAATGTAGGTGGATCAAAATGGTCTTGCATTTGCGTTGAATAAAGTTGCTACAAGTCGAAGTATAGATCACTTGATCCAATTAATCGCGCAATTAAATAAACAGCTACATATGTCAACGATATCGTTTTTTCTCAGGTAGCATTTCGTCGTTTAAGAGTGAACTTTTCAACTTCGTATAATAATATGTATAATACCATGTCGTAATTATTATAATTATTCACTATACAGGGTGTTCCAAACTAAGTGCGGGACCGTTAAGGGGAGATTCCTGGGGTGATTTTAAACAACTTTTCCCTTAGCGAAAATTTTCGTTGCGGCTTTGTTAACGAGTTATTATTGAAAAACACCAACCAATAGAAGCACGAATACAGTGTATGAATTTCAGCGCGGGCTTCAGCTGTGAGTAGTATTGGCCAGCCATCATCCGCGCCATCATTAATTTGCCGTACTCGCTCCCTGATTGGTCGGTGTTTTTCGTTAATAACTCGTTAACAAAGCTTCCAATGACATTTTTGCAAAGGAAAAAGTTGTTTAGAATCACCCCAGGAATCTCCTTTTAACGGCTCCCGCACTTAGTTTGGGACACCCTGTATGTAAAAAGCTTCGCTCATCATTGCACATGTACATAAATAAAGGTTCAGATTTGGCGGAAGCGAACTAATTAAACCAAAGTCTCTACGCATCATATTCCTTGCAGATCGAATAACAGATGGCAGAGCGGGAGGATATATTATATTCCGTCTATCGTTCGACAAATGACGTTATAGTGCCGAATGAAATTTATGGTTTGTCGCTACCGCGTGTTCTCTCACTGCTCCACAACCTTGTCGGGCACCGCGGTTCGAATCCAACCAAGCAAAATAGGCTACTTGATTCGATAGAGAACTCGACCAAGTCTCGAGACCCGATTTCTTTGCGGATCGAAACTGTAGTGCTTCTTCAGAATTGCAGAATACGAATCTAATTGATCAGATCTGCCTCAAAACTTCTTGTCGAATTCTTATTATGAGTCTTCGGATTTTTATACAGGGTTATCCACTTATCTCAGAACTCGAGTTCATTTGTACTCGATATACTATTGTTCCAAGATACATGGATAACTCTGTACATTTGTGGCAGTTTTAAATATACGAAAACGTTTAAGGATGCCTATGCATACAAAAATAACATACAATATCAGAAGTAGAACTTGTTATGTTTTCAATATTATACAGGATGTCCCATGCAATTGGATCAAACCATAACGTTGTCACTGTAAAAGATAGAAAAGTATTTCATTAGTTTTGACAGTTTTCTGAAAGTGGTGGCGTTTGAAAGATTTTGTTGGATTCTAGATGTGTAGCCAAAGTAAAGCCATCATGTAATGAGAATAGTTGTAGTTCCTTGAAAGGGGTAATTCCGAAGGTGATTTTAAGCAACTTTTTCCTTAGCAAAAATGTTAGATGGGGCTTTGTTAACGAGTTATTAACGGAAAACACCGACCAATAGAAGCACGAATACAGTGGATGAATTTTAGCGCAGACGCTAGGCTGTGAGTATTATTGGCCCGTCATCGTCCGCGTCAATATTAATCCGCAGTATTTGCTCCCCGATTGGTCGATGTTTTTCTTTAATAAGTCGTTAAAAAAGTTTGTTAAAACTGTAACATTTTTGTTATACTCTGTAGGATAAAGCCTTGTCCGAGATTTCGGATATATGTAGTCTTGGTAACTAACTATTTATCCCGTTATAATTGGTTAATTGTAGAAGTTAGCAACTTTTATGGAAAAATGGTGCACGCAGCATTTTCCGTAACATGTTTTCGTCCAAAATTTTCATCCAATTTGTTCGTTTTCACGGTCCAATTTCTAAGTACTTTTTGTCGGAATTAGAACTCGGACCAAATCCTCGGATCATAGAGATAGTACTTAACAACCATATGTTTACTGCATGGATATAGGAATAATGGATGGAGCATAAACCCCTTTTTTAGGCGAGGGGAGTGAAGGTGTTTCCGGGGTGCGGGAACACGGTCACGTGGTTTGTGGGGACTCGTCGGTGATTGGTTCTAGTATAAATGCGCGAAATTTCGATGTGTGACCTTCAGTTTGTTAACAGTTATAAATGTACGGTAGAATATTTTCCATAAAATAGGTACAGAAATAAAGTGTCTTATTTATAAATTAATATATTGAAGTGTTAATGGTGTCCTGTAAATGCATGTCATAGAGAAATCAAAATAAAATTATTAAAGGTTAGAATCTATAGACATGAAAAATCTTTGTTCTTTTTTGGTACTTAATTTGGCAATTACCTAACGATAATGACAAATACATACATGTACAACAGTTTTGCACATCAGAAAACTTTATGCAATAGTGCTTGAACCCAGCTTTTGATAAGGCAAAGTTACAACGTAAGTTAATGCATACTTTGTTAGTCTTAGAAAACTAAAGTGATTCGTCCAAATAAGCTTTCTGAATAATTCGTTTAGAGTTTAGTAATAATAACAGAATATGTACTGATATGTTTGTTTTAGGTCGAAGGCTGTACCTTTCTCTTCTAAGCATAACTTAACATAAAAAAAAAATAGCGCAAATGAGAAATAGGAAAGTCTAAGGCACTGGATTACCATTAAAACTTTTTGTTTATTAATTAGTACCTTAATACAAAATACAATCATGGTCCTTTGTCTCATTTCCAAATTAAATACCAAAAAGGAACAAAGATTTTTCATGTCTATAGATTCTAACCTTTAATAATTTTATTTTGATTTCTCTATGACATGCATTTACAGGACACCATTAACACTTCAATATATTGATTTATAAATAAGACACTTTATTTCTGTACCTATTTTATGGAAAATATTCTACCGTACAATTATAATTGTTAACAAACTGAAGGTCTCACATTGAAATTTCGCGCATTTATACTAGAACCAATCACCGACGGGTCCCCAGAAACCACGTGACCGTGTTTACCGCACCTCGAAAGCGGCTTCACCCCCAGAGGATAATGCTCCATCCCTTTATTCCTATATCCATAGTTTACTGTGAAATTATAGTTATATTTAGAATTGATTTTCTAATTGATGTTCTATTGTATGTACTTCACTTTGTAACCATCATTCGTACAATGAAGACATCCTTTTAACCTTTAGAGGACCGGCATTTTTCCCATTTAAATTTTGAATTTTTTTTCGAAAAATGTATGCATATATGCAAGCTATACATACCGTAGAGTCGCCGTATTTTTTCCTGACCATTATAGTGGCCAGTCCAGACCGGTACGACACGAAAAATATTGAAAATTTTCAAAACTCGAATTTTAGTGTTTCTAAGGGTTTTTGATATCGTTAATCACGATTTTAGGGTTAAATTATCGAAATTTTAAGTAATAACAGTGTTGCCAATCTGACCAAGGCTAAATGAGTAACAGTTGTAACATTCATGTATAAACTTTCTTTTGGTGTGACCCAGAGGTAACGATGTGAACGTAGAAAGTTTTGTAGCTCTTCTTTTTTTTTGTTTTATGTGTTTCTGTTACTATTTTTGTATTTTCTGGTTTTATATTATGTCCTCTGATATGAAAGAAAGCAAATAAAAGCATAATGGAATTTTTATTCAGTAAATACTTGTTATCAAAAATATATTTGGCAGAAAGAAATAAGAATGCAAACAAGATCGTATTACGTATATCTATCGTTACGAACCAGATTCAGCAACTATACTCTGTTTTTTATATTTTACAGCAAACTAATTATACAGCGACAAAAAGATGCCATCTAGCAACCGAAAATTCAATTAATCGTATATGCTTCTCAAACACACACAGATTCATGTATATGCATAAGCACATGAAATATTCTTATAAATGCACATTAAATAGCTGTCCATTTTGCATCACTATAGTGGCCATTCCAGCCCTCTAAAGGTTAAAAGAAGAAAAGTCAATTTGAAATTAATATTCTGAAATTGCCATAATCTAATAGATTTCAAGGTTACCTGTATTGTTTTAAATGAAACTATATGTAACTTTTCTACAGGGTATCTCAAGATAATTTATTCTCTTCTATTTGATCTACATTCTAGTTTCTTTTCCTTTTTCTACGCGCTGTATCTATCCTACATCTATTAATAATATTTGCTATTGTACAATTTTATATTTTACATTATTTTTTACCAACTCTACATTATTTTTCTGCCAACCCGTTTATTTCCATAATAATAATAATTATAACACATTCGAGAAAAGTAAACAAAATACAGACAAATCTAATAAAAAAAAAAACAATATACACAAAAGTTAGCATATAAGAAGCATAACTACCATAAAGTAATAACCATTCTTTTTGTTCTGTTTTCAGGTACGATCTAGAGATTCGTTATCAATCATAAAAATCCATCGCAGAATACGTAAGTGATTGAAGCATTACAAATATTGAGAATCGGAGAATCGTTTAAAAATCCTATTTTTGAAAGAAACTCTTTCCGTCGAATTGTTCGAGACGATCAGTGCGATGAGTTCGAAGATTCTGCAGTCACCGCGTGATCCCCAAGAAACACGTACGCGTCGAGCAGCGAAATTTTTGCGTGGTCCACAAAAATTAGATAGCGTTTCGCGCGACTGTTTCAGAAAGAAGAAAAGAAGAAAATGGGTTGGATAGGCGGGACGAAGGGTAGAAACATTTAGGGGAACTGGAGCAGTCGGAAAGAGAGTTTTCGAAGGCTGGTAACGGACTTTTCGAGCCCATCACGGTCGCTTTTTAGTGGCATACGGAAGACAAAAGTGCTTTTAATGCTTTAACGACCGCCGCTGAACTATTGTCCTACTATTTGGGGCTCGCTTCCGTCTCGCTTCGCAGCGAGTCAATGCCTAAACGTTTTTGCGGACCTCTCCGCTGTTATCTTTCGCTTCTGTCTACATTTCTCTGCACCGTGTACGGATGCTTGTCCCGCAGTAATCGATAATTCTAGGGGTCCATTAATTGAATCGGTATCGGAAGTAGACGAGAGATTTTTTTACACTTTTGTCTGGAAGTTTACTCTAATTGAAAAATATATTTCGTGAATTGTTCGATAGTTTTTAACCATCAGTTCTTTTGTTAGACCTTTCAAAACGTAAAGAAAGACGTTGTTCTATTTATCCGAAGAGCTCAGAAGATTTTCAGGCTTTTTTCGAACCGCTCTTCCCGTTCCATGCACTACCAGCCATAGTTTCCTTATCTTGTTTCTCTCCACGCTCTGTAGCGAAGGTGTTCTTAGGTTTTAGTCTAAAAACCTTCCTTCGTGAAAACCGTAATATCTAAGGTAACTTTCACGGAGATGGACCACCTTTTAAAAGTGTTTGGAAATCGAATATTTTAGAAATTGTAAATGAGTGATTTATTTATGTGAGTAAAGAATAATTTTTTTTGCAACATGTAACTGATTTAATAAAATATCTTTAGAAATAACTGTGGTTAAAACAGTTTCATGAAATTTACATTAGTTTATTAAATTTCAAATTTCTTTTTACATGAAAAAATGTTGTACAACTCTTTAAATATGTCTCTATAACATAAAAAATACCCGGAGTATTTACATTATTTCTTGTACCAGAAAAAAAATGTCTAAAAATTGCCTTTTTTAATAATATTCAGGGTAGAGTCTTCCTTTTAATTGCAATAATTCCCACCAACAAACCCGCAAAAAGCGTGAACGTAAGCGATTTCTCACCGGTCGCGTCCGTTGATCCGCTCCATCGTTCCCGTATACCTATCGATCTTTTTTCAAAACCGAATACGTGGATAAAACAAGCTCAGGGTCTCGTTGCCATCGTTACTTCCTCCTCCAACTAATTCCCCTCGTTGCACGCGCATTGCCTTTCGGGATATTAACGGAGTTTATGTCAGACAAGGCGGATCTACATCGATTATGCTAGCGAACGCGCCGGAGGGTCCTTCACATGAATCTGCTTATCGGAGTTCATCGTTTCCCCAATCGTGTGTTATAGACGTCGAGTGATTTTCATTACATCTGAATCCGTGGAACAGTTTACTGCAAATTATCTAATATCGCCTCGTCATAATTCCGTTCATAAACGTCACCGTGGAACACAGTGCCTCTCCGCATCGCTCGTCGCCCGTCGCTCGTCGCGTTCATCGCAAGATAGATATTTCCTGGCGGAGCCATGGATCCCTCAATAACGTTCGTTCTTCATGCCCATCAACTGTCGCTAATATTATTTGCCTGCACGCGAGGCACTTGTTAAGCTCGTCCAGTAGCTGTGGAAGGTCAACGTGTGGGAAATTGACCAAGTATTTGCTAATTTACCAATTTTCTCGATCTGGATCGATATCGGTATGCAAAATATTCGCTTATTGATATCAATGGGTAGTTTCAGATTCGGTAGTTTCCCGACGGTGAAGGTGGCTATCGCTTGTTATTGATATTTTTATTATTGTTATCAACGTCTTTATTGCGTATAAGAAGAAACAGGTACAGAAAATGTAACGGGTGAGCAAAAGGCGAGGTTCAGTCAAGTGACTGCTTTACAACCTAACCCAGTGACATGAATACAACTTATAATTAGTAACAAGAGGATTTACAAAAGTAAGCGCAGGTTATCAAAGAAAGACGACCCGAGTAGAGAGAGTACGCACAAGAAATCATTAATTAAATGAAATGAAATTAGATTAAATGGTCAGTTTAGGTGGGTAGAGATGAAAGATTTGCAGGCACGTTTAAAGGCAAGGAGAGTAGGAAGGTTACGAATTTCAGTAGGAAGGCAGTTGTAGAAGTGGAGTGCTGTATAGGAGAATTTTTTACAACATAGCGTTATTTGAGATGTTTGCAAACAGGTGGCCAGTCAACTATTGCGGTTGACCAAAGGAGAATGCAATTTTTTATTTAACAGCCTATATGCAAAGTAAAGTTTCAGGGTAAAACTGCTTTTATGATGCTGTTATGATTAATAAGATATGCTTCTAATAAGATAATCTGTGTTCACATTAATTCGCACACTACTGTAGATATTCACCTACCTTTTTATTCTTTTATACAGGGTGAGGCACTAATTATTGCCACCTAGAATAACTCCGGAAGTATGATAGTAGTCGAAAATTTCCCGAAACAAAAGTTGCATGGGACAACACGGACCATAGTATGGCATTAATCTTCTGTTGAAGGTCACCTTTGTTTTTTTAAAGAAAGAACGTGTTCAAAGTGATTGCCATTGGCATCAATGGAATGCTGCAATCTTCTTATCATGGATTGAGTAGTATTTCTTATCACTTCGACACGTATCGAATCACATGCTGCAATAAGTGATTCGATACGTGTCGAAGTGATAAGAAATACTACTCAATCCATGATAAGAAGATTGCAGCATTGCATTGATGCCAATGGCAATCACTTTGAACACCTGTAAAAGTAAGTTTATTTCGTTTTTTTGTCATAATAGACCTTTTTTGACCTTCAAAGACCTTAATGTTGCACCTCATTGGATTCGTCTCAATAGCCGCTATCAGAAAACAAGTACCAAAATTTAGCATTCCATTTAAAAAAACACAGGTGACCTTCATATCTCTGAAGCGACTCCACCTAGCAACAGAAGATTAACGCCATACTATATGGTCCGTGTTGCCTCATGCAACTTTTGTTTCGGGAAATTTTCGACTACTATCATACTTTCGGAGTTATTCTAGGTGGCAATAATTAGTGCCTCACCCTGTATATTTCATGTATGGTACCGTTCAAATTGATTTTCAAGCCATGAATTACAAAACCGTGAAGTAGAAAAATATATAATATTCATAATATATAATATTTTATATATATATATATAAATATATAATAATAAATATATAATATATTTATTTAACAACAGTCAAATTTTTTAATATTACAATTCCGAGATAAAAAAATAAAGAATAAGCAAAACTAAACGAGAGATATTGGTGTTAGTATTTCGTATTTCCTTCCAGAGCTTTAATTACAGCTTTTCATCTGCTAGTTATGGAGTTAATTAAATTTTCAATCATTTGCAATGAAAGTTCTTTAAATCGCACTCTTTGTTTATCTTCATTATGTTGTTCCTGGATTCATTGTTAGAAGGACATTCGCAATTATCTTCCAACAGTTTTCACGGAAGAATTATAAAGTATTAATAAGCTTATTTGTTGTTTATTTTCGTTCGTTCCTTATTTTATATCATTTTGATGTTCATTTTTATATTCAACTTCTTTGCATGTTCAGAAGTTGAAGTGCTTAATAATCTTTTTCTGTTTTTTGAAATAATCAGACAAATCCTGCAAACCTCTTTAATTTCGACATCAGTAGTAGATATTATAATTACTTTCATGAAAACTGCTTTTATGAAGCTGCTTCTAAAAAACGTCAAAACTTCTAACAAAAATATAAAGTGACGAAAAAGAAACGATTCTGTCAGTTTATGCATAAATATCGAAATCCTTATTGAATTTATAAACTAATTTCTGTCCAATCAAATTGCTGCTTTATCGGCGCAGCGTGACTTCGCAACTGAATTAAAAGAATGAAATTCACCGTCGTTACGAAAGATAAATGCTTATCGTTGTTATACAACGAATTGGCCGCGCATCAACTGTTTAACAACAGCGGAGAATATTACACAGGATCATTTTCGCGGATTGCCACTATAGTGGCCATTCGTACACAGGGTCATGTTCGCGGATAGCCGCTATAGTAGCCATTCGTAGATGAAATCAGCTCTGTGGACAGCCACTATAGTGGCCATTCGTCGCAGAAGGGTTGGAGCTAGAACGGTTGGTCGGTTATCCAAGATGAAATTTCCCAAAGCAGAACTTGGACTTTTTCTTTAAAATCGCGAGGTCTGTGTAAGAACTGTTAAGGGACATCGGTTATGGTTTTTCTATTTCTATTGTCATATTGCCATTTCTATTGGCAGAAACCCAAAAATGGACCACCACAAGGATCCTAAGCGTTATCCTTTTTTAAATAGTGTATGCTGTAACTATAGTTAAAGAGGAACGCTATCCGAATGTAGTAATACTTTCAGATACTAAAGTGCCATAACATTCATGAACAACAGAAATACTATAAACGATATCATTTTATAAATTCTGGAAACACACGCAAATTTAGTGCAAATTGGGAAAAGGGCAGTTTTAATATGGATTTCCTCGCACATCACAGGAAACGAAAAAGCTGACTAATCAGCGAAAGAGGCAATCAGCGATTCTAACCCAAATACTTGTATTAAACATAGGAAAGTAGGGGAATTACGAACACCTAAGGAAAAAATTGAATAAAACAAAATATTAGAAAGCTAATAGCTTCTTTATTGCTTATATTCAAAAGTATATTATATGTTTGTATTAGAGCTCTATTATCCGGATGTATCCGGGTATCCGAGTACTCGAAAAACTCATAATTACCCGAACTCGGATTTGAAAACCAGTTATGAGTAATGATCTTGCTACTCGAGTATCCGAGTACCCAAACTACTTGTCATAACCCGAACTCGGCCTTTAAAACTAGCTGTGAATAAAGTACTCAAATTCGGATATCCATAGATCCGAGTAATAGTAAGAGCTCTAGTTTGTATATTTCTATCATCAACTGTAATAAAATATATTAATAAAAGCCATTTTTAATAAAAAAATAAAAGTTCTGGTATTCGTGATTTCGCAACTACTGAGGGGTAATCACGAACACTATTTATTTCTTACAAAAATTGCAAAAACATCCTCCAGATTTACTCTGTCCATTAATGCATTTTTCGTGTAGCACATAATTCAATCTTCAATTGAGGGATTCTCATACTTTTTTTTTACAATGAATACAGTAATATTCATCTTCGTCGTCCTCAGCGTTAACTCTCTTCTTTCTTATTTTCTTTTTTTGGTATTTCTTCTCCCATCTGTTTTCTTGGTCTCTCTTAAAAATTTTCTCTTTTTCACTCTTTAATTCGAAACACGAGGGAATGGCGAACGTTCAAACTTGACCATTGACATTGATATACATATAATTTGTTCGTCATTGCCCCATAAGATGAAAATAAAAAGCAGTGAGAGTATTTTAGATTAGAATTAAATTAGAATTTAATTAATTAGAAATAATTATATACGAAAGATATAGTAACATTAATTTGTCAAATAAGTTATATGAAAGCAGATGCAAGCGAAGGAAAATCTGCAATAGTTTTTATTTCGATCAACATACGTGTCAACTGTTTCGTATTTGCGACTCACCATTACCTACGACCACGGTGTATTATAGAGGTGTTCCGACAAAGTACCTCTGTCTGGTTGATTTTTTGTGATCAGTAGATGGAAGATCCTCTGGTCGCCGCTAGGGGCGTCGTAGTCAGAATTCCGCGTATGATATGCATGTGTGCGAATGAAGTGCATCGCAGATGATCACAGACTCGCGCTCTGTCTCCTCACCACTTGAGCTCGCTGAACAAATAGGAGCGTTCCCCACGGATGTTTCTACTCAGACGCACTCTAGCGGTCGCTAGATCTTCCATCTAATGATCACACATTTCTGACCTATATAATACGACACAAGGTTTTGTAGATAAGTCGTCATGAAGTTTTTACTTTCATTGATCGAGCGCTCGGAGCGCTTGAAGCGAGTGTGCGTGGCGTCTGTTTCGCGTTTGGCCGCGCGGGAATGTAAATTGATCTAGCATCTTCGAATTGGTGCAACCGTCAATATCTCCCGAACTATTGGACATAATTTGACGTTTTTTTTTTCAATTTGAGGTAGCTCGACGAGACGATTACAATTATCGTAATGTTAGCTTCAGATTTAGTTATTTCAACCATTAAAATTAGGATTAGCAATTTTTACAACTCTTTCTTTCCTATTTATTTATACATAATGGCATTGTTGATGTCAACATGTCAATCGAAATGAAACGCAATTTTTGTAAGAATGAGTTTTATTTTTAAAAAAAAGTACAATTGCATTTTGCAACTGCATCGATGCATCCACGGAAAAAGCAGTCCGATAGCATAGTACAACGTGTTAAACCGCGTAAAAGTTTCCTCTACGATTTTTCTCCAACTGCACTTGGAACGGAGTTATAGTCTGTTCCAGTTACTATTTAGATGCACCCTGTATATCATAGTCAGATCCCATCGCGCAACTCTGGGCTGGTCGAATCAGTGTACTCCAACTATAAGTTTTAACAGAATAACAATATTAGCTTAGCGGCAGCACTAGAAACGACAGATTCCCTTCCCTATTACAGTTATTCTATATTTTCATAATCAAACGTTTCTAAATTGTTCGGCTAGCAAGCCAGTGCGGAAAGCAAACTATTGTTAGCACTTATGCGTTTGAACAGATCTCAGGGCAAGACGACAACGCAATAATTCAAAAGAACATGGCTGACACCCCGGGGCAATAAGCAGTAACAACCTAAACTCTGGACGTGTGTGCAGAGCTTAGACCCACTTTGCAATGCAAGTTAAAGTAAAACACGGACGAAGGCGCAATGCGCAGTTTCGTTTTACTTGGGAAAAGTTATCGAGAACAAAACATTAACATATTCGTGCTGTTTCATTGGACATCGAATCGCATCGCGCCGGCGCATGGTGTAGTACGATGTACGGTGTACATACGGTGTACATACGGTGTACGGCGCTTGGAGGACATTCATTCGCTTCTTCTTTCGGGTGTTTATTTCTCGTCAACGTACTTGAACGGACGCGATGCAACGCTTGTTTTCACAACAAACCTGGGATACAGACTGTTAGCACAATACAACTCTTTTCGCTGGTCAGGAAAGGTTTTCCTCGGTTATGTTTCTCAGTTCGTTGGAACTTTAAGTTCCGTGTTTTAACAGCAAACAACTGCATTTCTAGACGCAATTTGCTGGAACCTCCAGGCTACTCGCTTTTTATCTAAACAGTGCGGTTCATCTAAGACGGTCTCAAAAGTTTTCTTCTTCTGTGAAAGCAATACATTTTCGAAACCAATATCGTGATAAGATACTGACATATCGTAAGTTTCAGGAAGCTGCCACTCGTAATGCTGTCATTAAAGTGACTTTATTCTTATCAAATTTGACGTGCATTAACGTTAACGTTTGATAGTTTCTGGGCTACAAGGCGTTGAAAGAACCAAAAAATGTTAATTAGTTTAGCTCTTATAGCCTTTGAAAGCTGAAACAAATAAGGAGTGAATAAAGTCTACGGAGTTATCAATTTTTTTTTATTATTAAGCATTTGAAACCAGTGTTGGGCATTATTTAAATATGTACATTTTTATTTAAATGATTATTTAAATTAAAATTTATTTATTAACTAAAGGTTCAAATGAAGAGACAAAATAATTATTTATTATTTGAATATATCTAAATGAATGATTTAAAATAATAAAATTAATTGTTATTCACAAATACAAGTTTTATTATCATTTATTATATTATTAACCAAGTTGTTAAAATGGCAAATAATATTACATAATGAACGCATTTTTTATATAAGTCTGTATGAGTTTTCCTTATCTACTCGATTTCATTCACACGTTGTATAAATTTTACCTTAATGTTTTCTAAATATGATGCAAAAAATATTTATATCACGAGTTTTTTATAGTACAAACTAATACAGATATGAAAAGACAGAACTATTTATTATTTATGTTCTGTCTAAATTCAAGTGAAAAATAATATTTCATTTGCAAATAACAAATAGTAAATACGGTATTGTTAGTATTATTTAAGCAATTCTTATTTAAATAACTAATTTACTTGTTATTCAAAATTAAAATCATACTGCCATTTATTATTTAGTATTTGTTTATTTAATTACAAATTTGCCCAACACTGTTTGAAACTTACTTAAAGAACTTACTTAAACTTACTAACTTAAGCCGCAATATTTGATTTAGCGATAAGTTGCCACTTCGAATTTATTTCTTTCTTCTATTCCTTCAAGCACAGTATAAATACAGGGTATCCCAAACAAAGTGTAAGAGCCGGAAAGGGGCGATTCTTCAACTTCTTATACAGTAGAACCTTGATTGACCGGCTCTTAATTATTTCACATTTCTTGTATTCTGCGTTTCAATTATTCAATATAGTAACAATAAGACTATAGTAAAATTTTGAGTAATGGATTTAATAATGGACTAGTAAAAATTAAACAAATCTACATCGAGGAAATTCTTCAATTTTAATTTGAATATTGAGCCGGTTAATCGAGGTTCCACTGTATGTTATTTTTCATACTTCTGTAGCAATTTAAAGGATTCAGAAACCAGCAGCTTGAGGTTGGATTCAATCTACATGGAAATAAAAATAAGTTCCGAAGATTAAACTAATTCGAATAGTAGAAGCAGCATTAATGCAAGAACTTTACGAGCTATTAAGAAAGATCAAGTCGGTAGTAAGTTGAAATAACAAGAACATCTCCATATTCATAAGAGGTGCGCGTGCTCTGGGTTTTACCAAAAAGCCAGGCTTCATTCTCGATTCGATTAAATCTGAAATACGAGCTCAACGCGTGACTATTTTTATGAAACAAGACGCTCGGTGTTTCCTTGGTCGCGTCCCGGATATCGCGACGACTTCCACGGATCGTTTTTTTTCCGCGGTTCTCAAGAGCCTCGCGGAATGCATTCTCCCGCACGAAAAAGTTTGATTGGCACGATATCCATGTAAGCAGAAAGCAAAACTTGCACCGCGAGGGGAACTTATCCTATTAGGAGCATTCCTGGCACTCGAAGAAGCGGGCCTATCAAGCGCGATTTCGAGTGGGGTCACGGCTCGCGAAAGTTCAAAATCTCGATCTAACTTTATGAAGTTCGGCGCCAGCGTCGCGACTGTTCGTGCCAGTAGCATCACGTTCGACGATTGCCAACCCGAACGGAACTTGTCCCCTAATTTCACCTTCGCCCATTCAAAATTGTCGGGACGATTTGCTTCCACTCGCCAAGATACTTTACGCTCGCTTACGACTTGATCACACTGTGGGACATTTCACTCAAACCGATTCGCTTCGACAGTTACTCCCCTTTTTTGTTCCTACGCTGTTAGAGTGGAGAATGTGTATAAGTACAATACAGTGCCTGGTCGTTAAATTAGGACTTAATGCAAAATTTCAATTAAATTTTTGTTATGACTGGAACTTGTTTGCTGTATCGTTAAAAGATTTATCAACATTCTTAATAATTATATTAAAAAGTTCGTATATCTTTTTCTAACACTTTTTCCAGCATATCAAAGATGCAAAATAACTTACATTGCAAAACCGTGTTTTCGTTTCGCGATATAGCATACAAAATTCTAAGCAGAAACAGGTTTTACAATTGAGTAGGTGGAATTGGGTATCAAAGGGGAAAACTATCGTCTGTAGTTATGAAATGTTCTGCAGGTAGAGCTTTCATTCACGAAAATCCTTCTTAATTAAATACATGATTGTATTAAATGAAATCGAAAGGTAGCAGCAGTCCACCGGGAATTCATTCACCATCCACTGAGTCGATCATTCCGTTATTTAGCTGTTGGATTCTTTCAGAAATTAAATTTCTTTCCCTGATAAAATGAGAATAATCTATATTGCTATTAAAAATAATCGCGCAGGAATTCTGCAATAACGGAATTCACAATTCTCTGAAAATGATTTCTTTCCTCTATTTTTTGGATATACGGTAGAACCTCGATTATCCGAATTACAATTATCCACATTTCTGATTATTCAGGGTTTCAATTTTCAATGAACTAGGCATAAAAACAGTGGAACTTCAAGTAAACATTTAACTATGATTTGACAATCTACTAGTTATTCGTAGGTTAATCGAGGTTCTATTGCACATATTTTTATTGAAATGAAGGTCCTATAATCTCCCTTTGACTTCAAATTATTTTAGCTCACAATACTACATAATTTCGCACACACAAAGCTGACGTTGAAGGGAACCCAGTGATAATTATGCCACAGTATCACACAGAATCACCCCTTAAATTCCGTCTTACCTGTTGTTGAACACCCTGTATACGTTTCTTTTTCTCTGAAGTTGTATTAAAATTTTATTCTTTATATTCTCAATATCCTAATAATAATAAAAGTCTTTCCGTTTAGGGTTGTTAAAAAGAACGTAACAGGGGTAATGACAACGGTAGTTGATGTGGTTTTAAAAGAAAAAGAGAAGGGGTGTGCGGGTACCCGATACTCCGGGTTCGGGTCGGGATCCCGAAAGATTTTAATGTTCGGGTACTTGATATTCCTGGTTCGGGTCGGGATCCCGAAAGTTTTTAATGTTCGGGTACCCACGATTTCGTGTACCCGATATTCCGGGTTCGGGTTGGGATCCCGAAAGTTTCTAATGTTCGGGTACCCGCGATTTCGTGTACCCGATATTCCGGGTTCGGGTCGGGATCCCGAAAGATTTTAATGTTCGGGTACTCGATATTCCGGGTTCGGGTCGGGATCTGGAAAGTTTGTAATGTTCGTGATACGATTAAATTCGAAGTTGTAGTCGGATCGAGTCGGGCCAGGATCCCGAAAGTTTGTAATGTTCGGATACCCGAAGTGTAAGCTGTTTAAAGATTTAAGATTTAAATATAATTTTCATGTGTTACTTTACTAAGAAACAAAGGAAATGGTATGTCGCGAAAGAACTTTGAAATTGTTGTCAAAAAATGATGCACCTACATACAAGGTAATGTAGTAAATGTTATTGAATTCGTTGCTTGAAAGTGCACTCGTCCACCAAATTGGAAAATCATATTTTAATTATAAAATAGCCGATAAATCATTAAAAAATAAATGATTAATTGTAACCTTGCGAAAGAGTAAAGCAAAATTGCAACACATTGTAGAACAAAAACTATTTTCAATTCTTCTTTCTTTCCAATATACATATAAAAACGTCTTTCAGATATGAAAGAAAGAGCTTTATTCTTCAAAATGAACTCAGGTTATGATGGAATTCTTTTCTCAAAGAGTTATAATTTTTCAAATATTAACAATTCCTTTTTATTCAAATTTAGTGTTCAATTTGAAGAATCCCGACGTTCTAAAGAATTCCGGATTTCTCGAGAGTTTCGCACACCTCTAGTAAATAAATAAAAACCACCGCAATTAAACTGCAATTTGTTCCGCGTAACTTAACGCATTCAAACAGTTCGACTAACCATGGACCGTTTATTCGAATCCTGGAAAAGAGACCGAAAAAGTATGAAGGAATGTTCGCGAACAGAGCCCTGTCAAGAAAGAACAACCCAAGTCGAAGCAAAGAAAATCCAAGTCGATATCCCGAACGAAATCAGTAGAAAATTGTCCGCAAAGACTGCGCATATCTCTTCCCCCACTGCCGACCCCAATTCCCGTCAGAAGCCGTTGAAGAAGATTGTAAAGTTTTTCATAAGTTTAATCGAGTTGCTCGATCGATCTCATCGTTCCGTTTCGACGGCGCATGATTAAACAACAAACCGCCACCGAAAGTAGAGCTCCACCCTTCAGGATTAGCAGCTAATGCACCGCGAGCAATGAGGCGCTGCGAATCCCACCGCCAATTTTCGTAGTTCGAGGAACTGGATTTTGGCCATTTCTCGAAGAAAGAACAAGCTGCCGCGTCCTAGGGAACAGCTCATTGTTTTTGTAAATGTTTTTAATCGGCGCTGCGAGCTCGAAGGAGGCAAGGAATGGCGTAAGCGCGAATCTCAATTCGGGCAAACTCTGCCCGCCGCGGCGCGTTGCGATTCCGTACACACGGAATGCAAAACGGGAGGCACGATGATTTAATTGCTGCCAGCTGTAGAAGCTTCTCCGCCTCGTGGTTCGTATACGTATAATTTTGGGCTAAACGTGCGAAGAGAAAGGCAAAGGCTGGCAAGCCTTGTGCAGGCGTCAAATCTCTCAGGAAGACGGATTTGTGTCTGACGGTGGTATTAATTCCCTTTGTGCAGATTACGGTCTACATCTGGATGGAATACTCGACTCGTGAATGTGGCAGAACAGCGAATATCGCTTTACATTTGAATAAATAAAAACCATTTTTGGCTGGAGGAAGCTCCTGACTTTCCGTTCGCTCGAAATTTTTTACCATTCGCGTGGGTTACTGTAAAAGTTTTTCGAAAGTGTCAAAAATAACATGGAAAAAGTTGAACAAATGATTTCCTTGCTTTGCGAACTATTCTACTTTCATTTTTCACGGTTCATGCGAACAAAAGTTAAACCATGAACTCTGCTGGGTATTGACCTAGAATTTCACTCCAAATGATACTCATCCATAAATATAACATTTGAATATTGTAGTATAAATGTGATATAATTATTAGACTAACGCGAATTATTCGCAGCGACAGCAAATATTTGGCGATGAAAAAATCGCAGGCTTGACTTCAATTATTCGTTCACAACAACGCACAGTGATACGAAATCGGAAATCTTGACCAAAATCCTACATTCTAAAGTCTAAAGTCATCAATTATGCGTTTCAGAACCCATCATCATTTTCATCCTGGCTATTAATTATGAATAGTTCAAGAAAAAGAAACTTGCCAAGAAGCGTTGCCAAGTTTCTAATTATCAAAGAAATTATCAAAATTGTAAACTTAACTAAGGGTGTCACAATTCCGAATCTAATTCATATTCAAACAAATGAAAAATGATTTTCGCAATGGGTCACCGCGTACATAATATGCTTCAAAATCATTCGATGTGTTTCTGTTATTCACTTTTGGCGTTAATAATAAGCAGCTAATGACTTCCGAACAGAATGATTTTGCAGCACATTTAAGTAAGAAGTTTCCAAAGGGTTGAAATGTGCGGGACAAAAGACAGAAAAAGTCTACTCATGCGATTCCAATGAAGATTCAAATTGAAGGTAAGATAATTGTTTACCAAATAACTTACGTAATTACTTTTCATTAACATTGTTGTTATATGTATTATACGTATAATAATAGTTCGTTCCATAAAAGTTTATTATTTTCTTGCCACAAATGATGACTTTGATAAAATCACAATTTCATTTTGCTTCCGTCATTTTTAATTTGACACTATTCATTGTACAGTACTTCTTTCCAACCAGTATTAATTCATATAACATAATCTCAGGCTTACTTTTGAAGTTACGAGTTTTGGCCAGGCTTTTCGATTTTGGGCCATTGTGCAGCGCAAAAAATTTCGCTATGTATTCCAGCGCTGCAAGCTTCTGGTTTTAAAAAGTATTCGCAGCGAATTTTCGCACTGATCAATGGGATCTTTTATTGTCAAAGAAACCAGTGATTATTTACTTCCCTATTTAACGCGAAAAATCACCTGCGTGATGTTTGCGCATCGCAAATTGACTTTTTCATCAGTGAAACAGTGACAAATGTGTGATTGGTAGATGCAAAGTTGCAGTTTTATGCGAGGCATTCTGCTTTTCCCTATTCAGGTTTTCGTGATACGATTGAATTCAGAAGTTATTTTTGAATGCAAAATCTGTGAACTTTCATTTGGTTCCCGAAGTGTCCAATGAAATCCTTTATCGACCAGCCCTTTAGTCTCATAAACAGAAAAGAGGGAGTGACGCCTAGAGAAGTGGGACAAAGGAGATTGTTCCGAGTGGCGAAAGGATTCGCGGTGGAGCCGAGGGCGCTCTCGATTAAACGGATAATTAGCCTCGAGAGAGATGGTGAGCGCAATTCTGAAGACGTTGCTAATTTTCGTAACACGGAGACGTCAGTTCTTAAAGCAATTCATTTCTTGCCATCTTCTTAATTAAATTATAATCTATACGAATGAACAGTTATCTGATTGGGTAGCTGTCTGCTTAAATAGCACCGATATAGCTGACAAACACCCTCACAGTATGCAAATAGTAGCCGAGGGAGAACCCTGTATCTGTTCCATCAATTGTATATGTATGTACAAGATACACGATTCAACAAGCTACTAGATCCATCACAGGATCGTTTGGACATTAACATCGGCCGCTAATGATGAAAGAAACATACATTACCGTTCGTAAATGTATCATCTGTTAATTGAAGACCTTGCAGCAAAAGGGATGTAACTCCAATTTTGAAAATTTCTCAACTATGACGAACACTAGACGTCAAAGGAATTCAGCATTGTTTTTATACATTCTATACGCATTATCAATATTATTTAGTGTTCTCGTTCCAATGTTAAGTCAAAGCAGTAATTTTAAAAACACTTTTTTTAAATTTATTTCCAAGTAGATAAAAATGGACTTGTATCCCTCTTGCAGCAACGTCCCCGATTGTAATTAAAACCTGTTAATTTTCAATAAAACTACATGACTTGTCTTTAGTTTACAGTGAATGCAGACAATATTCATGATTTATACAGTAATGCAACTAAAGTGTGGAATAACAATGTTTGTTAAACAGCATTTTTTAAAGAAACATATTGTATATATTTTCGGAAGCTTCCATATAAAAATATCAAAAAGACAAAAAGAATTCTCACATTGTTTATACACGTATGAATACGAATTAATAAAATAATAAAAATTAGCATGAAATAAATATTCGCATTGTTGTGTTCTGTCAACTTGATGTTTTATTCACTAAAACACTAGTTCAAGTACGAAGACTTACAACTATTTATTATAAAACGAAAACGTATACTTAACAATATAAAATAGACAATTGTGCGGAACTGTTGAGAACAAAAAGAAGAATTAGTTCTAACAAGAGAAGCCGTTAGATATACATACATATACAGGGTGTCCTAAACAAAGTGTTAGAGCCGTTAAGAAGTGATTCTAAACAACTTTTTCCTTAGTGAGAATGTTCGTTGCGGCTTTGTTAACGAGTTATTAACGAAAAACTCCGATCAATCAGAGAGTGCGTATAGCGAACGAACGGCCGTTCAGTGGCTGGCCCAAGCTAGACGTAGCGTTTTTCGTTAATAACTCGTTAACAATGCCGCAAGGAACATTTTCGCTAAGGAAAAAGTTGTTTAGAATCATCCCAGGAATCACCCCTTAACGGCTCTTAGACTTTGTTTGGGACACCCTGTATACAGGGTGATTCTGTCGTCAGTGGACTCAAAGGCGATGCCGCCGCCTAAACATAAACGCGAAAACCCTGATTTCAAGAGGCCGATATCGATCTTGAGGTCTCAGCGAGGATGATTATTGTACATAGAAGAGACGGCTCACAGTGGGGCGAGTCAATGTGATGATTGGACATTCGTCTATAAGTACAGGGTGATTCTGTCGTCAGTGGACTCAAAGGCGATGCCGCCGCCTAAACATAAACGCGAAAACCCTGATTTCAAGAGATCGATATCGATCTTGAGGCCTCGGCGAGGATGACTACTTAGCAGAGACGGCTGTATGCGTACGTGTGTGTACTGAAAACGAGAGTCTCACAATTGGAACGTTTAAGAAAACACAATAACACTGCCTTTGAGTCTACTGGCGACAGAATCACCCTGTAGGTATGGAATAAGTGAAATATTTCTTAGAGATTGTTCATAAAAAATGTTTAAAAAGGTATTGCATCTATTTTGTTATGTATTTTTCAAGTTTTTTTTTTATAGAATTACGTTTTTCCCGGCATTGAATAAAGGATAACCTCGGAGTTATGGATATAACTGAAGCATGTCACACTTTTAACACTTATATCTTCAAAATTAATAATCACAGAGTAACAGTAATATCTTAGTAGAGGAGTTAAAGCGGTCTCATTTGCATGGAAATGGAGTTCAACCGTTAATTTCTTAACCCTTAATTAAATATAATACAATTAGATAATTAAACTTTCGGTGTGTTTTAGATGCTCGCAAGTAAAATCAAAAATATGTATCTACCATCATCAGATTTGATTCTTTTCTTAACTACAAAGTTAAACATTTCTTCCGAACACTGCTTGAGCGACTCAGTTTTTCTTTTTTTTTTTGTCGGTCTGATATTTCTTCGAAAGATTGGGTTTGTATTGTCGGCCAGCAGAAGACCATCTTCATGACAAATTATCACTAAATTTTCTTAATTTTTCACGTAGAACATATTTTGCCTAATTAGAAATATTGTGCCCAAGTAAAATAGTCCATTTTTCCAAAGCCATATCGTAGTTCTTGAAATGTAAACCATTGTTTTTAAATAGAAAGTATACGTCACGATTGGAGTTAATATTCATGATTATTTTCACAATTAAAATGATAAATAAGAATCTTTTTTCAACACAACAAATACAAAATGAAATCTGTACATAATTCTTAACATTTGCTTGCTTTCCTTTGTTTCTATAACATTTCATGCTTGCACAGGAGAGAAAAATAGAAAAGTGGTCCAAAATATGCAACTCTTCCCTATTACTCGCCATTGTATGTGTATTTTTGTCATTTTCTTTACTTCTTTGACAACTTTCTACAGAATTTTAGAAGAATCTGCCATAAATATCCTAAACTAATCTGTACCAATCGGTTTTAGCAGTGAATATAATTTTCAAACGTCGACACTGAATGCCGCAAGGAATACTAAGAATGTTCGTCTACAGACTCTGAAATGACGTAGGATTAATCACCGTCAATCAGCTAAAAGTTTAAAATAACGTAGAATTACGTGGCCGACATACAGCCAAGAATTCGAAATGACGTAGAACTATGTTACCGGAATTCAGTTAAAGAACTTGAAATGACGCAAGACTACGTAACCGGTCTCAATCATGTTAATTTTCCTCATGCAATACTATTAATGTTTGGAAATAATTATTATAAACGTCCAGAACTCTTGAAAATTATAGTGGTGCCACAATTATTCTCTACAGTCGGAAGCGTAACAAATTGCCTGGAATGCGTAGAGTCATTCATTGTGGAGGTCTACTTCGAGTTGTCAGGACATTCATCAATCTATATTATCTCTATTTAAATCCTCAGCCACCCTACAAATTAGAAAAAATTCACTTGCACTAATAATGTTGTCAAGGGTTCATATACTATCGCATTGAAGTATACTGGCTTCAATGATTATGAATAATTATGTGCTTCTTCTTTACTTGTTGAACTTTCATAGGTAGACAGTACATGAATTATAAACATGGATACTATGTTTTATATCAAATTCTATTTAACAATACTTCAAAGAATCTTTTGGATCCAACACAATATCATTTGGATCCATTCTTTTTCTGGTTTTGAGCCATCAGTGAGCAGCTGTTTGTGGTTTTTATGGCCATGGTAGTTCCACAAATAGAGGGTGATTCCATTGTTTTTCTCAGGATTTTATATTGTCTATGAACTGCTTTGACGATAGTTTGTATGCATTCATTGATTCAAAAGTTCAATGGCTTTGAAAGCTTAAGTTTTAGAAAAAAAGTTGTCAAAGCATTTGTCAGCTGATATTAAGTTGTGCACTGGGTTTAGATTTTGAGATTTAGGATATTGCGAAAGTTAGACTCTATTATTTTCTTCGGATTTCAAGTGGTAGTCAATTAGCTTCAGCTAACAATCTGTAATTGGGAACACTTGTCATTATTCATTGTAGAACTAGTTGAACGGAGCGATTGTAGGCCTGTGGCTACAGTAAATGGGATTTCTGACGAACTGCGACGAATATATCCGAACTGTTTTAGGCTAAACGATGAAACAGTCAGACATATTCGTCAGGAAAAGCACAGACTGTAGGCACAACCTAAATCAAGTTTCAGCCAAACTGGTGATCCTAAGGCGTTACATTCTCCTTGTCAGTGACATTTTCATTAAAAACCATAGGGAATCGACTAGTATCAATCGCAGCTGCTTCGATGCAATAGCCTGCATAAACAATCGACCGCTAAATTTCTTTATTGTATAAACTAAACTATTTTGAAAAATCTTTTGTTTATTTCTACCTTTGTGCGCATACACAACGCAATTAGATTTTGACTATACCTGAAAAATCCAGCATTGCATGTCCAATTTTTCGGCGAAAAAAGATCGGACACGCATTCGGAAACCATCGATGCGAGAATGAAGTTCAAAGGCATTTAAAAAATCGTTGACGCGGGAAACAAGTTCAACGGCATTCCGAAATCATCGACGTGAAAATCAGGTTCGAATCGATTGCGATTTAGAGAAGTCGTTGGACAGACTATTTTTATTGTTAATGTTTGGGAAAGATTATATGATTCGCGCGAGTGCGAATTAGCAAGTGTCGTTACAGTATTAGTTACAGTTTACAGTTATATTAGCGTATGCATTAGTAAAACGGCTTGTTTTGTAATCCTCACTAAATATTCATGAATCTGACATTATTCAGAATATTTATAACACTGTTTATAAGATAAAATTACACTAATAGAAGATCATTCAACTAAAAACTATTTAGATTTCATTGTATTTTAATATTTATTTATTTATTTATTTATTTAATTAATTCACGGGAAAGGTATATCATCAATATATAAAGGATACTATTTGAATAAAATTAGCTTATGTTTTCGTAAAGTGAAAAATTATTGATTAAGGAACTGTAGAAGTAAGCAAATTTCAAGATTGTAATTGGCGAGTTGGAAAGCTTAAAAGCGGCGCGCAATCAAGTGCATCTCGAAATTTTTCATTGAACCTTCGTGAACACATCATAGAAATGAGATTCCTTATCTTTTTCTGACGGAAATGACGTTAAACATGTTAAGCAGTTCGTAAGCAAAGTATTATAGATCAACCAACCGATTATTAACAGGAAATTGCAGCGTTATCGATAAAAAGAAATCAAACTTTGGTTTTGTATTTTTTGTTAGGGCTTGAAGATATGTTTTTAAGGTGTTATACTATTCTTAAAATTGTCGAGGTTATAGAAGCGTAGACATCCATCGCCTAACAGTTTGAAAAGCATTAAAAGCGTTTTTCTCGAAATGATATTTTTCTACTCGGTACACATTTTTTCCAGAAACTATTGAACGAATTGACATGAAGTTTTCTACAAATACGGAGTACATTTCCAACTGTAGTTGGAACTAAAAGCTTTTTGGTATTTTTGAAATAGCTATTTCTTCGGCACACGGAATCATTGTTTAGTAAAAATAAGATTTTCCGTTTTATATCCTCACAGATTTAACAGCTTATGTTTGGAATCAAACAAAATTGTGTTTACATTTTAGGATCCTTCCACGACTTTTTCGGAATTTCGAAATATCTAAAGAACGTATCTATCCATTTACAATGCAAAGGGTAGTGTTAACAAACTGCCGGCTAATTTAAAACGTCGCGATAAATTCTTTTGCCCCGAGATAAAATTGGCAAACAACTAGACCGCAGACAATGTGTTAGCTGAACGGAACGTTCGGCTTAAACCTCATACAATATTAGCACGGTCAGCTGTCGACGGTGGATAGATTAACAGTGACGTTATGGGTCTGATTCGCTTAAACGTATGCGAATTTATTTTCGATCGAATCTGTTCGAGCACGTAGCGATCGAACGGGAACCGATCCTTTGACATAGAACGGGCTATCCCCACACTCTCCGTGGGGATTTTGGATGTTCAGGAAGACGAACGTACGACGATAACGCCGGGACCAGGCCGGGATCAGGACGACAGGTTAGAAACAGAATACCTCCAATCATCGGGGATTTTTTCCATCCTATCTACTATCTTTTGCCTTAATGTCTACCGGAAACTTTGCCGATATCGTTCCGCTCTGTGACGAGATAACGATTCACTGGCACTGGCACTGGGGATTTATACCATTTTTATGGAAACGCTGGATAAAGATCAGCTTGCGCCGTTTATGGTAGCATTTTTCCGGTTTATTATTTGTTATAATCGATTTAACTTTAAGGGAACGTTTAGTCGTCTTTTCTTTAGCGCAAATAGTGAAGACCTTTTTTTAGCTTTTTCGTTTTTTTGCCGGAATTAGTAGAAATCAATTAGCCAATTTTGTATAAGAGAAAGAATTTCATTTATTAATAGGAGGAACTTTTTCTTACAAAACTATGCTAACAGGGAAACATTTTGAGTAGAGGATCGTGATTTTAATACTGTTAGAAGCCTTAAACACTGCCAAATGATCTGTAGAATATTAGCTGCTAATTGCTCATACAACACTAAAAATAGCTGAAAAATATTCTGTTGGAAATTTCTAAATCTGAATTTTGAGGTCTTTGGAAATTGTTGAAAAATTGAAATACAATACAATTTGAGTAAATTTGATCGTTTGAAGATGAATGGAAAGTTTGTAAGAAAACTGTTTAAAACTAACGATATTTTGAATGCTTCACCTTAACTTTTCAATTACTCAACTTGAAATTTTCGTATCTCCAACTTGAAACCTTTAAATCTTGATTTTTAAGTCGAAAAAATCTTGAAATGTCTAAATTTTCCAGCTTTAAATCCTGAAATTTCTAATTTTAACTTTGAGGAGTCCCTAAAACTTAAAATTTCCAAATCTCAAATTTTAAACCTTCAAATCTTCGATTTTGACACTAAAAATTCTTGAAATCTTCAAATTTTTCACCTTCAAACCGTCAAATTTTCAATTTTAACTCTGGAAAGTCTCTGAAACTGGAACTTGATATCTAAAAATTTAAAATTGTTTTAGTTCAAAAGTATTTCAACATTGAAATTTTTCATTGTAAAATCGATCCCCAACTCAGGTTTCCCAATTTCCCAACTAAATTAAAACTGCAGACTCAAAACTGAAATTGCTCAGGATACAAATTGATTTCTAGTTGAAGCTCCTCAAGTTAAAAATGAACCCAATACTGAACTTACTCAAGTTCTAAGCTGAAGCTGATTCAGCACAAAAGTTACTCAAACTTCCAACCGACACGAAACCGAAGCTCCCCGAGTTTAAAATAGATTCAACTCAGAAATTCCTCAAGTTTGGAAAAGATTGAAAAGTAAAGTTGCTCAAGTTGCAAGCTGATGCAGTATTGAAGTTGCTGAAGCTTAAAATTAAAGTGACTCAATCCACAAACTGACTCAAACTAAAAATTCCTCAAGTTCCTCAAGAGATTATTTCCCATTGATTGTAGATGATAAAAAATGAGATACAGGGTGTAACAAAAATGTTGCAGTTCCTTGAAAGGGGTGATTCCTGAGGTGATTTTGAACAACTTTTTCCTTAGCGAAAATGTTAGGTGGGGCTTTGTTAACGAGTTATTAACGAAAAACACCGACCAATCGGGGAGCGTGTACAGCGGATTAATGATGACGCGGACGATGGCGGGCCAATACTACTCACCGCTGGAGCCCGCGCTGACATTTATCCACTGTACTCGCTCCCTGATTGGTCGGTGTTTTTCGTTAATAACTCATTAACAAAGTCCCACCTAACATTTTCGCTAAGGAAAAAGTTGTTTAAAATCACCTCAGTAATCACCCCTTTTAAGGAACTGCAACATTTTTGTTACACCCTGTATATATGTATAATAAGAAATAGTATTAAAGCTATGAATGCTTGTGGAATGATCAAAGTCAACTTCCTTAATGCTGAAATTTTTTTCTTACTTTATTTCGTAAATCAGAAACGGTTCCCACGGCAATGAAAATTACTGTGCACTGAAACGTGTGCATAGCGCTGCACCGAGAATCACGCATAGTCGAATAAATCATAGGTATTTATTAATGAGACCGGATTGAAGCAGTCGTTTAAACGGTGCCATACGGGTTTCAGATATTTTTGGTCAATCGGGTTATTACCGAAATTCCTCGGTTGGTTCGACTTTTCGCGCGTGGTTTCACGACCCATATCCCATATCCTGCATTGCGTTTCGATCGATTCGTCAACGTCTTTCGGAACGCTGTAGTTTTTTCTGCGCTGCAATTTCGACGTAGCTTGCGTTTTATGGTCGCGTCGCTCGGTCGACAAAATTCTGGCAATTAGGGAGACGAGGGCGTGTAAAATTCAGAAGCAATGAAAGCAGAATCGCTTCATCAGCGTAATCAAAATTTTACGAGGGCGCTGGAATTTTTCATCTCGCTGAAAAACCTTCGAATTACGTTTTTCTAATCTCGATAAGCGGGGGAAAATAAATCTGCGGGCAACGTGTTAGTTATTCCTGTTACTGTCTCTACCACGTATTCTTCCGCGAACATTGGAAAAAAAATGAACGAATCGGGTTTCGAAGGGAACAAAAATTACAAAGTTTCATCGATCGAGCGAACCGTGCACACTCTTCACCGAACGAGCGTTCACTTCAGCGAGCGTTTATCGGAGGTACGACAGCGAAACAACAAAAATTTGACGGAGAGTGGAGCACATCCGCTTACAGATATACGCAGATCGAGTTTAGATCGAAAGCAATTTAGGTTTATAGTGCTTCTCGTCCGCCGCTTGTCTTCATCAAATTTTTATCAGTCCATACGACCGGTTCTAATCCGCGTTGCTATCATTTTTGATGACTATTCAAACCAAATGGAAATGACCAGCTACCCCTCTATAAATAGCTTCTGCTATTTAATGGTGTCGGTAAACCTGGTGACTTAATTAAGACGCTAATCTTTCTATAGCCGCTTCACTCGTTGACCTACACGCATCAGCGAGATACGTCAGAAAGCTGCTTTCATATCTCGACGCTGTAAACCGAAACACGGATCACTTGACTCAATGAGTTGAATGACAGAATTAACTGGACCGCATGTCGACAACATCGATTTGTTTTCAGATAGTAAATGTGCTATCAGTTGTCGTTCAAAAGCAAACTACAGAAATTAGTACAATAGTGTATTCATGTGTTAGGTTATTACAAAGGCCGTATCATGTTATGGTTGTGTCCGGATATATTGATGAGATAGAACATGTGGGAACAACTAGGCGGTTATTTATTTGTTTGTTGTTATGTTTCATCGATATGTTCATATCTAGGTTTCTTGTTTCTCGATAAGATAGAGTTATGATAATTTATATGGCAAGAAGTGGAAAATTAGTAAAAAAAACAACAACAATATACAGTGTAAAAGATTGATGAAGTTGTCTGACGAAGTAGTAAAACACAGCGTCAATTATTAACAAAAAATAATTTTTACCGTATTAAGCTTCCTATTATCCGATATTGTTTATTAATAGATTACGGATTTTTATGCATTTGTAACTATTTTAGACATGTAAACATTTACAAAGCTGCTGACTGGCGTCAAAATATACAATCCATCAGAAATATAGGGGGAGTTGCCTACACTGAATCCTGGAATAAACCATTCATGTATCTCGGTTAAGAAACTTAAAATCGATCACAACTTGAAATTGTTCACGTCTTAAGCTGAAGATTTTTGAGTATAAAAGTGACTTAATGTTGAAGTTCTCCAGCTCAAAACTGAGTCCTTGAGTTCAAAACCAACTGAAAATTGAATTTGCTCAAGTACAGAGAAATTATGTCTCACGAAGTTTAGATTCGTGGATCCAGCGCCGTCTACAGTCAGCGTTCAATGAAAAAGACAATCATTGAAATGTTAACGTCACACTTGCGTTAGCGCCACGTCTGCGTCCACTTCTATCAGGCAAACACGACGTGTTTGTATTTTGTTATTTAACAATACATATATCCGAATTATGTGCGTGTGTACATGTATACCGATATATTGACGCGACTGCAAAATGACGCGTGCCGCCCGTCTGCACCAACCGTAAGCGTGCTGTAGATATCAGCGCCATTTGCAGTCGACGTCCACTACATGTGCCGTCTGAGGAAACGGTTAAGGGTGTCGGATACTGGATTAGCGGCGCCTGGGGGCAGAAAGAAAAAGTTCCGAAAAAATGGTCTATGATGTGATATACAGGGTGTAACAAAAATGTTGCACGTCCTTGAAAGGGGTGATTACTGAGGCGATTTTAAACAACTTTTTCCTTAGCGGAAATGTTAGGTGAGACTTTGTTAACGAGTTATTAATGAAAAACACTGACCAATCGAGAAGCGAGTACAGCGGATTAATGATGACGCAGACTAGGCGGGCCAATACTACTCAAAGCTGGGGCGAGCGCTGAAATTCATCCACTGTATTCGTGCTTCTATTGGTCGGTGTTTTTCGTTAATAACTCGTTAACAAATCCCCACCTTACATTTTCGCAAAGGAAAAAGTTGTTTAAAATCATCTTAGGAATTACTTCAACAGGAATTAGGAATTCCTTTCAAGGAACTGCAACATTTTTGTTACACCCTGTATACGATACGAAATTTTCGTTTAAAGTGACTGAACACGAATTGTCACTAGGCAGGGAATAATTGAAACCGAGAGCTTGTCAGTCATCGATCACACGTGTAGCCCGGTTCACGATGCCATTTCGGTTGGATATTGCTTGCACGAGATCACGTAGACACTTATTTCAGAGCGGATTGCGTACAGCGAGATAATAAGCCGACACGCACGCGGGCACGTGACGCGAGTATGGATGCCAGCCCTGTATATCTGTCGGAATAATGAATTTAATAACTTGTACATTTGCCTACCGTGTCGCGGTATTGTTACGCGTTAACGCTTCGTATCAGACACCTGAAAAATGTCTCTCACGTGGTTGTAATAACGTATAGCTTGTTGCAATACTTTCGCTCAATTTCGGGCGATACCGTAGATATTTCATGGGATCCGCGACCGGTTTTAATTTCAACCAGCGAACGCGGATCTGTTTTGTGTCCTGATTGGATGACGAATTCATCGCTCGCCTAATTATAAACGCTCAACTAGCGGTTACTCGGACTAGGTCGCGTCGCTTTTACAATACAAAGTGCGATCAACGAGAAACCGAATTGTGTTCATAAAAATTTTATTGGTTTATTAATTTGTATTTGGCTTCAATTTTATTTGAAGTGATTTCTACATTGATATGATAACATTTAGTTTTTGATTCGACATTAAGTTGTGGATTAATCCACGCTAATTGTTCTTTTAAGGTTATGTTAACAAATAATTGTCTGTAATGAAGATTGAAGATTTGTAAAATGAAGATTGCTAATAGGAAAAATGTGTCTGATACACGGACCTAAAGGACTGTGCATGATTCTGAGGGGTTGAAGTAAAAGACGGAAGGGGTATCAGCTGTCAGCCATCTTGTGTGGTTGAAACTGTGGTGCGCTCTACAGGTAACTTTAATTACTAGTGTAGCGTCTGTAGGATACACGGACCTAACCTAAAAGACTGAGCGTAAAGTAGATTTATGTTGTTATTGATTCTACACATCGAAACTTTATACATTTCTTATAAAAACATTGATAACTTTACAAAACACATCCTTCATGATAACAAATACGTAGAAACAAAATTATTACACAAGTCACAATAGACTCAGAATGTACGTAACTCAATTGTACAGTTGTAAATATTGCCGCGACGTTATATAGCTGGCAGCACTAGTTTAACCATTCAAGATGGCTACAAGTCAATTCCCCCCTCGCTCACAGCTTCACCCCTCTTGCCTATAGATGCACTTTACGCTTAGTTCTTTAGGTTCGTGGTCTGATATGTAAGAAATATTGGTTATTGATTATTGGTATTTATTTCTCTTTTGAATTAAAATGTAAGAAATATGTGACATGTAAAAAGAAAAGAAATTTTTTTTATTTCAGTTATTTAAAGTCGCATCAACCTCTTCTGTGGGTTATTAGCGACTTTAATTCAAAGTTTATAGTTTATTATACAGAGTGGTGGATATAAGGAAGTTGAGTGTATTTTGTATTGATTCGTTGCCCTTTACGTTGTTTGCTAAATTGGATTTTATATTGTATTGCTGTCTGTCCGTAGTGTATTTTCTGCATTGCGTGAAGATGTGTTCTACTGTCAGCGGGCTGTTGCACATTTCGCAGGTTGGGGGCTCTTCTTTGTTAAGGAGTTGTTGATGGGTGAGTTTTGTGTGTCCCATTGCAATCCTTGAGATTACGACTTGATCTTTTCTTGGTAAGATGCAGGCTATGGTCCTTTTGAAGAAGTATGGTTTTATTGATGTGCGTTGAGGTTTGGTTTGAGATTTCCATGTTGTGGTCCAGTTTTGGTTTATTCTTCTTTTTATGTCAAGTAGTACAGCTTCTACGGGAAGGATGTTGGTGAGTTGGTCGGTGGATGGTGAGTTAGCCGCTTCTTTGGCTGCTGTGTCTGCTGTTTCATTTCCTACGATGTTGACGTGTGAAGGGATCCAGGCTATTGTGATTGAATTGTTATACTTGATTGATGAGTGGTATGAAATTTGGCATTCTGGGATGGTGTGGTCGTTTGTCCACCGATTCTGTATTGACGAGATAGTGTTGATGGAGTCGCGGAAGATGGCATAATTTCTGTTGTGGCTGGTGGTTGTGGTTTCGATAACGTGTTTCAGGAAGTTGATTTTGCACAAAAGGATAGGAGCGTTTTGGTGTATTTTAACTTTTATAGTTGTTTTATCACTGCTAATTTCATATCCACAGCCGTTTGGAGTTTTAAAGCCGCCTGTGTATATATGTGCGTGGTTTATGAATGTTTCTTCCAGTTCGCGAAACATGGTTTTTCGAACAGTTGGGTTTGTTTTCTGCTGGCTTTGGACAAGTAATGTGGTGTTGGATTTTGGATTTTTTAGTTGGGAGATGGAGTTCCTTGTTGAGTGAAGAAATTATTGCTTTCACTTTAAGTCTACAGATAATTGTTGGAAATTATTTTTAAAATGAACATTTTTCGAATGGTAGAAAGCATGAAAATTCGAAGATTGTAAGAATAATTTTTCTGTGTGAAAAATTCTAAACGAATTTGTACTATTTAATATTTACAATTACTACTATGATTTATCTGATACTTATAAAATGCTTAATACTTTTATCTTCAACATAAAATAGTTATGTTATTGAAAGTTCTCAAAAAATATGTATTTTTGAAGATAGAGAATTTGCTTCTCTTTTTATATAAAAAATTAATTTCCATGTATTTTAACTGATCAAAAACTAGTTTCCAGTTACTTGATTATTGCATAGTTACTGTATTTAATTTTAAATCTTATTTACAGTCGATGGTTTCCAACTTTGCAATTGACGCAAATTTAAAATTGTTGCAGCTTTTGGAATACGTTTGGAAAATTGTTTTTAACTTTCCTGCTTGGTAAAAGAACAAAAAAACGTAACAATAGTCATTCTCTCTTCCCCACTGTCGTTGACAATTTTAAGATCGATCAATATAAGTTACTTAACAAATATAAATGGTAAAACTTCAACCCTGATGAGATAGTACTAAATACAATTCAATTCGTTTGAAACTTATTGTGTGCTTTTACTCATCGAAAGAAACAGTGAAATCCATGCGCATCAACAGCTTATGAAAGCTGATCTTTTGCCCGCAAGTTTCTGAATTTCCCTACTGTATACAGTGTTAGAATTTGAAGCGTTGTCAAATTAATCTTTGAATAAACTTTCACAGCGACTGCATCCTTCATTGGCGATCGCCGCGATCGTTGGAATGCATTCGAAAGGTGACACGCGGACGTGGCTGGATTTTCGAACGGACCATTGTCACTCTTTTGTACAGTGAGCCGGTATTATCGTCGATGACTGCCGAGATCCGAGGGAGGACTTCGCGCTCGGTGCGTCCGCTTCATAGCTTTCAGGATTATCGATGCGCCGTGTTAAATGCACCAAGTCGAAGTCGTGTCATTCGCCGATAACCGCCGCGTAGTTTGATCCGTCAAATTTATCGCTTCTTAGGATTATTTAGTCGACGGGGGAAGAGATATAGTCAGCGAGTCAGCGGGCGATACTGCAGAGCACGAAAAATTAAACCGCAGCTTGGTTCAATCGTATTGTTAGTAGTTCGCTTCTTCAAATTGTGGTGAATCCAGATGAAAAGACAACAGTGATTATTGAAATTTTCTGGAATTTTATCACTCACACTGAATTTATCCAGGTTTTGATTTCTTTTTCAGCAAAGTATTTTAAAACTTCCGTAAACAATATGGAATCTTAAAAATACATATGACAGACATAAATTAATAATACATATCATATACTCTTGCATGTGCACTTAGAAAAATGTATGCAAGACATGAAATATACAAAATATGTAAAATAAAAAACACATTTTCATAATCTTATAATCATATAACAAATTTCTGTCCAGGTTTCATTTTTCTCTCTCCCTGCATTCTATAAAAATATGCATTTGCATAAACATCAGTGCAATAATAACAAGGTTCCGTGACGCTGAAGCGAGACAATTTTTCACTAGTCCACAAGCGATGCTGATTTTCACCAGTGTGCAATGTGCAACATTTTCTTTCCGAAGCATGTGATAATTTTACTCTTTGTCCAGGATCTTCCATAGCAACCAATTCCGTCGCTTGTCAAGATTTCTAAAAGTTTTGCAGGATGAAGCCCCGTCGGCGTGCATCGCTGTTTTCCGACACGAATCCATTGAAAATCCGCTATAAGAATAATAGCATTTCATTTATTTCATCTCGCAAAAGGAATTACTTGGAGCAGAAATTGAATAGGTTATAAACGTTTCGGGTCCAGCAGAAGTTAGTTTCTCGGCAGTGAATAGATTACGGTGGAATAGCATTGCCGACTATGCCTTCGTGTTTCACGTCTCCAAAATAGGTTTAATATCATCCTGCGAAACACTCTTGCGACACATACATAATTCAGAGACGGCGAGTTTGGCTGGTTGACGTTGCACGCTGCGGATGCATTCTTAAAACTGTCACGAACGAATCCATAATCCAGTAGTAACTTCGGTGTACGTTCGCGTGATTAAATTGAGGCATTATCTTTGCTTCTTTTTGCGACGAGTTACGTGATAAGGTTGTAATGAAACTTCCTCGAAACCCATGAGTAAACTCCCTCTGCGCAAACCCGTGAGACATACTTTTCAAACGGAGGATATGCTTTTGAAGTTAGAGATACTCTTAGTTACAATTACAAGCGACACTGAAGGTTTGTGCATTGTCTTCCGTCAATGGAATGCTGGCAACTCTGTTATTATATTCAAATATTCATCGAACCTCCAACTGGGTTCTTCAACGTGGAAAGTTACTATAATTTATACAGTAGCAACAGCGTACGATATTTTTGGCAACGTGTCCTTTCATTCAAAACAGTTCAAAGTTACGGTTGGCTTTGTTTTCGTCGGTAAAACTACGGATATTAGTGATGGACTCAAAGTACTTATATTGTGAATAGTTTCAACAGTTTATATGGGTGTTACGTACCCGGTGCCGCTAAGGTTTACACGGCATATGCAACTGAGAAAGGAGAGAAAAATTGAAGGGATCGTACGGAGTACGACGAGAGCGAGATCTGCGTTTCGTCTTAGGATCGCTAGTCAGACTCATCAGTAGCATTGAGACGACTTGAAGAATTCTTGAGTGTCCAAACACCTAGCGGCAGACCCCCAACCTACCGCCAGCCATGACAGCCGGAGCGATTACGTCACGGGACGTAACAATGGGTTAGATTCAAATATTCTGTAAGGGAGACTGGGGACAAAAGTGACATTTTTTGTATTTGGTCTAGCTGCAAATTACCTATTAGAGATACTAAAAGCGAATTATGGCATAAGAAAGTACGCTCCTTGGCATATTACTTGACCGCGGGTTGAATCTTAAGCCGCGTCTACATCTAGCGAACGAGCGACACAGACAATGCTGATTCATTTGTTTGACCTAAGTAGGAGGGGCCTGGCGTTCGTTCGCGTGACGTCGCCGTGGCTTTGTACAAGTACTCAAAGAGTTATGGCAGTTTTCTACAGACACTGCCATGGTTACTTTCGTCTTAAAAGGCAAGGACGAAAGTAACGCTCATTATTTTGAGTACAATAAAGTGACAACTATATTTGCAATGTAAAATAAGAGTTTTTTCGTAAAAGAAACGGTAAAAAAATAATAATAATACATAATAATAGAAAAACATAATAATAAGCTAAAATAATACATTTTTTCAATTCTTTTTTTGCCTATGATCATATAACCTCTTACGAGATACTTAACCCTAGAAAGACCTTTAGGAAATGTAAAAAATCTATCATTTTCTTCACTTAAAGAATTTCCAAAAATTTATTTATTGTCACTTTTAACTTCAAAATTGATATCTAGGAATGAGTAATCGAATATATGTATTCTTTTTGCCATTTAGAATTGCCAGCAGCGGTGTTTTTGAAATTTTTTACTGTTGATATATTTGCAAAAATTCTTCAACATACAAATGAAGAAAACACTTGTTCTTAAAAGTTACTGTCCGACCCAAAATGTAAATAATTCAGGTGGGCTCAGGAGGCCCCTCCCCTCGGTTTTTTAGGTAACGGCTTCAGCCTCGGTCTTTCTAGGGTTAAAGGATTCGAATCTACGTCAGTCAATCTCATCACCAAACGTCGAAATACTTTTAGTACATTTTCAAAAACCTGTGGATACTCATTCAGGGATTCAAAACCAGGTAGCAAAGATCGAATTCCTCTCATATACAACCGAGAAACATTCTATTATATTTTACCTGTATTATCCAAACCCTATGCAGTAAACTTTGTATACCGAATCAAATTGGATATATAAGTGCATATTGGACTTGATCCCACCGCTACACAACATCGCCTCCCTCAAAGCGACGAAAATGAAAATAATAGAGAACAATACCCGCCATTTATCCACAGTCGTCGTGTAACCTCGCCCTAGAGAACTCCAGCTAACAGAGTTGACGGTCAATAATCAAGACAAGGGCATACGGAAAGCGTTTGTCGTTGGATCGAAGTTCGCGGTTGGAAGAGGATGCGGTGGTCCGGAGATTCCGACGATGTTATCCGAAGGTTTCGTATTCAATTACGAGGCGAAAACCAAAAGCATTCCCAATTCGGTCGAAGCTATCGGCAATTCGGCGACGTAATTTCGCGGCCGGACTCAATCTTGAGGAATGGCAATTCGGTCGAAACTATCGTTCGATAAACCGGTTGTCGAGGTCTCTCTTTGCAATTCCCGCGAGTCGTTTCACCGCGTTGCGAACGCAATTCCCGTGGTCCGCGCAAAACGCGAGGATAATGTATGTACGAGCGACAGTGTGAATCGCGCGCTGTTACGCGCGTGAATCAGATCTGGATTATTGCCCGCGGTGGCTGCACTCTGCATCCGGCCTGTAATGCGTTTCCACGAATCTGACGAATGAAAATGGGCTGCTGGCCATCGTCCTTGCGGCCCAACCTCCTATCTCTGGCTCAGTTTTCGATTCTGCGAAAACACGATGCATAAATGGAGGAGAAGAGAAGAAGAATCTACGTCGGCCGGCTGCCATAGAAAAACTGTCAAATTTTACGTGTGTATCTTTTCGCTGTAGCTGTCGTGCTCCTAGCTTTCACAAGGTTTCAAATGTACTGCACTTACGTTAATTACAATTTTAACCGACGGTGTTGCATTAATCCTTAGCCGCCGGAGCCATAAAAGGCGAAACTGATTGTGAATCATTTCTGTTTCGAATCTCGCGCAATTCATGTTTCGAAATTTGAGGGTTAATGACGGCGGACAAATTTTTTGAATTCTATTTACAAAGGAAACATTTCAAAAATTGACAACATATCAAAAGAAGAAGAATGAACAAGGTTCTTAAAAAGAATACTGTGAAACACTCCTGCTAGAAAAAAAATTATGTTTTTCATTCTGATTGACGTGAACGTTAAAAAGTTTGTTGAGAAATCAAGCGACGCAAATTTCGCTACGGAGCCACAACGAAATTTCATCGGCATTTTAATTAATCTTTGAGCAGCAACCGGTTCTGCAACCGTCGGAATCGGCAATCGGTCTTCGAGCCTTCTCCGATTTGAACGAATCGCTCGCGTCTAGTTTTATCGTTCGCGATCCTTTCGCGCGAACACTCTTCCTGCTTCCGCTTATTTCACGCGGACCGTGTACGTACACAGAACGCGAGCATACTCTGCGACTGCTCCTCGGATATGTATCGACTTTCCTTCCATGTTCCGCCAAGAGACGAATGACATTTCGTCGAAGAGAAACGTCGCGATTACATTTTCTCGTCCCGCGTTGCGGCCTGAGCAACACTGCATCCTTTGCCGTTCCATGCACAATTTTCCTCGTCATTGTGTGTACAGCTTTCATTGTTATCATTATTATAATGAGCGTTCGAGCGTGTTTTGGGGATTCATTGATCGGAATTTTACCAACTGTAGGGGAGCAATTTAGAGTAACTCTGGAGATGACTCAGCTTTTTAAAAACGTTTGCGAATGTAATAATTTAGAAGAATTCAATTTATGACTATTATTATAGTGAGCATTCGGTTTTATTCGTATAGTGAGGTCATGAGGTGAGTTCATGAGGTTCTGTGGATTTGTGTTATTTTAAGTTTCTACTCAAGTAATGAGATTAAAATTTCTTGTTTCAGTGGAAGTGATTTTAAATAATTCAAATTTAATTTCTTTTGCAAGTTGTAGATGTATGAATAAGGGAATTTTAATGCACTATCCATGCTAACATTATAAATCCGAAAGTGTGCTTGTCTGTTTGTTACGACTTCAAGACTAAACTACTGAACTGATTTCAAAGAAATTGGCAGGGAGGTAGTCTGAAATCTGTAGAAGGACATAGGATACTTTTTTTTCCAGGAGGAACCAATTAATAAAAAATGGAAAACCGAGTGTTTTATGTTCAGGCTACCTCTGTGCCAAATTCATTCCAAATTATTTCAGTAGTTCAGTCATGAAATCGTTATGTTTGTTATACACTTTCAGATTTGTATTGTATTGTATTGGTTTATTGGTCACAAAAACAATTAGGTATGAGTGTGTTTGATTTTAGTATAAATTAGCAACTAAAATACAAGATATAAAAATCATAAGTTTAAAATACCAAAAAATCGTAAGTGTTAAATATTAATAATTCAATCAAATTAATTAAACAGTCGATTAATAATATCATATATTTAAAAATATTGAAAAGACGACAAAAAAAATCAGCGATATGTATAATGCTTCACAGGGTAAAACAATTTAATAAAGTTGTCTTTAGATGATGCTGAGAGTATTTTATAAGGCGATATGGTTTCATTTTCATTGGAATATACAGGGTGTCCCAAACTCGACGCGGGAGCCGGAAATGAGAGATTCCTGGGGTGATTCTAAACAACTTTTTCGTTTGCAAAAATGTCCTCCGAAGCTTTGTTAACGAGTTATTAACGAAAAACATCGGCCAATCAGAAAGCGAGTACAGTGGATTAATGATGGCGGACGATGGCGGGCTAATACTACTCGAAGCTGGGGCGCGCGCTGAAATTCATCCACTGTGTTCGTGCTTCTATTGGTCGAAGTTTTTTGTTAATAACTCATTAACAAAGCTTCGGAGGACATTTTTGCAAAGGAAAAAGTTGTTTAGAATCACCCCAGGAATCTCCCATTTCCGGCTCCCGCGTCGAGTTTGGGACACCCGGTATGTAGAAGTGGCGATGTTAAGCCGGCAAGTCTTATAAAAACTGTAGGTTACCACGACTTTTTACTTACGGAGCTACTATTCTATTTGACGATTTGTACTTCACTCTTGATTTCTGAGTTTGTTTCTTGATTTGATCTTTGTTTAATGTTTGATTTATAATTTAGAATCTTGGCTTAGGTTTTATTTAGTTTAGTTATAAGTTGTAATATCAGGTTTCCCTTCCATACTCTTTCTGTAAATATAATTGTGGCTAAATTTGTTTTAACATATCCCCAAATTGGTATTAATATGAAAGCTCAGTTCAATCGTGTTCAACAGATTAGACATTAGGCAACTTTTAAAACGAAATCCACGCGGGCAAAGTCGCGGGCAAAAACTTGTATGTTATAACTAAGTAGGAAAATGTGTTTGCTGTTTGCTATTCATTTGTAGATTTCCACTGGAGCTACTGTGTAAATTTTCAATGTGAAAAGAGCATGATTAGTGTTAATTTTTTATATTATATTAACAACGTTCATTCATTGAAGAGGTGTTCAATCCCTGGACAGGTCACCCTAAGACATTTTGCTAAAGGTGTTTTACTTGAAGTAAAACAACGTATAGATCAACGTAAGACAACGTATACATGAAAACTAGATTTTCATTTATTTAACCCGGAACTGTTATCGCGAAATTCTGTATATTTGCAAATTACTTTTTCTACAATAAATTACAGATTAAGATAAAAGTTTATTATTACTGCGGATATTTATGCATTGATGGCGATTTTAAATGTACTAAAATGCACCAGGATGTGCATGGATGCAAAAATGCATGAAACATCTAAAACAAAATACATTTTATAATATTTAAAAGATAAAAACACTTTTATTTGAGTTGGTTTTCGTTTTCTATGCCCTGGAAAGTATAAATTTGCATAAACATCCGCAGTCTAACTATTAGTTATAAGTTTTCGTTTGTTTAAAACTTTGTGTATGGGGCTTCTGAAGTTAAGAGTTAACATTTCTATAAATCTTCAAAACAGTACCCCACAATTTAAGAATTGATTAACACTGGTACTAAATACGCAGTTCAACAGAGACTGAATTTCTTTTAGAACTAAAAACTCCCTGAAATTATTTTATAACTGTCAAACAAAAATTCTTCAATAATCGCAAACTTCGTAATCCAAGGGTAATGGAATTGTTAATTAGCGCGAAATTTGTTCCATTGGATTGCGAGGATTGACTCTGGAAGTTGACAACGGCGAGGCAGGGAAAAATCGAAGAATCGCGATTTATTTGATCCGGTTGGCGATCGAACGAGCGCGTGCAAGAAAGTCCCATCCGTCGCGCCCCTCTGCGCCGCGCCGGTCCACGAAATAAAAGGCGAGGAACGAAAACCGCGATAAAGTCCGGCGAAGTAGCGGGCGATACAAGATGCGCGTAACTACGCCGAGGATCTTTCTTTTTTCCCTTTTCTTCTTTATACCGTGCTGAAAGGAAAAAGTGAAAAGAGATTACCGTTTCCTCGGGAACTTCGTTACTACCGGGGAGGAAAAAAATGTTATGGTTGCGAGGAGAGAAGGGAAACTTCAATTTATGAGCGTTTGCTCTGATTTTTCTCGCACACGTGTCAGTATCTTTCTGGCTGAAAGTAATTTCGCCCCGCCTTGAAATAATTTAACTTTTGCACCAACAAAAAAAAAAAAAAAAAAAAAGAGAAGGAGAAAAGGAACATCCCATCCTTCAAATATCGCGTGTAACGAGTTCCGTAGGAGCAAACTGATAGGACAGATGTTGACAATCCGTAATCTGTACGCTTTCAAATGTTTCAGATATCCCGATTGTCGCTATACGCGCGGAGGAGACGTGCTGAATAAATTAGTAATCCCGGAACATCGATTTACAGACTAAAAATTCATATACAAACACCGTAGAATGGTTTTGGGTAGAACTCGCCATAAAATACATGCATGCATACATTAACAGTGGGTGGGGTTTCGTTTTATGATCTTTTTCGTGGGTAAAAAGAGATGTTTTAAATTATTCATCAGTGCAAACGTATCGTTACTAAACATGGGATCTGTGAAAGTGTTTAAACTGTTTAAAGTGAGGATTCCTTAAATATCAACGTGCTCGTCGATACCTATTCCAATTCGGAAGCGTTTCATTTATCTTCGAAGCGCATAGCTATTTTTAATTCGTTTGGGAATCAATCAGCGCACCGATATCAGTAATATCACGGGATTGACGGATAATTCAAAGTTCTAACATAAACGGTTTATTACATGGAGTGACTCCACCGCAAACTTGACATCAAAGAGGACTCTCGATCTGGCTTTGCGATTCGTGCTTTTATCCCAATAGCGCGTTCGCACACACGCTCTCGACGATCAATGCTTCGGTGTTCCAAATGGCACAAGCCCGATCGTCACGTGTCTACGATACGAGGACGTCAACCCTTGATACGTAACACCTAGCCGCTGTGACGGATGTCACGAATCATAACGTGTTTGGAACATCACGTATTTGGGATTCGAAAATCGGTTGTAAAAAATAATTACAACCTATACTGTATCCACCCATAGCATAACCTCAGATTAGGATCGATTTTCGATCGTTTCGCGCAGCTCTCATGGCTGCCTATCAATTTGACGTATGCGATTATTGGTCAAAGTGGTCTCCTAACAATTAACAATCTAGCGCGTGGCTTCACCGACGTCACACGCGGCAGAGATCACAAAGTACCAAGCGGTAAGACAGAGAAGAATGTATTTAGGCGATCAATTGAAAGTTCGATCATTTCAGTGGCTTCCCAGTCACGCCCCATTTGTGAAACAAAGTTGGTGTTGTTGGATGACCATCTGTCCTTCAAATATGAATCATGTTGTTAATCTGATCATTTCTATCGCGCCGGTTTTTTCTAAAACATTCTAGTTACTTACCTCTTAGTCACTAAGGGGCTAATTTCTAAACACTAAACACTACTATACTAAACACTACTATACGGAGTGTAAACAATATATATTTAAATATTTTATGGGGTGCTATGCGCGCTCAAATGGAACAAAAAATATCCTATAACATAGTGTCCGATGTGCCACGTTCTACAGTAATAGTGCTTCAAAGTTAGCGGTATAGTTTCAAGATGGATGACCGACGCTCTATCCCAGAAACATCCTCAATTTTTCAAGCTTTATAACAAACAGTTAAACTGTGAGAGTTACAACAAAATGAATTTAGACTTTTTTGCTGTACTGTTGCTTGCCAATGTGTTTCTACAATTTTAGAATCATCCGACTATTGGTTTAACCTACAGCAAAATTTAGCGTACTGCAAAATAAAAGCAGATCGGACGCTATGTGCTCATATGTATAAAGCCTCATCTAACATTTTCCGGGTATCCATCTGGGCACATACTAGAAAAATTTGTAATGTTACCATGAAAATTTTTGTATAGCCGTCCGGATCCTCGCAGTTTAACCTTTTTACTACCAGAATATCTACTGACCTTCTTTTTCCAAGAATAGGAAATAAGAAGATTATTGTCCTTAAGTTTATCTACTTGATTTCAATATCCAAGGTACCCGGGTATCCACCTACAGGGTGATTCTGTCGGCAGTGGACTCAAAGGCGATTCCGCCGCCTAAACATAAACACGAAAACCCTGATTTCAAGAGATCGATATCGATCTTGAGGCGTCGGCGAGGATGACTATTTAGCAGAGACGGTTGTATGCGTACGTGTGTGTACTGAAAACGAGAGTCTCACAATTGGAACGCCTAGGAAAACACAATAAATCGCCTCTTAATCGACAGACGAGTGTATAAAAACCGGGTTTTTTGTCGCTATGTTTAGGCGGCGGCACTGCCTTTGAGTCCACTGGCGACAGAATCACCCTGTATAAAAGTATAGGTTTTCCCTGTGGTTATTGAATAAATTAATTGATAAATAATTAGTGTGGCTAGGAGGATGATTTTATAAGTAAAAGTGATTGTTTATATAATTAAAAAATATTAAAATTGGTTATTTATTGCATTTTGTTTGTATCGTAACCATAAAGCCGTGTACGCACATTGCGAGGCTGCTTCGTGAGTCTTGGTCCGCTACCTTATTGTAGGGTACGAAAAAGAAGCGAGGCAACGTTCGCAATCATCCATTTTGCGTTCTCTCGGATGAAAACACGTTACGGAAAATGCTACGCGTCCCATTTTCCCATAACAGTTGCTAATTTTTACAATCAGCCAGTTGTAATAGGATGAACAGTTGGTTACCAAAACTGTGCCCGAGCACTTGGACACTGGGCTTAAAACATGTGAAACAAATTGTGTAGATGTATGCATTCAGCACATCATACTGCTCATCCGTTACTGAAAAATTATACAATTGGCTATATAGTGCTTCAAAGCATATGTATAAGGTAGGGCTCTTACTATTACTCGGATCTATGGGTATCCGAATTTGAGTACTTTACTCACAGCCAGTTTTAAAGACCGAGTTCGGGTTATGACAAGTATTTTGGGTACTCGGATACTCGAGTAACAAGATCATTACTCATAACTGGTTTTCAAATCCGAGTTTGGGTTATTTTGAGTATTTCGAGTACTCGGATACCCGGATACAGCTGGATAATAAGAGCTCTAGTATAAGGTGAAAGAAGAAACAAAGGTTGAGTGAAAAGTTAGATTAAACAAACAAGCAATTTCCGAAAACATCGCACCTCGGAGCATCGCGTTTCCGAGTCGAGATCAAAGCAATTCGCGTAAAGGATACTGTTCCTTGCTTCTCTGGCGCCATCGAGATTCGAGACGCCTCGACAAGCGGAATTAGGGAAGGACATAAAACGCTCGTGAAACGATCGTAACTCGCGTTCGCCAGCCTCGCATCAACATCCGAGTAATCGAGTTAATTTAGCTGTAATTGTTCCGGGAAGAGTCGTCCCCTTCTTTCGACTTCAGCTTTTTTAAGTAATATCGCCGCGCGCTTCGCGTGTCCTCCCTCCAAGTTTATCTGCGAACTTCTGTCCCGCGATTCGGTGGCACGTAAACAACGAGACCAAAAAGCGACGGTCCCCCCGAAACTTTCTATTGTCATTTCACGTGTGTAGTTAATTATCATGATGCACTGTCCTTTCCAGTTCCGACAGCGTTCGCGAGACTGATTACGCAGTAAACAATGCTTTGCTCGCGAACTTAAACAGTTTATTAAGAAAAATTAGTTGGAAACGTCTACACGGTTTCAAGGTAGTTCGTTCTCGAGTTCATAGTTTCGAGGAACATAATTTTATAGCTCATTTAATTCGTTCTTCCGTCCTTCGTATTCTCTAACCCTTTTCGCTCGTCCGGTGAAGTCATTTTGGAGGACTGCTGACCTAGGAACAGCGGAATGTCCTATCGCTTTTAATAGGGCTGTTTCCCAACCTTTACAATTATGTACGTATATAGCGCAACGAGTAGATGTAGATGCGACTGCTGCGTCTGCGACATTGCAGTGATTTTGATTTTTCAGAAGATCGATGCAAATGAAATTTCAATTATTGACATAAGGTACATGTCCCAATTTCTGCTCATGTCCCGATTTCTAATCACTTCATATTTTTCTTATTATTATAAATGTTACGTTTGTACTATAATTGTAAAAAAATAATTATAAGTTCTTTGATCATTCATGCAAATGATGCACAGGTTTGTTAGAAAGAAAGTGTTACATAAGCAACGAAAAAAATTTTAGAACAAGGAACTTACTCGTTCTGATCGTATTCTTACTGCTTAGACTAAAGAACAGCGATTTCATTGTGATTCGATAGTTGCAATGTAGTGTGTGCAGAAATAAATCGTATTTAACACTAAAAACATTTAGTGTATTTTACTCTGGATTTTTTGTGAGTTATTTGTCGTGAGCAGAAATACGGACATTTAGAGTACTACATTGAATTAGCCATTATTAATAATTAAACCTCATATAACAACTTTTTAAAATATTTTTGAATTAATTGATTCATTATCGAGGTATTAATCAATTACTTTGCAAATTTTTAATGCAAACAAATTTTTTATATACTTTTCATAACGAGTGAACGCTTAAATGAGCAGAAATTGGGACATTCACCTTATTGAGTGCTACATTGATAGCCGGTGTACCACTTTTATCGACAATCTCCAACTTCAAATCTTTTCCAATCTCAAAACCTTCAGATTTCTCATTTCAGTTTCACTAAATCAGCAATTCGACATTTTCAGATCTCCAATTTTTCCTGTAAAATCTCTCAACCTACAACTTTTAATTTTCAAATCTTTAACTTAGAATCTTGAAATTCCCAACTTGAAACCTTCAAAGTCTCAAGTTTTTAATTTTTATCCTAAAAATATCGGAATCCACAAATTTTCAAATCCCCAGCTTCAAATCTTCAAACTTCCTATTTTAAATCTTCAAATATTAAATTACATCTTTCCAAATTTTCAACTTCAAACCCTCTACTTTCTAAATTTTATCCTAGAAATCTCTAGTTTGATCTTTTCAAGTTTTAAAATCTATATTTAAACTTTCACAATTCCAATGTTTAGCTTAAAAGATTCCAAAATCCGCAAATTTGTGAATTTCAAGCCAGAAATCTTCAAATATCCCACTTCAACTTTTCAAATTTCCAACTATTTCCAACCCTCACATTTGCAACTTTTATCCCAAAAATTATCGAGTGTCTAACCGAAAATTTTTAAGTTTCCCATATGAAATCTTCAAATCTCAAAGTTATAACTCTCTATTCCTACTTATATTGTAATTGAAATAAAATGAGTGAGCTTGAAGTTGAAACTATTTTACAAATAAAATATATTTATATATGTAAATATTTGTAGTCTATTTTATATACATAAACTATTTTTTAGTGTCCCATCGAAAACTAATAAGTCTTTTTAATCCCTGATTACATTATTACACTAGTTAATTCATTAGACTCGTCGAATTTGATTTTTTCCAACGCAGTGTCGTTTCATATTGATCGCATACCTTCGTTGCTCAAAGATAATCAACTTAATTTCAAGTTTCGAAACAAAACTAACTTTTCCAGAGACACTTGAAGTCCAGTTATGACCTGAATCTTCGGTGTGTCCACGACTTCAACGTTCTAGTGGTCCTCAATGTTAACTAGGTTTGTCCTCGAAATTCAACTTCCTAAAGTATCGCATTGTTAACCAGGCACTGGTTCGTCCACAATATAGCGACGCTCAGCCTTAGCCAAGCACCGATTTATCTATGCAAGTAAAAAAGGTATAAAACTGCGATCCTCGATCGCTTCGCTACTTTGCCATTGGCTCGTACAGCATCAACGGAGGCGCTGCATTCCGCCCTAAATGGGAACAACCGACCTCCGAATCCTGAACCAGGTGTCCACTCACCGTGGAGCACTCCTGGGTTTACGACACATCTATCGCTATCTCAATTTTCGCTAATCTTAACCCGCTGGTGACCATCTGAGTGACCGGCCACCCGGAGACATTCTTTTGACCAAGATTTTGGAAAAGGGATAAAATGAAGGTTTTTTGTAGGTTGCATACCTATACTAATTGCACAATATACACTCCCGGCCGTAAGTATCCGGACATTTGGTAAATTCAGATAAAACGCGTATTAAAAATATAATAATAGAATTATTTCTACACAAAATTGATACTGATTGAAAGGTCATTTATATTTTGTTTACATTTGGCACAATTCTATTGGGATCTAACATTGGTGAATACGACATCTTGTGGCGAAAAGTGTAAGTTGTGGAAGTCACCACTTTGCGTAGTTTGTTTTTGGAGCTTGCGGGGTTAAGTTATTGTTATATAATATAAACAAAATTCATAACTTCATTCGATTTTCATGAAAATCGGTATTCTTATGTTTTTGAGCTTGCTGAATTAGAATATTTTGTCAAAAGTGCAAAATTCAAAATATTGTAATTGACATGAGTGGCATAAATGTTATTTTTAAATTGATTTTGTAGGAATCAATTATTTGATTAGTGTACGCATAAAATTATAGAATTAAAATATCAATTTAAGATGGTGATATCAATTTCAAAACGTTTTTGGAATTAATTGCTGTGAAAATATTATTTTTTCTAATTTTCATAAAAAATTCAGATTTCTATGCTTTATACACCACGTAGTTCAAAGTATTGACAATAATAATAAATATTGAAAATAATAATGAAGAAGATTCTTTGAAGTATGAAATGTTATTTTATTAATTGCTATTAATAGTACATTCGCATTCCGATTCTGATGAATGGGATGATGAACTATTTGTGTTCTTTGAGTTTATATCTATTTCTTCAATATCACCTAATATATTAAGAACATCTACAGGAATTTTGATCTTTTGTTTTTTAAAGGCATGACATCGGAAAGCGTAATATATGGGTCAGAGTACAGTAACAATCTTTGGAATATATCCTGATTCGTTCTTTTTCGCAATAGTAACTTGCTGGCTAAAAATTACTCGCGTTGGTCTCAGCCGTTTCATATACATATACTGCACACTAAAAATCTTTCCTTTTCTATTTAATTTTGTCTCTCTCGATCAGAGTGATTGGAATTTTTAGGCGAGAGGTATGATTGTTTGGAAAGGATTATATGTATGATATCGAGTGCGAATGACAAGTGTTTAGATTGAGGCGAAAGAACGCCACACGACTGTTACATTAATACTTCCTTGAAATGAATTTTCGTGCTATCTTCATGTGATTTGTGCGTTGTTTTATTTCGTGCGGTTTGTCTTTCAAGATTGACGTTTGCAAGCAGAAGATAGTGAAATTTACGACACCAAGCTCTGACACAGTATTTTTCCCGCATTTTATTACATGTCCTGCTCGCAAAACCCGCTCTCCTCCGATAAAGCTTCTTTGAGTTGGGTTTGCACCAGCCCAATCACATATATTTTCTATAGGAATTAACATTTTTCTAAAAAAACCTAGTGTCACTCATATACACGTAATGCAAAGTGGTGGCTTCTGGACGCCATATTGATGATGCAATCTATAGGCTCCGCCCCCATGTCAGATCCCAATACCGGTTAAGATTGCTATAGAAACATGAGTTGATCGCAGTGTGTGACTCCTATCGTCTTCAGTTTGAAATTAACGGTACTACCGGTTATTAAACATTATTAACCCTAGCATGCCTAAGCGTCGAGCTGTTACGTAAAGTCCTAGGGGGGGGGGGGGGGGGGGCTCCTTGAACCCACACTGCTTTTTCCAGGTTTATCCTGAAAAAAATTGTTTCGTGACAAAAATTTTACAATATTCAAGTATATTATATATTGCGAACAAGATACTACAGATATTTGTATTTTGAATTATTCTTTATTTATACGTATTTTAAAGTGAAATATTATTGTAAAGTAGTATACTAACATGAAACTAGTCTGAATCTGATTCTTCTAATCCTTCTGACGTTAAACAGGAATGGCAAAGTAGAATATTTACTGAATGTTTCTTGCATACATGATTTTTGCATTTAGAACAACTTTGTTTTGGTTTGGATAAATTATTATATTTAATCCTTTTATGCTTGACTTCCGCTACACACTTATAACACCTTCCTCTTTTTTCTGGCGATGTGTTTTGTACTGTATGTGTTAATTTCTTGCCGGTTAAAATTTCTATTGCATGTATAGTAGTTTTTGATAAACCTATTGTACTTGAACTTCTACTTTCCAATTGATTTTTAATTAATTCCTGAGGTAATTCTTGTAAAAAAATTCTCCTTCTGTTGGGTTTTGAACTGTTCCAGTTTGGATTATTTAGTATAAATAATGAATAGCAATTCAAACTAGCAATATCAATAAGTCTGTAAAACACAGAAAGAGGCCACCTTCGGGTACCACGTTTGCAGGAATATATCCTCGCCATCTGGCCCACGGTATCAACGCCTCCCTTTGTCTCATTATAAAACAAATTTATATCGCTTTTTTTCTTTGGATGTTCTTCTGCTATTGCCTTATCCTGATGTTGTGTTGATAATAATAAAACAAGTTTCTTAGGTTTGTCTTTTGCTAGATAGGATACTAATGTTACAGGTGGTTTTCCGGATTTCGGGTTAGTAAAAGCAAATACAGATGAATAAAGTTGTCGTCCTTGTGTAATTTTTAGTTCGTCTGGAATATGTTTTCTATTTTTCTGTAAAGTTCGCATTGCCCCGATGTCGCATCACATAGCCCATTTTCTTTTTCGTATGCAGAATTTTTTAGATATAGTAACAAAACATTGGAATATCAAACTTAAATGTGTATACGACAATAAATAATTTTTTCAGAATTTTTTATAGAAAGGAAATAGCTTTAATTTAACAATATTCACCTTATGGGTTCAAGGAGCCCCCCCTTAGGCATGCTAGGGTTAATAGAGTACAGTAGATGTTAGAGTCAAAACTGAATCCTTCCTTGATGCAGTAGTTCTTTTATTTTTAGTAGACCTTTATTAAGTCAGAATTTAACTAGTTAAATAACTGAAATTCTGCGTAATAAAAATAGTGTATAATTCAAAACCGAATAATCGAGAATTTTTCTAAGGTTGCAAATATATTGAAGCGGTGAGCGGTGGGATAACGGCGCGGACAAAAGAAAACAAAGGACACAAAGACATGGTGTCCTTTACTATCCTGCTAACCTCACCGCTATCCTCGCTTATTTGTCTCACTATACATATGTATTTGTCTACTTAATCGAAACCCAGACAGACATGAGAGGAATAAAGTTTAACGTCCACCATAAAACCGATCTTTCCAATAATTCTGCACAATATCAGTCTAATAAAAACAAATTTACTTTCCCTTCGACATAAAACTCAAAGGAAAATTTAGTACAACGTGCCGCTAATTTCTACATAAGAGTTTGAACAATTGGACTCGAACTTCCAATAATCTGTTAACTGAGAAGTGCGGAATCGGGTGTCAAGTGAATATAGTAATCTCAGGATCAACAGATTAAAAGATTACCCATTGAGTCTGAGCAAATACAGTGATCAATTTATGATACCGAGCATAACTCGTCCAAAAGGACTAAAGATCCTTTCATTATGATTGATTCGAATGGCAAAGTAATTCGATATCGCGATGTATTGTGTTCGGCTATAACGAATACTCGGTGATACAGGCGAAAAAGCGGTTGATTATTGCTAATTAACTCGATATTCTGACGAAATATCCGCATTTCGATTTGGCTCAGAACACACAGAAACGCACGGAGTATACGGAAGAGCGTGTTTCGCTTGGATGCATCTAAACAACGAACGACTGTCATAAGCTGCATTTGCTCACGCGCACCGCGAACGGGGACAAATTATACTATTTCAACGTCGCTTGCAACATCAGCGATTTTGCGTTCTATCGGGACTATTACTGACATGGCTGTTATGTTTTTACAAACGCAGCTCCGAACTAATTGCTCAAACAATTTGGAGTCTATGAATTCTACCTTAATAGAGCCTAAAAATCTAGAGGGAATTAAAACCTTTCTTCACGTTACATTTTGTTTCATTTTTCGTTGTCAATTATTTCAAACGTTTACAGCTTTGAAAGAAATAAATTATTTCGCTTTTTATCGTCGCCCATCATTATTAGTATTGGATTCACTGGACACCTAATTACTTTTATCGAAAGGTTTATCGATTCAAATGACGTCGCACACAAATTAGAACTGATCAACTCACGTAGCATGTCTGTATCTCACACGAATTTTGTTTGATTAAACGTCATTGATTGCTGTTGCTCTGTTTGAACGTATTTTGGCAAAATGCAGAGGCACGCGTTTGCTCGACAACGTTTACGCTTGTGCGGCTTATATCATGCGCACATGATTACCAGGGCCATTGGCCAGACCTGTTAATAGCGGCGGATTTGACAGAGTCCTTTGCCGTATTAAAAGGTGGAAACAATCATTGATGAACTAATTAAGAATCGCTCAACCGCAAATGGAAGTCAAATGTATTAAGTAAACAGGCAACAAAAGTAACATTAAACTCTTGTCAAAGATCCGAAATGCAAAAATGATTACTTATCCGTTCCTTGTCAATGAAAATTTTAAGAATCTATCATATACTTACAATATTTAACATTTATTACTAGACTATAGTTGGCAGATGCCAAACTATAAAGAGTTATACGATATTTAATTTTTGAAACAAACATTTACAAACTTGTAAGTGATATGCTCTGATGTTATTCCATAAACTAAAAAATAAGTATGTTTAAATACATATAATTTCAGCGTAGTAGTTAAGGGTTAAAATGAGGTTTCGTTAAGTGAAAACCGTAGTATTATTTCAATGATCTGTCTTTTAATCTCTCTTTTATGCGCCACAGTATATCTACTCCAATTGCTTGAACGGAGCTGCAATCTTAGTACTCATAACACTGACAATTTCATTCGAATCGACCTAAAATCTTGAGTGATTATTTTCCAGATGGAATACTCTAGAAAAGGTGGAATCTCGCCGCAATCAATTTTTTCAGCTTCTGGTTGAGCATGACCACTTAGCAGATACAATTCAGTGTCCAAGGACAGACAATTTTCCTACTTCTTATAATTTCTTCATATCACGAAGAGCCCTGTCTTCGACTATACACTGACACCATTTTCATCCCTTCGGTACAAACTATGAAACAAGACGCCATCTAATACCTCACACAAATGTATCATTTTAACAATACTTTATCCTTCCCTCGCAGGACAATTTAATCACCTTAAACAGCTCTCCGGCTTCCATAAAAGACACCAGAAACCAGCATTCCTTTTCCTTGTACAACATTCTATTTGCTAAACACAGAAGTCCAGGTCACCAGAATAAAGAGCTTGAAAGAATGACATTTCCCCGAGCAAAAGGAAAAGAAAGTAGACGCGCTCTGGGGATGTATTCCAGATGATCCCAACAGGAAGGTCCTAGCGTGTTCGTAGGGGTAATTCGGGGTTTCAGCGAAAGAAAGTCTAGGCGCGGAGAAGGAGGAGGCGAAAGACGACAAAAAAGAAGGGAAAAAAAGGAACGCGTAGGAAGGAAAAATCCGAGGAAAATCAAACACGGAGAGAGAAGAAGAGCCGCGGGCGTCAGAAATACGTCGTCCGTTCGTCGACGACGATATGCATCGCACAGCTCTCTGATGTCCTCCCCTTTTTCCCCTAAAGCGACGCCCGCAGGTAATCGTTATCGATCTCGCAAATAATACCGGGCATGCACGAACTGACGTACCCATTCGCATAACGAGACTAAGTGCGCGCGATCACCTATCTCCCCTTAGGCATTCGACCCTCCTCTTGTTTCTGGCCCCCTGGCAACCCGTATCCCACCTACATACGTGACTTGGATGTTGCTCAAGTTAAACGGACATTACGCGCTCGCATTACGACTATTGTGACTAAAATGAGAGCTGCCGATCACCTTCGCCAGTCGCCGTGTATTCGTTGCCTATAGATTAATCGATTAAAACTTGCTGCCGCTCTACCCTGGGACCTAGTTTTCAGCAAAAATGGGAAAACGATTTCTAGCTTCTGCGCTTCTGCAAACGACGACAACGTTCGGCGTTCCATTCGAAAATATACAACACCATTTTTAGGGCGATGTCACCGGTTGATAACCCTGCACTAATCCAGGCTTGACCTCGGGAGATCAGCGCCCGGGGGAATCAACCGACTTACAAGAAATGCTTTTCAGGTGTCCTGCGATTGCTTTGATTTCTTGACAGGTCTTTTTTTGTTTTGCCTCGGTTTCATTCATATTATTTCAAGAATGTTATAACTAGATTGCGAACGGATAATATGCTAAATCAAAATTTGAGAAGGACAAATGAAGAATTAAATCTTTCACAACAGTGTGGTATTTTTCTAAACACCGTATCTTGAACTATATTTTTGATATTTTACCTATTTTGGACGTCTGTGAATAGCCTTGTACATTTTTGCACATTTAAAATTGCCATAAATGTATAAAAATCCGCAGTCAAGTTTTAACATTGCGTTCGATAGAACGTAATACGTATAAATTAAGTTTGCATCACAGTAGGTTAAGCGTTAAGAAATAAATGAAAGTCTTTAAAAATTCTAGGTATAATTATTTTATGATGAAGTATCAGTGATCTTATAATTTCCTATTTTTAATAGATGGTGAATTAACTTTATTAGTCAGCTGCATTTCGTTCACTGGGTGCTCACAGGATACAAGTAAAGATCGCTTCGGGAAAATTGAGTGCCAATAGTCAATAATGTCAATATAATGAAGATAATTACAGTCTTCAATACAAAACTAAAGTTATACAACGTTTTCATCAATGCAATGTTATAATATTCTTGAAACAATAGTAATTTCTATACCTCTACTAATGAACTTAGAAGAATCATTTCAGCTCCTAAATACGAAAACGAGTCAAAGTAAAAAAACACTTGCGATTATTATCTTTCAGTTCTTTAAAATATATCTAAAAACAAAAGATTTTATCAGAAATACCTTTAATTACCTGGGATTGCAGTTAATTAGTACTCTAGACTCTAGATATAAGAGTGCAATGGGACTTCCAGTAAAACTTGAACTATGATTTTTATAATGTTTTACTAACTATTATCATTTTATTTTATAAATATCAGTTCGGTTAATCGATGTTCTACTGTACCAATATACTGACATTAATGCCGGAAACTAAAATAGAATGTTCTAACAAAAAATTCTAGGAAGTCAATAAATACAGTGCATTCTCGATAGAAGCAACTTTGATAGTAGCGACCATTCCTTATAAGTCTCTTTCGATACAAGCAACTTTGGATTCAATGTTTCGTTATAAGCAACTGCTACGTCGTAGGACCACTAAGCATACATATAACACATAGTGCTGAATGTACTTATTCCCACATCATAACTTGTGGCTCTCCCACTCTCAGCCTTACATCCATTCTGTGCCTACCTATGTTTTTAGATTTTAAATATTGTGGTCGAGGCTCTGAGGTATGATTGGTTATCTGGTTGATGAATCGCGCTCCGCCATGCGATGTAACCAATCGAATGTCACCATGTAACGTAACCAATCAAACTCTCCTACAATAATTGACTCTCATTTCTCGGTATAAGCGACCTTGTCCTTTCTATGAGTGACTTCTTGAAAAAAAATCGATACAACTTCGGTCGCTTATAACGAGATACTTCATTTTACTATGTGCTTCATTGTACTTCATTTTATATGTAGCAATTTTGGGAACTATTATATCCACATACAGCCAAATACAAAAGTCTATAGATGTTGTGTAACTTGCGGCAGTTTAAGAAACATTTCTAATGTTCCAGAGCTTCTATGTATGGTGGCATTGTATGAATTATTATACTGAGAGAAAAAATGAGAGAAACTTTACTACATTTTCTACTAAAACGGCACGATTGGTGAAAGTGGTTAGGTTTTTACTGCACCAGTGTAGTAATATTTGGTTCTGAAGACTTGGTAAAAACTACAACCTCGTGTGCTGATTTTTACTACACGAATGTAGCAAAATTGGAACTTTCGCTCAAACTAAAAAGAGTTTTTCTTTATGGAAATACTGAGAGGGGTTTGCTTGACAACGGGGAAGGCGAAGTATAGGATAGATAAGAGAATTATTATTGGTTATACAAAGTGTTGACGACTGGAGGAGGAAAACTTTGGGATGGAAGAAGAGAAGGGGGCCACGGCGATTTTCGTTTTGGACCATCGGATCAACGAATACTTGCTTCATTATCTCAGTAGACCTATGCTGACGGACCCGCGCTTGAGCTGTGGAAGATTATTTCGGAACTCGTCTTATATGTATATGAACAGGGTTAGGATCAAGCACTAGCGAGAAAGACAATTATTACGACAACACTCTAGCGGAAGCCCTATGAAACTAGGCCTGTGCTCAGTACCTGCTAACAGCCCGTAACAAATACCTATGTCAGAAAATAAGTTTTTCCAACATTAACTATACCATTTTTTGGACGTTTATGCAATATTCATTGAAAGGCATTGAAAAGACAATGCTAAAAACGAAGCAAATTGAGGTTATGTCACGAGACGCCACTTCTTTCCGAAGCGTAGATGTTGCTATGTATCATAGCCTTCCGTAAATTTTACTACACTGGTCTATTAAATTTTGAAGCACATGTGCTAATTTTTCCTTTTAATGTGGTAGAAAGGAATGTATTTCACTATATCCTGTTTCTTTACTACGCAATGTAGTAATTTTTCCTCCATTATTTTTCTCAGTGTAATTTTTCTGATTCTCAGTATCAGACTGCACATTACACAAAAACTCTCAATTCTATGTGATGGATACTCTATGCACCCTAAAGAGTGAAATATGGTAGAGCACTGAAATCGTCGAGCCCTAAGAAACCCACAATAGCGGATTACATGTAAGGTAATAAATCCCAGCCAGAGAGTCTAAGCATTAGAACAAGGTACTGGACTAACAAGTCGGATCCATTCGAAGACTTTGGTAAACGGTCCCGTATGAATTAGACATGCTGCTCCGTTGCGGTCTAAGTAATCGCAAGAAAAGCGCCGGTAAAGTACAAGCGGCTGAAAAGTAACCATCAAAGTGGACAAGTTTGAGTAACTATCGCGATATCGCGTCGAAGGCTCGTAAAGTTGGGAAAGTTGGTACGCGAATGGGCATCATAAAGATTTTCGAATCGTTTATCGAGGAGGAATCTATCGTTCGGAGGGACGGGCGAAAAAGTGACCAGGGTTGAAGCAGGGACGACGGGAGGTCGGAATTGGAGGGTTCTTTTAGCGGTGCAGTGGGTCGGCGCTGAATTATCACGGACGTCTCGCTCTTACGGCTTTTTTCCTTCGTTTCGAGACTCGCGGGGGACCAGTCGTGCGCGAACCTCGCAATTTCCCCGAGTATCGCCGTAATGCAGTCATTTAGAGTGAAGCACGATGCGATAATACGGCACGATAACCGCCATCTTTGCTGCGGTCGCTTCGCGCCGCGCGACCGAACGCAATTTTCTCGCGCGACCTCTGTCCGACCGAGTGCTCTCGCCCACTTTTAGATTCTTATCCACCAGAAAAGTTTGCCTCGCGATGTCCGTTTCGCTCGCTCGTATCTTCCTATTGTTGTCTTACAAGTTGCCTACACCGTTGCTCCTGTGTTGCTGTTTATTCGAACCGCTCATAAAAGTTCATGCAACTTGGCGAATTACTCCTCGAACCGGCCGAGCAAACGCGCCTATGCTAATAATAAGCGACACGCAAAGTGCGAAAAGATGCTTCCCCAGTTAACACCTTGGTGTTTGTTTCATCCTCGGGTTACTCGCTGTCTAGCCGGAACATTAAACTGCAGTAACAACGAGGATGTAAAGAAGATTTCTTGTTATAACGAGAATAGCATCTAGGAGTCAGGATTTGAGGAAAATTGACTTTCAAGCTTTTCGATTTTTGTTAGTACTATGTCTGAAGAATGTTTCTTAATAGTTTCAAGTCAATAAAATGAAAATTAACGAAATAAAACATGATATAAGGAATGAGGATATGCTTCCTTAGAGGACTCACTTTGGTTTCCTACAATGTCAACATGAATTTACATAGGTTGACAATCGAGGATTACCATTTTAAAATATACTGTCGAGTGTTCATACGTCAACGCTATGTAAACGTGAAATACAAATTGAAACAATTAAACAAAATTATAAGAAATTCCTAGGACAGTATAAGACTTGTAGCAAGATCTGCAATAACTTGAAAATTGTATGTATAATTTATACACAATAAAGGTTTCACTTTCTTTTTTAATAAAATATATATTAAATTCTTAGTTTTAATAAACAAAATTGATGTTTGATGTGTTTTTAAACAACGTGAGCAAGCCTATGTAAGTGAAGCTGCTACATATAGGGTGTAAAGAATATGCGTTTAAATATTTTATGGGTTAGTAAGGGAGCTCAAATGGAACAGAAAATGTCTTATAATATTGTGTCTAATCTGCTTTTAGAAGATTCTAGAATTGAACAAGCACATTGGAAAGAAACATTAGAGCAAAAAGGTTTTAATGCATTTTGTTGTATCTCTCACAGTGTATTTGTTATAAAGCTTGAAAAATCGAGGATGTTTCTGGGATAGAGTGTCGGGCATCCATTTTGAAACCATACCGCTAACTTTAAAGCAGTATTACTACAAAATTGAAGCACATCGGACACTATATTATAGGATATGTTTTGTTCCATTTAAGCTCCCCTACCACCCCGTAAAATATTTAAACGTATATTGTTTACACCCTGTATACATATACATATGAATGTGCTTGGTCTACTTTCGCGCACAATACTTTGCACGTATACATGTTAAATTTAGCGGTTTTTAATACAACTCCTATTGGTTGATACCTTGTACAGGGTGTGACAAAAATATTGCAGTTCCTTGAAAACAGTAATTCCTGAGGTGATTTTAAGCAACTTTTTCCTCAGCGAAAGTATTCGGTGGGGCTTTGTTAATGCGTTATTAACACCGACCAATCGGGAAGGGAGTACAACGGATTAATTTTGGCGCGGACAATGGCGGACTAATACTACTTACAGCTGGAGCCCGCGCTGAAATTCATCCACTGTATTCGTGCTTCTATTAGTCGGTGTTTTTGTTACCAAAGTCCCACCTAATGTTTTCGTTGAGGAAAAAGTGGTTTAGAATCACCTCAAGAATCATCCTTTTCAAGGAATTGCAACATCTTTATTACACCTTGTATCCTTACATCATAGAGCAAAGGTAGATAACGTATAACCCTGGTAAGACTAGGGTAACATGAACGACAAAACAACGTTCGTTATGATCGATTTTGATCCGACATCCGTCGGTCAAGGGTTAAAGGCTGGTTCTACTGAAAAAGGACATCAAAACATACTACAGGGTGTAACAAAAATGTTGCAGTTCCTTCAAAGGGGTGATTCCTTAGGTGATTTTGAACAACCTTTTCCTTAGCGAGAATGTTAGGTGGGGTTTTGTTAACGAGTTATTAAGGAAAAACACCGACCAATCAGGGAGCGAGTACAGCGGAGTAATGATAGCGCGAACAATGGCGGACCAATACTACTTACAGCTGGAGCCCACGCTAAAATTCATCTACTGTATTCGTGCTTCTATTGGTCGGTGTTTTTCGTTAATAACTCGTTAACAAAGCCTCACCTAACATTTTCGCTACGGAAGAAGTTGTTTAAAATCACCTCAGGAATTATCCCTTCGGAGGAACTGCAACGTTTTTGTTACACTCTGTATATTCCCTTTTGTACCTACTATTTAAATTAGCGTATATCTCCACAGCGAAGAAAAATCGTAGAGCAAAAAGTTAAGGAACTTGTCAAGCTCAACTTAAACTTCTCATCCATTACGCAACCCTATTTTGTTACTTTATCAGTTAGCAGGTATCGAGAGCAATTTTCCAAAATAAGCATTCACTTATCTAATGGAATCATACAGCGGTAAAAACATTAAAGCGGAATGTAATTCTGTACAAACTAGATGACACGCGATATCATAATCTCGGGCACGAACTCATTTGAATTCACAATAGGCGTTCAACGTGCCGACCATTGCCTTTCAGCTTCATGGCTGTTCAGTACGCCTCGCTATTAGAATACGTCAAATATTTGATCGGAGTTTTCGACATTGAATTGGCTGGCTAATTTTTCACATCTAACTTGCACAGACTTTTTTTCGTCAGTTAGGTTGAAAATATTCCGGGGTGTTTGGACAATGTCGGTAAATATACGGCAACAGATTGTGGATGCGTGTTCAGCATTAATTGGGACGATAACGAGATTGAAGTGTATGCATTTATTTGTTTGTTATCTACCGAAATGCATAGATGCTAATGGTAGGCATTTCAAACGCCTACTAATTCTCGAAAGTACAAGCCCAAGATAATGATATCGCAAGTCACACAATTTGTGCAAAATTACTTATTACCTGAACATTTTTATCGCCTTAGTCTTGCATTACGTGAAAAATTTACTTGTTTTTCTTAGTTTATCGCATTCGTTTCAATACCTACTAACCTACTAAGGTAGAAGATAAAGTTAGATATACACACGAGAAAAAATGGAAGACATCTTTGAAAAAGAAGAGACAAAAAAAGCAAGTGGTACAATATTGAAGGTAGATCGAAATTTCATCATCCGTGATTAAAAAAAGTTGATTGGTCCAGTGATTTTAAAAATAGTTGAGGCGATCAAACTAGATACTCTATTCGGAACATTGCTCGTAAGAAAAGCAAAAAGTTAGAAAATTGTTCACGTACAAATGTTCCGAAGGAGCAGAAGGAACATGTGTCTTTGGACAATTGAACGGATTTCAAGAGACAGCGAATTGGCCAATTATAGCAGTTACTTAATTTCTTCGCCGATATAAAGTGACATTTTTCTCGTAGCTGCAATTAAAAGAAAGAAAAGAAATGAAAGGAACAGGAGGTCAATTCAGGATCATGGTGTAGCACATGGTTGGGTGCGTTTTGACCTCGCTTTTTAATGGTGAATAAAAGATGGGTTATTCTATTAAGAAAAACCGTTATTATTCGCGAAATCTCGAAAAGTATGACCTTGACATGACCTTGACCCTCATAGGCATATTTGTCCATTGGATTTAGGTAAAACAAACAAAATTTAATTTCGCAAATTTCATTTGCGGCTGTAAAACCTTGTAAAATTTATATATCAAAGGCTGTTTTAACCCATCTAAAATAATAATAATAATGAAGGAATTTCCAGGAACAGAAACGAAAAGAAACTATGGATCAACGAAACCAGTCCTGTAACACATTTCGCATAGCCCGTGTCGCCTCCGCGTTAATTTTACCTTATGACAACAGAATTTATGAGTTTTGTTCTCGTTAACACACGCGCCGAAACTTTTGAGCGACTGTGTGTGTTGTTCGCTTCTTCCTGTCGCTGAGTTAATGTTATGAAACTAATTAGGGTAAGCGTCAACAAGTTCGCAGTATAACGTTACTTATTTGCGAGTTGGACTGATTACTATCTAAAGTTCGCGTAATCAATTTTTTTCGACGACTCAGATTAACCCTGTCAGTCAGATCAACCCCCTACAGCAGAGATGGGCATTATCTAGATAAACAAATTATTTAAATAAAAATTCGAATAAAAGGTAACCTGTTTTTATTCGTTATTAGAAACTACGAACAAACGATGTTATTCGATGAGAATTTATTCGAAGACAAGATAATTATTTTATTTGATGAGAAGTTATTCAAAGACTTAAGATAATTTATTTATTTATCTTCATCTTTATCCGAAGGTTTACTCGAAAGTTTCGAATAACTTCCGAGCTGCGCCGTATGGGCCCGAATGGGCCCGAATGTCAAACGTTCGTCACTCGTCACTCGGCAGAGTGTTCGGTGCCACTTGGGCTCATTCGGGCCTATTCGGCGCAGCTCGGAAGTTATTTGAAGCTTTCGAATAAAGATGAAGATAAAGATGAAAACTTTATACGACGCTACGGATGAAACGCCATTCGAATAAAAAAATTATCTTTAGTCGTCGAATAAGTTCTCATCGAATAAATTCATTTATTCGTTGCTTCGAATAAATATAAAATGGATTATTCGAACCTTTTAATAACGAATAACATTTTTTTATCTTTTATTCGTTATTCGAAATTCTTATTTAGATAAAGATTTTGCCCCTCTCTGCCCTACAGTAATCGAATTTCATTTAAACCATTCAAATACTTTACTCCCTGTTAACTATTTTGTTAATATCAAGGTTTTTCTTGTTTCTTGATAAAACAGAGTTATGACTATTTTTATGGGAAGAACAGGACGATAACATTAGTAAAAACTAAGAATGTGTACTACAAAAAATTCAATTCGTTAATTGTTTGTATACAAATTTAACATTGCATGAAAATCAGCAGTCTAACTTATTAACCATCTCAGTAATTGATCATTATTTAAAAGAAGTAGTTAGAAAAATTCAGCTCACTGAAACTCTAGTTATTATTATACAATATTAATTAAGGGCAGAAGAATGGATACTGAATGCTAATTGTAAACTGTAACATAAAAAGCTACGAAAATAAAGGGTTATTAATATAAAGGTCTTGGTTTCCCGTTTTACTGGAAAAAATGCGAATAATTTGGCCAGGTTGGGTACAAATGAATTGGTGGCTCCCTGAACGATGGAGTCCAACAATACTCCGAATTCAAGCGAGATTTTTTAATGCTCCTCGCGAAATCAGCTGAATTTGCGGATCGTAATCCGGAAATCCTTCTAGGTCGCGATGGAAATAAAAAACGAGGCGATTCTTTCCGCGACTCGGCGACGGGGTGTGTTCCGAAGCCTGAGGTAATGAATGCTTCCGTTCAGTCCGGCGCTGTGTATGGTACATTCAGTCGAATCGTAAAAATGTGATGAGTCAGTGGTGTGCCGTATTATTTTTCGCGACTTAACCCCTTTCTTTTCTGTCGCCTTTGTAGGCGAAGTTTGCCGTCGCCAGAAAATGGCGACATTCGGAGGGCGATGAGAAAAAACGTCGGCTATTGGAAATCGACTAGTTGATGTCACGGAATGCATCATTCAGCATTTCGAATCCTTTTCTATGACGACGATAGTTTCTGTCCTTTTTGGAAGTCTATCTAACTGCTGCGAATGTTCTTAATTGCTTGGATATCGATTTTATTTCAACCAGTTTTCAATGGAGACTAATTTGTAATTGTTATCATACAGTATGTAACAAAAGTAAGTAAACACTTTGCGTTCTAACAAGAAACGTTTAGGTGGAGGTAAATATCTACTATTGTATAATAAATTAAAAATGTATTTATCCTGTACAAGGATACTTAAATAACTCCAATAACAAAAATTTCATTAATTACGAATCTATTCAAATAAAAAAATAAAAACACAGGGTATGTTGTAAACGTATGTTACAAAAGTAAGTAAAAATAAATTTTACGAATAAATTAATATCCACAGTGATGTCCATTTTGAAGTGACATTTTCGCTAATCCATAAAGTAGGGAGAGCGTATATTTTCTATATTTTTCAATGGTAAAACCCCCTAAATTACCCTTTAAAATCGCGATAATTTAGGGGGTTAGAAAAATACTATTTTTTTCGCGATACAAGGTAACAATATCAGAGTTACTGTACTTATTGGATTAACAAGATCGCAATCTGTATTTTAGCGAAGAAATTGCTTACGAAAAACGTTCCTATTTTGAATTATAGGGGTTTATAGCTTTAACGTTTATGACAGTTTTCTTTAAAAAATGGTTGAGTTTTGGGCCCAAGTCGTATTGGGATCTGACATGGGGGCGGAGCCTATAGATTACATCATCAATATACGTCAAGAAGCCACCACTTTGCATTACGTGTATATGAGTGACACTAGGTTTTTTTACAAAAATGTTAATTTCTTTAGAAAATATTTGTGATTGGATTGGTGCAAACCCAGCTCGAAGAAGGTTTATCGAAGGAGAGCGAGTTTTGCGAGTAGGATATGTGATGAAATGCGGGAAAAATATTGTATCAAAGCTTGGTGTCGTAACCGCATTGTGCTTGCAAACGTCAAGTTTGAAAGACAAACCGCATGAAATAAAATAACACACAAATCGCATGAAGATGGCATGAAAATTCATTCCAAATAAGTATCAATGTATTTCATTTGTATAATTTATACTGTAAGAAGTTAACCTAGCTTTTTTTTATGGATATTAACTTATTTGGTAAAATGTAGTCATCCTTCTTAAAATGCGTTGAACACACATTTTCGGAATAACTTCGCTTGTTTTTAAAGCTATTTTCCATACTTTGAGTACATGTCATTTCAAAATAATATCAAATAAATTTTCATTATACGAATTCTTTTCTTTATTTCTTTGTGGGAACTGTTAAAGTCTCTACTTGCTTTCATGTTGCAACCCTTCACACAACAACGATCTCTATTAGAGTTCTTACGACGTGGAGAAAATTTCACAATATCCATTTTGCGCTGTTTATATTATATAACAATAACTCAACCCCGCAAGCTCCAAAACCACTATGCAAAGTGGTGGCTTCCGCAACTTACACTTTTCGCCACACGATGTATCTACCAGTGTCATGCGAGGGAAATGAAAAGAAAGTTTGCGTTTCGTTCCGGGATCTGCTAAATCTAAATCCTTTTTTTTTTTTAAAGTTTATTCCAGAAATAGTTTTACAATGAATAAGTAATAGATGGAAACAAACTTAAATAGAAACACCTTATGCTAAGTAGTAGTCGACAAGACCTTAGCAACGACTCACATAGACTTTAGGTATTTGTTCAACACTGTTATAATCTTCTCGCATATATGAACAATATATGACATATGTAACTAAAATATAAGCAATTACACATTGCACGTCGATGCTTGGGGAAAAATACTATTATTAAAAAAAGACCCCTACGAACAGTAGCTAGAAAAACTTAACTCTAACTTATAACTACTTACAAACTAAAAGTATATACAATGTTTGACTTAGAATAGTACGATCTAAAAGGCATAATATGAGAATGCTTCCGCCCAAAAGCTCAACCCCATTGTCATAAGGAAGTTATGAGTAATTACTCGAATTCCTAAGAACTTTGTATCCTAGATTAAGATCATTGATGTGCGGATCAGACTGCTCGATCCACCAATATTTTTTAAAGTTGGTCCTATGGAAGTTAAGGAAATCAGTCTCAGGGATTGCTGTGGAGTATAGAAAGTTCTCAGGGGTTTCCCATCTGGAATTATAAGAGAATGCAATACGCTTATTAGCTTTGTTTCTTCTCCAGTGATACACTATGAGAATGTTAGCGCTGTCTTTGATTAATCCCCATTTATCGCAGAATATAAAAGCTTGCGGGGTGACATATCCCGTGTCTAATTGCCTACAGCCGTGCGCCGGTTGTAATTCAATAAAAGATAATTCGATAGATTATCAATGATTGGAAGTTTGGAGAAGTAGCCCCAAGTTAATTTTATTATAAAAGAATCGATACGAGGGATGTCAGCCGCATTGTAAATCACTTGATTCGACAAAAAATGCTGCCAATCGGAGTGGACCGAACGGTACATCGATAGACAGGCTCTTAAACATTTTCGCTCAAACACACGCAATTTTTCCATTGAGGTGTGGTTAAGATTCCACCATATGCGAGCAGCGTAGGTCAAGATAGGTCTAGCTAGTAGCATATAAAGTATGACTCGACATCTTAGCTGTTATGTATTTGTTGTGAAATAATCTACTGTGGGCCTAGAACGCCTGTTTTGCTTTTTTTTAGCTGTACGTCAACGTCTAGCAGATCCTTGCCTTAGACGCAGTGGTCTAAGAATAGGGAAACTTCTATACATATATACGAACGACCAGTGAATCGGCTAGAAGCGCGAAATATAACCTTGCCACAGCACCGGGAATTACCCTGGTGACAAGGTCGTCAAATGACTCATCCCCACAGTCAGATCCCAATAGAAGTTTTTTGTTTGTTTTTACGTGATCTATCGCCCCTTTAAAGCTTTGTACTACTATACTAAACACCCTGTATAATCAGCTCTATCAAGGTTGTTTAAAATAAAATCGGAAATTGTATTTATAATCTTCATTGACAAAAACACGTACAAATGTCGACAGACCAGTCCGCGGATCGAAATTGACGTCGAAATGTGCAGAATTCCGCGCGGATTCTCAAAATAATTTCCCAGCATTAGTTAACGTTGTTTTGTAACGGTCGACCAGCTAAATGCAAGTTACTTTTCAACCCAGCAGCTTGGAAATTGCGACGAAGTTTAATTCCGGTGTATCAATTCGGCAGTTTGTTCGGAATGCATTTCACCATAATTGCAATGCATATTCCGGGCGGCGGAAATTATATGTATAAATTGCGTGCAATCGATTACGGGCGTCACGTGGGCATTGTTTGTCGTTACATTTTCCCGCATTAACGACACTCGGGGACTAAACGACGCGGTGGCTTTCGTCGCCGTGAAGTACGGCATCGCGAAGCATCCGCTCGCGAGTCTTGTTAACACGAGGAACGCTCGGAAGTTCTGTTGCCCTCGGAACGGAACAGAATTTTGCTCGCGAGTGCTCTAAAACGCTCTAACCATCTTTCACCGAGGCATCCGGATCCGTGGTATTCGCAATCTCCTCCAGTAACGTCCGTTTATCACGAGGAGGGGAGGCGATAAGACCTATCATCATCCTATCCGCGACGTTTTGTCGCAACAGAAACGAGAGAAATTTCGCAGCGCGCAACAAACGGGTCGCGCGTATGCATCATGCGGGATTTACGCGGCAATTAACGTTCCCCTCCTCGCCAAGATAAAATAATTGTTCGATAGTCAACGCGACCACGTATTTTTACTTCGGTCTGTGACACCACGCCGCCGCAACGAGATTAATGGCTTCCGAAACACAGCTGGGGTCGTTAATTTCCTTGATCCGGAGGAAAAAAAGTGGAACAAGAATCAACGATGTCCAATTAAAAGAGACCCGGGGGCCACTTAGCGTACCGCGGATTCCATGGATTTTCCATTCCTTTGCCTTCGGTAGAGAAAATCGCCGCGCGACACGGTGATTCATGATGGACGATTATTAGGGAAACGCACCAGTAATTTGATTCCCTTCGGAAAGCCGTGGCGGAATTTGAAATTCTGAACGACGCTGCCGGCTATCGGCGCGTCGCGGGGCGGCGAACCGGCGGAGCGGAGGTGGACGGCAACGATGAAAAATAATCAAGAAAGAAAATCTCTTATACAGTAATCGATAGAATTTTATCGATTGAAACTTGCGCCCTTTGTTCTGGCTTCTTATTGTTGCCTCCCGTTACGGTTGAACGCAGCGGAATAGCGGGAAAACGCGGCGCATCGATCCTCGATATGGGCCATATCTGTCCTATTAACTCTGAAACTCCGGCGATTTTCGAAATCTGCAGGTGATATCCGACGATCCGGCGTGAAACAAAACCGCGATAAAACGTCCGTCTTGCGCCATTTCCACCGAAGAATGGAGTTAGAGTCTTAGCCCCCTATAATTCCGGATTCTGCACTACGTTGGACTAATTTTGTTCGTTTCTGCTTTATGGCGCGGACTTGCAGTCGATTCTCTGCGAATTATGCGAGGACGCGTCGCCTTGTGTGTCACCCGAGTCCCTCGCCTTTTCATTTTCGTGTGATCAGTCGTAATGCACTTCTGTATTTCCTTATTAGACTGAACTTTAAGTAGAGTTGGGCAAAACGTAATCTGATTACAAATCATAAATCGTGATAATAGTGTAATTACTAATACAATTACACATTGTTTTTTGTAATCGTTAATCTTTATTGACTGCACAGTCGAATTGCAGTCTGTAATAACTAATAATATCAGAAAATAACCCATAATTGAGTGAACAAGTACAGTTTAATCCAGCGATGTCACACGTCCCAATTATTAAGGGACATATGATTTTAGAGATTTTGGATCCAAAAGATCAGAGTCCCATGTGGGATGTTATAAAAAATTCTGGTATTCTACCGAATAATTCATCTGACGCTACCAACACTGATACATCAGTTTGAAAGAGAATATATTTTTTATTTACTTGTATTTTGTTTGTATGTCCCGATTTTTCTATTAAAAATAATCTGGCAACGCTGGTTTAATCAGAATTTGCGATTTGTAATTAGATTACATTTTGTCCAACTCTGACTTTAGGCAACACAGAATCGATTTCTTTTACATATTCTGATAGAATTCGATGTACAGAATTGAAAATACAAGTTGCAAGTTTAGAAATACACCTGATCAAAAGTTATGTACGTATATATAAAGAATGAGTGTTTTTAGCTTACTTTACAGGTAAATTTGACGCCTAGTTAAATTTGAGTAAATTTGAGCTACTAGTTACAAGCAGATGTATCTAGGTGGCGTGGCGGCTATTTTGAATCCCATTATAAAAAAATAATAGTCAATAGATGGACGATCCTCTGGTCACCGCTAGGGACGTCATAGTCAGAACTCCGTGTATGGTATGCATGTGTGCGAATGAAGTGCGTCACAAATGATCACAGAGCTTTACTCGCGCTCATTCTCTTCACCACTTGAGCTCGCTGAACCAATAGGAGCGCTCCCCACGGATATTTCTACTCAGACGCACTCTAGCGGTCGCTAGAAGATCTTCCATCTAATGATCACACATTTCTGAGGAAACTTGCAACACCTGTACAATACACCGTGGTTTAAAGTTTTAAACATCAATATTGTCTTATGTACTCGAATTTTCTTATATTTTAGTTTTCAATGGAAAACATTCTCTTAATGCATTTTTTCATTGATAAAAATATGAATTCTACTTTCTAGATTTCAGTTATGGCATACAATCATATTTTTTGAAAATGTGACATACGTCGTTTTGCCTTACACCCACAGATATAGCGTAATAAAGACGTTTAATAACAATAATTGATTGAAAGTCAAATACCCAAAGCCTGCCAGCTCCGGTCTCTACACAGAATGGCGGAGAGGATCATAAACGTTCTGCGAAATTCAAAAATTGTCGAACGAGATGAAAAAAATTGTCGAGTGCTGTAGTGTCGAGCGGCGCGATCTAATTCCAGAGGATTTGGTGCGGCTGGGACGAGTATCATGTACTACATCGAATCGAGAACGATTTACGGAGCGGTTTCCCCGTCGCCCTGGACCAACTCCCTCCACCGTTGGAAAATGAAAATGCATCTCGGGCGGACGTTCACGCGCATCCGGGTTTAATAAAATAGTAACGAGCCATGGGAGGCTAGATTGCGCGGCGAATTCTGAACGCTGCAATTCCCTTTAGCCCGCTTTCGGGGCCATAATCGCTCCGCCTTGTTTTAATCGGTTGCCTACAGATCAATTGGATCATTTTCGCGGACAAATTCCCGGGATTCGCACCTGATGTTTTTTGGCGCGTCGAAACATCGAGGAAACTGCAAATGCGCCGCATAATCGTCCAATCGGAACGTCGGACTTGAGAATCCTGTTAAGTAGTCCGTTTGCATCCTCATTATCCTTTTCCAGCAACAGCGAGGACCGATTCCGCGCGGCGCGTTAGACACTCGAATCTGGACACGATTGCGGATTTCACGCGGCTCATTACGCAGCCGATACACACGCTCGTGTCCGACGGTGTTACGGTACCCGTGTCGCGTCTCCACCCACAACTTCCACTCGTTTCGGCAGCCTCGTTTAGCCCTCTCTGTGCTCCGGCTCCCCCCGTCGTTTTGCTCCGTCCAGTCATCTCTCATACCGGCAGAATTGAGCTTTCTGCCTTTGGCTCTCTCGGTTAGCCGGTGAATTAGACGTGATTCGCTGTGAAAACGTTTTCACTTTGTTGCGAGGTTTTGCTTCAGTAATGGTCACGCGAGACGCGTCTAGTCGAGTCGTGAATAATTATAATAAAGCGCTGGTAGTGTTCATTTGTTATTGTATCTTCTCTTTTGTTCTCTTCTGTTTTTATTGCGTTTTAAACACGTTCACTGCGGCATGCAGTGCTTGTGCGGCAAGCGTAGTACGACCCATGGTAGAACCATTCCTGAAGATGCGCAGTCGTTCAGAAGAAAGTGGGCAACTTATGGGTCAGCCAATCAAAAGGGCCTCTTATATGGAGAATTCCAAAATAGGTGCTTCTTCACACCGTATGTGTGTACACACAGATACATTTTACGTTCAGAAATTTACACAGTAGCCGCAGTGGGAACCCACAAATACATCGCAAGCACATTTTTCTTCTTACTTATAACATATAGTGCATTAAAATCCTTTTATTCGATACAGTATTCCCTCGCTATAAGCTCGCCGTTTTCATCGTTTCATCGAGCAAGTATGTGCAATAAAATGTGCAAGGCACATGTTCGTGAAGGTAATGGAATAATGGAATCGATAGGTTTTTGTACGTCGTCAATGATTACAGTGAAATTGAAGAGTGGCTCGATGAAGTGACGAAAACGGCGAGCTTATAGCGAGAGAATACTGTAGCTATTCTAATGGTGTTCTACAAGTTCAAGGCCAGTCTCGACATCTACAACTTGCATTTTGAGGTGTGTTTAATGATCCTTCGATAAATTTGTTTTTGCAATTGCATTGCTTAAATGTTCTTTAAACAAAGTATGCTTTGAGAATAATGGATTTCTAAGAATTTGTTAATTTTATTATCTGCTCATTGGTCATGCATTGGGTGAAAAATATCAGTGAATGTCAACGAATGAACAGTATTTCATTAAAAAAAAAAAAAAAAAAAGGAAAGCAGATGATCAAGCTTTAATTAATTCAAATGATGTAGTTTATCTTGTAGCTAATGAAATTACGAATCTATTGATATAAGATGTTTAATATTCAGTGAAAAATGAAGTAATGCAAAAGAACGACGTGACCTATATTTTTTATGTATTTTAATACTTTTTAAATCCAGAATTACAATTACATCTGAAATTCGATAAAACAGTTTCTTCTCTTCACTGATACAAACGTTACCCTAACTAATGGAGGAAAATAAAGAAATACATTGAAAACCATGTTTTTTTTATGAATATTATCCCATTCATTCATTGGAATATGTCTGTTCATTCATTGCAAATTGTGTTTATTCTCTGGTTATTTGGTCGATGTTGTAATTAAACCAGTTTTAATTAATCCAGTTCTTTAAGGAAGATTATAACTATAAAATATTGCTAGAATTGTGTTCTCGGATGTGTGATCTTAGTACTGAAACAACATTTTACGGTTTTAGTACTTAGGAAATTAAATAACAATTCGTGAATACTAGGTTTTAACAGACTTGTAGCTTAAGTGTTCATTCACTGAACAATTCATCCCAGATTCACCAGTCCTCCGTTGATTTTCTCAATATACGATAAATATCTCGGCCTTTTTAAAATATTTATGCTAATCCAGCTTAAGCAACCGGATAGAAACACTTTGTAGGGTAATTCCTAACACTGCAGTAAGTTCTTAAATTCTTAAATTCTTCTCAACTAACTGTCTTCCAATCTTTTGGGTTGTTCTGGACGTTTCTGAATGTCCAGGTCAAAATTTCCATTTGGGAACTCTGAAACCACTTTTTACATGTCCTGTAAGATACAGCATCTTCTAATTCTTCGCTAATCATTTGTTTAGCCCCGGAGGTATTTTTTTTTTTAATTGAAATGCGAAAAGCAAACAGTGTATAATGTGTTATTTATCAGACATTATCTTGTATGCTACATTCATGGAGAATTTCAGGAAGTTATGTCCGTTCCATATTCTGTTTTTATGATCTATTATGTTTGCATTATACAGCTCCAAATTCGGTGAGAAACAGTTTCCGTTTAAATGAGTACTACAGTTGATTAAATGTTAAGGCCGAGAATTAATTCGTACGCCTAATGCCTAATGTACGATAGACAACATTCATGTTTTTCTTTGGCGGCCATCGCATGAGTCACAGTGAATCTATGTGGCCCTTGGTTTTGATAAGTCCTTGCATCCCTGCCCTAGGTAGTGATATTCTTGTTACTAGATCATCAAGGAAGGGTAAGGCTTGGTCTGTTTCTACTTCCATGGTGAATTGTACATTCAGATGGAAGGAATTGATGAAATCTACGAACTCATAGTGTTTCTTCGCCATAACTCCATACTACGAAGGTGTCGTCCACATATCTGAACTATTGTGATGGTTTATGATGGAACTTTAAGTTTTAGAATATCATGATGAACGTAGAGAATGAAATTTTTATGGGGTTTCGAGGAACAGCAAATGTAAATATTAACACTGATTTTTTTATACTTTTCCCAATATTGGAACATTTATTTAAATAAATAAACTGCATGGGTTTTGATTCGGCTGAATTCGCAAAGAAATAATTAACTCAAGTTTTAAGGTTAGAAATTATGTGACCAACTTGAGGTTTTTATGTGTGTTTAATGTCAATTTATTGATTACTATATTTCAACGACATTACAAATTTTTCCTTGTATCATCTATTTGAAACTTGAAATGTAGAATAAGCAGCCCAGGATTTTAATTAAAATTTAGAGTACCTGAAATTTCTTTCTTTCTAGAAACTTGTAATTGAAGAGTTACGTGAAAGAAACGCGGAAGCGAATAGAACATGAATGCATTTTCCACAGAATATTAATTGTATATATTTTTGACTAAAACTAGAGAACTCTCTTTATTAAACTAGACTTTGGATTACATAAATATCAAAAGTCGTTTGCGAGGTAATTCAAACGATTTTGAAATTCCAAAGGCTCAAAAATAATCTATTGCAATTTTATATAAGTTCTATTTGGTAACATGATTTTCTTTCACTGAGTAAAATTGATGCTCGTCCTGGAACTACAAGTTTTTGAACGAAAAGGGAGGCCGAAGTTCTCAAACTACTAATTAAAATCTTCTCCTAATTAGGATCTCAATTAATTTAATTTCTTTTAGCGAAGGGTGCATTCTGGAATAGTAGTCGTTATCCTGTATTCGCTGCTTAACATTTTAAGTATGTGTCCGAAATGATGGCTTCGTTTGAAACCATGCGAATGACAATACTAATTCGGATAAGGTATTAAAATTAATCTAAAATGAATTCATTCGTTATTTAGTAGTTTAGGATTGCAAATGTTACTTATTATGCATATTATTTCTCGGTTTGATAGATAACAAATAACGCTTTCCTGCAAATTGTGTTCGGTAAAATATTACAATAGTAATAATTTAGGATAATATTCCAACATTAGTAAATATTTTTATTAATTAAAGTTAACGCATATATTACCTGAATTAAACTTTGTGAGTATAATTAGCTCCTCCTATGAAGCTGTAAATAATAAATAATAACTAAACAAAGAGTAGTAAATATTTATGCAGATAAAAATTAGATATGAATAAAAATAATAAATAATAGTTCATATTAAGAACACATAATTATGATTTTCTTATTCGATAAGAAAAATAAAGAAATTAGTTAAAATTAGGCGAAGGGTTTGAGCACTTTTTACACATTTTTTATTATTAATGAACACATTTATAAAGTTTGCTGAAACTGAACTTTAGCAAAATTAAGTAAATAACGACAAAAATAGGTGGATTTTAACGTACAAAGAACATAATAGACTGCAAAAATATTCGCATCTGTGCATAATTTAGCTCAAAATATCATATTTTAATGTTAATTTTGAGTATTTTATTGTTTTACATTGGGTTTTTTAATCTCGTTTCAACGACTTTGGTGTTACAAACATTCAACAATTTTTGTTTCAATATTTTTCCTTTATTGAGAATTTCATGTGTTTGTAATTTTGTACGTAATTTTGAATAAAATAAAAATAAAATGATCTAGTCAATAAAAAATCTCTAAATGTAGAAATTTTAAATGTAGACATTTTTTAAAGTCCAACTCGATATCTTCAAACCTCCAACTTGCAAATTTTAAATCTTCAATTGTACCTCTTCAAATTTTCTGCTTCAAACCTTGAAATCTTTAGCTTCAACTCTTAGAATGTCCAGCTTTAAGTCTTTAAATCTTTAGTAAACGTAAAGAATGTGTTTCAGTTTCACAAACTAAAATAAATTTTATTTGAAATCTTATAATGATGCTTCTAGAGCCTTTAAAATGTACAAATGCGGTCATGTCTGCAAAGAAAAAATAAATTCTCCCCTTAAATTATGCAATTTCCTTCCTCCCTTATGGGTCATACGAGTTATAGGTACTATAGAATTCTCAAAAATCACTAAAGAGAATTCGAGATACCATTAAATCTACAAATTAATGGTTTTCCCTTTTCAAACCTACTCTTCGCGCGCAGATTAATTCCGTCGGTTATAAAAAAAGAAGTAATTGCTTTGATCGCTCGCATTCATCGCGGTTTCGCGTTGGTACGTAAGCAACTACACTCGAAATGCGTGCGAAAGCTGCCAACAAGCGTTTTCCCCGACCTCCCTCGTAGTTTCGAAAGGAGTGTGTAACGCGAAGCGGATCAAAAACAATTTTCTCAGACCGAAGCCCTGCATTTTTGCCGCAATTATTTCGTCAGCGAGAAAAAAAAACCACTGGCGAAATTGCGTTGCCCTAATTCCTTAAGCGGCCTTTTTTTTCTGCCGCGGGAAACGCTGTGTGTTAAGAGTAAAGCTGTCCCGAAATCAAAATCACTGGGTTCACCGTGATGCGTGGCCAACGATCGTTTCGGCTCCGTTTTTTGGCAACTGTGTTTGGTGCACACTGAGCTTAACGAACGTGTTCGGTTTTACAGCTGTTGCAATCGGTATCATTGTCGTTGCCCGGAAATTCACGGAAATCCGAATGCTGAGTATTCGTGTATTCGAATGTACGATCAATACACTCAGAACATTATCTACTTCCACTTTTTCAAATGTGCTGAAGCGTAGTATTGTTTTATTGGTATTATTGGTTCCGCAATCTTTGATCGATGGATAAACAAGAATTTATTGTACTTCGTTTACGCGGAATGGAAGATTGCCTTCCTTTTTTATTGTGGAAAGTTCGTTTATTTTTTTCGGCATTTTCCATGATGCTTTCATTGTTAAAAAGTTTCATGAAAATTCCTTCAATACATGTAGCGAGTTCCATTCTAAACCAGATTATTTTTAATCCCTTGTGAACCATGTGGGGAAAATAGTACATACGGATTAAAACAGTTAAAATTCATTGTTTTATTTGGGCCTTTCGTTATAAAAACTTGCTTAGATAATTGAGAAACTTTTGAGGAATTCCCTGAAATCAACAAATTCATGAACACATGATAAATATTTAAACTGTTTTTTTGCTTTCGATTGAAATGCCAAATCAAACTATTAACTAAGTGCGTAAATTCTTTCCGTCTCATCTGATACCACGTTCGAATTACCTAAACTTCCTTATATAACTGAGAAACGTTTGATTGTTGAATAGAATTAAGAAACTGGACTATTTCATTTTGCTTTTCCCTATTCATTTACTATTGTTCTTGCCTGGAACTTCCTTTTCCTTTGACTCGACGTGTATAATTAATTATTTATGATAATTAAACGGCGATACAAAAAGTGACCTGTCCAGTGAATGAACAGCCCTTACTGAATGAACATTGTTAATATAATACGTACAGTTAACAGCTATTATGGTCTTTTCACGTTGAAAATTTACACAGCAGCTCAAGTGGAAACCCACAAATGCATCGCAAACGCATTTCCTTCTTACTTATAACGTATACACTGAGAAAAATCGTGGAGGAAAAATGACTACATTGCGTAGTAAAGAAACAGGATAGAGTGAAATGCGTTCCTTTCTACCACATTAAAAGGAAAAAATAGCACGTGTTTCAAAATTTAATAGACCAGTGTAGTAAAATTTACGGAAGGCTGTGGTATACAGCGACATCTACGCTTCGGAAAGAAGTGGCGTCTCGTGACATAACCTCAATTTGCTTGGCTTTTAGCGTTGTCTTTTCAATGCCTTTCAATGAATATCGCATAAACGTCCAAACAACGGTATAGTTAATATTGGAAAAACTTATTTCCTGACATAGGTATTTGTTACGAGTCGTTAGCAGTTACTGAGCATAGGCCTAGTTTCATAGGGTTTCCGCTAGTGTTCTCGTAAGAATTGTCTTTCTCGCTAGTGCTTGATCTTAGCCCTGTTCAGATATAAGACGAGTTCCAAAATAATCTTCCACAACTCAAGCGCGGGTCCGTCAGCATAGGTCTACTGATAATGAAGCAAGTTTTGGTTGATCCGATGGTACAAAACGAAAATCACCATGATGTGGCCCTTCACCTTCCCTTCTTCCACCCCGAAATTTTCCTCCTCCAGTCGTCAACACTTTGTATAACCAAAATAATTCTCTTATCTATCCTATACCCCGCCTTCCCCGGCGACGAGCATACCTCAGTATTTCCATAAAGAAAAACTCTTTTTAGTTTGAGCGAAGTTCCAACTTTGCTATATTCGTATAGTAAAAATCACCACACGAGGTTGTAGCTTTTACCAAGTCTTCAGAACCAAATATTACTACACTGGTGTGGTAAAAACATAACCACTTTCACCAATCCTGCCGGTTTTGTACAAAATGTAGTAAAATTTCGCACAATGTATACTATAAATTAAAACATTTTTTTTCTCAGTGTAGTGTATTAAAATTCTTTTATTCAACAGCTGTTCTAATGGCGTCCCACATGTTCAAGACAAGTTTTGTCACTCGGCATCTACAACTTCCATTTTGAGGTTCGTTTAATGAACCTTTAATAATTTTGTGTCTTAATTAATCGACTGAGAATTATTTTCTACGAGTATTTTTATTATTCCGGGCTTCAAGTATTCGACGCACCAGCGATAGAAGTACAGTAGTATTTCCAGTAAAACTTGAACTTCCAATTAATCATGCTATACGAGAAATGAAACAATTCTGCGTCAGGGAGCGTTTCAGTTTTTATTCTAGCATTAAGCCAGTTAATCGAGGTTTTACTGTTGATTGTAATAGCAATGCAACAGTCGTCGTAAAATTCACATTGCATTGTAAGTGTTTAACGTGTATTCTGATTGTTAGTCTAAAATATAGTTTTGTTCTAATTCTTGGATTAATTTGGCTTTTTCAAAGAGCCTCTATAATTAACAATAATATGTCTAATCTAATATGTATTGCCTTAAAAAAAAACTACATATCAAGCACATTTTTCTTCTTACTTATGAACACGACGTTCAAATCCCTTTATTCGTCTGCTATTCTATTGGCGTTCTACAAATTCAAGGCAAGACTTGCTACTTCAGATTTACAATTTGCATTTTCATTTGCATTTTCTAACGATGAAAGATCTTGTATATATTTTTCATTTTTAAGTCGGATTAGTGATAATTTTTTACAAGTTTTAGTCAAACAGCTCTACGTTATAGAATTCTAATAAGAAGATTTCAAACGATTTAAAATAATTATAAATATTCACTTATATTTTGTACAGCCTTTAAGTTTCAAGTCTTCAAGTTTCGAAACTTCAAGGTTTTGTTGGGAACCCGGCGAGTGTATAACACCGATTATATTATAATAAATATATTTCGGGACTTGCACGGATTACAACATAAGACTTAAACTCGGACACGACTAAGTACACTGTAGTACAGGATTTGGAATGAATGAGTACAGAATCTAGCAATGGATGAGAATCGAGTGAGAGGACTAGCGCGTTTGTGAAGAACTATATATAACAGAGTTTAGTGGGGAGAAAGTGAACTTGGGCCCTTAGTGACTAACGAAGGGTATGAGTAACAAGATTAACTATGATGTTTACGAAAACAGCGACGAGATACGAATTATCGGGCTAACACTCTGATTCATTGTTAGCGGAGAGTTAGGCATCCAACAGTTTCAGTGGTTAAGAAATTAAGTAACGATTTCTGAATACTAAGTCTGAAGAGACTTGTAGCTTAAGTATTTATTCATTGTGCAGTTCACCCTATTACAAACTGTTACTTAAAGTAGATTGCATGTATGTATTTTTAATAATTTTAAAGTTTTCAAATAGTTATTCAGTAGCGTAGATTCAGTTTTGCTTCTCGGATTCCACATGGAGTGTATCGTGCTTATTGCGAACAAAGTTTTTGAATGTATACATATCCCGATGTAAATAACGTAGAAACATGGTAAGTTACAGACTGTACAACGTAAAGGGTGTTCGGCAGAACTGCTGTCATTAAATTTTAATAGCCTAGTCCAACTTGAGAAAAAATGATTTGAAACAAAAGTTGAGCTATTCCTCAGTATGCATAATTTCCGGCAAGCAGAGCAGTTCCACCTTTATTTTTTTCTCGGAAATGTAGTTACTTTTTAAATGAAACTTTGTACACATTTCTCTTCGCAAAGTTACGTCATTAATACAAAGTAAACTGAAATACGAAATAGTAAAAATTATGCAAAGGTCCTGTGCGAGTGCGAAAACGAAAATAAAAAAGTGTCATTAATCACAGCGTTAAGTCTTCCATTATCTTAATAGTTTCAATTGATTAATCAGAAGGATTAATTAATCGAAACTCATTATCTTTAAATCGAAGAGTTCTAAAATAATTCAACGCGATCTCCATAAATGTGTCGTTTGCGGTTGAAGCCAAGCGCCGCTATGGAACAGAAATTATTAAATAAATACACGAAGATGAAACGTTTTGGAGAGGATTCTAACATGTGCCGAGAAGTAGAGGAATGCTACTAATTTTGAGATCGTTCCAAGACGGCGGATATTTCTCTAGGCAATTGTTCTGCGGTCTCCGAGCGTTCCTCCTACTTCCTCCGCTGTTTGTGGAGGATTTGAATCAATTACAGCCATTAATTCAGTGTCATCAGTTTCAGCGGTTCGGAGCTCGTTTCCCGTTTCCGTCTCTGAATTTTAAAAATTATCTTTCTGTGAAATCGCCTCTATTCCCTTTATCTGCAGTACACATTTCATCCCGAGCTTTCTTTTTTTTTATCTGGCAAAGTGCTGGCGGGCTAGTGTCTCAAAAATACACATAATCTATTCGAGAGAATAATTGAATGTTTTTTACACTAGTGTTGACAGTTTTTCCTATGTTGGTATTATAGTTTTTATTAGAGAAAAGCAAAAAATGCAGATTACTTGAATTACCATAACAATCTATGTGTACGTTTTTTTTAAGACAATACATATTAGATTAGACATATTATTGTTAATTTTAGGGGCTCTTTCAGAAAGCAAAATCAATCTAAGAATTAGAACAAACTATTAGAACAAACTCTAACTGGCTTAATGCTAGAATAAGAACTGAAACGTTCCTGACGCAGAATTGTTTCATTTCTCGTATAGCATGATTAATTGGAAGTTCAAGCTTTACTGGAAAGACTACTGTACTTCTATCGTCGATGCATCGAATAGCTGAAGCCCGGAATAATAAGAAATACTCGTACAAAATAATTATCAGTCGATTTATTAAGACTCAAATTTGTAGGTTAATTAAACGAACCTCAAAATGCAAGTTGTAGATGTCTTGAACTTGTGGGACGCCATTAGAACAGCTGTCGAATAAAGGGATTGTAATGCACTATACGTTATAAGTAAGAAAGAAATGCGTTTGCAATGCATTTGTGGGTTTCCACTTGAGCTGCTGTGTAAATTTTCAACGTGAAAAGACCATAATAGCTGTTAACTTTACGTATTATATTAACAATGTTCATTCAGTAGGGGCTGTTCATTCACTAGACAGGTCACTTTTTGTATCGCCGTTTAATTATCATAAATAATTAATTACTCGCGTCGAGCCGAAGGAAAAGAAAGTTCCAGACAAGAACATTAGTAGATGAACAGGGAAAAGCAAAATGAAATAGTCCAGTTTCTTAATTCTATTCAACAATCAGACGTTCTTCAATTACCTAAATAAGTTTAGGTAGTTCGGACGTGGCGTCAGGTGAGACGGACAGAATTTATGCACTTAGCTAATAGTTTGAATTGACATTTCAATCGATAACAAGAAACAGTTTGAATGTTTATCACGTGTTCATGAAATATTTGATTTTAGAGAATCTTTAACCGCGCAGATTAGGTAAATAGTCACACAGATCTTAGGAAACATTTACTCACTCATATTAAAATATTAACACGAAATGCAATCGTTTAAAGGTAAAATACAGATATTATCACTAATATTAAAACTGGGTTCCATTGAAGTCGAAACAGATTTCACCGACACTGTTTTCATCGACAAGAATTCCGACAACAGAGATAACGACAGAAATGAACGACAACAGAAATAACCGACAATGGCAGCATTAACAGACAAGAATAATGAGCGATATACACATTACACATTCTTTGCGTAGGCAGTAATGCTCTGATCAGAAAAGTTGTTAAGTTAGATGATTTCCACAATATTACAAAAAATGTAGAGTTAAAGGAAAGTGGCAGTATGTAATACAAAAGTATGAGACCTTATTTATTCGAAAATTTTTTAACAAGAAGGATATGGATTGTAAAGTGAAAATGAAACCAAAATTATATACAGGTCCTCCCGTTAATTTATGCCATCATTTTTTAGGCATTTCTGGTAGTGCAATTAAAAAATGTTTCAGACAAAATTTTATCAGTACTCGGTTGACTACACGTTCGCATATTCTTAAATCTCAAAAATGCTTTTTACATAAAAAAGTCAAGATCACCTTGACTCTTTTAATAGCACCTTATGTTTTTAATATCATAGGATTGTTACTGACGTTGAGAGGAATTCAACAATGTATTGTACTATGACCTTGAAATCACCTTGAACTCGAAAATTGTGTGCAAACGTAATTTTAATGAAAAATAATTTCTTATAAAATAAATAAGGTTAAATCAGATGTTCGAACTGCGATCCATCCTCTATGACACAGAGCTCCGCTCTTTGCATTAGATTTTTCGTTGTCGCCAAAGTGATCTTGACTTTTTTATGTAAAAAGCATTTTTTGAGATTTAAGAATATGCGAACATGTATTGATAAAATTTTTGTCTGAAACACTTTTTAATTGCACTACCGGAAATGCCTAAAAACTGGTGGCTTAACAGGAAGACCCTGTATACAGGGTGCCATAAATTAAGTGCGGGAGCTGTTAAGGGGAGATTCCTGGTGTGATTTTAAACAACTTTTCCCTTAGCGAAAATTTTCGTTGCGGCTTTGTTAACGAGTTATTATCGAAAAACACCGACCAATAGAATCACGAATACAGTGTATGAATTTCAGCGCGGGCTTCAGCTGCGAGTAGGGATGATTCGATACAAGTAAATACGAGTATATACTCGATACTTTTGTTTCGATACCAAGTACTTTTAGTATCGATACCTATAGTTACGATGCCAAGTAGGTATCAGAAAAAAGTACTCGTATCGAATGAACCGAGTATCGAGCACTGATCTGGGACCCGATTTTTGAGTCGTGCGAGAATTCTCTCATGCGGAATCACTAGCATGACCTGTTCTCCATCTCAAGGCTGTGTATTCATAGACGTTGAAGTAACCATACGAGAGTTTTCGCCTTTTTCGCAGTCGAGAAGAAAGCTAGGATTGAATTGCGGGAACGTTTTGAAATAGTGGCTTCAATTTACATAAGATGGATGGGAAAAATATAGATGCAAGTTACATTTTCTTTCATGGACATCTGCGGAAACCGCGAAAATTCTACACTCGTATGGTTACTTCGTCTATGAACATACAGCCTTGAGATGGGAAACAGGTCATGCTAGTGATCCCGCATACGAGAATTCTCGCACGACTCAAAAATCGGGCTCCAGCGGTGATATTGGCCCGCCATCATCCGCGCCATCATTAATCCGCTGTACTCGTTCCCCGATTGGTCGGTGTTTTTCATTAATAACTCATTAACAAAGTCGCAATGAACATTTTCGCTGAGGAAAAAGTTGTTTAGGATCACCTCAGCAATCCCCCCTTTTCGGCTCTTATACATTGTTTGGGACACCCTGTATAGTAACCCAGATAGCACCATACGTTCCAAGGATGTTCATTTCATGTTCAGTTTATGTCCGAATGTCCTACGTCCATTTTGGACATTCCTAGGACATTCCTAAAACTTAAATTTCGGATGTTTCAAGAGCGTCCGTCTTAAAAGTTCTATGGATGTTCGGAAGATTTAAATTTCGGATGTTTTAGAAACGTTCCCCTAAAGAGTGTTATGGATATGCATAAGAAATACACAATATAACCTCAACGTTGCAATGAAATTTTGGTGTCTTATTTATTTCTCGTATAGGGTGAAGGTCGACAATCCTTTAGTAGTCGGCTACTCTTATATTGTTCAGCTTGAAAAAACGAACATTTAAATAGAAAGTTTGTTAAACAATAATTTTATATTGAATTTTAAATCTCTGAACTTTAAAATATGTACATACAACAAAACGAGGTTTTCAAAACTAAAGGAAAAGAAATGTTTGTGAATTCTGAAATGATTCGTAAATAATTGTAAACAATTACTTTATTCAAAACGACGCGTATATTATAAAAACTTGCTTTGATATATCGTATAAAGGTAGCCAAATAAAAATTTTCTTTATCTAATCATTTGAGTTTGCAGTTTGAGGTTATAGATAGGATCATCGAACTTAATAAGTAAAGATGCTCGATCGAGACTCCAAAGAAGGGATGGGTGACCGCGAATATTCCGATAACAACACACTAACCTGCAAGGTTTTAGAGTAAATAATATTCCTTGCTGTCCGGATTGTGAAAGATAATGAGAGATCTATATTTGATATTTTATAATATCCAAGAATGCGAATTTAAGAAAATGATTCGTTTAGTAATTTTAAGCGTTCAAAAAATTATTTTTGAATGTTCGGAACATGTCCTGATAATGTGGACACAGCACATTCTGAGGACGTCCCACTTCGTAAATGGGACCTTACTGCGACGTTTAGAAAACTTAATGAAGACGTATAGAGGACATATAGACCTTTACGGGACGTCCGGAACGTCCAGAACGAATATTCTATGGACATACATACAACGTGTTTGTGCTATCTGGGAATTGAATGCGAATAATCTTTAGCTTTTGTCAATACTTATTTGCTTTATAAGAAGCAGTTACAAATTTGTAAGAGAATAAATAAATTAAATTTACAACTGACAATTTGAAGAAGTATCAATTAATCTCATTTGAATTTCCTTCCACTTTAAGCATACCCTATGGTGGCGCACCTAACCTATGTTCATATAATGCTAAGATAACGTACTCATAGTGATTCGATACAAGTAGGTATCGATACTTTTTTTTTAAATCCGAGTAAGTATCGATACTTCTATTCGATACGAGTAATGAGTAAAAGTATCGATACCTTGATGGTATCGAATCATCCCTAGCTGTGAGTAGTATTGGCCCGCCATCGTCCGCGCCATCATTAATCTGCTGTACACGATCGGTCGGTGTTTTTCGTTAATAATTCGTTAACAAAGCTTCAGAGGACATTTTTGCAAAGGAGAAAGTTGTTTAGAATCACCCCAGAAATTTCTCATTAACGGCTCTTAGTTTGGGACACCCTGTAGTTTGTCACCTTTACACACGTACCTATGCATTATTAACATAAAACTCTTAGAATTAAACATAATCTTAAAAAAAAAGAAATATATGTATACATGTAGGTACTAAACATATTTTTACAAAATTATAATAAAATATTATATGCTAATGCCTTTAGGTAATTTACAGTGCTTCATTTTGAACGTTTATTGACAAGTCTTTGAATTTGTTTCTCTCTTGTTCTATCTTTTCTTTTTTCTGTCATGGTGCTTTTCCGTTTAAAAGTTTAAGATTTTTATATTAATAATGCATGGTATATGTATACATGATAATTGACAATATATGTATATGTATATATTTTCTTTTTATTATTTTAGATTTCTAATCGATATCCTTAATGTTAAATAACTTTAAAATAAATAAGGCGTCATGTCTTATACTTTTGTTTACACATTGCCATTTTCCTTTAACTCTACATTTTTTGTAATATTGCGGAAATCAAGAATGTATAACATGTACTTACAGTATTCCTTCGATATATCCTTTCGCCTCGGGACCGTAGGGGAGAGTATATCGTCGTTTGGGTCGCACTTCTTCGCAATGCTTTGTAGCATTCCGAACGTAGAAAGAGATAGCGCGCAAAGGAGAAAGAGAGACTGAACAGTGGGGATAAACAGGGAGTCTGTAGTGCGTGGTTTCGGCGAGGATATATCGAGAAAATACTCTATCTCGCTCATTGTTGTTGTCTATCAATGCTGCTATCATATCGGTTAATACTCTTGCCGGCTAATTATGGAGTCGATTAATTCTGTTAACGGTTAACTCTGTTGTCGGTTAAATTTGAAGTTGGTGAATTGTTGTCGGTGAAATCTGTTTCGGTGATTTCAATGGGACCCATTAAAATTAGTTATCCAATATTTTCTAATTGCTCAATACGTCTGGATAGTTTTGAGTACATTTCATATTATTGGCTGAAAAATTTCTAGCTATGTTTAACAAGAGCAAATATTTGATGAAGTCGTTTGATCTGGTAAGGGAATGCTGATTAATTGAGATTTTAGTCTTCGTATAATTTAACGGCGCTAACAAACAGCGGGTGTAAATACCGTTTGATCGTGAAGTAAATGGAGTGTTACGACCTTTGACGGCACGACGCTATAAATGACTGTCTGAAAAATAAACAGAAGGTCCGTAAAAAATGAGAGGCTATACTTTTTCTCTGGACACGACGTAAAGTTCCAGTTTTATGACTGATAGAATTCGATAAATTATTGCTGCGTACAATGACTGGCGTCATAAATTATCTATCAGTTCATGAAACTACATTTTACTGAATCACCTTATATTATTAATAGTCAGCTGCAGTAACGCAGTTATATTTATATGTGGCAAGATTTATGTCACGATTTTATAAGGAAAGGCATTTATACATAAAACGGAGTGTAAAACTAAAAACACAGAGACGACTGAAGCGTGAATCCAAAATTTCCTGCTGTTTTTCGTTAATAAATACATAAACAATAATGTTTTTTTAAGATTGTTTTTCGTCCAGTTGATTTAGTATTTATCGCAATTTGTCTGAAAATTTTCATTTCGTGCAGAACGTATTTATTTCGTCTGTAATTTGAGGAACTAGATTTTTGTACGCACAGTTTTCGTTGAATTTTAAGTGTACATATATAATATTAAAATCCATTTGCAACAGTTAATCGACGTTTGTAATGTGTGCTGCAAAATTTAGCACCAAAATTTTCAATTTCCATTTATTCGTAAGCAAGCGGTCCTCTGCACGCTGTGATAGAACTCAATATTTGAAATTACTATGTAGAATATATCAACATTTGCGAATTAACGTAATGTTTCATGTCAAAGCATGATGATTGATGTCAATGAATACCGTAGAGATTATCCATCGCATGCGGTATCATTTCGATGAACGATATTGATCGCAGCGATTGCGAAACGGAAATTACTGTGAAAAAAGGTTTGCTTTCGGATCATCCCATAATCGTACGAAACAAACCTAATACGAAAGTAAGTTATGGATTTAAAGAAACGATGCTTGTGTAAAGGATCATTTACTGCCACGTACTTACTCAATACTCAATTGCTGCCGTTTCAAACTGTTTTAGTTAAAATAGTGGTTCTGCCTCAGCACATGGAAACCCACTTCGTTATTTAAAACTAAGTTTATTTAATAAAATATGTGGAAATAGATAAGGTAGACGAGGACGAATCGAATTACTTTCTGTTCAATGATAAATAAATGATTGCCAGACAATAAAAATCTAATTCTCTTTTATAAATTCATAATTAGTACAAACAGTGAGAAATGTCTAGTTCGCTCCAAAACTTAGAGCGAACTGAATCACCAAGAAATTTATGAAAAAATTGACATTTTCAGAACAAAATCTTTGGAAATTACTTGAGAAAGTATAATTCAACACATTATTCGCGAGTATATTGTCCTTTCTTGCTACTTTTATCAGCTCAAGTTAAAAATGTTCGATTAGTATTCGGATCTTCGAACATTATTTGAATAGTTAGAAGCATGTAATAGTGTGCTATTAGTACGAAAAATCGTTCACTCTGAGTATTCGAATACTCCTAATGATTCGAATAATGTTCGAACGTTCAAATACTCCTAATTATTCGAATAATGTTCGAACATTCAAATACTCCTAATTGTTCGACTACTCCGAATTGTTCGAATACTCCTAATTATTCGAATAATGTTTGAACATTCGAATACTCCTAATTGTTCGACTACTCCGAATTGTTCGAATACTCCTAATTATTCGAATAATGTTCGAACATTCGAATACTCCTAATTGTTCGACTACTCCGAATTGTTCGAATACTCCCAATTATTCAAATAATGTTCGAACATTCGAATACTCCTAATTATTCGAATAATGTTCGAACATTCGAATACTCCTAATTGTTCGAATAATGTTCGAACATTGGAATACTTTTAATTATCCGAATTATTAGAATACTTCGAATAGTGGAAAATTTACAGCTTCGATTTGAACCTTGTGGATTCACAGTTTGTGCAGCTAAATATGTAGACGAACAACGATTTCCAAGATTGTTTTTATTAATTACGAAACTAAGTATATGTAGTATACTGTTTTATCCTGGTTTATAGTGTTGTACAGAATTCCCCTATCTGTATAATATGAAAAATACGCGAACAAAAGAATTTGCTGCAATCCGTAAAACCTACGGAGTTATAGCAGCCGGAAGGTGTAGGTTTATGGCGCGCTATTCGAGCGAGACGCATTGCGCACAATACTATTGTCTTGGCAGATATGTTTCCGGCAAATGTTTGTTCCGTTTGATAGGCGAACCGATTTCGAATCAGTGACTTGCCAGATGTTTGACACTTTGGCATTCGAGGGTTTTACTCTGGCCTTCGCTCCGAAAATATTCTCAGTGGAAAGTGTTTGCGAAGCTTTAAACGCGCTATTCTCGAAACTGTATTTTTCAAATCGATGTTCATGATGGAGTAACTACGAGAAAAATGGACCAGCTTTTTAGAAACGATGAAAATATTTTGATTCGCAGCAGAGACTCGCGATCATAAATTGAACTATTTTGATTTGCAAAAGGAAAGTCATAAGAAGCCGAGAGGATAGAGCAAGACTCGCAGGAAGGAAGTGGAACCGAAGGAAGAGGTTGTTAAACGCTGGTTTTTAAGGAATTGAACGAAATTGGTGTCAGTGGAGCAATGACGGAGAACATTAGGCAGCGGGGAGATTTCATCAGGACCGGAAGTGTCATAAACCATAAACATTCGGTAGTTTTGTTATCTGGCCAGTTTGCGCTATTTCCAAATGTTTGCTTCCGATTCGTTAACCTTAATGCACCAAGTCTTTACACCGCCGTTTTTCTTACCGTTCCCACGCTTCAATTCTTTCATTTTCCGCTGGCTCGCCTCTTCGCCGTTCGATTAGATAGAAAAAAACGCGTGCCCTCATTTTCGCAGAAAATATCGTTGTACCGCCGGTAGAATGCTGTAGACAGAAATATTTCTCGTGACTTCCTCCGTATATTTGATATACTAATTCGATTCCTTGAATTGGTAGCTTTAAGAATAAACTTCAATAATAATCTTATTGTTAGCCAAAAGTTAATCAATTTCCAAGGTACTAATAAGATAATAAAGCTTCTTTGTTTTTGTGATGAAAACATGTCAGAAATATTGATCTTCTGTCGTGAACTTGTTTGTTGAAATGTACATACATACTTGAAATGCAACTGTTAGCAACTTCAGTTTGAATTTTATATTTAATTTCTCGTTATTACGTTTTTTTATAAGAATTGAAAGTTAAATCATTTAAAAACTACGGAGTCAATTTTTTTTAAATTTTGCGTCAGGTTTTATTGTTGCATAAAGATTCATTATTCTAATTTTAAAAAATTTTCGCTTACTCTTAACGTTATTGAAGTTCATTCTTAGAAAAAAAAAGCATTTAATCAATTATGAATTTTTGTTATAATTTTGTTTAGTGTTTGACCTTTTTATACACAAGATTTCATAAACCTTGGTCCATTATTTTACCCTTTATTTTGTAGTTATATTTCTCAATAGTGCGATTTTCCGTAAAAATACATGTTAAATTGAAAGTTGAATAATTCAAAAACTACCGAATCAATTTACATAGAAGTTTTCGAGGAGTTTCAATATTGGATAAAGATTCAGTCTTCCAATTTTCAAAGATTTTCGCTCATTTTGAATGTTACTAAAGTTCATCTTAAAATGCTATTTGCTTCATTTATCTAATTTTACTGAACAACATTACTTTGGCAGATTGTTTTTCATTTTTTAATTTATTTCTATTTCTTTTTATTCTTCGTGAAACGTGCTTCAGTAATTTTTTGCCCCAGTTTATGCGATATTGTGTTACTAAAAATGGTCTCAGCTAAATAACGTGGAAAAATATAGCACAGCATTTAGCATTGACCTGAAGAAATTGCCTGACGAAAATATATGGTTAACTGCATTAAATGAATTTAAAAACATTTTTGCCAGAGTTATTGTTATGATTGATAACGTTTTCAGTGAAGATTCATAAGAAATTAAAAGCGAATGCCAGTTCCACATCCTAAATTTATAAATAATGGTTGTGGAGATAATTTCGTACCTCTTAATCAGAAAAAAGCTTCTCTGGTTTGGAACAAACTGTAGTATTCTTCTCCATCGAACCGTAATCATTTCCTTTCACTAAATATTAATCAATAAATTATCGTCGAAACCCTTTGAATAGCAGGTGACACTGAATTGCAATTACAATCTCTGTACAATATCCATTAAAGGTGTAAATTTAATATTTGGACTTGCAATAGACATCACTGTTTTTAGAAAGCAGGCAGATGAATCGCTATTTAAATTTTGTCTTACATTTAATGTCAGTTTTCTTATAATTTTTTTCCTTATTTTTTTATGTTGCGACCTTAGACTTATTACAAACTATTCTATAATAAAATTTAATACAAAAGTTGAAATAACGATTAAAATGAGACACACTAAGATTATTCAGAATTTCATATGTTGAAATTTCCAGCTTCTGCTTTTTACGTCTTTAGTTGCAAATTTTATATTTTCAAGTTTTACTTTAAAATTCTCCAAATTTCTAGTTTATAAAAATCTTCAATGTCTTCAAATCTACAACTTCATATGTTTAAATGTTCAATTTTGAATCTTCATCATCAACATTTCAAATTTCCAACATTGAACCCTTCAATTTTAAATTTCAATTCTAAAAGTCTCTAAAAATTTAAATTTTCATATCTTCACCTTGAAATCTTGAAATTTCTAGGTGAAAATATTCAACTTTTCCGTTTTCAACCTTTAATATCTAATTTCAACTTTTCAAATCTCCTGCTCCAAATCTTTAAATCTTCAGTTTCAAATCCTCAAATTACTAATTTTATCTTTGAAAAGTTCTAAACCAGCAGGATTAAATTTTCAAATCATTTACCTAAAATCATCAAATCTACAATTTGAAATCTTGAAATGAATTTTAACTTTTTAGATTTTCCATTTTAAATCTGCAAATATCTAAGCTCAATTCTTTAAATCTTCAAATCTCCAATATTAACTTTTCAAATGTTTAATTTCCAATCTTTAAATCTCTAATTTCACGTAATTTTCAAATTTACTGAAAAACCTTTACTTTATACCTTTGCTTTGCATATGCCATCAAACAATGATTCACATATTGTTTACGACAACTGCATTAAATATAATTTAACTATAAACATGAAATTTGCTTTTACACGATAAAATTCATGGAAACTGAGAGCTTCAATTAATCATGGAAGCTGGAAACAATCCAAATTGAAATAAAAAACTGATATTGTGAATTTTACAGTTGAATAAACTTGTGAATCACTGTAATTCAAATGTTTACGAAATTAATTAGTTTTGAAAATCGGTTTTCTCGAAAATGATGTTTTTTTCGAACGAGAAGATACTTATATTGAATTTTCTCCTATTTTTTACACATGGAATTATACTATCATACTTTGCCTCATTCTGTTACAATTTCGTCATCAATCTGAATTTTTAAAATATTTCATTCGCAAATCTTGCAAAATTATTCTCTTTCATAAAGAGTCTACAAATGATTAAGTTGCTGTGCTATAGGAAAGTAAGTTATCTCCGATTTGTATAACGCAATCCAACCGGTGAATTCTCAAACAAACAAAATTATACAAATGAACACCATTCTTCATCGAGATCCCTGAATAGTAATGATTTTGATATAATTACTTCTCGTATTTATTACGTAAATGGGAGAAAGGGTTTGGAGGGGGTATGATTTGCAGCGGATGCAATGTATTTTCTGGGAACAATAATTCTCTATTGTTACGAACATTAAACGTCCCTTTTAACGCAAACGTCGGTCCAATAATCGTTCGAGGCAAATAGCCGCGGTATTTAATGACTGCGAATAAATTATCGTTTACTGACCATTCGGTTCGCCGACGTTTGCGTTTTATGCTAGAATTTTACGAATTGCAATTAATGCGACGGTTGGTAGACACGCCGGAGTTTCTCTCGATGGAAATGTAAATTAAGGCCGCGAGTAACGACACAAGAATTCCAGAACAACAGAACCATCTTTCCCCTCCTCTGCTCTCTTTTTTTTTCTTCTTTTTATTATAAGAATAACAGAGAATTTTAATTTGTATTCTACGGAAAGAAGAAAGCTGGAATTTTCCATATAATCTAATATTCAAATACTTGAACAGTACTCGCATGTTATGAATATTCTTCGAATATGAAGGACCTACGTATACATGTTGCAGGATTTTCCGATGGACTCGTGTTTGCATATTTTGTAAATAGATATAGGGGAACTGTGTTATCTGCGTAAACCTGAATCTATAAATCGTTGATCTCGAAAAGAATAGACAGTATTACAAAGGTAGTACTACAGTAAATCTACGATATTCATTTTATCATTATTATGAAATTGCAAACTGGTAATGGTAATATTAAGGAATTATTTAGTTCTTGATCAGTAGACAGCGGATTTTATGCAATGCTAACGAGAAAACATTCAGAACCTCTACTTTCTTCTTAGGCTACAAATTAGGCGATTCAAAGATTTCAAGGTGCAGATTTAGAGATTTTCAAAGTTGAAATTGAAGATTTTAGGATCTCATGTAAATTTCAAAATAGCAAATTACAGGTTTACAAATTTTCAGAGTTAAAATTGAAAATATGAAGGTTTAAAATTTGAAATTTGAAAATGTTTAATTTTAGGGATTTGCAATGTTAAAATTAGATTTAAGGATTTAAAGTTGGAAATTTGAAGGTTAAAACTGAAAAATTTGGAGATTTTAAGATTTTTTAGAATTAAAATTGAAGATTTGAAGGTTACAAGTTGCAGATACGAAAATTTCAGGTTAAACTTTACTTTGGGGAAACATAAATAATTGGATTTTTTTTATATATATTCTAATACATAGTACTGGACGAGCGGAATCCAAAAATACAAGTTTTAAGTTTAAGAATCCAGCGGTTGAAAAGTTATGAGTATTTAAAGGCGAGCGTTTTTAGGTTATTTCGCTAGTTATTTCGACGCCATGTTGGCTTCTACACGCAACTCAGCCAATGAGCGGAGCCGCTGGCTACGAGCGATTGCACGTGGTGGCGGCCATTTACGAGGTAAATACAAATGTTACGATTTCCGTTTTTTAATTTCCTTTCTAGTACAGTCCTAATCTCGATCTCCCTTTTCGCCCCATCCCTTCAATTCACGCACTTTCGTTAATTTTGAATCTCACTTCCCAATTTCTCTTTTTTAATTTTCTTTCTAGTCCAGACCTAATTCCGATCTTCCTTGGGCGTAAACAGTATTTCCCAAGTTGAACTTTTACTTTCCATGTAGTGGAGGGCCAAAAAACGTAATTCATTAAGTTATCAATTAAATATGTATATATTCTGTTCCGATGGCATCCACTAAAAGGAAATCATTCCATTTACCGCCTAAATGGCCGCCACCACGTGCACTTGCTCGTAGCCAGTGGCTCCGCTCATTGGCTTAGCTGCGTGTAGAAGCCAACATGGCGTCGAAATAACTAGCGAAATAACCTAAAAACGCTCGCCTTTAAATACTCATAACTTTTCAACCGCTGGATTCCGAAACTTAAAACTTGCATTTTTGGATTCCGCTCGTCCAGTACTATGTATTAGAATATATATAAAAAAAAAATCCAATTATTTATGTTTCCCCAAAGTAAAGTTCAGCCAAATTTCAAGTTGAACAGTTAAAAAGTTCTTTGCATAAAAAAATGTTTCTTAATCGAGATATAAAAATAAAGTGGTTCAATTTAGGATTCGGTTCAATGAAGGCAACTTTGTCCTAATTCTATTATAATATCAACAAAAAAACTGTAGTGTATGTTGAATTTGTATTTTCTGATAGTAAACTAAAAACTATAAAACATAGTTAAGATTAAATTTATTTAAATAGCATTCAAGAATTTTATTCAACATTAAAAGCTTCGTTTCGTTATATCGAAAGCAATATGTGTTTTCCACGAAACTCTAATACTCTAATCTTATATTTTCTCTGCTCGAAATATTTCACGAAAGAGTGTTGACACCATAGACAACTATAGGCGGAGTATAAGGTGGGTTTCTTGGCGCGGAAGCCCTTAAGAACGGGGGGAAACGGCAGAGGTAGAACGCGCAAAGACTTCTGGGTAGAAGCGTCTGCATTCGTGTTAGATTCGGATACATTCGGCTCGTGTCGGCCAATAAAGTATACAATGAAGTGTTACGCGCAAGAAACAGAAAAAGATAGAAGAAAGCACCGCGGCATTAGGTTATTTTGAAAGTGACGTATTTTGATTCTTTATATATACATATATGTATATTTATATTAATACGTGATATTAATATTAACACATCTTTGCCAGTGCAATTATTATTGGAAATATCTCCAAGTACAATTTTATTTAAAGGGAAAAACCAATTTACTAATTTTAATAAATATATACAGGATGTAACAAAAATGTTGCAGTTCCTTGAAAGGGGTGATTCCTGAGGTGATTATAAACAACTTTTTCCTTGGCGAAAATGTTAGGTGGGGCTTTGTTAAAGAGTTATTAACGAAAAACGCGGACCAATCGGGGAGCGAGTACAGTGGATGAATGTGAGCGCGGGCTCCAGCCTTGAGTAGTATTGGCCCGCCATCGTCTGCGCCATCATTAATCCGCTGTACACGCTCCCTGATTGGTCGGTGTTTTTCGTTAATAACTCGTTAACAAGGCTTCGGATAACATTTTCGCTAAGGAAAAAATTGTTTAGAATCATCTCAGGTATCACCCCTTTTAAGGAACTGCAACATTTTTGTTACACTCTGTATATAAGTCATATAATAGAATTGTATATCCGACTAGCATCGAAGTCGTACGAAGTCACCCGAATGCAGACGCTTCACCCCCTTACTGCGATTCTGACTCCCCCTCTCAACTTATGCTCCGTCTATAATTGTCTATGGTTGACACCAGGCTAGCCGGCTAGACTTTCGCTCCTGTTGACGCAGTTGTTTTGTTTCTATCATTTAACGAATTGTCGATATCACAGCATTATTGCAGACTCCCAGAATCACTGGCTGTTGAATCGTTCAACGAGAGGAGAAATTAAAATAAACATAATTATCCAAGAGAAATCCATTTCTATTTCGTTAACAGTTTAATTGGTTCGCATGGCTTCGGCGAGATATTATTAATATTTCTACAGCAGTGAAAGTGTTGATAATGAGGTGAATTATACATACAGGTGAAGCATGCAATCGGAAAAAAGTGTTTTAATCGATCTCAATACCGTACAAATGAATTAAATCATTCTAAAGTTTGCATTGCACTACATTGTGAAGTATTAATTTTAAAAGTCCATAATTGCAGGAATATTTATTCGCAGTATCTAATTACGCACCGGCAACGAGGTATACTAATTCACGTTTTTGCGGCTGCAAATAAAAGATCGAAACTTGCATAAAATTTCTTTCAGTTTGAAACTGCTACTGCATGTACTTCGGTGCATTTGTACACAGCTTCGTGAGCTTTGCATATTTATGTATATCATGAGTTGCATAAACACCCGCCGTGTACTAATTAATGATATATGCAAACAATTTAATCGACTTCAGCGTTTACGTTAACGAAAACAGCTTTTCTACACGGTTTTTAGAGACAGTGTGCACTCAGTATTGAGAAACAGAACCACTCGCAGCACCGCCTAGATTGGCGGTATTATTTTGTGCGTATGTTTTTCTTCCTTTGGATGTATTAATATTTACATTGCATTCATTCATTTTAATATCCATTAATTTATGCTATTATACGTATAATATATTATTGAAATTCCTCAGTTTCAGCTTTTCTTCGCCAAATTAATAATTAATCGTATCAATTATTAATATAGTAAAACCATATAATTATTAAAATATTGGTATCTTTAAACGCCTCATTAGCTTTTTAATCGTATAACCGGGTCCTAATAAAAGCTGTCATAATTGCATGAATTAATGAATATTCCCACGGGCAAATAAACCGTGTTATTTGTACTCTTTCAAGATTTGTTGTTGGTTGTTCCTTTCAATTGCAGTCATTTACTTTCAAATTTTGCGATTAATTAGGTAGAAAAATATTGATCACCTTCCAATTGCAAACGATTCGGATTAATGAAATTAGTCTACTTTCATATAGATTCAACTATTTTTATCCGATTTGAGTGATTGTTAATTTAACTTAATATAACTTTTGAATAACTTTTAGAAGATTTTTTTTTATTATTTGATAGTCTATAACAGAATGAAGTATTTAACAAGAAACATACAAAAGAAATAACTAATATTGTGTTAAACATGCGATTGTTATATCAATTTTGTATGAATATTCATAATCAGACTGCGGATTTTTATGCGTTTATGACGATTTGAAATGCACAAAAATTTACAATCCTGTTGACAAATGTTAAAATATAAAAAATATACTTCAAGCTACGATGTTTACATTATATTATTTTATAATGTCAATTCATTTTTACTGTCACATATACAGTGACTCTAATATTGTTTGAGAATTAATTTCTATGAACGTAACACTAACTTTACAAGACACATTATAATATTTCATTTTAGTTACTTTTTACTTTCATGTAAAAGGAGAATCGAAATTTGACAAATATTTGAAGTGAAATGAATAATTAGTGGGTTAAGTACTTAGAACATGAGACTTCACCGCATTCTGTAGTCCATTTTATTCTACGTGTCGTTCGGCAAAGTTTAATCCAGACCTTCTATACCTGAATATCTGCCAAAGACAGTTCGTTCAAAAGTTTTCATCTTTTCAAAAACTATTTTATTTATCTTTACATTTGTATTATCTCCCGTTTCTGTAACTGTTTGTTATTCCGTGAGTGTTTCAGATTACTTTTAAAACACGTCTTTTCTAAGAAAAAGTAACTCTTCGTCGTTCGTCACGGTGTCTTGTTACATATTGTTTATTATTTTTTAAATAACTGCGGATAGCATAGCGACTTCTTTTTGATAAAATAACTGACGACCTATGTTTACATAATATTGTTTCTCATTTATATGCGTGGATTATACTATCAAAGTTTAATTATTAAATCCTGTAATATCCTGCATGATAGCAATGCATATTTAGAATTTGGAGATTTTCAAGATTTCAGTTTTAAGATTTGAAGATTTCATTATGGACATTTGGATATTTTTGAAGTAAAAATTGGAGATATGAAAAATTGATGTTGGAGACTTGAAAAATCTGAAATTGAAGATTTGAACATATGAAATTTCAGATTTAGAAGTTTCAAATTAGAGACTTGAAGGCTGAAGGCTTGAAGTGGAAAATTTAAAAAGATAAAATTCATTTCAATATTTTAAATTGTATGTTCTAAAATTTTAGTTAAACTATTTGAAAATTTTAAGCTATAGATTTAGAGCAGAAGATTTCAAAAGTTGAAATTAGACATTTAAAGATTTAAAACGGGAAAGTTGAAAATTTTTAAGTAGAATCTTTTAAATTTCAGATTGAAGATATAAATTAAAAGTTCGAACAGATTGAAAGTTTAAAGTTATAGAGATTTTTAGAATTAAAATTGAAAATTCGAGGGTTTAAATTTATAAATTTAAAGATTTGAAGTTGAAAATTAGAAATTTTGAAGATGAACCTATAAAAAGTTGGAATTGAAGAAGTTATATAAATAGTTTGATAAAAATTGAACATTTAAACACTTGAAATTGGAGATTTGAAGATTTTAGAAGCTTCATTTTAGAGATTTGACAATTTCAAGTGTTATATTTGGAGATTTTTTAAGTAAAAATTGGAGTTATGAAAATTTAATGTTAGAGACTTGAAAAGCCGAAATTGAAGATGTGAACATGTAAAATTGGAGATTTAGAAACTGGTAATTATTAATTTAAAGGCTTGAAGCGAAAAATCTATAAAAATGAAATTGATTTGAAGATTTTAGGTAAATAATTTGAAAAATGTAAATTGCAAATTTTGAAGCTTTTCAAAAATAAACTTGAAAATTTCAGGATTTGAAATCGGAGATTTAAAGAGTTAGCGCAGAAGATCAAATTATAAATTAAAAGATTGAAGGCGGAAAAGTTGAATATTTTCAATTAGAAATTTCTAGATTTCAGGTTGAAGATAAGAAAATTACGAATGTTAAAGATTTTTAGAATTGAAATTGGAAATTCGAGGGTTTGAGTTGGAAATTTAAAATGTACAAGATGGAAATCTAAAGATTTGAAACTTTGAAACTCGAGAAGTTATATGAATAGTTTAATAAAAACCGTAGATAGATTTTTAAACAGCAAACTGTTTAAACAACAAAAAGTTGCAAAAACTGTATTCGACTAATTTATTGCCTGCTGTCCCAATTTCTTACAGAAAAGCATTTTTAAACTTCTATCACAACGAAAGAAGTGCATTGAAGTTAATGCAGCCTATTTTGATTAAAAAAATGTATTTCAAGTTAGTTAGATGAGAGTTTATTACAAATAGACTGCGGATTTTTATGCGTTTATAACAATTTTATTGTGTATAGATGCAAAAAATCAGTAAAATATCAAATTTCCTGTAGGTTTTATAATATTTAGAAGACAAGACACACTTTTATTGTGATTTTACTTGTTTTTCTGCAGCTGTAAAAATATGCATAAAAATCTACAGTCTAATTACAAAAGATTCAGAATGCACCGTTTCATCTTCAACAACCTAATAATACTAATAATGGCATTAACAATAATTAACCCAATTAAACCTCGATTAACGCTCTGCTTTTCTTCATTAAAATTGAGTTCATTTTGCTTGAAACCTTTTAAAATCACGTAGAAGTATTTCAATTTCTACCTCCTTTCGAACCCCAATCGAAACATAAATTCAATAACCATTTTGATTCCTCCCAGAATCCCACCTTCGATAATCCCAAATTCGATAATTCGTGACTCGCGCTGCTTACAGATCGTGTTATTCGATTTGAGCGGCCCGTTATTTGCATAACCCTTGATAAAATGTTGAAAGTTAAATCGCAGTCTCCGACGGGACGGATGAATATTCGATCGCGAACACGATAAATCCCTATAATTGATAGCGAATAATTTGGTAATCCGAGGAGAACAAGCGAACCCCGTGGCTCTATTGGTTCGCACGCAGCCCATAATTAATAACGCCGTTATCTTTCTGTTTCAGGTGGGTCTCCGTCTTGGTTCTCCAGTCGGTAATGTACAAACGTGCGATTCTCTATGTAATGCGTCCACGAAAATTTATCTCGGCGAACCGATCGGTGTAAGTTCTACTTTTGGAGTAGTCCGCAAATTAATGAAAGCCGTGTTACCCTCGATAGTTACATCAGTCGGTTTTGCTTTTCTCTTTCCACGTTCGCGTGTATACATGCTGCCCGAGTAATTAGTTTGCCTAATCGTTTCGATCGAATATAGAAATACGTCAAATTGAGAAATAAGGTTGAGGCGAATGACGTTTACACGAAATCTGACACGAGTCATATTCGTGCACAACATGGCTAATCCGTTCATCTTTCAACTAATCTAAATAGTCTACAATCTCAGGGTTAGAATACTGTGACCGATTGAAACAAACCGATTTTCTTTTTTTTCTTACACATTTTAGTAGCTACACGTCTCGAGAATATGTCTATAAAATTTTAGCACGAAATTCGCAAAATTAACGGAGATACAGTAGTTTTTGTGAATCCGTATCTGTGCTTAGCATTGATCTTATGAAACTTTAAACGCATTTTTCTCGAAATGACGTTTTTCAACCGCGTTGGCAGTAAATAAAAAGATTGAAGTGACTAATCGATATGATCAAGATTGTATTTTGTAATAATAATCTTTGTCTATTGCAGTATGTAGCCGTTTCTTGATTGATCAAATTGATTTGATTTTATTTGAAAGTATTATACATTGAGAAAATCGTAGAGGAGAATTACTATATTGCGTAGTAAAGAAGCAGGATAGAGTGAAATGCGTTCCTTTCTACCACATTAAAAGGAAAAAAGAGTAGTAAAATTTACGGAAGGCTGTGATACACAGCGACATCTACGCTTCGGAAAGAAGTTGTGTCTCGTGACATAACCTCAATTTGCTTGGCATTTAGCGTTGTCTTTTCAATGTCTTCCAGTGAATATCGCATAAACGTCCAAAAAATGGTATAGTTAAGGGTATTCAGCACGCGATTACCGCCTCTCGCGGCAGAAAAGTGAACTAAACTAACCCCGTGTATTTTTTATGGGACAGTTGTTCCAAGATTCCGGGCAGAATAATGAATAAAACGCATAATAATTATGATATTCTTGTTCAGATAAAATATGCCGAGTGCGTTACAGAGCCCTTATTTGGAAAAAGTGTCTAGAAAAAAGTGTTTTCTATAAAAACCTTTGTATTTATTTTTTTATAAAATCTTGAAAGCTAAATTGCAAAAAAGGGCTGTGTAGCGCACTCCGTAGGTATACAAATAATATTTACAAAAAAGAATCGTGAGAAAACATTGTTCCTTCGCTTCGGAATCTTGGAACAAAAATATTGACGAAATCCGAGCTCTTTGTTTACAAACATGGCCGGGTAAATTACATGGACCTGGGGTGTATTCCTATATTTATATTAAACACAATTATTAAGTTGTAAATGTTTACGAATCATTGATTATTATTGCAATTATCATAGGGAACACTTTGCGAAGTCAATTGCCTTCCTATCAGTAAAAATTGGTATACAGGGTGGTCCATGCAATTGTTTCAGGTCATAACTCTGTTATTAATGCATTTGCGAAAAAATGTCAAAGGAAGAAGATAAACGGCTCGAAGAACACTACGTCTGTAGGCTCTTAAATTTTTTTTAAGTGCAACATTGCATGTGCAATTAGCAATTGCATCGTTTCTTTAAATGGAAATGCATGTTTTTCATTGCACAGAACGATTCCTCTGTTCCTTCTACGTAAAAAATGATTAGGGTACCATGGCAAAAAAATGATTAGTTGTTGAGATATTTTCAAGAAACATCTTTATTGAAGAAGATGCTCAAACGCTTCGTGACTATGTTATAAATGTAAATACCATTTCGACTTTGTTGTCATAACAGAAACTGATTTGTACGAGTAAGCATTTCATTATTCCGTAGCAATTTACGTATCGTAACTCGAGTAAAAAACTAGGAATTTGAAACATTGTGATTGTATTTCACTGAATAAAAGAAAATGTATCAACCAAATGTATCAAATGTACAACCATCACGCGACAATTATTTTACAAATTGAATAACAATTTGTAACACTATGGTGCATTTACCAAACACAAAAAAAAAACGTTCCAAAACCAGTAGTAGGAAATGAAAACAAGTTACGATACGTAAATTACTTGCTCGTACAAATCAGTTTCTATTATGACAACAAAGTCGAAATGGTATTTACATTTACAACATAGTCACGAAGCGTTTGAGCATCTTCTTCAATAAAGACGTTTTTTGAAAATATCTCAACAACTAATCATTTTTTTGCCATGGTACCCTAATCATTTTTTACGTAGAAGGAACAGAGGAATCGTTCTGTGTAATGAAAAACATGCATTTCCATTTAAAGAAACGATGCAATTGTTAATTGCACATGCACTGTTGTACTTAAAAAAAATCTGAGGACCTACAAATGTAGTACTCTTCGAACCATTTATCTTCTTCCTTTGACATTTTTTCGTAAATGCATTAATAACGGAGTTATGACCTGAAACAATTGCGTGGACCACCCTGTATATAAATTTTATTATGCGTACACGGGCCTAGGTAAACCTGCTACGGCACTATCCTTTAATCACGTGACCATAGGTAAATGCCATAAAGTACATATGTATATATCATATCATGGTCCATTTTTTGCCGCAGTTCATCAACATCATTACATGTAGTGGTAATCGCGTGCTGAATACTCTTAATATTGAAAAAACATTTCCTCACATAGATATTTGTTACAGGCCGATAGCAGTTACTGAGCATAGGCCTAGTTTCATAGGGCTTCCGCTAGAGTGTTCTCGTAATAATCGTCTTTTTCGCTAGTGCTTGATCCTAGCCCTGTTCATATATATGACGAGTTCCGAAATAATCTTCCATAACTCAAGCGCGGGACCACCATTATAGGTATACTGACAATGAAGCAAGTCTTAGTTGATCCGATGGTCCAAAACGAAAATCACCGTGGCCCCCTTTCTCTTCTTCCACCCCGAAGTTTTCCTCCTCCAGTCGTCAACACTTTGTATAACCAAAATAATTCTCTTATCAATCCTTATACCCCGCCTTCCCTGTCGTTGAGCATACCTCAGTATCTCCATAAAGAAAAACTCCTTTTAGTTTGAGCGAAGTTCTAACTTTGCTATTTAGATTCGTGCAGTAAAAATCAACACACGAGGTTGTAGCTTTTACCAAGTCTTCAGAACAAAATATTACTACACTGGTGTGGTAAAAACATAACCACTTTCACCAATCCTGCCGTTTTAGTAGAAAAAGTAGTAAAATTTCGCACAATGTGTACTATGAATTAAAACATTTTTTCTCTCAGTGTAATAGTCATGTGTATGTAGTTTCTGAGTTAAACAATCTGTAAGAATTGTAGTTCATATTTACGTAAATAAAAAATAACTACATTACATTGTTTGCTTCAAAAAAATTCTCAAAGATAAGAATCTTTTTAGCACGTCACAGTTCTGACCCCATAATTTAAGTTCGTATTGCAGATTTACTTTCGCGAAGAAACTGTTTTTCAAACTTACTATCGCGTTTCTTTAATGAGTGGTGTTTGAGGTTGCACTAAATTAAACTTACTAAGCGAATGAATGCTGTAAACATCCACAACTCACAAGACGTGGAAATACCTCTTAAAGAATCCCTTTGAAGTGTGTTTATATTTTCGAGAGACTAATAAACTAATTTATTATTCATTATCAATGGCGAAATATCGATAAAATATGTATGATGGCAATTAGAATGAGGCTCTCTATGTAACCGTGTGTAGTATATATAGTTAACCTTTGAATATCGCGGATTTGAATGCTAGATTTTTCTGTAAAAAATGGTGAAGTCAGTCGTGTGCTTCTTTCAAGTCAGTCTATTCAGTTTGCCTTCGTTCTTTATCACAGTGAATGAATGGGCTGAGAAAGAGCGAGGTAGCACGAAAAAGATGGCGTGAAACATTACTTATTACTGTACTGCGGGTTTTTATGCAAATACACATTTCTACTAGCACGAATGAAGAATTGAAATTTGAATGGAAGAGTATCTTACTTCGTAAATGTTGTAACGTGTAATTTTGCTGTTTATATTTCATAACTATGTAGAGTAGACCGGGGCGAGATCAAAATAACAACTCAGTCCGTATCTTTTACATCGCGATAAAAACATTAGATTTTTCAGTGAATTATCTAGCTCATTTTTCTCGCAAACGCACGAAAAAATTTTATTCTTAAGTTTTTTCTTATTTTTTCCATTAAGGAATGGCCTTGTAAATGCTCATGCATGATATGTAACAGCATCCTGTATGCAAATGCGTTTAAGCACGTGGGAACGTGATAAAAGTATTCGCTTGGCAGGAGCTAGAAGTTTTTTCAATAATTAGAATATATTGTAATTATGGGAAATGGAATACATATAATAGGAAAATTGTTAAATTCGCCTTGAATAAACTTCTTGTTCAGACAATTTATTATTAAATTATGTTTACTACAAATATTACATGAATTGGAAATATCGAAACGTCAATTACTGACCTCTTTAATGAATAGTTTCATTTTGTCATTATTTTGTTAATTTAGATACGTATGTAATAAATATTTCTAATATTGCTTTTTCAAAATGGAATGTTATAAGCGAATAGTGAATATCAAAAATGAAATATTGTTTAAACGAATTTTAAATAGTATCGTTTATAAATAGTTTCACTAGGATCATTATTTTGTTATTTTAGATATAGAATAAATATTTCCAATATTGCTTCTTGAAATGGAATACTATAATTGAATATCGGAAATGAAAAATTTATTATTTCGTTATTTTATATATGAAGTAAATATTTCCAATATTGCTTCTTGAAATAGAATATTCCAAGTGAATATTAAAAATTAAACAAACTGTAAATTGTAAATAGTATCATTTGAGTTACTATTTTAAAACAATCCAGTTTAGATTATAATAATTAGACTGCGGATCTTTATGCAAAATAAGATTTTTGCAAGCATAAATAAAGAATTGGAACTCGAAAAAACAATATGTTTAATGCTCTAAACATTCTAACTTGATTTATATTTTTGACATTTTATATATTTTGGAATATGCTAATAATCTTCTAGATGTTTTGCATACTTAATATTGCCATAAATACATAAAATCCGCAGTCTAATAATAATCTTTAATAATCGAACGTATATGAAGGTAACGATTTCAAATATAAATTTAAGGTTTACAGCATGATGAATCAAAATTGAAAAAAAAAGTTTTTTCAGAAAGTTATAAGGTTTCAAAGTAAGAATTCGTTTTGGTTAGCAAAATTCGTCAGTTTTTTCTATGTAAAACAAAAGTTACATAACTTATCAAAATTCTGATTCAGCAAATGATAAAGCAGTGTTTGCTGAGTATACAGGGCAAATTTGAAGATAATCAGTTCAGCGATTAAAGAAATATTCTGCACACCAATGGACGGCGAACGTAGCGCAGCGCATTGCGATAACTCGTACGTTTATTATTAAAAAGTAATTAAAATTAAAGTGATGCATTTCGGTAACTCTCCCCCCAATTATATTATCAAATGCAAGTAGTATAACGATATCATCGTGTCTCAAAGAGCTAATTTTCCGAGTAAATCTGTCATAGTACAGTAGAATAATTTACGTCACCTTTTGTTAATCAACGGCAATCCGCTGTCGATGTTGCGGACGTACATCACTAAAACACGACAATACATTCTTATCACAGCTGACAGCTGTTGCTGGGGTCTAAGTAAACGATGAATTTCATTTCCATAGTACGAACACGTAACCATCGCAGCAGATTCCTCGACTGATTTATGCAAAACACTTGTAGAGGTACATCGTTGCCACTTTATCCTTCACATTTAACGTTTTTTTTCTTAATTGCTGCTACTTTGGTGGAAAATTCCAAGCACCATTATTACGCACCATAACAACTTGTATAGGAATTTTATTATGACTTGGCGCCGTTGCTTGCTAATCAAATGGCATTGATATGCTCGCTATGATTCGCCTATTTTTAACACCCTCCATTTAATCATCTTTGTCTCTTGGAAAAGTCGCAATGTGCGATTATAAAAGAGTTTCGCAAAGATATTAAATCCTGTTAAAAATATTAAAATTTTGTTTTGACTCGTCCACAAGCCCACGGCGTTGCTGACACCGTAAAACGAAAGCGCGCTCTTCTAGGATTAACACTTTCGTTGCAACAGAAATGCTAATGGAATTTTTGAGAAGCAATGCTTTCGCTTGATTAAAAATATATCTCTCTTGGTTAATCATATTTGCTTTGAATTTCCTCTGCGTTCCAAAATTCAGCAAGCGACAACCTTCGCCTGTTACACCGCCGCCACGTTGAAAATTTGTTAAAGACAGAGGAACAAAATCTGTTGTGCGAATAAAAAAAATATGCAAGTAATAATTATATAATAATATTACATTTCTATTTATCCGAATAAATAATTCTTGCTCCCAGTTATTCGAATTTTTCGAATATTAAACATAGTCGATTATTTGTAGCTGTATAATTATAATAGTTTCAGTATAACTTTAAACAGTGAAGCGACACGCGTTTTTAATAGAGAAACGAAATTAAGAAAACAGAGTCACTGCAATGTCAGTTTGTTTTATACTAATCCAGCTGACAGTGCCGATGGAAACTTCTTAACTGTAAACTATCAAACGGATCGAAGGAGTCCCAACTGTTATAAAGAAAATCGGGAAATGAAATAAATCAGCGAAGAAGTACAAATTACATTAGGAAAAGTGTGAGTAGAGATGAAGGATGGGCGGAGGGAGGAAGGAAATTCCTCCGAACAGAGGAAAAGTTGGCGATGCTAAGTTTCTCCATATCCCAGAGATAATGAATGCCAACTCGCAAAAGCAGGAGCGAGGGTACCTTGTAAAAATTCTTACGCCTACGGGCAACTGCATTTTCGCCCTCAAATAAGTCGCTTTGCGAAACTTTCCTCTGCCTCGACCACAAGTTTGCGCCGAAATGGTGGCTCTGAACTCGCGTTTTGGCAAAGCCCTGAACCATTGGTCCTTAGAATTGCTCGTTCGCGGGGACGATGAGTCGATTCTGGCTTGGATCCACCGTTCGTAGCAGGAAGAAGCTGGAGCATCGGTTTCCTTCCAGCGCCGGCCCAGGGCCCCTCGTAAGAGTTTTAAAGCGGAGACTCTAGCTGCAAGCTGCCCGGAGGATAATCATGCATTCTCGTTCAATTGCCACTGACAAATCGACTACGGTATTTACTTACTGTAATCTTGTCGCTATCTCCACTATTTCTTCCGAATATTCTCCTTCGCACTCGAACTCTCATTTGACAACTCATAAAGTTAAATACTATAGTGTTATTTTATTATTAATAATGCTGTATAAGATTTGAGTCTTCGAAGCTTCAAGGCTCAATCTCAAAAGTTGAGTCCTGAAGACTTAATGATATATAAGGTTCAATCTCTTAAACCTTCAAGACTGAACCTTAAAAACAGAGTCGAAGCCTAAGCCTTCGAAACTCAAATGTTGGAATTCAAATTTAAACATAATCTAGGGTTCAACCTTTGAGGCTGTCGGGATTAAAAATAAATACAATGACTCACAAATTTATTCACGAATACTACTTTGAATTTGTTTAAATTTTAAGAAGGATATTTTGCCTTCATATAATTAAAGTCGTGAAATCTGACGTGAGCCTTTAGAATACATGCGAATAATTCTGTGAGTCACTGTAAACTACCAGCAATTTGGTATTACTGTAGTACAGTGTTGACTCGAAGAAGGACTGGGTTTCAGAACCGAGTGCAGTCCTTTTTCGAGTCGGGTTCGATCTCGGTCACAACGGAACGAGGAGACTCGCAACGGCGAAAAAGTGGTGAGGATAGAGAAATCCCTTTTTTGAATCAAACTCAGACGTCGTTCTTTGAGTCAACACTGTAAGATTGTCCTTATATCGGGACAGTACTGTATGTAGAATCGCAGCGACCTTTTGTCGCTGGTGTGTATTGCCTTCTAAACGAACTTCGAAACCGATTCCGATACCGATACTTTCGTAAAAGTATCAGACATGTTTTTTTCTGATACTTTCAAATTTGCTACTACTCGATACAGTATTGGAATTTATTAACAAGTATCGATACTATTGATTCGGTATCGGTCTGATCACTAGTTGTAATACCTGATTATTATGCAACACGATAAAATTATGCAATTCGAAACCTTAGAAGCAACATTATAAAGAAAAATGAAGGTGACTACTAGGAGTTGATATTTATTCATGCATAAACTCCAACAGAACGTTAAAAAATGTTCAAGAGTCTCGCACTAAGCGTTATTCCTGTTCGATCCAGCAAGCCGGATGTCAGTTTATCCCTGACTAGCAACGAAACGCTGAAAGTGTTAGTCTATGAAACGAGGCTGCCTTCCATATATCGAAAGTTAATGGAGCTTCCGACACTCTCTTCCTGTTCTTTCCATCCGTACTTTCCTTTCGGCGTTAAATCATATTCGAGTTTCGCATTTATCAACCTGACGTTCGACATGAGGAGTGTTTTGCGGGCTAGCAGATTCGCCATCTGGCAGTGCCTGACAAACGTACCTCCGCGGACTATTTTTCTTTGTTAATTTTCCGTACCGCCACAGAGTAAAGTTTGCTGTTAGATAACTTCCACTTGTCTTTATTTTCCCCTGCTCCTCGAACTTTTCATCGTATCGTTCCTCCTTGTTAAAATTGTTGTATCTGCTTAGACCGTCTTCGAGCCTTTCGAAGTGTCTCTAATTGGAACTGTCCCAGGGTCACTTCAAACAAGTAGAAATATTTTTCACAAGTCTCCTTTTCATCTACTTTTTGTATAAGTATCTAACACTTAATTCCACGTCTTCGGTTTAAGGATGAACTTCAGCAACAATCTTATTGTTAGCCAGAAGTTAATCAATTTTCCAGATATCAGCTAATAATAAGGGTTCTTATAATAAAAACCAATCAGAAATATTGATTTTGTCATAAACTTGTTTGTTGAGATGTACTAAATCTTCACTCTTAATTTTTGCAATTATATTTCTGAATACGTTTTCTCATAAGAACTAAAAGTTAAATAACGTAAAAATTACCGAATGAATTTTCCTAAAACCTATCCTAACAATAATTTATTTCAAATCAACATCAAGCAATCGTCATAATTTCTAAAGCCTAATAATAATATTAATTTTTCGTGAAGTTTTACTATTGCATAAAAATTCGTTTTTCCAATTTTCGTTTGTTACTAAAGTTCGTCCTTAATCAGATTTGATCGTATTAAACGCAATTTGATTAGAGCGTTTCCACGTATACACGAGATTCAACGTTATTCTTAAATCCTGCATTAGATAGTGAAGTATCTTTATAATTTGTAAAAAACTGCATGGTTCGTAGACTGCGGTGAAGCAAAGTAAAACCACGATTAAGCATCTGCTTCCGATATCGCTTAATCAGTCGAAAGTTCGAATGCCTTCCGTATCCGTGCACGGGTGAACAGTCCCCAAGTCCGAATTACATTTGGCGACGATCTTTCAGAGCGTGTCGACAGGGTGCAAGGAAGCGATCGACACCCGGCAGTTCACGCTATTTGGCACGGTTACGGAAATACGCGTGCTAAGGGGGTGGCAGAATTTAATGGGAACGCCGATACGGTGATATGAGACGGGGATACCAACTTTCACGGGTATACAATGTTCCCTCGTTATAAGCTCGTTACTCTATCCTTTTAGATCTGTATTTCTTTGATTATTTCAACAATTTTCTTTCAATCATTCTAATGACAGACTTACAATTTTTAAACACTCCGGGGCTTTTTGTATGTTACAAAGATATATTTAAAGAGTTATACACAATTATTTCATTATCATTTATCTAATATTTTCATTTTCGAGATATTCACGCTTAAAGTTCTGTTTACCAATACTGTAACATGATCTGAATTTTGTTAAATCCTTGTTTTTAAAGGAATACATTCGTTTGATGCACTTTCTCTTTGATAATACAATCAATTCTACTTTCTTGGTTTGAGTCAAGGCATGAACTCAATTTTTTTGATAATGTGACTAAGTTCTGTATGTTCTTTTGAAAAAAAAGTTGTTTATACCTTTTCATTAGGCAATATTTTCTATGATTTCTTTTGTATTTCCCCTATTATTCCAAGGGTTGATCATGTCATAAAATACGTTACGTTGCATTTATTTCTCCCGATTGTTTATCTCCCAACGGAGAATTAACAGTTCTAACACCAAATTAACAGATCAACAGCCATGCAAAGCACGAACCGAAACCGTATTATCAGCGAATGCTGCTCTGTACGTGCTCGCGTGTGTCTGTGTACACCAAGTTGCCACGTGACGGTAACAGAAATTGATATTTGCGTATTACCAGCGAGCAATTAACTCGAAAAGGTCTTAACGAGTTAAATGAACCGCGCAAGGTGCGCCAGTAATCTGGGTCGAGGAAAGTAAACACCACGAACACCTATGTCGCTAATAGCAGAATGCTAATAACGCCTGATGATATATGGCTTCGGAAGGTTTACATTCAGAGTCCACCGATGCGATAGATCGTGGACCGCCTTGTCGGAGTTACTGCTCTCGAGGAGTTGATTAGTTGAGTGTTGGGTCGCCACGCAGCGCCGTAGCCATGATTGAAATCTCTCAAAACGAAGGTTTCTACCTTTCATTGTAAGTCGTTCGCATACCACAACTTCTTTCAGTTTCTTAAAACATACAACAGTAAAAAATTAAGCTTCGATTCAGATTTCCTACAAGTCATAGAAAAATATTTTTGCCTAATTGGGTTAGATCTTTTCCCGGTATTACGAACGGCATTGTTATTATACTAATAACTAATTAATTAATGACTATTATCGTGACACATAACTATGTGATTTCATGGGATTTCGTTACTTCAGAAGTGTAAAATATTTTTTTGTGGCCTTATAACAATCGTGACTGCGTATTCGCATTACTCACCCCATTCGTTGTCCTGATCGTCTGTATCCTCAGACGTTGGTTTGACGTAGGCGATGTTTTGGTTTAAAAACTCTACTTTTTAATAGAAAAATTTGTTTGCTGACAAAATTCCTTAAATCCATCCTACTTTTTCCCTTCATAGGTGTATGTAGCCCCGTAAATCTTAAAAGTTTCAGATCCATTAATAAATTCTTTCACGAATTACAATTCAGAATGTAGCCGAACCTATAATTTCTTAACACACTGTGCCAGTCTCTTCGTAAAGTCAGATCGTTATCAGTTTCCTCAGCTGGGGGATAATAGCTGGAGCTTCTGATTCTCTGCAGTTCTGTCCTTATTATCGCATCGTTATTTTGGAGTATGTTCGTTCGCTATCACCGAAATCCCGCCGTAACATCTGCCGAGGGGGAAGTAATTCCGTGAAAGTTTTGACGTAAGAAGAATCCCATTGATCGGGGGAACGTTGAACCGGAAAAATGTCATTTGCGTCTGAACACGTTCCTTCCAGGGTTTCTCGTCGGTCGTCGACGTCGCAACGCGCGGGCCCGGGCGTCGGGGGGCGTCGGGCTCGGCCCGACTGCGTCCGACAGGAGCGTTGGTAGCGTCTCGCAAAGAAACGAGCTTTCTGCGAAACCGGGCCGGCGAGTTTTGCTCTTCGATTCGTCCTTAGGAAATTCCTAACGCACCGAAATTACGCTGGGGCCAGGAGCGAAGACGAGAGGAAGACGTTTAGAGCGATGGTATGCAAAGTAGAAACTCGAGGAGCCGGTGGCGTAGCGCGCGGTGTGTAAAGTAAAAACTTTTAGCCCCGGTCTCCGGGGCGAACTCCTCGGGGCTACCTTCGGTATTTCCACTCTGTCCCGCTTCGATTTGCAACTTCATTACCCGGGACGATCTTCGGTCCAAGTCCCTCGAGAAAAACTTGTCTCGGTCCCTTCTACGATTCCCCGATTAAACTTACTCACGCCCACGTTACTTTGTCAACTTGCTACGCTGAAGGAGCACCTTGTCGATAATTTAAGTGGCCACCGGTGTCCTACTAAGCAAATGCTGCTCTTCCATTTGCTCGAGGAGTCATTCCCAGAATTAGGATGTGCCAGATATTAGGGCAGCATCTTTTCCAGCAAATTTTTCGACGTTTCCTTTCGGGATTCTACGTTAGTTACTGTTAGCTGTTGCTAGGGGATTGTATTACGACATGTCTACACTTAGCGGAGAAGCGCCAACGAACACGAAGATGCAGATACAGAAGCAAAATATTGACTTAACCTTTCCTCTGTGTACAGCACGGACCTAAAGGACTGTGCATGATTCTGAGGGGTTGAAGCAAAAGACGGAAAGGGTATCAACTGTTAACCGTCTTGTGTGGTTAAAACTGTGGTGCGCTCTACAGGGTGTTTCGCAATTCGTGGGAAATCTCCGAGATACAGGTACTAGACACGAAAATAATAAGAAAAGTTCTTATGCAATATTTTCGGAAATGGTTAGTTTATTAGTTACACGCGGTTTTATATTTCGTAAAATGCCGACGTAACACTACTTCATCCCCTTTAAAGTCAGCATCCCGCTTAAAGGCCCAAGCCTCTCTGGGCCTAAGTGGGCCCCGGTGATGTTTCTTCGAATGAAAAATCACATATTTTGTAATTAAAAATTGAAATGATGACGAATATAACACATCTGATACTTCTCCACGATGCAGGGGCCCAAATCTCGGTCACTGACTTTACGGGGGATGAGCCTTTGTTATGTGCCTTTACGAAATATTAAACCGCGTGTAACTAATAAACTAACCATTTCCGAGAATATTACATAAGAACTTTTCTTATTATTTTCGTGTCTAGTACCTGTATCTCGAAGATTTCCCACGAATTGCGAAACACCCTGTATAGGCAACTTTAATTACTAGTGTAGCGTCTGTAGGATACATGGACCTAACCTAAAGGACTGAGCGTAATGTAGATCCATGTTGTTATTGATTCTACACATTAAAACTTTATACATTTCTTATAAAAACATTGATAACTTTACAAAACACATCCTTCATGATAACAAATACGTAGAAACAAAATTATTACACAAGTCGCAATTGACTCAGAATGTACGTAATTCAATTGTACAGTTTTAAATATTGCCGCGACGTTATATAGATGGCAGCACAAGTTTAACCACTCAAGATGGCTGCAAGTCAAATCCCCCCGCTCACAGCTTCACCCCTCTTGCCTATAGATGTACTTTACGCTCAGTCCTTTAGGTCTGTGGTATACAGATATTTAACGATAACCGTGTATAGGGATGCAATTGCACCCCATGCATTGTCAGTATGAATATACTTTGATTATGTAAGTATTTGTGAAGTTTTGTTTATTCTTTAAAAAACTGGTACAAAGAAATTAAAAAATTAAATTTAAAATATAAAAATAATACATTTTTATATAAGTAAGAAATGTAAAATTATGAATATTTTTTTCATCATCATGAATTTCGCTACTTATGTTTCGAAAAATTTTCATATTGCAGTTTGCTTTAATGTTTTAAATAGCCTCGGGCGCACCTGCACCCTGATACACAGAGGAAAGGTTAATTATCCAAATGTATTTTATCGCTTTCAAAACAGGCCCCATTGGATGCAATACATATGCCAACGAATAATCCATTCGTCAAACTTTCTGTAATATTGTACTTCATGTTTCCCATTTTTTGCAAAAGTGATCTGCACTTTTCAGTCCTCGAAACTTAAAACTTCTACTAAATTTTGTTTCGTCCATTACTGAAAATGATTGTCACTGTTTCGACTTGTTTCGCATTGTTCGACGAATCCGTTTGTTATTCACGTTTATGGTATTGATATTTGGCTTTATTGGTAGCAGCAAGAAATTTGATTTGAAAGAGAAGGACCGATATGAACAATCCGATTCCAGTGTTTTCACCCAGACTCGCAGCAATATTGTATCGAATGTTGGCTGACATGGACTTCAGCGATCATGCAGTTCTCGATACTATTTCAAATCTATTTCAAATCTGACCGGAGTTTATTGGAAATACAGTGAATACTTCTGTATCGTTACATACTACATGCACGCTCTTCGTCACGGACGTTTGCTCCGTACCTTGTGATTTCGCGATTTTTCCACTCGGTAACGTTTATTTTCCTCACAGCACCTGCTGCATTGCTTTCTTACCAACTATTTACATCAATGTACATTGACGATACAAAAGGAAACGAAACTGAGCCGAGGAATCCATCGATTACGTCGTCACTTTCGCAAATTGTCCACGGCGTTTCCTTTCACTTTCAGAAAGCTTTCGCAAGAAAGAGTGAATATGGAAATCGTAATAAAGCACAGGAATTGCGGTACGAGGAAGAAGAAAGCGTTATTTTCGAGCCACAATAGACCATCGATTCTAATCCCGAGCAGAAATGCTGAATTCGTAGGAATTCAGCCTCATTTAGCGAATAATGGAACTCCGGATGATTTTCTGTGTTGAAACAGATTAATGTATGACATGTTGAGGGATTAAGATTAGTTTCCGCATTATTAAATATGGACACACAGAGCGATGAACTCTGTCAGTAAGTATTTTAATATACGTGGGATGAAAGAGACATTGCAATTATCTCCAGGTTAATTATTAGGTATAGAAATGAATTCATTCCAGCGAATTTCTTTACACAATTAGTATAGTTGCTTGATCCGTGAAAATGACGTAAAATGTTTGAGCTAAAGTGGATGATCAAATTATTAGAGTCGCAGTATAAAAATATGTGTTTTGTGATAGTTTAAAAATGTTTCCTGCATTATTTTACAGTACATATTTACAATTTGCGGACATCGAAACTTCATAAAAAGATAATGAAACCTCAGTGTAACTAAGTTTTCGTTCAATAATAACTTGGCAATGTATGCAGGTGGCTTTAATAATTTAGTCATCCACTATATAAACGACTGCTTTGTCATTGAAGATAACTACAATACGAAGGCTATGTTGTAAAAGTATCTAAACACTAATTGCAATGCTTGCATAACTTCAAAACTGCTCAACAAACAAGACGATGCAACGGACTTATCAAGTTGCAACTGACGATATGCAAAATAATATTTATGTGAGAGACAATTTTGCCAACAGTGTTAACAAGTGTATATTAGCAATTTGTATCAGTACATCATAAAATAATAACAATTAATTTTTCATTTAAGAATTAACCGTTTTAATACAAAATCGTTAATTCATGCAGGTGGCTCTAATAATTTGATCATCCACTGTACTATTTTACCCAAAAATCGGAAAGACTTCATTTATGCAAAATAATTAGGAATCTAAATCTAAATGAAAGTGTCTTTTACCTTTTAAATATTATAAAATGTATTTTACTTTTGATATTTCATATCTAGACTGCGGATGTTTATGCATTTATGGTGATTTTAAATGTGCTAAAACGCAGCAGGATGTGCATAGGTGCGAAAATGCATGAAATATCGAAAATAAAATACACAGAACACAGAAAATAAATTCAGAAGATAGAAAACACTTTTATTTAGGTAGGCTTTCGCTTTCTATATCTTTGAACATATAAATTTGTATAGGGTACTGGTCCCTATTAGTGAGCCTGAACCTATCAGTGTGCCCTTACATTTAAATAAGTTATAAAAAAAGGAATCCCTTTAGAAATGAAAGAAAAACATTTTTTTTTCATTAAGTTTAATACTTTGACTTTATTTAAAAAAATGTTTTTCTTTTATTTCTTACGGATATTCTTCTGTACAATTTATTTAAGTGTAGAGGCACACTAATAGGTACAGGCTCATTAATAGGGACTATTACCCTAAACTTCCACAATCTACTTATTGCCTATAAATCTTAACCAAAGAAAGTGTAAAATGAAGCTTATTTTCTGAATTAAGCATACATTTTGGCACATTTAACATCGCAATAAATGCATAAACTTTCGCAGCCTAATTATCACGTAGGTATATATTATTATAGTTAGATAAATTATCTTTCCAATGATGCTAATTAGAAATCGAATAGTTCTTTACCTATTTTATGTCTGAAAATGTTTGTTCGGCTACTTTTGCGCGCAAAACGTTCTGTTTCGCACGTTTTCCGTCACAAAAGTTTTGCGCAGAATAAAAATAAATAACGAAAAAATATCTAAAATTGGAAATCGAGATTCCTTGAATTGAAATTTCCTCACGGGGTAATTTTCTTTTTAATAAATTCGCGTTCGATGGTTGTTACTAGTTCGGTTGCTCCTTCATTGTTCAAAATTAATTCCTCCGCACCGTTTTCTCCGATGCCAAGTGAATTAAACAACGGGTTACCTCGCGTTAACAAATAGCGTTCGATTTCCGAAGAATTATGACGGCGTGGAATATAATTTCTCGTCCGATAAAAGATTATCGAATGCTAACGCAATTAATTCAGCCACGTCAAAGGATTCAATGGAATCGGCAGCACGAGTTGAAGTCGATTCTCGCACCGGTTCTTGTTTTTATTTATGGCGCGCACTCGTTTCGATTTGTCGCATTTCGTGACGTTCGTTGCGCTTACAAACAGCGCCGGAGTTTCTATTGAAGTGACGATGGAAAGCGCAATAAAACTGACAGAAAATGAATGTAGTTCTCCGTTAATTAACAACTTTTTCCCCAACATTTATTAAACGAAATCATCGCGGCCGGATTTGTTTTCTCCGTTACAAGAATCTCGCAATTTAGCTTTGCTGGGAAATGATTCCACCGAATTCATTTTATTAAATGACAAAGTTCGCGAGTTTTCCTAATAATGTTCAGTTCTACTAACGATTTTTGTTAAAATTGATGCAGCAAGGATTCATACCGACGGTGACTTATTTTCCTGTAATTAACTTGCGCTCAAAGCCTCATTTTCATGCAAATGTATTAAATCCGGATATTGAGTTTCATTTTTTTTTTTCGCGTGTCCACGTATTCGGATGATCCGTTTGATCGTTGCGTCGGACGGAAATCCCATAATACAGTGGCTTAGAGCTTAAAGTGCTTAATAAGAATCCAATTATATTAACGATAAGTATATTCACGGTGCGCTACAGAGTCAATTTTATCGCGGACGATA